>CM066032.1:1777571740-1778771740 GCA_033557465.1 Ichthyophis bannanicus
GGTACAAAGAAGGCTGGGAACACGACTGTATTTACAATAGTTCTTCAGCTTTCTTCTCATAAGTATTCTGATGCAGACTCCATTATCATTTCAGTCACCTTCTTCTGAACTGCTTCAAGTCTTTATATCCTTCACGAGGTATGATCTCCAATACTCCAAGTGAGACTTCACTAATAATTTTTGCAGGCACATTAATACCTCCTTCCTTCTGCTACTGTAGTTATGCCTCTCTCTATGAAATCTGCAGACACTATCTTCTCAAGGTCCATGCAAAGCAGCCTCTCACTCCCTATAGCACACAACTCTTTTGGATTTCTGCATCCAAAGTGCATCACTCTGCAGTTCTTTGCATTAAATATTAACTGCCAAGCATTAGACCATTTTTCTAATTTTTGTGGATCTTTTCTCATGTTGTCCACTGCCTCCAAGGTGTCCACTCTGTTGCAAATCTTCATGTCATCTGCAAAAAGGCAAACTTTTCCTTTTGAAGCCTTCAACAACATCCCTCAAAAAGGCATGGAACAGAACCAATGCAAGAATTGATCCCTGAGACAATCCACTATTCTCCCTCCTTTCTTCCAAGAGAATTTCCATTTACCACTATCCTCTGTCTGTCAACCAATTTCTGATATTAATACATTTAAATAAATACATACTGTACATGCATACATAAAATACAGTTCATCACCTTGGAACCCATTCGCAGGCAGCTCAGTTTATTCATAAGCCTCCTATAAGAAATAGCATCAAAGACTGTTGAAATCTAAGTAGATCACATCCAATGCATGACCTTGATCTAGTTCTTTGGTCACCCAGTCAAGAAAAATGAATGAGATTTGTCTGGCACAATTTCTTTTCCTCAGATTTTGCAAACTATTGGATTCTAGAATGTTCACTATCCTTTATCGGCTTTTCCGGTGTTGCTGTGATGCTTTTCAAATTGGTGCCATTTAAGAATCAGTTTTTGTACTCCTTGCAATTTGCAACACCGGGGACGACAAGCTATGCTCCTTGGTGATGTCAGGCACTGTCAAGTCCTGGTTCTCCAAAGAGCAATTTGTCTGGGGTGCGTCGCTGCTGGCATGCCAACAAAGGGGCATGGCCCTTTGTGTGCAATCCTTGTGCACAATCTTTAAAGTGAACTTTTAGAGTTATGTTTACTAAGGTGCTTTAATGCAATAATGACCGCTAGTGGGTGTTATCGGCACCCATTAGCGGTTAATGTGGAGGAAAGTACCGATAATGCTGGCTTAACAGCTGTTAGGCTATTAATGCAAGAAAGGGGGCGATGGGGGGAGAAAGGGCATAACGTAGGTGGACATGAGCAGAGACAACGGGCGTTCTCTTAATGCATGGGAAGCTTAGTGCCCGTTGGATGGAACGGCTGCAGGAAGCTTAATGCTTCCTCAAGAACAGGCATTAAGGGCTCCCAGGCAGGAAGAGGAATGCCCTTTATGCATGCTAGAGACGACAAAAGAAGCCCAACCAGGTGTGTGTAGAATGCGCCTCCCACACTCCAGCCCATAAATGATTGCCAGGTGTGTTCTCTTCCTTGTAACACTATGGCATTGCACATACTGTGGCTGTGCTTTACATCCTCTCTGAGGAAGTGACAGAAGGAACTAGGGCCTCAGAGGCAGCAGGTGATCAGGGGCAGCCCCCCTCAACCCTCCACAGGTGGTGGGTGAGAATGTGCAGGGGCTGCAGCCTGTAGAGCGGCAGTACTTGTGTCCTCTGAGAATGGAAGTCCAGCCAAAAAGGCCACGTATCTTCCAAGATAGAGCCACACTCCTCAGCCTTCCAAAGGACCAAGTGATCTTTCTCTAAAGGCTGAGCTCAGGGGCCATACGAGAGGTGTATGAAGATCTGAGGCTTGACCTCAAGCCTTTATCTGCCCGGTCAAATGCCATACCAGGGCTGGTCAAGCTCCTGAGCGCTCTACATTCGTTTGCCGCTGGCTGCTTCCAAACATCAGTGGCTGGTCCACCTTTTCCAGATGCCTCCATCAGGTACTGTGAGCCATGACCAGCCTGGTTAGGAATTACATGGTGTTTCCTAATGCCAGGCAACAGTGGGTGACTCTAAACTAGTAGCATGAGAGAATTTCAGGCGCAGCAAATGTGTTGGGAGCCATAGACTGCACACATGTTGCACTTATCACACCCAGAGACAGGGAAGGATGTACTGCAACCAAAAGCACTTTCGTTCTCTGAACGTGCAGGTGGTGTGTGATGCCAACATGCTCATTCTGAATGTGGTGGTCAGGTTTGCTGGGTCCACTCACGACTCATATATCCTGCAACACTCAGCGCTGTTCCAGCAGTTCGAGGAGGGGAGGTTTGCAGAGGACTGGCTGCTGGGTAAGTAATATCTGCTTAACGGACAGTTGCATGTGGCGGGGAACAAATGCCAGTCAAGGCAGAAGAAAAGCTGATATGGTAACAGCCCATGCCATGGCAAAGACACGCACATAGTAAACATACTTTATCATTCCAGATCCAGGACTGGGCTTGAACCTCTGACCTCAGGATTACTACATCCTCATTTGTCTGCTGCACCTACTAGAACCCTATGGGAGTGGGAAGCAGTTAGCAATGTATGCAAGCTGTGACGCTACTGCATCCTCCCCCTCCCTCCCCCAGTAGCTCTCTCTTGCTATGAGGCCAAGGACTATGCATAACACACCCTAGAGCTGCTGAGAGGAGAAAGTCATTTGCAGGTTTACATTCATAATTGCTGGTGAGGACTCCCTCCCTCTTCCCCCCCCTCCTCCCTCCTTCCCCTCCCCCCACTTCCTTATCTTCCAGAAGGGTTTCATTTGATTTCCACCACCCTCTATTGGATCCGAATCCCCCAATTTGGATATCGCATGTCACAGGGGCATGGTCTGACCATGTGCGCTCTCTGATTTCCCATTTCTTTACCGCAGATACCAGGGACCGATCCACAAATAACATATCAATACGAGAGTACACCTCGTGCACCGCAGAAAAGGAGTAATCCCTCTGTTTCCCTCCATAAGTCCACCAGCCCCAGTCCCGTGACCAGGCTCTTCAAACATTTCCTATTTTGCTTTGATGTAGACGATTCCCCTTTAGAGGTGTCCATTCTGGGATCCAGTGGCACATTGAAGTCTCCTCCCATAATTACACATCCCTACACCATCCCAATTAACTTTGGATAAAAAACTGAGCCTGTTTAGCATTCGGGACATAGACATAAACCAGAGTATACATCTTCTGGTCCCATTTTAATTTCACGATCACATACCTCCCCTGTCTATCCTGAATTACTTCCCCCACTTGCCCCATAACCCGTGCCAAAAATAATATGCCCACCCCACCTTTCTTTTTCTCTATCTTATTTGATGCAAAGAATTTCTGGGGGTTTCGGGGATGGTTCACTCGGTGCTCATCTTTAGTCACGAGGTGTGTCTCCTGTAAAAAAACAATGTCCCCCTGCAATCGTATACATTCTTTCATCAGAAACTGTCTCTTTGCAAAGGAATTAAGGCCTCTAACCTTCATAGTCATTATATTTATCTCCGGCATTGTATCTTTACAACTCCCCCCATACTGTGCACACCCCTAGCCATTTGATACCCCTCCCCACTTTCCCCCTCCTGCCCTCTGTCCCATAATCCTCTCCCCTTCCCCCCTCCTCCCTCCTTTTATCTCCACCGGTCCCAGCTTGGGCCTCTTGGGTGACTTCCGACTACCCCCCACCCGTTCCACCCTCCCAGAAGCCCCCACCCACTGGCTACTCAACATCCACTGCTATTCTCCACCCCTACTAACCATTACGCCTTTGCAAACTCCCCATAAGCCAGCAAGTTTTTTTTTCTTGCCCACCAGACTCCCCCCGTTATCCATTTCCCCCACAGAGCAGTCATATCACAATAAACATCCAAATCACATCAAATGTTCATTTCAGCACTCTTTGTCGTCTCAAATGTTTTTCCCCTCCAGGCACTCTGCTGCACTGTTGCTGCGGCTCTTTCTCTCGGTCCCCCTTCTCCCGCTGATCCAGATTACTCCCTTCCATCATAGGAATCTCCGTCCAGCCTGCTTGTTTCATGCCTTGTATCGCTGCAGCCACCGAATGTGCCGTCGTCATTTTCGCCCACTGGAAACAACCATCTATACCGCACATTCTCCTCTCGCAATCTCCTTGTCACTGCTTGATAGGCTCTGCGTTTTTTGATAGTCAGGCTCGATATATCAGCAGAAACTTCCACCTCCGAGCCTTGCCACTTGATCTTGCCCAACTTTCTGGAGGCCTTCATCACCAGTTCCTTAGATCTGTATTCATGCAAGCAGACGACCACATCTCACACTTTATTCTCTCTCCTCGGCCCCAGTCCACCCTAAGGCATACTCCCTCCACCTCCATATCTGCGGCCTTAAGAGCAGCCCCACAGAATTCCTCTGCCATGGACACATAATTCAGCGCTCCTTCACTTTCAGGCAGACCCCTGATCCGAATATTCGATCTCCGGGACTTGTTTTCAAGGTCCTCAAGTTTTTGCCATAACTCCTCCTGTGCCTCATTCATAGCGTCCACTCGGGTCTCAATTGGGGCCCACCTGCTCTCTTATTCCTCAATCCTATTTTCCACCTCATCCAGTCGAGTCCCCATAGATGCCATATCCAGCTTAATCTCCTGGAGCCAACCATGGACCTCTATCTTCAGCGCCCCCAGCTCCTGTTTTGTAGACTCAAACCATTCCTTTAGATCTTCTCTTAAAGCTTGAATGTCATTGGACATGCCCGCCGTGGTTCCAGCCTCAGTGGAGTTTCGCGGTTCCTCACTGGCCACCGCCATCTTTGCCACGTGGCTCTTCGCCCCCGCCGGGCTCTTAAATGAAAACGTTTTCAAGTCCGCAGCGGTTTTACGTGCTGCCACCCACGGCTCTCTGCTAACCCACTTGAATCCGCACAGAGCCTGAAAGGGGGGAAGTTCCCTCACTGCTCCTCCTTCCTTGAGAGGCTCAAACAATCTGTCTCCAGATCTCTTTGTCCCACTCAGCCAGCCCAGCTTCAACAGCTGGTAGCTGTTTTATAATGCCCCACTGTTCACTCTGTAGACCACCAGGCTCCCAAATGCTGCTGTGTGTGCTTACCTGGATGCCCTGGCCTCCGCTCTACTCGCCATGTGCTTTCCCCGACTGTCGGGTGCTTCTCCTGAGGCTTCTCCCGGATCTCCTTACTTTGGCCCCGGACCCGGCTGCTGACAACACTCACTCCGCCGCGTTCCCTGCGCCGCACAATGTCTCCCGGAGCCTGCAGCGCCCCAGCGCTAGTTTACAGCTGCCGCTCTGTGTGGAATCGCCAAGCTGCTTCCCCTTCCGTTAGCGATGGGGGGTCTCCGGCACACTTTTCCCTTATTTTTACTCCTCAGCTCAACATTTTTTGGGGTTTATTCTGCTCATTAGGTGGGGTTAATGGCAGAGCTCTTTCAGCACGCTACCATCCCGTCCGCCGACATCACCGGAAGTCCCAGGTGTCTGTTTTTTTAATTGCAGGGCAGTGCAGTGTGCTGTTTGTAGTCCCTGATTGTAACCATTGGGATCCTGACTGCAGGTCCCATAATGCATCATAAATCAATTGTCATAAAGGCTGGACTGGTTCACAGTCTCACTCCTGGAACTGAGTTATATGAATGCTCTGCAACTGCGTCCTGTTACACGGAGACACCCTCTGCATCAAGAGAGACCCCTGCACAAGGATTTCTCTGCCTTGGAAAATGAGAGTGCCCAATTAATGGAAAATGAAGTGCCCTTAAATGAGAAGGTTAATGTCTAATCTACTGATAAAGCACCAAATATGAAGAAAAAAAATCACAAAACAGGAAACTACTACTATTTGGAGATTCCATTATCAGAGGGACTAACTTGGGAACATAGTTCAAAGGAGAGAGGTTAGTCAAATGCCTCCCAGGCTCTTCAGCCAGCAGGAATACAAACCAAATTGTTGGAAAATCAGTGCAGAAAGTGAGCACTCCAAAACTAATGTTAAGACCCACTCAGGTACAAATGACCTGGCTAGAAACAGTGCCTCTGCAGTTTAAATGGACGTCCAGATTCTGGGAGAGAAACACTGTTAACACTATCACATTCTCAGAAGTTCTACCTATTTGTGGTGAGGGGGCAGAGAGGCTGCATTGCATAATCAACTTTAATACATGGCTCCAAACCTGGTGCAAACAAGAAGGGCCATATTGGTCTTTATCTACCATCATATACTATGTTACTATGATTTAGGTGTATAGGCAACTGGGGATATAGATGGAACAACAAGAGGCTATACTGTGCTGATGGACTACATCTCTCTGTCGCAGGGAAAAGGTTTCTAAGTGAAAAATTCATGCAATATGTGGACAGGAGTCTAAACTAGGGAAAGGGAGTGATGGATGGAAAAGAACAAGTTCAGGACTGTAGGCGGGTCAGACCTACAAAGTGTCCCAAATATCACCAATTTCCTGGGCACCTGTGAAGCCCTGCACCAGGAGGAAAAGAAACTCAGATCATAGCCACTTGTCAGTAAAACCCTTTATTTGGTACAAGCAAAAGCTGTAAACGCCAATACACAAGTGTCTGTCTCAGGGATCTGAATGCAGGTGACGTTCTCCCTACCCCTCAGTGGTGAGAGAGAAAGTCACCCCCGAGCTATGTAGCTGCTTCCTTATATGGATTCTCTGGCCCAAAGTTCTAGCAAGTACCAGAAAGTTCTGCATAAAACTCTTATGTCATTTGCAGCTTTCTGTGAAGTTCTTTTTCTGGGACCCTCCCATAATTATTTTGCAAGGTCTGCTTATCTCTGTGCAGTCAGCCGCATCCCTTTCTCTGCCTCTCCTGTATCCTGTACATGTTATTCTGTCCTTGGCACTATGCGTCATCTTCAGGGCTGAGAAATTCTTTGTTTGCAGCTTGACCTGTATTTTCTTATCTGGGCCTAACTCTGCATACTTCTATCCAAAGTAAGGTTTTCCAGACTGTACTAGGCCGCATACTCTTTCTTGTAGCATATACTTTCCTGGATAGCCCACATGTTATCTTCTGTGCCATCCACACACTGCTGGTGTACATTTGCAGACAGGCAAGGGAGCAGTCATAGAAAACTTGTGAAGCAGACCTGAGCAGAACTATCCCTAAGCCAAAATATCCCAACAGGACATCACTCCCAGCAAAAAAATAATAACATTGGGTCTACACATCAATGGCAAGTGGGAAGAGCTGTGTAAAACAAAATCCATGCAAATACAGGCAGGCCAATTAACAAATGCTGGAAAGCAATGAGCACAAATGCTCGAAGCCTAGCCAACAAAGTTCCTGACCTGGAAGCCTAATGGTGGAAATGGACTTGGACATTGTGGCCATTACAGAAACATGGTTTGACGACTTGCATGAATGGGATCCAGGCATAGCTGGCTAAAATCTATTTAGAAGAGAGAGAAGGCAGAAAAGGAGGAGGAGTAGCTCTAAATGTCAAAAGCAATATTAAAGCTGCTGAAATGCAGGGGACGTGGGGAAAAAAAGAAGCACTGTGGATTGTGTTGGAAAGAGGAGGTGGCACTGTCACTCATACTGGTGTAGTCTACAGATCTCCAACTCAAACTGAAGAAATGGATAGAGACTTGATTATTGATATTGCAAAGGTAGCCATGAAGAGGGAAATGATCATGTTGGGTGACTTTAATCTACCTGATATGGATTGGATATAGCAGAATTAGAGAAGGTACAGAGAAGAGCCACCAAATGATAAAGGAATGGAAGGATACCCCAGACTCTTCAACTTGGAAAAGAGATGGCTGAGAGGAGATATGATAGAGGTCTACAAATTCATGAATAGAGTGGAATGGGTAAACATAGATCAGTTGTTCATACCATCAAAAAGTAGAAAGACTAAGGGACATGCAATGAAGCTACAATATACCCCATTTAAGACTGTTGTTGTTGTTAAGTGCCGTCGAGTCGGAGTCGACTCATGGCGACCCTCTGGATAGCTATCCTAAATTGTGTTCGGTCTTGAGTCCGGCGGCTCATTGTTGACAGACTGATATCCGTAGCTGCTGTTATTGTATCAATCCATCTCATTGCTGGCCTTCCTCTTTTGCGTTGACCTTCAATCTTGCCAAGCATGATGTCTTTCTCTAATGATCTCTCACTTCGCATGATGTGTCCAAAGTATGAAAGTCAGAAAAATAAAAACATACATGAATAAAACCTTGCATCATGTAACCGTAGTTTGTTTTGTTCTTTCTAGGTGCATAACTAGCCTGTATACTGAACATTGGCCAATGACAACTCATAAATCCATCATGGATTTTGACTATGCGAATATTATCCTGCAAGGCCTACCTAAATCTACGCTTAATCCATTACAGCTTGCTATGAATGCAGCAGCTAGATCACTATGCGGAATTACAAGGAGACAACACATAACCTCCATTCTAATGGAGCTTCACTGGCTCCCAATAATTTGTAGATTATCTTATAAAACACTTCTTATGACCTTCAAAGCGTTCCATAATATTTCACCTCCTTCAATCTCTGATCTACTCATTCATACCCAAAACAACAGATCAAGAAGATCTACAACTGAAAATACTCTAGTGATTCCAAATGAATTAGTAAAATGTACTCAAACTACCATTAACAGATCATTTTCATCCTTTGCTCCAAGGTGCTGGAATAAGCTTCCATTAAACATCAGATTGATAACAGATATATCGCAATTTAGAAAAGCTTTAAAAACCCACCTTTTTTTACAACACTTCTCTTACATCAATATTTCCCCCCCTCTCACCCCATTATCTCAACTCAGCAATAATAGTTAAATGATGATGTCAGACCGTTCCACCTTATGATATTCACTGTATATACCTGCTCTGTTAAATGTTATTTATGACATGTCTCTATACCCACTCAAGATCTCTGGTCTGATGTAATTGCTTTTATTTAATTATGTATATGCTATTCCCCAGTTAATCCTTGTTTTATTCCCCTGTCACCTGTAACTTGGACAAGTTCTCTAAATCTGAGTGTATTTTGTTTAATGTAAACCGCACTGATATCAAATAGCGCGGTATATAAGAGCTGTTAAATAAAATAAATGGAGTTCTGTGAACTTCCAAGCACTATCTAAAATGTGCCTTCTTCGGAAAAACCTTTAAAAACTCTGATGCCAGTTCTGTTTTTGCTTTGCACAAATTCAGGATGGTGGAGAATTCCGAGTGCTCATATGGTAGGCGTTCAGTATAACCAATAGGTGCCTTTTAATTTGACCAAAAATAATTAGCTACACAGTTTTAATACCTAATTAGCAGAGCAATCAGCTACAGTACATGGATTACATTAGTTACCGTATGTAAAGTAATTACCGGTTGTTTGTAATGAATCACCGGGAACAAGCTGAACGTGTGCGCAGTCTATACCTTTTTATAGCATCCTTTTCAGTTTGCAAAGCAGAAAGCAGGAATATAATCCATACATGCCCAGGGGGCTGATTCATTGTATTGCAGCACACACAGAAGAGAGAAAACCCTGGATATTATTTACATTCAGATGTGTGGCAAATCTTAGGAGACTACAAATGCATTGACCTTTCCACACATAATGGATTACCTTGAGTTGCAGGGTGTGATAGATTGTCCAACGCAGTCTAACAGGGCAAGGTCTTCCAGAGTGCTGTCCCAAAATATCTGATGAAAGAACTGCATCAAAAATGATAGCAGGCATCCTATTAATGCAAATGTTAAATGCTAGAAGGCATTTTAATCTAGTCCTGCTATTTGGCCATGCAATCATAATAAGTGAGGATGATAATCTAAATTTATACTGTGGCTTTTATTCCACTGGGTTGCCAGTTGGCTGTAGCACTTTAATGTTTCATAGACAAAAAGCATGCCGTCACCTCTGGGATGGAGGATCTGCCAGCACATTTCTGGCACCTGGACTGTGGGAGAAGAAACCGTTTTATTGCTAAGTTGGGATATTGGGGATAAAATGACTTTTCCAAAGTCACGTAAGGTGTCACGGGCACTGATTTGCTTTTTAATCACGAAACCAAGGGGTGTGTTTATTAAACAGCGGTAGTGGCTTCCGTACAATATCGCAGCCACGGCCCCAAGCAATATCGCATGGAAGCCGCTGCCGCTGCTTAGTAAACATACCCCCAAGTCTCATTCTACCAATACATGAATGAGGTGATCATGTTATCTAACAGAAATTGTGGGCATAATAATTGTTCTGTAAAATAAATGCCAGTTCATTGTATTGACTGTAGCCTGTGTGTGTCCAATGGTGCCATAATTATGTTAAAATCATTCTTTGGGTTGTCCCTGTTAAAGGGAGGCTCTTGGTTCTTTTCAGTTTTAAAGGTTCTCTCAAGACTTAGGCCATTGGTTCCCAAACCACCCTGAAGACTCCACAGTCAGACATATTATCAAGACAGATATAATAAATGTAGTATCTGTGAGATCAATTTGGAGACCTTAGAAATGTCTATTGTACCTTGTCTGGAGCTACTACTGAAAAGATGAGAGCTAATTCCTATTAATAACATATGATAACCGGATAAGTCTCACTGAGAGGGATCAATGGCTTTGTGATCTGAGCTCCTTGCCCCTATTTGGATAGTGCTGGGTAGTCCGGAGGCAGAGCTGGGATGGAGTTAGCATTTGTCCGATAGCAGGGATTTTCAGCGCTGCTATCGGATAACTCCACATAACTTAGGACTGCAAAAAGGTCGTCCTAAGGGGTAGGCAGATAGCTGGAAATCATCTCTATCCAAATAGTGCCAGCACTGACCCCAATATTTGGACATTATGTGTCAGCCACTATCCAAATCTTGGCTGAATACCCAGATTTCAAATAACGGAGGCGCCCGTGTTTAAAAAAACCTGCTAACCACTGTGAGCAGAACAGTTTTGAAGTTTATATATACTAACAGAATAGCATAGTGGGTGATGTAAATTGCGTAGACATATGGATAGGTAGTCTACGAAATAAATGAAATATCAATTGACCCAGGCCATTCTGCCCAGTTATTCTAGTCTACACTGCTAAGGATACATCCTAGTTGTCTACTGTAGAAACTTGAGCTCTTAAGGGATTTTGTTGCTTATCCAAATTATTTTCTCTTTTGTTCTCCTTTGGGTCTCTGTCATCAAGGTACTTTTGACACGTGAAATCTCAACAACTTCTCACTTCAATTTTCACATTTGTATCATACTCAGAATCGGTGGTAATGCTGATCGATAATGTAAAACTAAAAATAAAAGAGATCAAATCTACATAAATCCTATATCTGCAACTTGTTGGCATACTAAATAAAAACAAAAAAAGAATCTAAGGTGATGCCTTATAATCATTTTGCTTAGTTTTATTTGTGAACCTTTATTTCAGTACTATACCAAAGCAGAAATCATGCGGTGCAGATCGTATGTCCTCTTGGCTCGATATTCTGAGATTACCATTGGAATTAACCCTGGGGAAAATACATTTTCTTCACACCAAGAGAAAAGATATTCCAAGGGTGAAGCTTCTGCACTGCAATGAAAAGGCTAGTAGTGTTACTGAAATGGAAAAATTGCAAATAGAATCAAGAAGGTATTCTAGCAATGTTTTGAAAAATGCACATTTTGTCTAATACTTTGAGGATAGGTGCTCATCCTAATAACATCTGTTTTCGTATTTCTTGAAGAAAATCCTAGACACTAATGAAGGGCGCTTGCCAAATATATTTAGAATGCATTGTCACCGACAGAGCGTCATAGCCTTGCAGAAGGATACTCTTGACAGTGGCGTCTTTGCCCTAGACGAGGGATACAACATAAAAGGGTAATTTAATAAGGAGCTCGAGTGTGTAGAGCAGCATTTTATATGCTCAAGTGCTCTCATAAAATTTCCTGGGTACACGCATATTTCATTTTATTAAATAGGCCCCAAATATGCCTGTGGCAATGCGTATTAACTACACGGGAGTTTACAAAATTGCCCTCCACATGGCTTAGATGCACTTGTCCCCTCTGTGCCTAACAAGATGTTTCTTTGGATTGTGCTAACATATCTGCCGTAGTAACCGAGGTACCCGGAAGCCCAACCCCGCACTTGACCATCCCAATAAACCAGTCCACACCAGATTATGGTAAACAGATGCTTGGTCACAGCTTTATTAACAACAGTGAAATTCCGGCCCAACATGAGCCAACTCAATATTGCCCAACATTGCAAACATACCCCCCCGCCCCCCCCCCATTTCCGGATGATACCCCACCAGCCATTTCTAGCAAAGTGGAGCATCATCCACCCCCCCATTTCCCTGCCGCCCGCCTCGCCATGTTATTAGCAGAGGCAGGCTCCCGTTGCCTTCACCGGGCAGAGACCCCCAGCCGGGACGTCTCTCCCACCCCGGGAGCTGAACCGCTCCCACTCCAGGCGGCAACAGCCTCAAATGCCCCCCGGGTCGACGAGCGCCCGCTCGTCACCCCGCCCCAATCAGCTAACCAATAAACATACCCCCCCCAGCTGCGACAACCACCCCCCTTATGGGAAAAGAGGGAGGGAGGGAGGGACCTTTTCTCCGGGGCAAGCAGGGCGAGAGAGGGCGAATACAAAGCATGCACCCCTCTCGCAGCCTGCCGCCCCGCCTCCCACACCATCACAGCCAATCCAGCTGCACGATGTCTGCGACGCGGCCCGCTCTTGCTCCCTCTGGCAATCCCCCCCCCCCAGGAAACCCGACCCACGTGCAGGGTAGTCGGGCCCCGGGGACCCGGTTACAAGGCCGGCCTCGGGACCCGGCCCTGCGGCGACGGCGGGATTAACCGAGGTACCCGGAAGCCCAACCCCGCACTTGACCATCCCAATAAACCAATCCACACCAGATTATGGTAAACAGATGCTTGGTCGCAGCTTTATTAACAACAGTGAAATTCCGGCCCAACATGAGCCAACTCAATATTGCCCAACATTGCAAACATACCCCCCCCCCCATTTCCGGATGATACCCCACCAGCCATTTCTAGCAAAGTGGAGCATCATCCACCCCCCCATTTCCCTGCCGCCCGCCTCACCATGTTATTAGCAGAGGCAGGCTCCCGTTGCCTTCACCGGGCAGAGACCCCCAGCCGGGATGTCTCTCCCACCCCGGGAGCTGAACCGCTCCCACTCCAGGCGGCAACAGCCTCAAATGCCCCCCGGGTCGACGAGCGCCCGCTCGTCACCCCGCCACCGGCACAAGGGAAAACTAACCTTGTGCCGCCCCCACCAAAGAAAGCTGCGACCAGCACCAACCCTCTAAAGCTTCCTGCCAATCATTCAATAGCAGGTCCTGCCCAACCGGGGCAAGGTGCACCCCATCTAGCCGGTACAGTCCGGCACACCAAACATCCGCCCACGGATGCAACACCTGAAGCCCCCCAGACTGCTGGACCCAGCGCCCGATCTGCCTATTAATCTTGGTGAGGCCTCGGGACCAGCGCCGCTGGGACCAGCAGGCAGGACGAGGGATAATGTCAGACCATATAATGGCCACGCCTGGGAGGAGCTCCCGCACCAGTTCAATGTCTCGTTGCACAGTTCTGATGATCTGCCGACACGACCAGCTTGCCAAGTCATTGCCACCCAGGTGTAGCAACAATCCGGCCGGGCGCTGCCGCTGAACCATCTTCGCCTGTAGACAGGCCAGTAACTGCCACCATAGCATGCCGCGGTGCCCCATCCAGTGCAGCTGTACTCCAGCAGATTCGAGACCAAGGTGGATGCCCAGCGGCCGGACTGCAGCCCGACGCTCCGCCCAATAGACGAAGGAGTGTCCAACGATCCACCAGTCTGTCCGGTCCACACCATCTGAAAAAAGGGAGAAGCCGCACTGCCACCAGTAGCCAACTCTGCAACAGTAAGGACAACGTTAGGCATCCCCCCCACCCCACCCCTCAACCCTCCACCATGGCACGCTACCGCTCCGCCGCCAGGAGGGTACCCCTACGGGCGAATATAGCCCTCGTAAGCCCCCGAACGCCAACGACCAATTCGCTGGATAACCCGGGGTTTGAGACCCGCCGCAGCCGCGCTCGTGGCCGCCCCGATCCGAAAAGAATGAGACGCGTAGCTGCGCTCGGCAAGGCCTAGAAACCGTAAAACCTTCCTCAGCACCGCCGTGAACTGAAACTGGGTCGTTGGCCTGCCATCCGCATGCAGGAAAAATTTGCCCCGGGCCCCCGGCCGAAGCCGCACATAATGCCGCAGAGCACGCACCGGGCATGACGGGACCGGGGAAATCGCGGTGAGGATCACCCAACCCCCTTTCCCAGCCTGATCAGTCTTAGAACGCGAGATGTAAATACGCACTACCGATTCTGCCACTGTCACATGCTCTAAATCGAGCCCGCCAAAAGCGCCCTGCCACGTCGACCGCGGGACGAGCTCACTAACCCGAAAAGCCCCGAAAAACGCGGTCACGAACAATGCACGGAAAAGACTGTACTCAAAATCCGAGGACGCGATGCGGGGTAACGCCTCGCAAATCCGTAACAGTAAGTCATGGGAAACTGGCAGCCGCCAATCCCGCGGCTGAGGCTGCACTCAAGCCCAACCTGCCAGCAAACGCTTGACCAAGAAGGATACTCGGGGGTTTCCCCAACCGGCCGCCTTGCAAAAGAAGGAAAAGCCTGCTAACGCGGCGACGACCGCGGACCGTGCCCAGCCAGCACCCTTCGCCCACAACACAAACTGTCCTACAAGCCCGTCCGGAACCCACCCGCCAAACCAGCCCCTGTCGCCCAAAAACACACTCACCTGGGCATAACCGCGCCGATACCCCACCCAGGTACCTCGCGTCACCGATGCCGCCAGCAACGCCATTACTTCAGGGTCCCAACGCTCCAAAGATGCTCCGGAACCCGCGACACCAACTCCTCCGCCTCGGGCGCCAGGCGCCGAAACTGCTCCCACTGGAAACGGGACAGAGCGTCAGCAATGGAGTTCTGTGAGCCCGGCACGTGCCGCGCTCTGGCAGCCACATTCAGCCGCAGACAAGCCAGCACAAAAAGTCTCATCAAAGAGGCGACCCGAGGACAGCGAGGCGCATGCCGATTGATCACCTCGACAACCGCCGCATTATCGCACCAGAAGACTACCCGCCGATTCCGCAAGCGATCAGGCCAGACCCACAGAGCCACCACTAGAGGAAACATCTCCAGAAAAGCGACATTGCGTACCAAGCCCGACTGTACCCAAGCCTCCGGCCAAGGCTCCGCACACCAAGCCCCTTGGCAGTACGCACCGAAGCCGGAACTACCAGCCGCATCGGTGAATAAGTGTAAATCATGGTTCGATATCTCTGGCAATTGCAACACCGAGCACCCATTGAAGGTGGCTAAAAACGAGTCCCACACCCGTAGATCCTCACGCATGCCGGCCGACACACGAATCCGGTGCTGCGGTACCCGCACCCCAGCCATGGCCAATGATAAGCGCCGCGAGAATGGACGACCAATGGGCATCACCCTGCAAGCGAAATTAAGATGCCCCACTAGGGACTGCATGACTCGCAAGGTCGTCCTGGTCGCGGACCCCACGGACGCCACCAGCTCCTTCAACCTCTCAACCTTCTGGGCCGGCAAGCGGACAACCATGGCGACGGTATCAATCTCGATCCCCAGGAAAGTGAGACAGGTGACCAGCCCAACGGTTTTGTCGGCTGCTATTGGAATGCCGAACTCCCCCGCCAGGCATCGGAAAGCCTCGAGCAAGGTAGCGCAAGCGCGGTCACCCCCTGAGCCCACGAACAGAAAGTCGTCCAGATAATGAACTATACCGCTAAGGCCCGTCCTTCGTTCCAGCACCCAGTGCAGGAAGGTACTGAAGGCTTCGAAATATGCGCAGGAAATGGCACAGCCCATAGGCATGCACTTGTCGAAGTAAAACGCCGACTCGAAGCGGAAACCCAGCAATGGGAAAGCAGAAGGGTGCACCGGTAACAGCCGGAAAGCGGATTCAATGTCAACTTTCGCCAACATCACCCCAGCCCCAAACCGCCAGACCAGGAGCACGGCTGCGTCAAAGGAAGCGTAACGCACGGTGCACCGTTCACGAGGGATGCAATTGTTCACCGAAGCCCCCGGGGGGCAGGAAAGGTTGTGAATCAGCCGGAACTTACCCAGCTCCTTCTTGGGAACTACCCCCAAAGGTGAAATGGTGAACGGCGAAAATGGAGGATCGCGAAAAGGCCCCGCGACCCTGCCCAACACGCACTCCTCTGCAATCTTCCGACGCACAACCTTGACGTGGGCCGTGACCGAACTGGCATTACGCGAACCCCCCTCCGCCGGGCAGCCCTGGCACGGAATACGGAAACCCTCCGAAAAACCATGCAAAAGCAGCCGCCCCACCCCACCCCGCCGCCCGCGCCCGTAACTGACCAGCCAAGGCTGCATAACGGACACCCTGACCGGCGTGGGGGCCATTGTACCGCAAACCTCCTCACTTACCCCCAGCGGGGGCACCCGCCACACTTTTGCGACTGCACTTAAGGGCCGAGTGCCCACTCCCACACAAGGAGCAGACGTGCCGAAATTTACAGTCGGGGAACGGGCACGATGCCTTGTTGAAACGCCAACAGACGTCACCCCCCCGGCACCCCCTTTTTGCATAGCCTGCGCGGGAGCAGAGGCTCGAAAGGACCGCGCCCCCCCCCCGCCGAAGGAGACCCCCCGACCTGCCGCTCCCCCCCCGGCGCCCCCTCCCCGCGGGCGGGCGGACATCTGCGTTAACCAAAGATTGATGTCCTTCGTTCCCCATGATAACTGCCTGTTCTCCTCCATCATGTCCCGAAACTCTTCATCGTAATTTAACCAAGCCCACCCCTCGTGAGCCTGGGACGCCGCTAAAATCGCATCCGCATATGCCAACAGGGCCCCAGCTTGGTCTGGGAAATAGTGACCCCAGACACTAGCCAAACACAGAAAGGCGCGAGTCCAGTTCAAGGTGTTGCGAGACGCCCGCCGCACCCTGCCAGCTTTCTCGTCCTCCTTGCGCTTCTTACGGCTTTCACCAGAACGCTTTCTGCCATCCAATAAGCGGAAAATATCGATGTACTTGCGCCGCTTAATCCGATGACGCAGCTTCCGAGGCACGCCCTCCCAGAGTTCAGCACAGCGCACCACCGTGGGTCCCCCCCCGTCGCCCTTCCCACCCACCGCCGCCCCCGAATCGCTTGAAGAAACCGACGAGGACGACGACGAGGAGGATGAGGAAGCGCGACGACGGCGACGCCCACGCTTGCGCTTCGATCTCGCCTTCGTAGCCGCGCCACCCCCCGCCTCAAGGGCCGGCGCCACACCATCCCCCCTTTCATACTCACCAGCGGCAGAGAAGGAAGCCACAGGAGCATCCCCAGGCCGGGGCGCTGCCGCCACGTCGGACCGCACCTCCGAGGCGCCGGCCTGTCCCGAACCCGTCACCGTGCTCTCCATAGTCGCCCGAGCCTGCGACGTCGGGTGTATCTGAGGGGAAGAGGAGAAGAAAAACCAGCAGCCATATGACCAGATGCGCCCTGTGTAGGGGCCAGCCCGCCGCCCCAACCCCAAGTGGAGGAGCCAAGACCACCTGCGTCCCATGCCGCGGGGCCACAAGCCCCGGAGCCGCCGGAGCCGCCGGACCCACCATGCCCCACAGCAAACCAATCACCCCAAGGACCCCGCCAAGGCCCCATACCAAATGCCCACAGGCCCCAAGACCCGAAGCCCCCCGGAGGCATCAACTGCCCCGTAGAAGTCCCACTGGGGGGCCCAGAGGGAACCACAGGTTCGGCAGTGCCCACAACCTGCACCACGGCCCCAGGTGCCCCCCCGCCAACTCACCCGTGGCACCCACGCCCCCCTAACATCGAGCCCAGCTCCGCCCGCTGCCCCGGGAGACAACTGCCCTGGGCCTCCCAACCCAGAGTCCCCCTCCCCCCCCGGGCACCCTGGCCTGCGCACCCTCCCGCAAAGCCCCCTGGCCCCTCCCCCGCTTTTCCCTCCCCCTGCCACGCTCTCCGCGCGCCACACCCAGGTCCCCGCCTAACTGGGCCCCCACACCAGAAGCCCTCCCCCCGTTGGACACCGAGCCGCGACCCTGAGCTGCCCGTGCCCCTTTCTGCTTTCCACCCGCGCGCCCACCGGTCCGGCGCGGAGTAGCGCCACTGCCCATTTCGCTCAGGCAAAGAAGCAGCCCCCCAAACTCAATCCCCCAGACTCACTCCCCCACGACCTCCGACCATGCCACCCCCTGCCTAATTAGAACCGTACAGGCCCACAGCAGGACAGCCGGCAAAAGCTCCCCCTTTGGGGTGAGGAAAAAACCCCCCGAACAGGCCGACGCCGACCTCGGGCCGAAAATGCTGCCAACCCACTCCCAGAGGCAGGAGAACGGCCCAAACCCGCAGCTCCAGCAAACACCTCCACAGCCCGAAAAGCAGGCCGCCGCACGTGCAGCCGGCCCGCAAAGCACGCTCCCCCCGACGCCAACCACACCCCCCCCCCCCAACGGCCCGAAGGCACTGGCAGGAGGAGAGAGTGAACCGAGCCTAACTGGCCAGTAACAGCCCCACAGTCTCCCCGCCAAACCCTCGAGGACGGCCGCAAAAATCCCCCACGCAACCCAAACACACCTTTTCTCCGGGGCAAGCAGGGCGAGAGAGGGCGAATACAAAGCATGCACCCCTCTCTCAGCCTGCCGCCCCGCCTCCCACACCATCACAGCCAATCCGGCTGCACGATGTCTGAGACGCGGCCCGCTCTTGCTCCCTCTGGCAATCCCCACCCCCAGGAAACCCGACCCACGTGCAGGGTAGTCGGGCCCCGGGGACCCGGTTACAAGGCCGGCCTCGGGACCCGGCCCTGCGGCGACGGCGGGATGAATGTTCTACCATGCTGACAATTAGGGGGCAACATTTGTATTCTGCTGATATCATAATCACGTTTCTGTTTTATGAACATTCTACTGTGCTGTTTTATGTGTAGATAACTGACATTGTTTCATATAATTGCTGTTATTAGGAAAGAATTAGCATATCTTCAAATTTACCACATTGGTTTAATTGTGTGTTATGTTGAGGTTTGGTCATTTCACTTGCAATAGTAACAAAGTAACATAGTATATGACAGCAGATAAAGACCAGTATGGTCCATCTAGTCTGCAAGGTGACAAGAGTAGGTGCACCTGCCGCTCCGTGCAAGTCACCTCTCCCAATGCCTTTGTTTAGGAGTGTACCCACCGCTCCATGTGGGTCACCCCTATTTGTTCAGATATAAGAGATAGTTATGCTTATTTTATTTATTTATTTAACAATTCTTATATACCGTGCTATTTGTTATCAGTGCGGTTTACATTCAACAACGAGAGCTCAGTGGAGTCAAGACTGTTTGAGTTTACATTATAACAGGGATTAGAACTTGGACGATATAGGGTAACTATTTACATGTTGCGATATCTTTAAACAATACAAAAGGGATCCACGATATAAAGGGATCCTCGGTATAAAGGGATCCACGATATAAAGGGATCCACGATGTCTGTCCCATGTCATTTTGAATTCTGTCGCTGCGTTTCCTGACCCAGTGAAAACCGGTATATAAACCCTGCTAAATAAATAAATTAATATAGGAGCAAAGGTTACAAGCAAGCATGAAGTGCTTGCCCTAACTTACAATAGATAATACAATGAAAGGGTGCACACACAATTGTGGGGGCAGAGCAACTAGCCAGTGATCATTTGTGTGGGTTTGTACATAGAGCCCCATAACGGATAATCTCAAAGTCGTAAAACAATGTGATAGGTTTGTGATGATAGCCAGAATAGGGCCAGTAGGAAAAAGGAGGCAATAGCCCAAATAGCATCTTACAGTATTTGGAGTATAGTGTTAGCTCTGAAAGCCAATGCAGAATCAACATTATGGAGGCACGTCTATAAGCCTTTTTCATACATGCAACATCGATTTACATATGAAATCCCCCTCCCCAGATGTTTCGGGGAGGAATGAAAGGATCATTTCTTTAACTGGAACAGGACTGGCATTAGGGGTGGCAAATAGGGGCTGTCTTATGCTGAAGAAGGCATAGCTTGCAGGTGGGTGTTGGGGCCCTGCACCAGTTTCTGCCCTGAGCCCCCGAATGCCAAACCCCGGCCCGAAGTGGAATAGACTTCAAGTGGGAGGGGGAGGAGAAAGAATTAGCTAGAATAGACTGAACACGGGAAGGCAGGCGTTACTCACAGTCCTGCAATGTAAACTGATCAGTCAGTGGGTAACTGAGCAGTTATTGTACTTTGACCTGAAGGATCTGATGGGGAGGGGGGAGGATGAAAATTGTTGGCTTTTACTGATTGATAAAGCTCATGTACCACTATCATTTTCACACAAAGGAGCCAATGCAGAAAACCTTAGCACGGCATTTTTCTGGTGCTTTTCCAGTGCTGGGTTTGCTCTCCGATGCAGAAAGCAAGCTAGCGCCGGAAAAGCGCCAGAAAAATCATCGTGCTAAATTGCAGCGCAGTGAGCATGCAAAGTGCTGCATATTTAATTGCGCCCAATTTAAAAAACTGTGCTGAAACGTATTGCGGTTTTTTACATTATTTATAACGCTGGATCTTCACGCCAGCTTCGGGCAGGTATGAAGATCCAGCCGGGAGCAAAAAATCATCTGAGGTGAAGTTTGACACTTTGCCTCAGATGACCCAGGAAGCAGGGGAAAGCCCTGATGCTATCGGCACAATGTTGTGGGGCTGGTACCTCCCTTGGACACTGACCCACTGAGAGAAGTAAAATGATTGGTGGCCCAGTGGTCCCAATCTCCCCCAACTCCCACCCCCACCCCCACCCCCACCCCTTGAAACAGAAAATGGCCTGGTGTTCTTAAAATGTTCTTAAAAGTTATGGAACATGGGAGCATTGCCCACATGTTCCTGCCACCATGGTGCCATCTTGCAAATGGCAGTGCCTGGCCCCACATGGTGCATCACAGAACCAAGAAATGCAGTCAGAAACCTAGAAAATGTGGCAGAAAGATACAGAAATATTTTCCATTGAACTGGGAGTCACAGGCTTGATAAAGAAGAGTTTCCAAGCACGTCCTGACAAACTTCCCATACATGTTACATCTTACGAACTCCAGCAGGAGGCTCTGTTTGGCACGATGCAAGTACCTCACTGAGCATTAGCAGTAAATCTGAGAGACTGAGATCATACCCCACATACCCTGGCTTAGAAGTGAGGTTCATGACTGTCATGGTATGTGCAAAACTCACCCATTTGGAGAAACTGCCCAGAGAGACCCTCCTAGGTTGCATCGTAGAACAGTTGACCCCGCATTGTGTATCCCAGGATGCAACCCAGTGTGGTCCCCCCAAGTTGAACTCCTACACTATGGCTCAGAGAGTTAGAATCATAAAGAGACAGAAACTCAAAGAGCGATGGGGTGCCGAGCATATGTACCACAGCAGGCATGCAGTCTCTTGTGACGGAAACCCGTTCTGAGAAGGAAGGACAGGTAGACTTTCTATGTAGCGTGGTGATCCTGCAGACGAAGGGAGGCCCAGCGGCAGAGGTAATGAATGAGTGATGGCTTCTCCAGGCAGATGGAGGTTCAGCGTTGGAAACAGTGAACAGAACAGCATCCACTGCAGGCAAAGAGAGGCCTTGCAGCAACTGGAACTGGTATGGCTGAGGGGAGATATGATAGAGGTCTATAAAATAATGAATGGAGTGGAATGGGTAAACATAGATCGGTTGTTTACTCTTCAGAAAAGTAGAAAGCCTAGGGGACCCGCAATTAAGTTATAATGTAGCACATTTAAGACTAATCAGAGAAAATATTTCTTCACTCACTGTGTAATCAAATTCTAAGTCGTTACCAGAGGATGTAATAAAAACTGTTAGTGTAGCTGGGTTTAAAATAGGTTTGGATGAATTTCTGGAAGAAAAGTCCATAAATCATTATGAAAGTTGACAGGTCAAATCTGTTACCGGAGGATGTAGTAAAGGCTGTTAGTGTAGCTGGGTTTAAAAAAGGTTTGGACAAGTTTCTGGAGGAAAGGTCCATAAACCATTATTAAGAAGGGACCCAGGATATCAATGCTTGACCTAGTACAAGCATTGCAGAACCTGTGTCTTTTGGGAAAACTGCTAGGTACGTATGACCTAGATTGGCCACTGTTGGAAACAGGATACTGGGCTTGATGGACCTTGGTCTGACCCAGTATGGCATATCTTATGTTCTTATGTTATGTTCTTATGTACTACTTAGTCGGCCATGCAGCATGGAATCTGCATACTCAGGGCCTTTTTTTGAGGGGAATGCTGTGGTATGCGGTACTTTCACCTTTTTCATTGCCTGCTAAAATTGGTCCTCATGTATTAATGAAAGAGCCCTGCATATGAGCACCGGAAGGTTTTTGGCTAGAAAAAATACACTGTGTATATCTTTTGGGAACCTGACAGGTACTTGTGACCTGGATTGGCCACTGTTGGAAACAGGATACTGGGCTTGATGGACCCTAGGTCTGATCTAGACTGGCATATCGTATGTTCTTATATGTATTCATTGTTTTCCTTTCGGGGGAACAAGGAGAATGGAGAGCAGTGCTAACAACATTTATCCCTGCAGGACTGAAGAAAAAGTAGTGAAAACGAGGACATGTAAGGTAGTTCCAGTTTACTTGGCAGTGAGAGTGCAATGTCATAGCTGAGTTGTGATTTACAGGTCAGAGGTCCCAGGTAGTTTTGTGCTTTCTAGCCCATCGCTGTTTGACATTGCTACTACTACGACCACGACTTATTATTTGTATAATGCTACAAGGCACATGCAGCACTGAACACTAAACAATTGTTTTTGAGGTATTCAAATGGAAGAATTTAGCATTTGAAGTATTTGAATGTGTAGCCGCGCACCCAGCAGGGATCAGGTATGAAGGCCCTAGTAAGACCAGGGAAAGGTCATGGCTGTGTAAAGCCTTTAGTACGAGAGCTATTTTTCATGCTTGCAACATGCTCCTGAAGTACCCTGTAGAGTGGATCAAGGTACTTTTGGGTGTATCTTATCTTCTTTAAGAAATGTTTGGTGACTGAAATATTTGTAACTGAGGGATAATTGAAGAGAGAAGTGTGGAGTATATTATCTACTGCATTCATTTTTTTTTTAGTGCCATCAAGTCAGTGTTGACTCATAGCAACCCAGCTACCTCTGCGTTTTCTTGGCAATGTATCATTGGAAGTAGATTGCCAGCCTTTTCTCCTGAGGCAATGGTGGATAAAGTGACTTGCCCAAAGTCACAAGAAGTGCCAGTGGGAATCAAACCCTTGAGCTTCTGGGTGCCACTAGGCTACTCCTCCCTTATTAATTGTTTACTTTGTAGAATTTGTCACCTGTGTAAGATAGTGCCGTCACCAGGTCTGAGCCTGTTGTGATCTGATCAACCATAATGGAAATGAGTTTGAGTGATGTTCCTATATATGTTATTTATTATTGTATTATGGTAGGGTCAGGTACGCTATAGGTCCCAGAACCCCTTGGGTTAGGAAGGTCCTGCCACAAAGAAGCCCCAGGTGGTGCAATTATGGAGAGAACACCTGAGGAAGAGGGAGGAGTTGATATTCCTCCTTGGCAGGATGAGGAGGATATAAGGCAACTCCCCAACCACCAATGGACTTCTCCAGTCTGGAGTCAGTCCCCATGCAAGCTTGCTACAGTTCCTGAGCTGCCAGAGCCTATAATGCTGGGACAAGCAGAACCCTGGGATTGTATCTTTGAGGACATGGAATATCAGGAAGCTGGACCTTTAAGTGTGTAAGTTTCCTGAATTACCTTATGGTGGATTTGGACTGGGCTTTGGAATGTCTAGGGGAGGTGTGGGAAGAAAGCTTCCCCAACCCTGCCGCAGCCCTTTGGTTTAAAACTGTGGAATGGACTGAACTTTTGATGAATTGCCTTTGATGTTAAGAATTTTTAATAGCTGAAGGGATATCAGTGAGAAGTCCTTTTGATGGGGCTGAGCCAGTGAGAGCCTTGCCATCCTGTCTGGTAGCCAGTAGGGCGTGTCCAGCAAATTCCGGTAATGAATGGAAAAGTCTGTCTTTTTGCAGATGACACCAAAATTTGCAACAGAGTGGACTCCCCTCAGGGAGTGGGGAACATGAGAAAGATCTATAAAAGCTGGAAGAATGGTCTAATGCTTGGCAGTTAAGATTTAATGTGAAGAAGTGCAGGGTCATGCACTTGGAAAGCAGAAATCCAAGGGAATTGTATGCGATAGGGGGCGAGAGATTGATGTGCATGGACCAGGAGAAAGACCTTGGTGTGGTTGTTTCTGAGGATCTCAAGGTGGCGAAACAGTGTGACAAGGCGGTGGCAAAAGCCAGGTGGATGTTGGGTTGCATACAGAGAGGAATTACCAGCAGAAAGAAAGAGGTACTGATGCCTCTGTACAAATCGCTGGTGTGGCCTCACTTGGAATATTGTGTTCAGTTTTGGAGACCATATCTCACAAAGGATATAAAAAGGCTGGAAGCGGTTCGGAGGAATGCGACCAAAATGATTTGGATCCTGCGTCAGAAGACATATGAGAAGAGACTTGAAGATCTAAATATATACACTCTGGAGGAGAGGAGGGCAGGGGAGATATGATTCAGATCTTTAAATACTTAAAGAGTATTAATGGACAAAAAAACCTCTTCCAAAGACAGGAAAGCTGTAAAACTAGAGGGCATAACATGAAGCTGCAAGGGGTAAACTGAAAGGCAATGTCAGGAAGTACTTTTTCACTGAAAGAGTGGTGGATGCTTGGAATGCCCTCTTGATGGAAGTGGTGTGGGCAAATACAGTGACAGAATTCAAAATGGCATGGGACAGACATAGTGCATCCCTTTATAGCATCAGCATAAAATCAAAATAAGCATAACTATCTCTTATATCTGAACAAATAGGCGTGACCTACATGGAGTGGTGGGTACACCCCTAAACAAAGGCATGGGAAGGGGTGACCTGCACGGTAGACTAGATGGATCATGCTGGTCTTTATCTGCCGTCATATACTATGTTACTATGAACTGGGAGGAAAACCCAGACTGGCTCACTTTAAGGTACAGAGACTGCTCATACAGTAACTGAGTTTTGCTTTGTTTTTCTCTTGTCTAATGGACTGTTTTACTTCTGGCTGAGGACTATTGGAGTAGTGGAACTAGGCTGCACCCCAGTCTCACCCGGGGACTGTGCTAAGCAAGCCACAAGGGATAGATCGGCTGGTTGCTGACAGCAGAGCAAACTCTCTTTCTTGACAGAGCACATGGAACCTTGAAGCAAGTGCTGCACCCAGGACAACTTTCCCTTCCACATAGCACACGCCGGATTTGGGTGTGTGACAGTATGTACTGTATTACAATATTTACTGTAAATGCGACTGTCTTCAAATTTTCCCAAAAATGGAGGTATGTGTGTAAAGGATCCCTTACCGATCCCATGTGCTTTGTGTGCAGGACCTTTACATTTCTAGCTTATCAGTAGGTCAATGCCATCGTGCAGTAACATCCCCCTCTTGGAATGGCTGTTTTGGTTGCTTGTCCTCTATACAGTATAATCCCAGTGCACAGGATATAAGGTGTGGTTTTTCAGTGTGGTTCTTGGTTTCATTTTGGGGTGTGAGTGTGTGCACTGGCTTGGCTCTGGGTTTTCTTTTATTTAGTTTGTGTCCTGTATGGAATCAGCCTTTGATTCTTGCTTGTGAAGATTGGAGAGCCTGTCAGAGGTTTTACCCTCCCCCCTCTTCCTGAGTGTGGAGAGAGACTGAAGGAGCTGGTTTGCCACACAAGCCTAACCAAAGAAGTCAGATTGAAGGAGCTGGCTTGCTACCTGAGTCTAACAGAGAAGTTTGTTGTACAGGAGAAGAGTTGCCTGCTGGAAGAGATACAATGGGGTGACTGCTTACCAGGTATGTTTATGTTTATTTCATTTGATGTACACAGAAAGAGTTAGAAAAATAGGATTCCAATGAGGGGAGAGAAAGGATACTGTAATCTGCTAAGTGCTTAATAGCCCTTTTCCAAGATTTTTCTGTCAGCAGTAGAACTGATAAATATTTAAACTGAGATCACAGATACACATAATTCAAAGGAACACAACCAGCGTTACCAATGTCTATGTAATTGCTGTACTAAACTTCATTGCTGGTTATTGTGTGAACTCAACAACATTTGGTTGCAGTAAAGAAAACTGGAACACCCGCTATGGAGTTAAGAGTCTAATTTATACTGTACATCAAATGCCTTGAAGGGATTCTCTTCCTGCTGTGGAGAACCTGCTCTCTGTTGATGAGTGTGTGCTAGCTGAGTGAATGAGGGGGAGAGATCCCGGATAGAACTCTTATGTGACTTGGGCTCTGTAGGACCTGCCTGCCACCCTAGAACAAAGGGGTTAACCCAAGGTTTTCTTCTGCCCTGAGAGCTTCAGTGTGCATTTTTACATTATATTTTATCTTGAGCTGTCAGCTAATAAGCTAACCAAAAAATAAAAATTGCTAAACACCCTCACCTTATACCTTAAGGCTCTATCCAATGCTCAGCCTTCTTTCTATCAACAAATATTTTGTATATATTTTGTATTTTTTTGTAAAATCATCAATCAATGTATAAATGAGTATGTAAGAGTAGAATAGATGCGTAAATGGACCCCTGGTCTCAGACTGTTATGGCAAGGTTCCTACACCACAAGAGCGTTAGTGAACTAATGCCAGTATATTGCATCAATGACCAGTATTTATTTTAGGGTTCCTTAGTGGATTTTCCTTAATGGCATATAATCAAAAATAGAGAGATTGTGCTTATCTTGAAGTGGAGACAAACTGCCCCAACGCCACCTGTTTGGCTCCCAATGTGCGTTTCGGTTTCTTCTTCAGGGGGTGGGTTTGTCAGCGTATCTCTGAAAAACAATCCTCAGCAATCAAAGTACGTACACAGTAATATGAGATTATAGCAAGAATGATATTAAGATGTCATCCATTTTGCATGTAATTAATTGTGCCTTAATATCATTCTTGCTATAATCTCATATTACTGTGTACGTACTTTGATTGCTGAGGATTGTTTTTCAGAGATACGCTGACAAACCCACCCCCTGAAGAAGAAACCGAAACGCACATTGGGAGCCAAACAGGTGGCGTTGGGGCAGTTTGTCTCCACTTCAAGATAAGCACAATCTCTCTATTTTTGATTATATGCCATTAAGGAAAATCCATTAAGGAACCCTAAAATAAATACTGGTCATTGATGCAATATACTGGCATTAGTTCACTAACGCTCTTGTGGTGTAGGAACCTTGCCATAACAGTCTGAGACCAGGGGTCCATTTACGCATCTATTCTACTCTTACATACTCATTTATACATTGATTGATGATTTTACAAAAAAATACAAAATATATAAAAAATATTTGTTGATAGAAAGAAGGCTGAGCATTGGATAGAGCCTTAAGGTATAAGGTGAGGGTGTTTAGCAATTTTTATTTTTTGGGTAACCAAAACCCTCCAAAATCACGAGCTAATAAGCTAAAGCAAGCAGCATCCCTCTAGGTTTATATAATCTTTATTCTCATAGGTTAAATGTTGCATGTGACCCTTTCCCTCCAGTCTCCTTGAAACCTGCCTGGCTTCATTTCTTAGCTCAAGGTATAATCCTTGACCCTATTGTTTATCTCCAGAGACCTTAGTCCTTATGGATAATCCGTTGCGCCCATCTCTGTATTGCAAAAGTCTCCATGTTTGGCTCAGAAAGCAAGACACTCTTCTGGAATTCACATCATCCTTTTTACCATGATGAGCATCAGTTATATTTAACCATCCATCTCTGCAAACACTCAGTCCTTTATTCATTAATTCCACAATCTATCTAATCAGCACATATTCAACTGAAGAGCGACTCATCTTGCTTATATTGAACTGAAATGCATACAGCTTTCTTGGTTTCAACTAGCCACAGTAAGTTTCTTGTTTGCTTCTTTGCAATAAACATTTGGAAGTTAATAAAGCAAATCACTTTGGATTACTCCTGCTGGTACTCTGCACATAATTCAAAATTTTGCAATTTTTTGTGATATTTATTTTCCGCATTGTGTCTTAAATTATCACTCAAAAACTACTACTACTAATCATTTCTATTGTGTTCCCAGGCATGCACAGTGTTGTAGACGAATACATGAGACAGTCCCTGCTCGATAGAGCTTACAATCTATTCAAGACAGATAAGAAGAACAAACGGGGGGCTAAGGTAGTTCAAGGGATTGATAAAAACTCACGGGGGCGCTTAAACAGGAGAATAAGGGGTTCAGGATCCAAAAGCAGCCTCAAAGGTGGAGTTTTAGCTTGGACTTGAATAGTACCAGAGATGGAGGCTGCCAAACAGACTCAGGTACAGCAAGGTGGAACAAACGGAGCCTGGAGTTGGCAGTAGAAGAGAAGGGCACAGAGAAGAGCGATTTGCCTGAGAGGAGTTCTTGAGGAGGCTTTTAGGGAGAGATCAGAGAGGAGAGATATGAGCTGCTGTAGAGCGCATGCACTTGCAGATAAGGAGAAGTATCTGGGAATGTATAGGGAGCCAGTGAAATGATCTGAGAAGAAGGGTTATGTGAGCATAGCGACACGGGTGGAAGATTAGCCATGCAGCTGAATTTTAGACAGAATTTTACAAAGATTTTGCATAATTCAGGCCTTTATACACAGAAGTAAGTTTATTTAACAGGTTTTTTTATACCACTTTATCATTCCAGTCAAAACAGTTTTACATTGTAACTTAAACTTGGTAACAGGGACATTGATAACTTGGATTTTTTTTTTTATTTGGTTTGCAGAAATCAAGCAGGCATATTGGATGTTGCACTAGTTTTGCTTACTTTTTAGCAGTGTACTGGATACAGGTTTTCCCCAGACCTTGTAGTCTCATAATGAACCATTTGACTGTGGCAGAGAAAGCTTTTAAGTCTCCTTCTACCAAGTAATACGTCCTGTCCGTTAACTAAGGGACATGTTTACTAAACCGGGCTAACGGTTAACCCGGGCTATCTGCAACTAGGTCCCATTGAATAATATGGGACCTAGTGGCAGATAGCCCGGGTTAACCGTAAACCCGGTTTAGTAAACATACCCCAAAGTCTAATCTAGAAATGGCCTGTTGCTGATTTTAATTCCCTGGATGACTTGGTCAGAACAGTGATCCCCCAGTGAGCTATTTACTGACTACCCTGTAGAATTTGTTACCCCTTGATTTTAATTTTCCTGTTTTCTGCTTTGAAGTGAAGTGAACTCAGGAGATGAGCAACGCCTATCTCTGAATACAATTGCTTTTACTTTATCTTCAAGCAGAATATAAGCAAACCATTTGACATGAACACGGTCTATAACAAGCAGCATGAAACTTCTATCCGGTTTGTTACAACCCGATTCCAATATCTTTTAACAAACTCTTGAGTTTGAACACTTTTATTTATTTGCCTTTTTTATTTTATTCCCCCTTTCAGCCAACATGCACACCCTTCATTCTCCCTTGTTGCCACTCTTTCATCAATCTTCCCACTCTCTGAATACAATTCTAAAGGTGCCAATCTGCGTAGCTGCAAAGTATGAGAGCTATTTCACACAAGTAAATTGTAGCAATTTTTTTAAAAAAAGAACCTACCAGAGTCGTTCCTTTTGAAAATTAGCTAATGTAAAACCTGCACACAAAAAATAGCCATGTATTTTTTACCTGCTTTGTGTGTGTGTGTGTGTGTGTGTGTTCGTGGGAGGGGTGGAGAAGGGATATTTTTGAAACTCCTATTTGTAAATGCTGTTTTATATACCTGATCTAATCACCCCCTCCCAAACACCTTTCTTTAACGCAGCTAAAGTATGCCCATACTTTTAGCTGGACAGAAGAGGGCAATATAAAACCCCCTTGTAAAGGGATTTGAAAACTGGCTTGGTATAAACCAGAGGCGCTGACTTCGGCCTACGTGTTGGGCTTTAGAATTCTTCTAAGTTGACAAGTTGTGCTGTAATCACAGGAGCAGTTTCCCAGTGTGGCTGTAGTTTCATCAGTATTAAGAGCTACGTTTTCTCATTTCTCTTTTTGTTCCTTCTAAAGCCATTGATAGAATACAGATTAAGCTTCCTTTACTTGACCTCCCCTTGCCTGTGCAATCCTGTGAAAGCAAATTTGTCTTTCTAGACTTCCGTTCCCATGTTTGAGTGCATTAATTTTAACTCAGCCATTTTTTCACCTCCTTTGGAGCTGCTCCCGACTTCATGAGCTGGGCTGAGGACTCAGTGAGGGGGAGGAAAATGAATGAACCTGCCTTGCCTTTATGGGTTCAGCGGGTCTGGAATGATCAGTAGCTGCCGAGTATCCGGTGATTTATGGCCGCTACGGTCACTTATAAGTCCTTGCATGGCGTATTCTTTCATGCTAATTTACATTTGGGTTACAGAGCTCAGAGTCAGCAGACCATAAGGAAAAGAGAGGGGATTTTAAACCAAGCTCAAAATCGGATATTGCTATGCTCACTCAACCTTTCCTTAGAGTATGTCTGAGCAAGTTGAAGGGCTATCTTATTTATTTTAACTATTTATTTAAAAGTATTTATATCCCACTTTATCCTAGAATCAAAGTGGATTTCACTGCAAACCAATCAAGTAGGGTAGTGCGGGGGTGTCGGCATGCAGTGGTTGTGAAGATAGTGTTCGTGAGTGTGTGGATAGGTAAATCTTGATTTGGGGTGCAACATATACAGGTTGACCTATCTACATTGGGCTATATACATTTTAATAAGAGTAGTGGGATGTTCTTGTGTTGTGAATGTCATGTCTTGTGTAACTCGTTTTGTGGGGTGGTTAGGGTGGATTGGTGGTCTTCATTGAATTGTTCAATGAATAGGGTGGTTTTAAGTAGCTTCCGGAATTCTTTAATGTCTGTTGTTGATTTTAGATTATCTGGGAGGACATTCCAGATAACACGGGCAGCAAGAGAGAAGGTTTGCATGGATGTGGATTTGTTGGTTCTTGTGAATAGACTAGGTGTTAGTATATTGTTTTTGGTGCTGTTTCTGTCTGGTCTTTTGTTTGATTTGGTTCCAATGAGTTCCTGTAGTATACCTGCAGAGATATTGTTTTTAATTTTGAAGATGGTGAGTGCTGATTTATATTTTGCCCATGAAGAGATTGGTAGCCAGTGTTGATCTTGTAGTATTCTAGTTATGTGGTCTTGTATTTATTTATTTATATTCTCTTATATACCGTGCTATTCTGCATCAGTGCAGTTTACATTGAACAAACCGAAATTACATTGAACAGGGCATTATAACTTGGAGATAACAATTTTACAGGGAACATGGGCTATGGAGGGTTAAGTGGCTCGCCCAAGACCACAAGGAGCACCTGTGGGACTAGAAACCCCAGTCCTTCTGGCCCAAGGTTGCTGTCCTCTAGTGGGATTTGAACCCCCGACCTTCTGGCCTGAAGTACCTTGCCCCAACCACTAGGCCACTCCTCCACTCCACTTTGTATTGAAGCGCTGGTAATAATGCGGGCAGCAATGTTCTGGGCTATTTGTAGGGGGCAGGTGGTTTGTTTAGGCAGACCTTGGAATAGTATGTTACAGTAGTCCAGTAGGGGTGTAATGATGGCCTGGCATGCTGTATGGAAATGTTCTCTATTGAGGAGGGGTTTTAGTCTCCGGAGTGTTGCAAGTTTGAAGAAGGCTGTTCTGGATATCTTGTTGATATGCGGTTGGAGGGTGAGCTGCTTGTCTAGAAGCACGCCAAGGTATCTGACTTTGTCTTTTATTGTAATTGGTGTATCAGCTATGTTGATAGCAGTAGGTGGAATGAATGTGGAGTCTCTCGTGATGATAATTGATTCAGTTTTTTTTATGTTGATGTTTAAGTTGTTGTTAGTTAGCCAGATTGTTATTTCTTGAATGCAGGTCGATATGGTGGCATAGTCTGGGGAGTCCAGTTGAATAGGGGTATATGCCATGATGTCGTCAGCATATATGGTGTATTGTATCTTGTGCTTTTTAAATATTTTGCATATGGGCTGAATATAGGTGTTGAAGAGGAGAGCTGATAATGATAAGCCTTGGGGAACTCCTTGAGTAGTCTTGAAGGGTTCTGAGGTGAGGTTTCCAGATTTTACTCGCTGCTGTCTGTCTTCAAGGTATGATTGGAACCATTTAACTGTGGTGTCTTGTAGTCCAATCTCCGTTAGGCACTTCAATAGGATGTGATGGGAAACTGTGTCGAATGCCGATGATATATTGATAAATATTAGTAGGAAGCCCTGCTTTATCTTCTCTATTCCTTTGATTATGTTATTGATGAGGTGTTTGAGCAGTGTCTCAGCACCATGTCTTGGACGGAATCCGTGCTGGTGGGGATCTAGTGGGGCAAATTCGTCAATGTGATCTTGGAGCTGTCTCTGTACAATTTTTTCAGTTATTTTAGCCAGGAATGGGAGGCTGGATATTGGGCGGTAGGTTGAAAGGTCAGTAATGTTTGGATGAAGTAGATTTAGGAATGGGGCGGATAGTAGATTGCTTGAGGGCTTTTGGCATGTAGCCCTGTGTGAAAGAGGTGCTCACTATCTTTTGGATGAATGTGTTGTTCTTCTTTGGTGGATTTAATCCAAGTTATCAGGCAGGAGTCCGATGGGGAGGTGATGGTGTTTAGAGCAGTGATGGTTTGTGCTATTTGTTTATTTGATGGAATGCTGAAGTTCTTCCATTGATTGGTAGTTGTAGGGCCAACTATTGCTGGTGTGTCCATAGGGGGGATGTTCTTATGGTGTGTGTTTGTTCTGTTCTTGGCTGTTAGGTAATCAGCAAAGGTTTGCAGGTGCATTTTGCTTTCATCTTTCATTGTTGGGCCTTTTGTTAGGGTGCGAACGATGTTGAAGAGCTCTTTAGGTTTATTACAGGCTTTTAGTACAAGGTTTGTGTGGTATTGTTGTTTATGTTTGTTTATTAGGTCGTTGTAGTCTTTTTGATCTCCTGGTATTGTTTCAGTGTAGTTTCTGATTTGTTGTGTCTCCAGCGATGTTCCAGTTGCCTTAGTTTTCTTTTGGCTTGTCTTATTGTGTTAGAACTGGTCCGGTTTTTGTTGTGGTGTGAATTTATACAGGGTGTTAGTTGAGATGGAGCAATTATGGTGGTATTCCATGAGTTGATGGCTTCGTCCACGTCAGTGATATCCTGGGGTAGTGATTGCATGGTATCTTTGAGGAATTGCTCTTTGTTAAAGGCTTTGAATTGTCTTGTTGACTGTTTCATTTTTCGAGCTGTCTGTTCGGTATTGAGGTGGAGTTCAAGTGATATGGCATGGTGGTCTGACCATGGTATTGGTGTAGTTTTAGGTGGTGTTATGAGACCTTTATCTAGGGTGTTGGTTGGAACGAATATGCGGTCTGGTATAGAGCCAGAGCGATGGGATGGGCTTGTTAAGATTTGCTTGAGTTGAATGGATTCCATTGCTTTGTGAAATGCGAATTCTTTAGGCTGCCCAGTGGAGTATTGACATACAGGTGCTTGCCATAGGCCCTGAGTGCAATAGCAGCCTAAAGCCTCTGCACTTGCCCCACAGTTGAGCCCATGAATGGTTGAATGGGATTTGTATGCCCAAGCCATCTTCCTCCTCCTGCCGCCATCTTTACATTTGTGTGGTATAGTTGCAGGGGCCTTTTCGTTATAGGGCCCCTCACATCTTGCTGTTTGATGATGGCTCTGCCAGGTTCACACCAAATTTATAAGCCAGAGGTTCCCAAGCGTTTTGGGTTATATGGGCCCCTTATTAAACTCCATAAGGTTCCGGGACCCCTAGTTCATCCCCACCACCTCCCCTCAGCACCAAGCTTGTCTCCATTAGCCCTCTATTTCCCTTTCCCTTTCTGTCCCCACCAGTCTCTCTCTTCCTCCGGCCGGTTCCCACCAGTCTCAGACCTTCTCTCTCCCTCCAGTCAATCTTCTTCAGGCTCTCTTTTTTTTCTCTTTTCTGTGTCCTGCAGACACCTTGTAATTGTCTCACAGACATCCAGAGGTCCATGGACTACAGGGTGAGAGTCATGGTCTCAAGCAATTGAGATTAAGGAAACATCAGAATGAAGTCCAGCCCTTTGTGGAAACATAGTAGTCCCAGATCTTGTTGAGCGTTTTATACGAGCTGCTCTTTTTCCTAACAGTAGCCGAGGTTTTTTTCCTGGCTAGTGTTTCTGTTTACAGGAGAGTCCAAAGTTCAGGGCTGCTCTCTTACAGTTTGCATCTCACTGCAAGAGATGGCGCTCAATCACTTCTCTGCAGTTTATTATCTTTTTATGAGATCACGGATTCAGCGCATGCTCAAGTAACTTTAATGTCTCTGATTTATTTTGCAAATTAAATATGAGAATAAACTGATGAAATACAGTCAAGCCTGAGAAGCTTGTAGGGGACCTTTTGGGACATTCAGATCAGCAGCATATGGGTTCTTTGTTATCACACAGGACCACTGAACCAGATTTAAGGATAGCCCAAAATTCACATAGTAAGTTTCAGTGTATCATTTTGTGTGTTACAAATCTTGTATTAATATTTCTGTGTAATGTCCCAATTTTATGGACGAAACATATGGCATTTTAGACATGGGCAGATTAAACAATTTGTGGTTTGTTTGAAAATATATCCTGAATTTGTATTATTGAATGGTGGTGGAATTCAGATTTTTTTTCTTTTACATTGACAACATCATAGCACGTGCCAAATATGTGCAGTGTAGGGAGCTCTTTTTCACATAATTTTCTCAGGTTTCCAGATATTTGGTTTGCAAATCTGGGACACGTGGACATAACAGGGCAGAGTAGGGCAGGCGGGGAAGGGGCCTCATTCGGACAAGTTTCCACCATTAAATTATAATCTACTAAACCTATTCAATTCCTTTTTTATCCTGAAAGTGCATTCTATAATTCTTTTACCACAAAATATTTAGGATCCGGTGCTAAAAATCTCAGGCTGGCTGGTCCCATAAGACTCCCACATGTAACTTCAGTGCTGGCTCCTGGGTTTTCTTGGCAGTGTGACCAGAAATAGATTACCAGACCTTTCTTCTAAGGCAATGGAGAGGTAAGTGACTTGCCTATGACCACAAGGAGTGCTAGTGAGAATTGAACCCCACTCTCTCCATTACCAAAGCCAGTGCTCTAAATGTTAGGCTACTCTTCCATTCTTGCATGAAAAAAGAATTAATTATGCAATGAAAAATTGGATGAGTTATTACTATTCTCTATCATCACTGCCCCGACCTGGAGCATAGAAACATGATGGCAGAAAAAGACCACATGGCTTATCTAGTCGGCCTTTCCATATCAACCACTATAACAGTCCCCCCCCCTTTTTTTAGAGTCTCTGTGTTTGTCCCATGCTTTTTTGAATTCAGATACTGTCCTCATTTCTACCACCTCCAATGAGAGACTATTCCTCACATCTACCACTCTTTCTATAAAGAAATATTTCCGCATATTACTCCTGAGTCTATCCCCTACATTGCCTCAGGTACAAAACTTAGGAGTATGTTTACTGAATGGCAGAAGGGAGCAGGGCGTGTCAGAGGCGTTCCGGCATTAAGGGCTGCTAGTGGACATAGGGGCTGCGCATGAAATGAGAGTCAGAAGCTGTAAAGATGTCTTACACATTGGAACATGGAACGTACGAAGCATGAACCAAGGGAAGTTGGAGGTGGTCAAGAATGAAATGGAACGTGTACAACTTGATCTGTTGGGTGTCAGCGAACTGAAATGGACTGGCATCGGGCACTTTGCATCAGATGATCACATGGTCTACTATGCTGGAAATGAAAGACAAAGAAGAAATGGTGTTGCATTTATAATAAAGAAGAAACTTGCAAGAACTGTAATGAAATACAATGCAGTCAGCGAACGCTTAATCTCTATTCGTCTATGAGGATTGCCTATCAACACAACTATAATTCAAGTATATGCCCCAACAACAGCTGCAGAAGAGAATGAAATTGAAGAGTTCTATGAACAAGTACAAGCTGAAATTGACAGAACATGCAAACAGGATATCCTGATAGTCATGGGTGACTGGAACGCAAAAGTTGGCAACAAAGAAGAAGGCAAAGTAGTTGGAAAATATGGACTTGGCAACAGAAATGAAGCTGGAGAAAGATTGATAGAATTCTGCAAGACCAATGATCTATTCATCTCAAACACCTTCTTCCAGCAACACAAGCGACGACTGTACACATGGACTTCACCCAATGGATTGTATAAAAATCAAATTGACTACATCTGTGGAAGTCAACGATGGAAAAGCTCTGTAACATCAACAAAGACAAAACCTGGAGCTGATTGTGGTACAGATCATCAACTACTAGTATGCAAACTCAAGCTAAAGTTGAAAAAGAGCAAACCACTCATGAATGCACCAAAATATGACCTTGAGAATATACCACTGGAATTTAAAGACTGCCTGCAAAATCGATTTGCTGCTTTAGATACAAATGACAGAGCTCCGGAAGAGTTATGGAATGACATCAAGAAGGTTGTGCTGGAAGAAAGCGAGAAGTCTCTACAAAAGGTGAAAAAGCAAAAACGGCCAAAATGGATGACGGAAGAAACTCTGAAAATTGCCCAGAAACGCAGAGAAGCTAAAGCCAAAGGAGAAAGAAAGACAATCGCAGAACTCAACAGAGATTTCCAACGTGCAGCAAGACAGGACAAGGAAAAGTACTACAATGACACTTGCAAGGAAATAGAAGCAGAAACTATTAGAGGAAGAACAAGATCGGCTTTCCTAAAGCTGCGAGAGTTAAAGAAAAAGTTCCAGCCTCGAATTGGAATGTTACAAGATGCTCAAGGTTCTATGTTGAATGATGCTGAGAAGATCAAGAAAAGGTGGAAGGAATATACAGAGTTTTTATATGATAAAGATCAAGTGGACCAACAGCCGTTTCAACCTATACCTTATGATCAGGAACCATTGGTGATGAAAGAAGAAGTTGAAGCAGCATTGAAAGCCTTATCAAAGAACAAAGCACCAGGCATTGATAGCATTCCCATAGAAGTATTGCAGCAATCTGATGCAGCTGTTACCATACTTACAAGGCTCTGCCAAGAAATATGGAAGACAACATCATGGCCAACTGACTGGAAAAGATCTGTGTTTATACCAATACTAAAGAAAGGTGATCCAACTGACTGTGGAAATTATCGCACAATCGCTCTGATCCCACATGCCAGCAAGATTCTACTGAAGATTATTCAAAAGAGACTACAGCCATACCTAGAACAAGAACTACCTGAAGTGCAAGCAGGGTTCAGGAAAGGGCGAGGAACGAGAGACATCATTGCGGATGTGAGATGGATCCTTGAAAAGACTAAAGAATACCAAAACGATATCTATTTGTGCTTTATCGACTATAGCAAGGCTTTTGACTGTGTAAACCATGAGAAACTCTGGGCCACATTAAGAAGCATGGGTATACCAGAACACCTGATCGTTCTCTTGCGTAATCTGTACATTGATCAAGAAGCAACAGTTCGAACGGAACAAGGAGAAACAGAATGGTTTAAAATAAGCAAAGGTGTAAGACAAGGCTGCATACTTTCCCCCTACCTGTTTAATTTATATGCAGAACAAATCATCAGAGAAGCAGGACTGTATGAAGACAACAGAGGTGTGAAGATTGGTGGAAGACTCATCAACAACCTTCGCTATGCTGATGATACCACATTACTGGCTGAAAGCGAAGATGATCTGAAACATTTGCTTCTCACAATCAAAGAACATAGTCTCAAAATGGGCCTGCACCTTAATGTAAAGAAGACAAAGATCATGACAACTGGTATAATCAACAGGTTCATCGTTGAAGGAGAAGAAATTGAAATTGTGAACAACTTTAACCTACTTGGATCAACTATCAATAAAGAAGCAACAAGCAGTCAAGAAATCAGACGACTCATTGCTCTTGGCAGAATGGCTATGAAAGACCTAGATAAGATTCTCAAGAGCAGAGATGTGTCTCTCCATACAAAGATTCGACTTGTTCAAGCCATGGTATTTTCAATAACATCATATGGATGTGAAAGCTGGACAGTGAAAAAGACAGACAGGAAGAAAATTGATGCCTTTGAATTATGGTGCTGGCGGCGAATACTGTGTATACCATGGACTGCCCGAAGAACAAACAAGTCGGTACTAGAGGAGATCAAACCTAAGCTTTCTTTAGAAGCTCAGATGACAAGACTTCGACTTTCATACTTCGGACACATCATGCGAAGAGAGAGATCATTAGAGAAAGACATCATGCTTGGCAAGATAGAAGGTCAACGCAAAAGAGGAAGGCCAGCAATGAGATGGATCGCTACAATAACAGCAGCTACGGGTACCAGTCTGTCGTCAATGAGCCGCCTGACTGAAGACCGAACACAATTTAGGATAGCTATCCAGAGGGTCGCCATGAGTCGACTCCGACTCGACAGCACTTAACAACAACAGTGGACATATAATGCGTGGTAACGGGTTAGCGCGTGGTAAGTTGAAAAGTATGGGGGTTATTCTGTGCCATGAATAGCGGGGATGGATGTCCCAATGGGGCGGGTATGGGGACGATAGACGGGGGTGGAGAAGGGGTGGCTCGGGGGCGAAGTCTGAGTGGGCGGTGGGCGGTCGCCCGCCCTGGATGTACAGGGCTGATTCTAATGTCAGCCCTGTACGTCCAAAGCCGATGACTTGTGCGGGGAAGTTATTCCACCTTCGAGGTGGAATAACTTCCCTGGATGTTTTTTTACTGCAGGTCCGGGGCACAGATGGGGCAGGGGGACCCGAAGACATTCCCCGCAGCCTGACCCTGTCCTTAGGAGGCCAGATCAAGGGTCGGGCTGTGGGGAATGAAGCTGGGAAGCCAGCGGCTGGCATTGTGGCTTTTCAATGGAGCCATAGTGCCATGGCAACATGATGCTATGGCGCCACGGCTCCATTGAAGAGCCTTGACTGAGTTAGCTGGGAAGGTCCTGTACGTGCAGGCAGGGCTGAATCACAGTCCCGGCCTGCATGTACAGGACTGTACGCGATTCTGATCCTGTGGGGCTAGACGTGCCCCATTGGATCAGAATCGCGATCTGAGACAGAATAAGCTTGTATGCATATTACCATCCAAAAAAGGCTGCAAACCCAATGCAGGATAAAGGTGCATCAATGGAAGACAATCAGTAGTTGATGCGATGGATGGACAGGTGGTAGTTAATGGACCCCTCAGAACCTTTGACATCTGATGTTGTACTAAGTTAGTGGGATGTACAGATGACACAGAAGAATAATGTATTGGTGTGTTCTGTACATGTAAATGTCAGTAATGTCAGCGTTTTGCCTACGAGAGGGCTGAAGTGTTTCTGGATAGAGTCAGTAAGTTATTGATGTGGTCAGCAAAAGAAGGATTGAGCATGAATGGTGATGTGAAACCGTCACATGATAGTTGTGCATTATCTGTTGAACAGTTGCACATGTTCCGGTATGTGTCATGGTGTTGCAACTGCATGTCGAATATATGACTGCACATGATGGGCATATGCTGTGTGTGGATCTGTGGTTCTGAGGTAGTAACAGAGAGTGTGCTACGCCGGTGCAGGTGTGATATTGCAAATGTCATGGTATAGATGCAGTTTGGGTCATTTTGGTCTAGAAGCAGGTGGGACAGGGAAAACTACTTTAGTGTGTTTGTTAGCTGCCGTACCTTGTCCCAAAACCACACAATCTACCTGATATGCGGCGATGAAATAAATGTTCAAGTTTGTGTCACAATCATAATATGGAGCAGTGGTAATGGTGTGTGAGGATTGCAGCTGTGGTCATTGACGGAGTAGAACATGACCACATGTACAACATATATGTGTCTCATTTTCAAATGCCTGGTTAAAGTTAGGTTGCCAAATAACAGTCATGTGCTGCATGTGTATCATACATTTGCTGCCCCAACGTCATCCACCCCTGCAACGTTGTACGGCCGAGGCAAGAAAGTATTGGTGTCAGATATGCATGAGTGCAATGTGCATGCTTGACCTATGTTAAACTCCATTGTGAAATGCCTACAATGGTAAACACAGACCTTGGTTTGCGGCAGACAGTAGTGTGAGATGATGGTAACAGAACTCTGGTGAGAACATCTGCAATTAGAATATTGGTCCACTCTCTACAAAGACAGTGTTGCAAGCATAATAGTAAACATTCACAGAACCTCACAGAGGAGGTTGTATCAATAAAGGGAATGTGTGTTGCAGCATACACTGTAGCTAAAGATTGCACAAAAGCAGTCTAGTGCTATGTGTCTGCATGTGGTCTATATATGGTACAGAGGGGAGATTGTGCAGTCCGCTTAGGGTCACATGCACCAACCAATTGTACTCTGTGGCTCGCACATGTGCCTTGGTCACAGTAGCTACAGTGTCTCTGGGTCCACAGCAGAGTGAAAGATACTGAAAGAGCTCAGAGAGGTTCTTGCAGGACCGTTAAAGGATGTCTTCAACAGATCCTTGGAAACGGGAGAGGTTCCTCAGGACTGGCGAATGGCTGATGTCGTACCTCTACACTAAAGTGGTGACAGGGAAGAAGTGTCAAACTACAGGCCCGTGAGCCTTACCTTGGTGGCGGGAAAAGTAATGGAGGTGCTCCTGAAAGAGCGAATAGTGAACGTTCTCAAAACCAACAGTATGCAAGATCCGAGGCAACATGGTTTTACCGAAGGACGGTCTTGCCAAACAAATCTGATTGAGTTCTTTGACTGGGTGACCAAGGAACTAGATCAGGGGCATGCGATGGATGTCATCTACCTGGATTTCAGCAAAGCCTTTGATACTGTTCCTCATAGAAGGCTTGTCAACAAACTCAGTAGCTTGGGGATGGGTCCCAAGATGGTAAACTGGATTAGAAATTGGTTGACTGACAGACGACAGAAGGTGATTGTACATGGAGCTCACTCGGATGAGAGGAAGGTGATTAGCGGGGTGCCCCAGGGTTCGGTCCTGGGCCCGGCACTGTTCAATGTATTTGTGAGTGATATTGCTGAAGGACTGAATGGAAAAGTCTGTCTTTTTGCAGACGACACAAAAATTTGCAACAGAGTGGACTCCCACGAGGGAGTGGCTAACATGAGGAAAGATCTACAAAAGCTGGAAGACTGGTCTAATGCTTGGCAACTACGATTTAATGTGAAAAAGTGCAGTGTCATGCACTTGGGTAGCAGAAATCCAAGGGAAATGTACGCGATAGGGGGCGAGAGGTTGGTATGCACGGTTCAGGAGAAAGACCTTGGTGTGATTATCTCTGATGATCTCAAGGTGGCAAAACAGTGCGACAAGGCAGTGGCAAAAGCCAGGAGGATGTTGGGCTGCATACAAAGAGGGATTACCAGCAGAAAAGAAGAGGTACTTATGCCACTGTATAAGTCACTGGTGAGGCCTCACTTGGAATACTGTGTTCAGTTTTGGAGACCGTATCTTGCAAAAGATGTAAAAAGACTGGAAACGGGTCAGAGGAAAGCGACCAAAATGATTTGGAGCCTGCGTCAGAAGCCTTATGAGAAGAGACTTGAAGACCTAAATATGTACACTTTGGAGGAGAGGAGGGACAGGGGAGATATGATTCAGACCTTTAAATACTTAAAGAGAAATGATGAACAAACAAACCTCTTCCAAAGACGGGGAAGCTGTAAAACTAGAGGGCATAACATGAAGCTGCAAGGTGGTAAATTGAAGGGCAATGTCAGGAAATATTTTTTCACTGAAAGGGTGGTGGATGCTTGGAATGCCCTCCCGATGGAAGTGGTGGGGGCAAACATGGTGACGGAATTCAAAAAGGCATGGGACAAACACAGTGGATCCCTTTAGAGCAATAGGATAAAAACAAAATAAACGGTACCATCTAACTTCTGAACCATATAACGTCTCAACAAATAGAGGTGTCCTACCTGGAGTGGTGGGTTTACCCCTAAACAAAGACATGGGGAGGGGTGGCCTGCACAGAGCGACAGGTGCACCTACTCTTGCCATCTTGCTGGGCAGACTAGATGGACCATGCTGGTCTTTATCTGCCGTCATTTACTATGTTACTATGTTACTATGAAAAGCAGTTTGCCTGTCGTATATTCATGATCATAATGAGCAAGCTACATATATATCTATGAGCATGAATATGGACATGGGGACCTTGTGTAATACAGACCCTGCAATATTTTGGTTTGAAGAATGAGGATGGTTACCAAAACCACCCATTACAAACATTGAGCATTGAACCAACGTCTGGGGTGTCCAAAGAAGTGGTGTAGCCCTCATGCTTGAAAGGCACAACACCTGACATGGGAAGACATGCTAGCAAAGGGAATGTTTGTATCTGTGTGCATGTAGAAACAGCCTCATAGAACCACATCACTCTTGTAGGATGTGGCTGCACGTTCAGTATATGTGTATAAGGAGAAAATTATTAACAATGTTGATTGAACGCAGTATATGCGTGTAAGGAAAAAAAAATATTCACAGAGGAGGGTTGAACCTGGTTCTACAAGGCCCAAATACCATGCCTGAACCATTATGCCGATCCTACACTCCACCTCTAATTGGAAGACTTGCTAATAAAGGGAATGTATGTGTCTGTGTGAACTGTAAAAATAGGTTGATAGATCCACATGATTCCTGTAGGATGTGGCTGCACGTTCAGTATATATGTGTGATGGGATCCCTACATTGGCCCTCTCTGTTAGGGTCAAATCTCCCCAGCCTCTCTACTGTGTGGCCCATGCATCAGCTGTGGTCACGTTAACAATACTCTGTAATAGGTCACAGCTGAAGCAACACACTCTGCCTGTCTGATAGCCTGGATTGAAAAGAGTATACATCAAATATCTCACAATGAACAGGCATAAGGGTACATGGGGCTGCACTGAAAATGCCCTCCTTAGGATGGCATTTCCACCAGCTCAGGGCAAGATGTTTAAAACAAACAAACAACACAGAGCCTGTGGGCCTTGAACTGGAGGTCTATTGTCTAAAGCCAGTGCTTTAACCATCGTGCTATACCTACATGCCTGTGACTATAGGAAGAATGACTCATAAAGGGAATGTACCTCTCTGCCCGCAATGTACAAACAGGTTGATAGATTCACATCACTCTTGTAGGATGTGGCTGTATGTGCACTATATATGCGATGGAAGGCAAGACCACCTTCCCCAGTTAGGGTCCAATCACCAAAATCTGTCCACTGCTTGGCCCATGCACCAGCTCGGGTCACATTACGGACAGTTTGTCAGGAGCATAATGAGCATGCTAGAAATATATATGAGTATTAATAGGAACATGGCTACATTATTTAATGCAGACCCTGCACCTGTGTGTTGCATTGCAAAATGTTGCTACCCGCCAAACATCTTTATCTGCCCCTGCCCTACCACAGAATGTCCCTAACACACCCTGTTGCCAAATGCGTAGCATATGGCCATGTTAGGGAAATATGCGGCATTTCCCAAGGACAACACCTGAGTAGGCGCCTTCCCAAAGTCACAAAGAAGCCATTTACACAGGTCACTAGGATACTTACCTGTGTAAATGCCTTTAAAAATCTGCCCCATGATCTATAATATTGAGATGAAGGTAGTTATGAGAAGTACATGTGTCGATGGAGTAGAAAACCTGTCTAGCGCAAGTGCAAACTCAGCTGAATAAAGCAGCTTTGGGATGTCCCAGTATGGCCCCATGTTCATGCTGTTTACAGCTAATACAATGTATATGAAATATACACTCTAAGCAATGTCTGAAGATCATCATAAGCACATCATTAAATGGCCTTTGCCAGGTGTGTGTCACATTGTCATGAGATAAACAGGATGAAGCACACATGTTTATTTGACAACAATAGCTCAACATAGTTTGTGTATCAGCTACACATGAAATTTATGGCATAGTAATCTTCACAAAATGCACACAATGTGAGGTCACTGTGTCACAACATATTCATGCACACACATGTGTACATTGTAAATCCACAAATGACACAGTGACCCCCTGTATGCAGAGGATCACGCCTGGATAAGGCTAAAGAGATGATACAGGTTGTTGTGGTGCACCTTGTGGGGATGTGTGACAGCCTGTCTTTGACAAATTGCCCAGCTCAAGGGTGTCAAGGAAATCACACACCCTATACACAATGTGTCTCTGCTGATACACACCCAATGTGATGCTCTTTGGTACAAAAACATTTGTGCTCAGTGATACAGCCATGGCACTGACATGGTAATACAAGCAAAGTATAAATAACAGTGAGGATTGGTTGACTGTGGTTGTCAGTGATGTTGCAGCTGCAATGTCTGCTGCCACTAGTCTCTGACTCCCAGGCTGTATTGGTGTGTGGAGGACAGCACATATCTCCAAGTCTTTTCACGCAGCCATGGGTGTCTGCATAAAGGCCAGCGGTTTGGTGATTATGATGGCAGAATACATAGTAAGTTACTGTGAGAGCTAGGGAATGCCAAGGGGCCTCTCTGCTCCTGCGTTCGACTGTATTGCCAGATCAGTGTGGGCCCTCTGGATGTCCTGGTCCGCCACTTGGATATCAGCATCCTGCATTGGCATGTGCTCCAAACATATGCATCATGACTGTTTGCCTCCCCATCTCTGGCATCACCATCCTGGATGTAAGCTGGCATTTCCATTTTCATGTCTTGTGCCATTGTATTGAGACTGTCCATCTGAAAAGAAGCAGTACATGGCATCGCGTTTCAGCACCACAGGAATGTCCACATATGTACAGAAAACGTGGCCACATTATGGCTCAATTCACACCATCTATGTGATGTTTATAAACTATATATGGAACATAATTTTTTCCAAACATGACCACATTGTTTTACCTTTTGCAACTATGTAGTCTTGTGGTATCAGTCTGTGAACCTACAAGACCATCAGACAGCATACAGGATGAAAGAAATCACAGAAGCATCTCCTTGCACTGTGAAGGCATGTGATGTCACACATCATAGGTGTCCCATCTCTGCCATCAGGTGCAAGGACTGCACATATGGAGTACCGACATGGCATGTGAGATAGCAAACAGATTTATTGCATCAGCAAGTAATGTCTGTGTATCGTATGCAGGTATCTGAGTCAAATTACATACCTCTGATGCCTCTCTGTAGTACGTAGAAGTCCAAAATCACTGCCACATTTTCATGTGTCCGGAGCTCCACAACATTGTGCCACATGGAGAGCGAGTCTCTTTGGCAAATCAGGTACCTCACCATAACATTCTGAGTGATAGCCTCTAACCAGATTCTGGAACCAGTCCAAAACGTGATATTGTGGAAAGACAGAGCTTTTTTATTGACCCAATGACAACCCGACACATGGCCGTGTTTCGCTACCCTTCGTCAGGGGTTTGTCTGGCATATGCTAAAAACATAAATATATAAATACTTAAAACATAAAGAGAACAGATCACTCAAAACAAAGCACATTTATACACGTGTGCATTTCGTGATATACACAGAACTTACATGAGAAGAGTCTCTCGATCAGACATTGCCTGATTACCGTGCCCACATGTGTGTTTCCATGGTCACGTACAGGATGGCACACCGGATCCTCCTCCAGATCCAGATTAATGTTGACTGGGATATTATGTCTGACAGAAATGTTGTGCAGGATGCAGCAGGCCAAAATTATCTTTGCAACAGTCATGGGTTGGTATTGTAAGGCCCCACCGATTTTATCCAGACACCTGAAGTGACTCTTCAACATGCCAAAGGTGCGCTCAATGACAGAGTGAGTGGAGGCATGGGCCTCATTGTACCTCATCTCTGCAGGTGACCGTGGAAAATGCACAGGGGTCAGCAATCAGGCCCAACACCCATATCCTGCATCACCTGCATAAAGAAAATATGACAGTTCAACAAGTAACATATGTGTACACACAATGTCATGATATACATGCCTGCCATCTCATTTGCCCTCTGCCCCTGCCTTTCACACTCACAAATTATGTTTGCCCTCTGCATAGTGATGCCCATGTCACACCACGTTCCAGCCCTCCCTGGATAATGCTTCACCTCAGGTTGCAGCCCCACCCAGCATCTGCCACTGTTGGGATGAAGTGGTTTGAAGCCCACCTGATATCACATCCTAAAACAGTCCTGTGGCCTGTACTAACAGAGTGACCACAAGCAGAACTATAGGAAGAGCCTAGGTAAATGTGGCCATTGTTTTGTTGCAGTGCAAATTTCAGAAAGCACAGACTGCTTGCAGAGACTTGCCCAGAACTCATGGCATAGGGTCAGGTACGGGACATCCAAAAACAGGACATATGCCACAACTTACTAGACAGGTGGAGGGAAAAGGTGATTAGAAACAAAGTAAAGACTAGCTGGTAGTCAAGTGATAGCAAAAACTGTAATACTTTGTGGACGTCTGAAGTTTGAAAGTGCTTGTACAGAAGGAGAGCTGAATGTACCAATAAGAACATACTACAGTAAGAAGTCCCCCACTGCATCTAAGTGACAGGCTACATTAATGTATATAAGAACAGCATTTGACATCATCTGGGTGGAGGAGGGTGAACAAAAATGATTCATACAGACAGTCTGATTTTCTTTGTCTTCCACTCTCTGCCTCAGACAAACTGGATCGATGAGAAGATAATGCTGCATTTGTCTTTTGGTATAAGATTGTAACTGATTGGATAGAATAAAGATCTAATTTCTTCCTAAGCGTATGAGTGTGTTTGGAGCAGTGAAAGTTCCTACTCTTTTGGTCTGGGTACAAAATAGGAGCCTTAGTCCATCAACATACCTAAGACCACCTAACACTCACACTCTGCAAACACCCTCCAATTGAGCATTTCAGGTCCTATTCGCCCCACCCCCCTCTCTTCCTGAGTAGGCCTGGGCCTGTCAGCTTGGCTTTAAAGGAACCGTGCCAGGCCACAGCTCATCTGTGTACAGCTGCTGAGCTGAAGAGCAACTTTGTACTGCAATATAGTTGAAGAGTGGCCTGCAGGGGCACTGAGTGTTGTGAAACATCATATGCCCTAAAACCTCTGCCATGACAGTAGCCTACAGGTGAACACATCCACCTAGGGTTGCCAACCGGACGGTATTCAGCCGGCCTGGCCAGTTTTTCCATGGCCAGGCCGGCTGCCGGCAGAGATGTGAAACCGGCCCTTGAAAAGCCGGTTTTTTGCTCTGGCCACAAGATTGGGAGCGGCCAGAGCAAAAAACCGGCTTTTCTCCCAAAGTCCGCGGGGGAGGGAGCCAGGGAAGCCCGCGCGAGGCCCCGGCTCCCTCTGTACAACCGCCAGCATGAAGATCTTTTTCCTTCACGCTGGCGGCTGTTTCTGTGAAGCTGCAATTGCTGGGAAAGGTTAAAGGCAATGACAGGACCATGGCCATGTACATTTTCAGTTATGCAAGCTGTTCTAACACATCATCTTCTGTGAATAGTGTTGCATCTACCCCATTCCTATTTGTACATTTGTCATTCACAGCTGGTCCTTCTCCAGGATTTTCTGAAGTAAAAACAGAGCTGAAGTAGTTGTTTAGCATTTGTATCACAGAGTACCACACAGGACAAAAATGCAATGCTGCGAATCAAACCCCTGACTACAGGATATAGTGGTATAGCAATTACCAGTAGGTTACACCTTCTCAAGTAGCAAGGTCAGGATGTGGAGAGACTACAGGTCTGTGCTTACACTGCCTGCTGTGTGTAGGGTTACCAACTTTTTCACTGAGAAAAACCCGACACCTGTGGCTCGCCATGCTCCACCCATTCTCCGCCCCTAGTCCCACCCCTGCCCCGCCCCAGCCCCACCCACAAAAATTATCGAGGATACGTGTAGGCTAACTTCCTTGGTCAGATAATAATTAAACTGGGAACCCCAAAATCCAAACATGAAATGAACAAAACAGGAGAAATAAAACTATAAAGTAATTTCCTCTTGCACTAAACAAAAATGCAAGGATGTTAGCAATACACACTTCCCAGACCAGACATATTCCAGCTAATAAATTCAAAATAAAAAGTATTTTTCTACCTTCTGTTTGGGCGTTTTATTTTTCAGTTGCAATTGCTCCAGTCACTTTCTTCTGGTTTCTTCGTGTCTTCTGCGAGCTATCCATTTGTCCTTTCTTCTCTTTTAGATATTTTCCATTCTCTCTCTATTTCTGCTTTAACATACTGATTGTTTCCCTTTTGCTCTTTCCCCCAATTCTTTCCTTATTTCTTTATCATCCATTTAAATTTCACCCTTCCATTCTCAAGCCCCTCTTACTCTCCCAATACCCAGCCCATCATAGACTTTTCTTCCACACAAAATATTTTTCCCCTCTCCATTCTCATTCCCCATCTATTCTAGTCCTCCCCCAAAATCAGTTCCCTTATAGTTCTAGACCCACCCAGCATTCACTCCCTTCTAGTCCCATTCTCCCATGCCCCACATCAGCCCATTTCCAGTCCTATTCCAGCTCTTCATCAGCCCATTTCCAGTGCTAGCCCTCACATCACAGACCATTTCCAGTCCTAGCCCCCCCCAATCACAGCCCATTTCCAGTCCAAGTCCCCCATCATAGCCTATTTCCAGTCCTAGGCCCCCCCCACAATCACATCCCATTTGCAGTCCGAGTCCCCACACACCATCACAGCCCATTTGCAGTCCTACCCCCACCACCATCACAGTCCATTTGCAGTCCTTGCCCCCCTAATCACAGCCTATTTCCAGTCCAAGTTCCCCTCCCCATCACAACCCATTGCCAGTCCATGTCCCCCTCCCAGCCCTTTTCCAGTCCAGGTCCCCCTCCCCATCACAACCCATTTCCAGTCCATGTCCCCCCCATCAAAGGCCATTTGTTTCCAGTCCAAGTCCCCCCCCCACATAGCCCTTTTACAGTCCAGGTCCCCCCCCCATCACAGCCCATTTCTTTCCAGTCCAAGTCGCCCACCCATAGCCCTTTTCCAGTCCAGGTCCCCCCCCCATCACAACCCATTTCCAGTCCAATTCCCCCCTCCTAGCCCTTTTCCAGTCCAGGTCCCCTCCCCCTCATCACAGCCCAGGCAGTCCTTGTCCTCCCCCCCCCCAAACCGCGGCTGTCTGAGGCTTTAGAGGGAGCCGGGGAAGCCCGCACGAGGCCCCGGCTCCCTCTGTACAGCCGCCAGCGTGAAGAGCCTTTTCCTTCACGCTGGCGGCTGTTCCTCTGAAGCCGCGAATGCTGGGAAAGGTTAAAGGGCATTGCCTTTAACCTTTCCCACCAATCGCGGCTTCACAGGAACAGCCGCCAGCGTGAAGGAAAAGGCTCTTCACGCTGGCGGCTGTACAGAGGGAGCCGGGGCCTCGCGCGGGCTTCCCCGGCTCCCTCTGAAGCCCTCCGGGTTGGGAAAAAAGCCGGGTTTTTTGCTCTGGCCGCTCCCGATCTTGCGGCCAGAGCAAAAAACCGGCTTTTCAAGGGCCGGTTTTGCCTCTGCGCCGGCAGCCGGCCTGGCCATGGAAAAACCGGCCAGGCCAGCTGAAAACCGGCCAGTTGGCAACCCTAGCTGTGTGTGTGCTGGTCTGGCACAGACCCTCCACTGCCCATGAGGTACTGCTCAGGAGGAATGGCAGTCTGCCAATGATTGACACATGGAGAATGCAGTGATTATGCACAAGTACACAGTATGAAACAATGAGAGTGTGTGTGTCAGCGACATGACAGCTACAAAGTATGCTTGTGTGTGGTCACACAAATCACCCTGAGTGTGAGGATGGGGGACCAGTATCTGGTCGCAATTACATACACTCTAAGAGCTGCTCTCTGGTGGCTGTACTGCAGCTCCACAACCCTGACCATATGTGGCAGGTTGTATCTGCAGTCTATTATGACAGTCACCTTGAGAACTGCATAATAGCAGCATATTGTATGCGACAGATGCAGCCTTTCCCTGTGTCTCAGACCTGAGAAACTCAGAGTGTCCCAGAGCTGTCTATGTCAGTTCTCTATGACCTCAGAGTGTTCCATATCTGTTTAGGTGGGACCTCAGTGGCAGCAGACACATCTATGTGACTGAATGATATAGGCGTGATATGTTCTAACCTCCACAATGTGCCCATTGTGTGACATACATCTGTAGTCCATTGTTCTACATCACCCTGCATTCTTGGACATCAGAGGCCAGGAAACAAGCTTGTCAGATATGCATGTTCAGAATCTGGCTGTTGCACAGACTCACAAATACATGGTGCATGATATATACATGGTCGTGGATGCTTCATGCATGTTCACCACACCCTCACATAATTACATGATCTATGGAAACTGCATGCTCCATCTGAACAAAACACCACAACATTTCCGATCATGTACCAGCTCATAGATATGAGTATATATGCATCACCATTTCATGGCTGACAGACACTGTCAACAGTCATACCATCAATGATAACCAATCCTTTGTTCTCACATTGATACGTGACACAGCATTCACCTACAAGATGACCTACTATGTGGTAATCCACCAAGCACCATGATGTAGAACATACAATATTGAGATGTAACCCTGTACCAAAGGGCCCACATCAAAACATACATGATGAGGATCACCTGCAAAACTACCCACAATCGTAAACACCTACCAAACATACATACCTGGTATGATCACAACTACATCTGCACTGTGTGTTGAGTGATGCTAACTCATCATCATCATCATTGCAACCAGAAATTGCAAGCATGTCCCATAAGGACAACAAACTGGCAAATTGTTCCATGTAATGTTGCTTGACTCATCAACATATCCCAAAGATGAGAGCACATCAGCACAATATTATAGAGAGGGTATCAGTGAACAGATGTCCACACAAGTTGTATACCTGCTGGATGTGTTGTACATATCTCTGTGCATACGTGCCACACTTGCCCTTTGGCATTATTCTTACACTGCATCTGGTGACACATACATTCCTGAAACATGTCATATACAACACACTTGGCCCATGTTGTATGAAATTTGGGGCCTCAGAATTGTTGACATATATGTTGTCATACATATGATGCTCCAGACCATGCTTCTGAGTGGCCCTATCATGGTCTGCAAATTGCTATCATGCTCCAACACTCACACACACACAGTCCCTGTACCCAATAAACATCAATCTGTCCTCCTACTGTCCTGGTGCACTCTGCATTGCTCTACACCAGCATTGCCAACACATTACATACATGTGTTGTTTGCAGTCACTATTCCACACATATCCATCATTCACACCTCACATGTGCATACTCACAACGTGTGACTTCACTCACCACGCTTGCCCATCACCAGACCTCTGTCATTTCCACAGGTATGCATCAGGAACTGCAGGGTATCCATGCCGAGCTACACGAGCACTCTGAGTCAGTGGTGTACACCATGACAAAGAGGTTTAGACAGATGTCTGAGGATGTTCACACCATGTCTGCTGCCACAGACAGACTGAACAATACCTTGCTATGTCTGCTGGAAACACACAACACAACATCCCCTATGCCTGGCACCGCAAGAGGGGGGGGGGGGGTTGGGAGAGCAAGGGTATCCCAACAGCCGTGAAGGGGTCGTCCATGGCATCATTGAGTTTATACATCATGGGCCATTGTCTCATTGGGGATTATGTTTTGTTTTGATATCTGCTCTGTAAATAAATATTGTTGACATTTCTCGTGCAACTCTCTTTTTCCAGTGTGTCCTCAATATCACTTGTATGGTTCACAGGCCTTGGACATGCCCGTTATTTTTGACAATGCAGCCACACATATTGCATGGGTGGGGCTGCAGTGTTCCTGTTCTCAGGTGGGCTTGCATCAGCCATCTTGAAAATCATGATTTGGGGCTCACACACAGAACGTTCAGCCGTGGCACATGACAGAGCATTTTGGACACACAGGGCAGTCCAATGTGTGTGTTGTGCCACCATTTTCCATGTCACAGATAAAGGGGAGCACAATGCATTTGTGATGCACATCACACACAGTCATTAGTCAAGGTGAAATGCACATACACATTACATTAATGCCATCAACAGATGACACCTGTGCAGTAGCCAGCCATTTTTAACATTTTTTAACAGGGTAACAACCTGTTTTATTTGTAAATAAAACAGGTTGTTACCCTGTTTAAAAATGTTAAACATGTTCCTTTGTAATGTATAACCACAGTTTCTTATGTTCTATGTAAAAACAGAATGTTTACCCTGTTTAAATTTGTTCCATTGTAAACCGCACCTGATCTTTCTGGAAGGTAGCAGTATATAAGCATTTGTTAAATAAATAAAAATAAATAAATAAATTTGTCAATACCTCCTGTGTGTGCCTGCAACATCCCAGAGTGGACACCATGCACAAATGACACTTGGGTTGCTACTTGGTGAATAGCCTTGGATGAGGGCATGTCTTCACCCCTGCAGTGATATCTGTGCTTGGGATGTGAGAGTAAAAATAACATAGCTGTGACACAGGAGACCTGCAATAGGGTCCTGAGGGGTTTGAAGATACAGTTGTATACAGTACATCAGCACAATTTTACATACATTCAGGGTTCTAGAAGCATGATGGAACACAGGGAGACATAGCAGCACACCAATATGCATCTACATAATTTGATAGGCTTGGAATTGGATCCTAATACTTACAAGTACATAACATTGTTGCATTGATGAACATGATGTCCCTGTCAGTACACATGATGATCCACAATAGACATACAACTAAAGAAGGTGTACAGATAGTGACTTGTGTCAAATACGGACATAGGTGCGGAACACACAAATGCATGTATCATCAGATAATGCACAGTGCATGTGATGCATATGTGGACAGTTGCAGTAATGACACTTAAATCGGGCAGACACATAGGTAGACAGATGTTGGGTCAGGTTTCTAATGTGAATGCAATGGAGGGGTCTCAGCACATGCCTTATGCTCATTTGTGTCATCATGCTTTTGTAAACCAATATCTTTATGCCTTACAAAACACAAATATGCACTGAGCACATGGTCACATATCAAATATATAGTCTATTGCTGACAGACATGGCCATCTGATGAGCATGGCATATGCCTGGCAAAAGTGCATGATGTTGCAAACTAAATAGAAGAAATGTCATAGGGTCCATATAACTATGATCTACAAAGTGTGTGCAACCTAGGACCGATCACCATATCATTGATCTGCCTAGGGCAGTGATGGCTAACCTTTTTGAGCCCGAGTGCCCAAACTGCCGCACAAAACCAAAGAATTTCCTCAAAGTGCCAGCACGTCAATTAAAGCCCCATTTGCATAAGGTGCTTCATTTGCATAAATATTTGCATAATGTTACCATACACTAACTTTTAGTAAACATGCCTCTTAATGAGTATATGGATAAAGAAAGACTAAAAGGTTTCTACATTACTATAATCCAGTACCAACCGCCAGGCACATTAGGAACTACTACAAACGCTGCCCATTTAGAACCCATAGCAAACCCGCCGTATCCTAACAGCACTACCAGGACTCACAAAGCACCATACTCTACCTATCAAAAGGCAACACTGCAAATATTAAACCAATACATCTCAGAGAACAACAATACATGACCTACTGGGGAAAGAACAAGTGGCAATGTCAAATAGGAATTATATAAACAGAATACCTCAGCTCAGTTACACATGCAGAACAGACCATCACCAAACAAGGAATCACAATTTAGAAACAGGAAGACAATAATTAAACTGGGAACCCCAAAAGCCAAACTTGGAATATACAACAACACTGTAGAAATAAAACTATATATTAATTTCCTCTTGTACTAAACAAAGCGCAAAAATTAATGATGCACATTTCCCAGAGCTGACATATTCCAGTTAATAAATTCAAAATAAAGAGATATTTTTCTACCTTTTGTGCATTTTTTTTCAGTTGCAATTGTTCCAGCCACTTTCTTCTGGTTTCTTCGTGTCTTCTGCTAACTCTCCATCTGCTGTCCATTTGTCCTTTCTTCTGTCTTCTTGTTTTTTTTTTCCATTCTCTCTCTACATCTGCTTTAACATACTAATCTTTCTCCTTTGGCTCTTTCCTCATTCCTATTTCATCTACTCAAAATTTACCCCTCCATCCTCAATCCCCACTTACTCTCCCAATACCCGGCCAATTGTAGATTTTTTATCCCTCCCACACAAAATATTTTTCCCCTCTCCATTTTACTCTCCCAGCCCCATCCCATTCTAATCCTCCCCCAACACCAGCTCCCTTCTAGTTCCAGCCTCACCCAGCATCCATTCCCTTCTAGTCCCTGCATCAGCCCATTTCCAGTCCTAGCAGCCCCCCAACCCAATACCAGTCCTATCCCCCCCTCATCAACCCACTTCCAGTCCTAACCCCCCATCACCCCATTTTCAGTTTAAGCCCCCCCCCTATAACCCATTACCAGTCCTAACCCCCCACTTCCAGTCAGCCCCCCATAGCCCATTGCCAGTCCTAACCCCCCCATCAGCCCACAGTCCATTACCAGTCCTAACCCCATCAGCCCACCTCAAGTCCTAACCCCTCCCCATCAGCCCATTTCTTGTCCCAGCCCCCCCATAGCCCATTATCAGTCCTAAACCCCCCCATAGCCCATTACCAGTCCTAACCCCATCAGACCACCTCCAGTGTTAACCCCCCATCAGCCCATTTCCAGTCCTAACCCCACCCAACAGCCCACCTCAAGTCCTAACCCCTCCCCATCAGCCCATTAGCAGTCCTAACCCCCCCCCTAGCCCATTAGCAGTCCTAACCCCCCCTCTCTAGCCCATTAGCAGTCCTAACCCCCCCCCATAGCCCATTACCAGTCCTAACCCCCATCACCCCATTTCCAGACAGCCCCCATCAGCCCACAGCCCATTAGCAGTCCTAACCCCCCCTAGCCCATTAGCAGTCCTAACCCCCCCTCCTAGCCCATTAGCAGTCCTAACCCCCCCCTAGCCCATTAGCAGTCCTAACCCCCCCCCTCCTAGCCCATTAGCAGTCCTAACCCCCCCCAGCCCATTAGCAGTCCTAACCCCCCCCAGCCCATTAGCAGTCCTAACCCCCCCTCTCTAGCCCATTAGCAGTCCTAACCCCCCCCATAGCCCATTACCAGTCCTAACCCCCCATCACCCCATTTCCAGACAGCCCCCATCAGCCCACAGCCCATTAGCAGTCCTAACCCCCCCTAGCCCATTAGCAGTCCTAACCCCCCCCTCCTAGCCCATTAGCAGTCCTAACCCCCCAGCCCATTAGCAGTCCAAACCCCCCCCAGCCCATTAGCAGTCCTAACCCCCCCTGCCCATTAGCAGTCCTAACCCCCCCCCCTGCCCATTAGCAGTCCTAACCCCCCATCACCCCATTTCCAGACAGCCCCCATCAGCCCACAGCCCATTAGCAGTCCTAACCCCCCCTAGCCCATTAGCAGTCCTAACCCCCCCCCTCCTAGCCCATTAGCAGTCCTAACCCCCCCCAGCCCATAAGCAGTCCTAACCCCCCCCCCTAGCCCATTAGCAGTCCTAACCCCCCCCCCCCCGGCAAATTTAAAAACAGAAAAAGCGGGCTCTGGCTGCTGCCGCGGACGCGGCAGCATGCAGTGTCCCGCGGGGCCCCCTCCGCCCGCTAAGCCCCTCTGCAAGGGCTTTCAGATTCGCGAGGGAGACAGCGTCTCCCTCGCGTCTCTGTTAAGCCCGCAGGGGCTAATGGGAAATTTCCCATCAGTCCCTCGCGTCTAAAGGGGCTGATGGGAAATTTCCCATTAACCCCTGCGGGCTTAACAGAGACGCGAGGGAGACGCTGTCTCCCTCGCGAATCTGAAAGCCCTTGCAGAGGGGCTTAGCGGGCGGAGGGGGCCCCGCGGGACACTGCATGCTGCCGCGTCCGCGGCAGCAGCCAGAGCCCGCTTTTTCTTTTTTTGCGGACCTTCACGCGTGCCAGCTGCAAGGCCTTCGCGTGCCACAGCTGGCACGCGTGCCATAGGTTCGCCATCGCTGGCCTAGGGGTTTCAACAGCAACCTGAAGAACATAATGGTCACCTGAAATGCAGGTGTTATTCTGGGAAAGGATGTAGCTACTGCAACACTGCCTACAGCACATTGATGTGTGTCTGTCATTAAGTATAGCCTACAACATGCTCAATGATATATATTTGGTTCCTTAAACAAATGAATATGGAGACAAAGCAGAAATTTTACAGAACAGGAAAGGTCAATTTACTGGATGTGCATAGGTGGGATTCAAGCCCAGATATATTAGTTACAGTGGCACTGCTCTGACCACATTGCCAAGGCTTAACAGTGGCCTAGCACATCTCAAAGTACAAATGCCCATCACTCATCAATGGCCAGCTACAGATCAAAATATTTCATATAGTTATTTATTTGGCTATGCTGCTATACCATATAAAAGCAGTTTACAATAAACAACAGGAGAGACATCAAACAGGTCATGACATACTGCATGTATAGGGGTTATACATTCAACAACAGAGTGGAGGAGTGGCCTAGTGGTTGGGGCAAGGTACTTCAGGCCGGAAGGTCAGAGGTTCAAATCCCACTAGAGGACAGCAACCTTGGGCTGGAAGGACTGGGGTTTCTAGTCCCACAGGTGCTCCTTGTGGTCTTGGGCAAGCCACTTAACCCTCCATAGCCCATGTTCCCTGTAAAATAGTTATCTCCAAGTTATAATGCCCTGTTCAATGTAATTTCAGTTTGTTCAATGTAAACCACACTGATGCAGAATAGTGCAGTATATAAGAGAATGTAAATAAATAAATAAATCAATAAATAAACATGGCCTCAAGATATCTACATTCCTGATTGGTTATGTATCTGGCTTTCAAAACATATTTACAATTCTCATTTGTTTCTCGGTCTCAAACCTATCTGGTAATCAACGTGGTCATGTATTCATTGGGTGGTGTTGGCATTGGTGCCAAAGTGTTCTCTGCATATGTGTGTCTTTATTTGTTTTCAAAATGCGGAGAGCTCCGTGTTGTTGCAGATTTTGTTTGTCAGAGATTTCCATAGAGACCCAGCATAGAGGTAAAATGCAAAGGTACATATTTGGAGATTGTACTTTGGCCTTGCATGTGACACAGTCTGAACATTGTTGGTGTTCTGCCTTGTTGGTCTTCCAGAGTTCAGTTATGGTAGTAGGGTGAGAAGATGCAATGTTTGTTGTTAGTGTACTGCTTTCCAAATCAGTATTAAAGATTTGTACTTGATCCGAGCTTCCAACAGGAGGATGTGGAGATAGTTCAGTACTGGGGTAATGTAGTCATATTTATTGAACCTTTGAATGATGGTGGCTGCTGTGTTAAGGGCTGTCCATAGTGTGTTGAGAGTGGAGAGTGGGTGTCATTGAAATATAACATTACAGTAGTCAAGTTGGGGGAGTGCCATTGCTTGGAGAAATTTTCTGAAGTCCAGGGGATCTAGGAGTGGGCTGCGGCACGCTATCATCGTGTTTTTATTATTCTCACACTTTTTGCAGTCTTTTGCTTGAATGTTAGGGTTAGGTTGAGAATGACTCCCAGGTACTTTATTTGTATTTGTACTCTTATTAGGGTTGTTTGCAGAGTGAGGTGTGTTGGTGGGGTGAAGGTTTGATCCTTGGGAAAATAAATTATGCTTTTGTCTTCTGGAGGTTGATTGCGACATTTTTTTGTTGGAGAATCTGGAGACATCATTTAAGCAATGTAGTAAATTTATTTATTTACATTCTCTTATATACTGCGCTATTCTGCATCAGTGTGGTTTACATTGAACAAACTGAAATTACATTGAACAGGGCATTATAACTTGGAGATAACTATTTTACAGGGAACATGGGCTATGGAGGGTTAAGTGGCTTGCCCAAGACCACAAGGAGCACCTGTGGGACTAGAAACCCCAGTCCTTCCAGCCCAAGGTTGCTGTCCGCTGGTGGGATTTGAACCCTAGACCTTCCGGCCTGAAGTACCTTGCCCCAACCACTAGGCCACTCCTCCACTCCAATGTGGGTTTAATGGATTCACGGTGGTTATTGGTCCATCTAGGATTATGTCATCTATGTATATGTGTAAGTTGATATTGTGTGACCATATTATGGATCTGAGTATTTGTAAATAGATCTTAAAGAGCATTGCCAATATTGCGGAGTCTTGTGGTATTCCTTGAGACTGGCATTATGGGGTGGAGGTGCCGGAGCTTATTAAACTTAGCTGATACCTGTCTGTTAGGTATGACTGAGACCATTGAAGAACTTTGTCCTGTATGCCAGTTCCTTGTAGTCTGTGGAGGAGGATGGCGTGTGATACAGTAGCAAATGCTGCTGATATATCTGGAAAGATGAGGGTGTATCCAGTTTCTTTGGTTTGTATTCCCTTGATTAACGTATTTAATAATGATGCCATGAGTATCTCAAACCCATGAGATGGACAGAATCCATGTTGCTGTGGGTCAAGTAGGTTATTTATGACCATGTTGTCCTGTCATTGCTGTTGTACTCACTTCTCAATGAATTTGGCAGTGAGTGGGAGGCTTCCTACTGGTTTGCATGATGTGGGATCCAATGGGTCGGTTTCCTCTTTCTGGAAGGTCGGTCAGATGGTGTAATTCTTTAGACTATTAGGCATCTGGGCCTTGCTTGAGTGACTTGTGTGCAATGGTGGCGAGTGCTGTGCCTAGCTTCTGTTTTATCATCTTAATCCAACTGATTGGGCAGGGATCGAGTGGAGGGGTGGTGTTGTTGAGTATTGTTATCATGGTTTCAACCCTCTTTACTGAGTGGTTCCAACATGCCCTATGGGATACTGGGCCGATATTGTGGCAGTTCCCTGTTGGTGGGGTGGGATTTTGGGATTTGGTTGGAGTTGTTTATATTGTGCTGTGAGTTGTTCTGGTGAAATGCTTGGGTGTTTGTTCCAATGAATCGTGCTTTTGGTCAGCTGTTTGACAATATCAAAAAGCTCACATTTGCAGTTAAGAGATGTGTTTGGAAGCTGTGTTTGGTAGGCTCTTTGCATGTTGTCTATTTGGGTGCAGTAGTTGATTAGTGCGTCCAAACATCTGGTTCTGTCTGGTTCATGTTTGTTTTCCTTCCATCTTTTCTCTGTTCTTCTAAGTTGTGTTTTTAGCTTCCATAAGGTGGGTGTGAACCAGTGTGCCCTTGCTGATCTTTGTTATTTTCCTTTGGGGGCTGTTGTGGATGGTGCTGCTGTGACTATTACATTGTTTCAGTTGATGTTTAATGTATTGGGATCTGACTATCCTGATTGTATGTTCAGTAGAACTTGTTTTAGGAAGTTATCTTTAGCCAATGCTTTGAATTGTCTTATTAGGTGTGCAGCCCGAGCAGTGATAATTGGTTGGTTGTTCTTGTGACATGAGACCATATAGCATGTGAAGCCATCAAACATCAATGTGTATAAGGTGGTCCCAGGTACGTTCTTGTAGGAGATGCCCAAAGTTCTTCAGCATACACATTTTTCTGATGGATCATGCCATCAGTGGGGGCAGGTGTAGTGCCCCAGTAAACAGAAGCAGGAAGCCACACCCAGTCCTCCATCCCTCTTCCCTTGCTACAGAGACTCACATCACACACCTAAGGGGATGGGGATGAGGTTTCCTCTCAATCAAGGAATGTTGTAAACCACAGGCCATTCAATGGGTGTTTGCTGAACAGGGATTATATGAGAGATTCAGAGGATGAAGATGAGGCTCATAGTCATGTTCTTGTTGTGGCACTGTGGCATATATTTAAGATCTTTCCAAATTCACACTGCATTGCCACATTATAGTGTCACCCTAACACTCAGACAGACTCAAAGACACAGGTGAACAGGATTTGTAGGTTGTCAGTGTGACATGTCTCTTTATGGCCCAAACATATTTCTGCAGTGTCCACCCCTTCCCTTTTTGCCGGCGTTCTAAAGCTGCCATTCCTAGTATAGTCACGACCAGCACACAATGTCATCAGCCTGCTCTTCCAGGCAGCCATACATTGGGCAGTTCATGTGATTTACATCTGTGTGTGGAACAATGATGAACATGAGTGGACCTTGGCACCTGCATGCCATAGGCTTGGAAAGCATAAAGTTAATGTGCCTGAAATTGTCAAGCCACAGACTAGCCTTGAACACATGACCCCAGAGTTGCACATACAGACACCTTATGTGTGGAACCACAGGGATGCCGCACTGCTTTGGTGGAACAGAGATATTGAAGGGGTCTTTGTAACATTCCATGTGGCAGCACTTGTGGTTTGCGTCTGTGTCCTTCTCTTCTATTGCTAACTCCAGACTTTGCTCCTTTCACCTGGCTGCTCCTTATGCCTGGAACAAACTATCTGAGTCTGTACGTCAGGCGCCTTCTCTGACCCTTTTCAAACCTAGGCTGAAAACTCACCTCTTCGCTGCCGCTTTTTGTTCTTGACTCCCCTGATCTCCTTTGTGTTTCCTTACCAATGCCCCTAGATGTATCCCTGTCTACACTTCCTGTGTTTTTTGTCTTGACTAGATTGTAAGCTCTGATGAGCAGGGACAGCATAGTTACTCACCTGTAACAGGTGATCTCCGGGAACAGCAGGAATTTAGTCCTCACATATGGGTATCGTCGGTACCGATGGAGCCTGCGCGGGAACGCTCCCCAGCGTCCAATTAGAATGCTTTTGGGAGCATCCCACAGCGCCTACGTGCTGCCTTCCCACCTTTCCCAACTGCCTCTCTCCAGTTGAGTTTTAGAGCTGAGACAAAGAGAGAAAGCGAGGGAAAGGAAAGAGATAGATAGATAGAGAGATACAACTCCTAGGGGAGGTGGGTGGGTTGTGAGGACTAAATTCCTGCTGTTCCCAGAGATCACCTGTTACAGGTGAGTAACTATGCTATCTCCAGGAACAAGCTGGAATGTAGTCATCACAAATGGGGACTCCCTAGCTTTAGGTGCCAGGGAGAAACCCCAGAAGTTGTGTGTCCCTGAGAAGGGCTCTACTTCCCCCCATGGATCTCTGGCATCCTACCAGGGATGGTGGGTAGGAGTTGATTAGGTAGGGAACAGGTGTTTGAGAACAGCCTGACCAAACAAGTGTCATGGCGCAAGGCAAATAGTGCCTATGGAAATAGATGAAAATGTGCAGGGCAGTTTTAAAACGGGCAGCTCAAAGCACATGGCTAGGGGTTGCTATGGACAACCAACCAAAACACGAGCACCGGGTGTAGGTAAACGCCCCGGAGATGCATTACCTCATAGCTCATTAGAGGAGCAGGAACAGCTGCAGGGACTTGAGCTGATGAGGGGCTCAAAGAATGACGCATTTAAAATAGAGTCAGTCTTGAGCAGAAACAGGACACGAGAGGGAACTGGAGGAAGAACACGAGAGGCAGAAACAGGAACACGGAAGAGCAGAACATATGAGAACCAGGATACATACCTGAGAGCTTCTGACGGAGATTCCAGCAGCACCTCAGAGGAGTTTGCCCAGGAGGGATTACCCGAGGTTAGTGCTAGAGAGTTGGGCTGCACTGAACCAGAGTCCGGTTGGGGACCCAGAGGGATTCCAGGCAGCAAACGACGAGGAGCTGTGAGAGGGAACTCCCACGAGAGCAGGTACCTGGGGAATAGAAGCTCTTATCCAAAAGAGATTTCTCGGCTGAAAGAAAGACGTCCTGTGAGGGGAAGTGAAAGGGAGAAAGGTTTCCAGCTTCCCGACTGCAACCGTTCAGGCAGAGCTAAGCCTGAAAAAAGGCCAATTCCCTGGAATAGAGGGGCACTGGATTTTACCTGCACTAGTCCTGAGGTGTATGGCCCTCTAGAGGGAGAATCCACATTGCATGGTAACCTGCCTTTCCACGTTAATAGAGGGGAGAGAGAAGCCCTTGCCAGGAAGAGGAGGGATTGCTACACACTGATACAAGTTTACAGCCCTATAAAAGATAATAGCAAGGAAGCTCATGAGGCCATGGACTGTGATTTCTGTGGAGAAAACTCAGAGGATTTCCAGATGGACTGTACACTGGTGTTTTCAGATAGCTTGACCTCTTTCTGTTGAAGCATAAGAAAAGCCTGCAAAAGAGAAATCTGTGTAAGGGCACAGATTTCACTCTACATCTTTTTGTGACGTAAAAAGCCTGTTTTTCACTTTTGTTTTCCTTAAAGCTGAAAAGAAGAATTTCCTTTGTCATTTTGTAATACCCTTTTTGTGTTGTGCCAGAAGCATGGTTTACTTTCCTTTATAATTCCTGTTTGCAAAAGTTCTCCCGGGAAGGGAAATAAATACCTCTTTATAAGCATAGCTACTCGTCCACGACTACACTCTTATTGAATAGCTATTGGGACTTCAACTCCCAGGGGGCACCACTAGTCCCTGCTACATAGGATGAGCCTCTCTGAAGCCCCAGGCCTTTCGCCTCCGGGGTAAGTAGGTGGGTGACAATTGGCGACATTTGTGGATTTTTGCACAAGGATTCAAAAGGACAGCACAAAGGACTACAGTCTGCTGGAAGGAAACTGTTGTCCAGAGGAGAGAACCGTCTGGAAAATTCCTGCTGCCAAGTGCTGGACCCGGAGAAAACTTTCTCACAAGCTGATCCCTACATGAAGGCTTAGGTAAACGTACCTAGTCATACGTGGGGAGGATAAAAGTGAGAGAGGGGGCGCTGGTGGGCAGAGGAAGAGGCGGTGGAAAGAGAAAAAAAAGAATTTGCGGTATCGCACTTGGGTTTTTGTTTTGTTTTCTATCTCTCTACAGGTACATCGAGGCTGAGAATGGAGCCACAAGATGTAGCCCATTGGATGAAGACACAGTGGGATAAGCAGGTAGAGCTTATTCACTAGCTTCAGGAGCAGACTATGCGGACCATACAGGAGCAACAGAGGCCCTTGATGGAGACCATGGACGCGCTTTTAAAGAAGCCGCTAGACGCCACAGCAGACGTCCCCATGGCATTCCAAGGGGCAGGACTGAGGTCGTATGGTGCCTTTTCTTTGGGACAATTACAACCGCAGGACAATTTAGATGACTATCTTGACGCTTTTGAGCGGATAACTACCACCCTGAAATGGCCAGAGGAGCAGTGGGCCACCAGGTTTGCCCTTTCGCTCACAGGCGAGGCCCTTTCAGCGTATAAAGCTATGCCAGTGGACTTAGCTTCTAATTATATAGAGGTTAAGAAAGCAGTGAAGGATAGGTTGGGGTTCACACCTCTACATTATCAAAGAATGTTCAGGGAGGCAGTAATTAAGCCTCAAGAGACCCCTAAGGCCCTAGCGCAGCGTTTAAAGAATGTAGCCAGAAAATGGTTGCTGGCAGAGGGAGGTACACTGGAAACAGTCCTTGATAAAATTGTGCTGGAACAATTTATGCAGGCTGTTCCCAGCGGTGTTAAAACTTTTCTGACACTCCAGCACTGCCAAACCTCGGAGGAGGCAGCCACTCTTGCGGAGCAGTATTTCGCTGCAGAGAGGACTGACACCTCAGGCAGGGCCGGCCCGTCCATTGAGCGAGAATGTTTTTTGCACAGGGCCCCGCGTTTCAGGGGGCCCCGTGCAAAAAACATTCTTTTGTAAAAGTAAAATTGAAAAAAAAAAAGAAAACCTGTCTCCTGCCGCTGTCGGGGCCGCCGCGGCAGAATCGAGCGTGCCGCGGGGCCCCCCTGTACCCGGCACAGCCTCTCCTCCCTGTAGCAACTCTCTCTTTTGAGCTGCAGTCAGACGCGCCGGCTTGCAGAGCGCGAAGGGAAGAGTTTCCCTTTCGCGACTCTGTTAGGCCCGCGGGGGCTGATGGGAACTTCCCATCAGCCCCCGCGGGCTTAACAGAGCAGCGAGGGATAAACTCTTCCCTCGCGCTCTGCAAGCCGGCGCGTCTGACTTCAGTTCCAACGAGAGAGCTGCTACAGGGAGGAGAGGCTGTGCCGGGTACAGGGGGGCCCCGCGGCACGCTCGATTCTGCCGCGGCGGCCCCGACAGCGGCAGGAGACAGGTTTTCTTTTTTTAAAAAATTTCCCTGGGCTGGGCTGGGCGTTAGGAGTGGTGCTGGGCTGGGCTGGGCTGGGCTGGGGGTTAGAAGTGGTGCTGGGCTGGGCTGGGCTGGGCTGGGGGGGGGAGTTAGGAGTGGTGATGGGTTGGGCTGGGCTGGGCTGGGCGGGGGGGGTTGTTAGGAGTAGTGATGGGCTGGGCTGGGCTGGGGGGGTTAGGAGTTGTGATGGGCTGGGCTGGGCTGGGCTGGGGGGGGGAGGTGTTAGGAGTAGTGGGATGGGCTGGGCTGGCTGGGGGGGGGTTAGGAGTGGTGATGGACACTGGGCTGGCTGGGGGGGGGGGGGGTTAGGAGTGGTGATGGACACTGGGCTGGTTGGGGGGGGGTTAGGAGTGGTGATGGGCACTGGGCTGGCTGGGGGGGTAGGAGTGGTGATGGGCACTGGGCTGGCTGGGGGGGTTAGGAGTGGTGATGGGTGCTGGGCTGGGGGGGTTAGGAGTGGTGATGGGCGCTGGGGGGGTGAGGAGTTGTGATGGGCGCTGGCGCGGGGTTAGGAGTGGTGATGGGCGCTGGGGGGGCTTAAACTACAAGTTGGGTGATGGGGGATTAGGACTGGAAAGGGGCTGGTGGGATTAGGACTGGAAGTGGGTTGATGGGGGGTTAGGACTGGTAATGGGCTATGGGAGGGCTTAAACTAAAAATTGAGTGATGGGGGATTAGGACTGGGAGTGGGCTGATGGGGAGGTTAGGACTGGTAATGGGCTATGGGGGGGCTTAAACTGAAAATTGGGTGATGGGGGATTAGGACTGGAAATGGGCTGGTGGGATTAGGACTGGGAGTGGGCTATGGGGGGGGCTAGGACTGGTAATGGGTTGGGGGGGTTGCTAGGACTGGAAATGGGCTGAGTGGAAGGGGGCTTGAACTGCAAATAGCTGTTGGGGATGGGGCTTGGAATGGAAATGGGCTGAGGGGAAGTGGGGGGCTTGAACTGCAAATAGCTGATGGGGACGGGGATAGGAATTGCAAACGTCTGAGGGGAAGTGGGCGGCTTGAACTGCAAATAGCTGTTGGGGATGGGGCTTGGAATGGAAATGGGCTGAGTGGAAGGGGGCTTGAACTGCAAATAGCTGATGGGAAGGGGGGCTTGGAATGGGCTCTTAGGGGAGGGAGCTAGGACAGGAACTGGGCTGATGGATGGGCTAGGATAGAACTGAGAATTGGGTGTTGGGGGGAGCTAAGATTGGAAATGGGCTTTGGTGGGGGCTTGGATTGAAATGGACTCATGGAGGGGCTAGAACTGGAAGTAGGCTCATGGGGGGCTTGGTTTAGAAATGGGCTGAGTGGAGGGGAGCTAGGATTTAACATGGGCTGATGGTGGGGCTAGGAAAGGACTAGAAATGGGCTGATGGGAGGCTGGTATTGGAAATGAGCTGATGAAGGGACTCGGATAGGACTGGAAATGGATGGGGGAGCTAGGACTGGAAATGGGCTGATGTGGGGACTAGAAGGGAGCGGATACTGGGTGGGGCTGGAACTAAAAGGGAGCTGATGTTGGGGGAGATTAGAAGGGGATGGGGCTGGGAGAATGAAATGGAGAGGGGAAAAATATTTTGTGTGGGAGGGAAGAAAAATGTACAATTGGCCGGGTATTGGGAGACTAAGTAGGGATTGAGGATGGAGGGGTAAAATTTGAGTGGATGAAATAGGAATGAGGAAAGAGCAAAAGGAGAAAGATTATTATGTTAAAGCAGATGTAGAGAGAGAATGGAAAAAACTAGAAGAGAAGAAAGGACAAATGGACAGCAGACGATGGAGAGATAGCAGAAGACACAAATAAACCAGAAGAAAGTGGCTGGAACAATTGCAACTGAAAAAAAAATGCACAAAAGGTACAAAGATATCTCTTTATTTTGAATTTATTAACTGGAATATGTCAGCTCTGGGAAATGTGCATCATTAATGTCTGTGCTTTGTTTAGTACAAGAGGAAATTAATTTATAGTTTTATTTCTACATTGTTGTTGTACATTCCAAGTTTGGCTTTTAGGGTTCCCAGTTTAATTATTGTCTTCCTGTTTTTAAATTGTGATTCCTTGTTTGGTGATAGTCTATGTTCTGCATGTGTAACTGAGCTGAGGTATTCTGTTTATGTAATTCCTATTTGACATTGTCACTTGTTCTCTTTCCCCAGTAGGTCATGTATTGTTATTCTCTGAAATGTATTGGTTTAATATTTGCAGTGTTGCCTTTTGATAGGTAGTGTATGGTGCTTTATGAGTCCTGGTAGTGCTGTTGGGATACGGTGGGTTTGCTATGGGTTCTAAATGGGCAGTGTTTGTAGTAGTTCCTAATGTGCCTGGCGGTTGGCACTGGATTATAGTAATGTAGAAATCTTTGTCTTTTTTTATCCATACACTCATGAAGAGGCATGTTTACTAAAAGTTAGTGTATGGTAACATTATGCAAATATTTATGCAAATGAGGCCCCTTATGCAAATGAGGCCCCGCACCGAGTCTCCGCACATGGCCCCGCACCCCCCTTGGGCCGCCCCTGACCTCAGGGCAAGGTATCTGGTCGGCAGCTGGTAGGAGAGATAGTGGCAGAAAAGGAAAATATATGTATGATAAGCTGTACAAGCCTGAATTGTCTAATGTTAATGTCTCTGAGGATAATAATGTCTTATCTATACCTAAAGGAAAATGTTTCAGTTGTGGGAAGAAAGGACATTTTCAGAGATCCTGCACAGAAAGAACAGTCCTGGTGACAGGGACAGAAGAGACAGATCAGGACGAATTCCTTATCCAAGTTCAAGTGGAAGGTATTTACACACTGGCTCTACTTGACTCGGGGGCTGACCAGAGCATGATTTCAAAGAGGCTCTGGGAAGCCATTGAGGGGCACCGCCAGTCGCCCCCAAGTCAAGCAGAAGGACAAGTTCGTGTCAGGTGCGTGCACGGCGCAGCCTCACACTATCCCCTACACAATGTAAGGGTAAATGCATTAGGAGCCCAGCAAAACATGTTAGTGGCTATAGTTCCGAAGCTACCAAGGGAGGTTGTCCTGAGGTGGGACTGGCCACCATTTTTTCAGAAAATGGATGGGAAGCTTAACAAACCTGGCCTAAAGTCCAACCAACACCAGGTAGGGACACAGGAAGTAGAGATAGAAGCTTTGGCCGCTAAACTCCCGAGTCCCCTGTTTGGCAAGTCACAGAAGACTAGGGCACAGCCACAGGTTCACAAGAAGGGGCGCCCTTAGGGAAATCTAAATTCGTGCTCCAGTTCTGCAAGGTGACAAACCTAGCCAAAAGCCCCCGAGAGCCACCCCAGGAGCAGCGGGCTACGACTTATTTAGTGCTGAGGAAACCATAGTTGAAAAAGGGGGGAAGGCCTTAGTCGATACAGGCATTCAAGTGAAAATCCCAGAGGGCTGTTATGGCCGTATCGCTCCAAGGTCAGGCCTAGCAACTAAGTTCTTTTTGGAAATAGGGGCAGGGGTAATAGATCCCGATTATAGAGGATGCATCAAAGTCTTGATCTTCAACTTTGGGAAGACTGACTTTAAGATTCAAGTGGGCGATCGCATCGCGCAATTAATATGCGAGCGAGTGGGTTTTCCCATAATAGAGGAAGTGGCCTCGTTACCATCTACCACTAGGGGAGAAAAGGGGTTCGGGTCCACGGGCCAAAGTGAAGTAAAAATCATGACGGCCCTAGCTGAGGATCCTAAAGAAGAAGATCTTGGTCCTCAAATTACGGATTTGAAGGACAAGCCAAAACCTAGGTTAGGTGAAGGGCTTTCTCCACAACAACAGCAAGAATTGGCCCAAATCCTGGACAGGTTCTCGGACGTCTTAACTACGAAACCCGGGGAAACTCACGTAGTGGCCCATGAAATTATTACCGCACCAGGGCGAGTAATTCGGCAGCGTCCCTACCGCATGCCCGAGGCCAAAAAGAAAGAAATAGTAGAACAGGTAAGGGAGATGGTTAAACTAGACATCATAGAGGAGTCACACAGCCCCTGGTCTAGTCCAGTGGTGCTGGTGCCCAAACCGGACGGGTCTATCAGATTCTGTATAGATTTTCGCCGGGTGAATGAAATTTCACAATTCAATGCATACCCGATGCCCCGGATTGACGATTTGTTAGATTGTTTGGGGCAGGCGAGATATTTAACCACCCTTGACCTCACAAAAGGGTATTGGCAAGTACCCCTAACGAAAGAGTCCAAGCCTAAAACAGCGTTTAGTACGCCTATAGGGCTCTTTCAATTCCGGCGCATGCCATTCGGCTTACATGGCGCCGCGGCCACCTGCCAGTGCTTGGTGGATCAGGTCCTGAGACCCCACCACGATTACACGCTTATATGGATGACGTTATTATTTACAGTACCACATGGACCCAACACCTCGCGAGAATAGAGGCCGTACTAAGGGCACTTCGCAAGGCTGGCTTAACGTTAAATCCGGCCAAGTGTTTATTCGCCACAGAAGAAGCTAAGTATTTGGGCCATATGGTTGGGAGGGGGTAGTAAGGCCCCTAGCCTGTAAAATTGAAAGCGTCAGAAACTTTCCACGTCCGGGTACAAAAAAGCAGGTGCGCAGTTTTCTTGGATTGATAGGATACTATCGCAGGTTTATACCTCGCTTTGCCAAGGAAAGTATCCTATTTACCGAAATGCTGCGGAAAAACGCACCTAATACGATAAAGTGGTTCCCGGAGGCTGAAGAAGCCTTTACTGTCCTGAAGGAGAAACTCTGCATGGCACCAGTGCTAAAGGGGGAAAGATTTTAACCCACCCTTTATAGTCCAGACGGACGCGTCCGAAACAGGGTTAGGGGCAGTAATGGCTCAAAACTTCGAGGGGGTAGAACACCCCGTAACATATTTAAGCCGAAAGCTCACCAAAGCGGAACAAAATTACTCCACGATAGAGAAGGAATGCCTGGCGATTAAATGGGCAGTGGAGGCATTGCGCTTCTATTTAACCGGCAGACAGTTCCTTTTGGTCACAGACCACGCCCCTTTGACATGGCTGAATCAGATGAGAAATAGTAATCTTCGTTTGACCCGGTGGCACCTAGCGCTCCAACCTTTTAACTATCTAGTGAAGCACAGGGCTGGGCGGCTGCATGGGAATGCGGATGCGCTGTCACGAATTCTGGGCTGTCAGGAAAAATCTGCAGCCCGTAATATTTTAAGGGGGGGGGATCTGTCATGGCGCAAGGCAAATAGTACCTATGGAAATAGATGAAAATGTGCAGTTTTAAAAAGGGCAGCTCAAAGCACATGGCTAGGGGTTGCTATGGACAACCAACCAAAACACGAGCACCGGGTGTAGGTAAACGCCACGGAGATGCATTACCTCATAGCTCATTAGAGGAGCAGGAACAGCTGCAGGGACTTGAGCTGATGAGGGGCCCAAAGAATGACGCATCTAAAATAGAGTCAGTCTTGAGCAGAAACAGGACACGAGAGGGAACTGGAGGAAGAACACGAGAGGCAGAAACAGGAACACGGAAGAGCAGAACATATGAGAACCAGGATACATACCTGAGAGCTTCTGACAGGGATTCCAGCAGCACCTCAGAGGAGTTTGCCCAGGAGGGATTACCCGAGGTTAGTGCTAGAGAGTTGGGCTGCACTGAACCAGAGTCCGGTTGGGGACCCAGAGGGATTCCAGGCAGCAAACGATGAGGAGCTGTGAGAGGGAACTCCCACGAGAGCAGGTACCTGGGGAATAGAAGCTCTTATCCAAAAGAGATTTCCCGGCTGAAAGAAAGATGTCCTGTGAGGGGAAGTGAAAGGGAGAAAAGTTTCCAGCTTCCCGGCTGCAACCATTCAGGCAGAGCTAAGCCTGAAAAAAGGCCAATTCCCTGGAATAGAGGGGCACTGGATTTTACCTGCACTAGTCCTGAGGTGTATGGCCCTCTAGAGGGAGAATCCACATTGCATGGTAACCTGCCTTTCCACGTTAATAGAGGGGAGAGAAGCCCTTGCCAGGAAGAGGAGGGATTGCTACACACTGATACAAGTTACAGCCCTATAAAAGATAATAGCAAGGAAGCTCATGAGGCCATGGACTGTGATTTCTGTGGAGAAAACTCAGAGGATTTCCAGATGGACTGTACACTGGTGTTTTCAGATAGCTTGACCTCTTTCTGTTGAAGCATAAGAAAAGCCTGCAAAAGAGAAATCTGTGTAAGGGCACAGATTTCACTCTACAGCTTTTTGTGACGTAAAAAGCCTGTTTTTCACTTTTGTTTTCCTTAAAGCTGAAAAGAAGCATTTCCTTTGTCATTTTGTAATACCCTTTTTGTGTTGTGCCAGAAGCATGGTTTACTTTCCTTTATAATTCCTGTTTGCAAAAGTTCTCCCGGGAAGGGAAATAAATACCTCTTTATAAGCATAGCTACTCGTCCACGACTACACTCTTATTGAATAGCTATTGGGACTTCAACTCCCAGGGGGCACCACTAGTCCCTGCTACATAGGAGGAGCCTACTGAAGCCCCAGGCCTTTCGCCTCCGGGGTAAGTAGGTGGGTGACACAAGGCATCCCAGCGGGAGTCCTTGTCCAAGCAGTAATGGGCTGTGAAGGTATGAACCGAGACCCAAGTGGCTGCTCGACAGATGTCGTCAATAGACACAGAGTTCAGATGAGCCATTGAAGCTGCCATGGCTCTCACATTGTGAGCTGTGACATGGCCCTCCAGAGAAAGGTTCTTACTCTGATAGGCGAAAGAAATACACTGAGCAATCCAGTTAGATAGTGTTCTCTTGGAGACTGGAAGTCCCAAATGAGAAGGATCAAAAGCAACAAAGAGTTGAAAGGACTTTCTATGTTGCTGTGTTCTTTGTAAGTAAAAAGCTAAAGCTCTTTTACAGTCCAAGGTATGAAGATTCCTCTCTGCATTTGATGCATGAGGTCCTGGAAAAAAGACAGGTAGGTAGACCTTTTGGTTAAGATGAAAAGGTGAGATCACCTTAGGCATAAAGTGTGGATGAGTCCTAAGGACTACCTTGTCATGATGGAACCTTGTATAAGGTGGATTAGCTACTAGAGCTTGCAATTCACTAATGCGGTGTGCTGATGTGATTGCAATGAGAAAGATAACCTTTCCAGAAAGAAATTTCAAGGAAGTGGTAGCTAACAGTTCGAAAGGTGGCTTCATGAGCTGCCCAAGAACCAGGTTCAAGTCCCATGCCACCGGAGGTGGTCTAATGGGAGGCTTAGTTAGAAGGAGGCCTCTCATAAATCTTGCTATAAGAGGATGAGAGGAAATAGGTTGTCCATTTAGAGGTTTAAGAGAAGCTGCAATAGCACTCAAATGGACTCTTACTGAATTTGTCTTAAGGCCTGCATTAGACAAATGGAGGAGATACTCCAGCAAAGATTCCAGAGGTATCGCAAGGGGGTTAAGACCCTTTTCCAAACACCAAATAGTAAACCTTTTCCACTTGAAAGCATAAGAGCGTCTAGTGGAAGGTTTTCTGGAAGCATAAAGAACATCTTTCACTTGCTGAGAAAGATTAAGATCTTGGAGATCTAGGCCTTCAGCAACCAAGCCCTGAGATGCAGAGACTGGGGATTGGGATACCATAACATTTCGTTCTCCTGAGATAGGAGATCTGGAGCAGACCCTAACTCCAGGGAGGGAGTTTGAGAGAGATGTAGAAGCAGAGGGTACCACACTTGCCATGGCCAATGTGGGGCTATGAGAATCATGTGGCCTCTGTCTCTCTGAAGCTTGAACAGGGTTTTGGGAATTAGGGGAATGGGTGGATAGGCATACAGGAAGTCTTGACCCCAGTAAAGGAGGAAAGCATCCCTGGCCTGAGCCCCCTGAGCCAGAATTCTGGAACAGAACCGGGGAAGTTTGGCATTCCACGGACTTGCAAAGAGGTCTATGTCCGGGGTTCCCCAAAGTTGAAATATCCTGGTCACCTGGTCTGCATGCAGAGACCACTCGTGTGGAAGCAGAACTCGACTGAGTCTGTCCGTCCAAGAGTTTTGAATGCCTGGAAGATATACTGCCAGCAGATGAATCTGATGCTCTCTGGCGAGGGCCCACAGTCGCAAAGCTTCGTTGCAAAGCGACAGAGAGCCTGTTCCCCCCTGCTTGTTTACATAGAACATGGCTACTTGATTGTCCGTATGAATGAGAACTGTCTTGTAGCTGAGCAGGGAGTGGAACACTCGCAGAGACAGGAAAATTGCTCTGAGTTCCAAGAGACTGTTATGCAGACAACTCTCTTGAGGAGACCAGGTGCCCTGGGTGGAGTAGTCTTGCAGATGAGCTCCCCATCCTTTTGGAGAAGCATCTGTTATGAGAGTTGCTTGGGGTAAGGGCTGTTGAAAGGGGGACCCCAACAACAGGTATTGAGTGGACCTCCACCATTGGAGAGACAAAATGAGGCGACTTGTGTTTGCTATTTTGTCTGACAGACACCCTGATGCCTGGGTCCATTGGGTGGATAAAGTCCACTGAGCTGCCCTCACGTGAAGGCGAGCATATGGAACCACATGCACGGTGGATGCCATGTGGCCTAGCAACTGCAACCTTTCTCGAGCAGTTAGATGAGACTTTAGCACTGCTTGAGAAGCTAACTGCATCAAGCGAAGGCAACGGGCCAGGGGAAGATAGGCCCTTGCCCTTGTGGTATCCAGAAGAGCTCCTATGAACTCTAAAGATTGAGTGGGAGTCAGACTGGATTTTGGGATGTTTATTACCAGCCCTAAATACTGAAGGATGCGCATTGTGCAGGATAGAGAAGTCTTGGCCTCTGACTGTGTTGGAGCTCGAATGAGCCAGTCGTCCAAGTAAGGGAAGACGAATATTCCCAGAGTGCGGAGAAATGTTACTACCACAGCCATGCATTTCGTAAACACCCTTGGTGCAGAGGCCAGACCAAAAGGAAGCACCCTGTATTGGTAGTGCTTTCCTTGAAAAAGGAATCAAAGGAACCTTCTGTGGGTTGGATGGATGAGGACATGGGTGTACGCATCCTTGAGATCTAGAGAACAAAGCCAATCCTGATTCTGAAGGTATGGAAGCAGATCTCCGAGAGAAATCATCTTGAATTTCTTCTTGACAAGGAATTTGTTCAATTCTCTGAGATCTAAGATAGGTCTGTATTCCCCTGTTTTCTTTGGGATAAGAAAATAAGGGGAATAGAACCCTGTGCCCTGTTGATGAAGAGGCAATTCTATTGCCCCTTGGGCAAGAAGGATGGCAACCTCCTGACCTAACAGGTTGATGAGAGAGGTCGGAGAATTGAACTGTTCACTATTGTGTGAGGAGGTATGCTTGAAAAATGAAGTTTGTACCCCTCCTTTATGATGGAGAGTGTCCAATGCTCTGCTGTTATTTGCCCCCATCTGGGGGCAAAATGACATAACCTTCCTGGAATGGTGGACGGTTCTGGTCCTTCCAGAACCAGAAAGGCTAAGTTCTCTAGCTGAAAGTCAAAGGCCCTGAGGAGGCTGATGCTGCTGGGCCGGTGGAGGCCTAGCAGCTTTTGCTTTCTTCTGTTTGGGTGGTTGCTGACGTTTGGTTGAAAACTGACCTGCAGAAGATGCCTGCTGACTATAAGCAGGATAAAATCTTTTCTTTTTAGAAAAAGATGTTTTCTTGAACAACTTTTTTCTAACAGGATCAGCAGTGGACTTGGATAGTCTATCCAAGATGGAATTTTCAGCATCCATTTCATTGGCTTTTTCCTGCCAATCTTTTCCAAACAGGTTTTCACCAGTACAAGGGATATTTCCCAATTTATCTTGTACCCAGCGCTCTAAATCAGATGCCTGGAGCCAAGCAATTGTACGTGCACCTATGGCAATAGCCGAAGTTCTGCTTATACACTCAAAGCAGTCAAAGGCCACACGGTTGGAGAATTTAGAGACATCTTGGGCATGTTTGACCCAAGTGAGAAAGTCCTGTCTTTTATCCTCAGAAATGAAAGGACTTAAAGTCTGTAAATTATCTGTGACCTCCTTTAGGAACATTCCCATGTAGAGACTATAGGAACTGATTCTTGCAGCAAGCATGGAAGCTTGAAAGTCTCTACGTCCAAAAGCATCCAGGGTTCTGCATTCACGTCCTGGAGGATTAGAGGCATGTCTTTTTGCACTTCTAATCCTTCTCATAGCTGACTCCACCACAATAGAGTGGTGAGAAAGCTGAATCTTATGGAACCCAGGACAAGGAGGGACACGATACATAGTATCTAACCTACGAGAGTGAGGAGAGGTGGTAAGAGGTGTTTCCCACATCCTCAACATGAGATCATATAGAATCTCATGAATGGGTAAGGTAGCTGCCTCCTTAGGAGTTTTGGGATATTGTAAAATTTCCAACTCCTTGGCCCTTGGCTCTGTTTCAGGGGCCACAGTAATGGGCAGGCCCCGAGCCACCTCTCTGATGAAGTCTTCGAAAGACATGTCCTCTGGAGGAGACATCCTGCTTTTAGGGGAGGAGGACTCCTCTGGAAGAAGCATTGCTGCATCGACAGAACTTTCAGAATCCTCAGATTCTTCTGAGGACTCGAAGTATCGTCTGTCCGGATGCTCCTGCAGAGCCCGATACCCATACCGACCAAGGTCGGTACCGGGAATAACCGGTACCGGAGGGCATCGGAGGACAGAGTACCAGCATATCAGACACCGATGCAGATGTCGATGCTATCGGTACTGATGCCGATACCGGTGCCAGTGCCGGTACTGGTGGAGTTTTCTGTCGCGGTACCAAGGGCGTCGATGCCGCAAGGAAAGCCGCCAGACTGCGTTCCATGGTCAGAATTCTCTGGTCCATGGACGCCACCAATGCCTGGATGTCGGTACCGGTGGAAGCCACCGGTACCCCAGAGCATGGCACCAGGAGATCTGTCGAGGCCGAGCCATCTAGAACATCCTGGAACCCCGATAATGCTTTGGAAGCCGAAACCTCCCGCCGGGGTAATTTTGCCAGTGCAGAATCCTCGAGGGCAATGCCAGAGGCATCTCGATGCTTAGAAGGAGATCTACCCTTCGAGGACCGGCTGGATTTATGTTTAATTACCTGAGATCCACGGGAGGAAGAAGAAGCCCTGGAAGACGTCGATGCCACCGAAGCCGCATCAGAGGGAAACAGGGTACTGAGCTTGGCAGCTCGGTTCTGCACACCCAAAGTTACGACCCAATTTAACTGTAAATTTTCAGAGGTAATATATCTTTCTGTATATAGCTTGTATATAGTTTACCATGTTGTCTCCAAGTTACTGACCCTGTTATAATGTAAGCAAAAGACCTTGTTATAATGTAAGCAAAGGACTGTTCTAATGGGAAATTTGTTATCTGTAAACCGCGCTGATACCAAAGAGCGCGGTATATAAAAACTGTAAAATAAATAAAATAAATAAATAAATAAATAACCTCTTTTAGACATCATGGCACAGGACACACAATCCGTGATGGAGTGGTCAGGATCTAAACATTTTAAACACCATTCATGGGTGTCGGTGACGGAAATGGTACCGCCACACTTGGTGCACTTTTTAAAACCTGAGGCAGGTTTTTCCATGTTAAGGAAAGTTTTTGGGCCTAAGGCCCAAAAAGGCGGGTGCACCTGAAGAAAATAGAAAAAACATATATATATATATATATATATATTTTTTTAGAAATAGGAAAAGAAAGACCGGTGGTACCGGTAGAGCGTCGAAGAAGGCAGACGCGACCACAAAAAGAAATAAAGAAAAAGAAAATTCTTCTGCGGTGACAGGAACACGACCTGCTGGCTCCGCGGAAAAAGAAGAACTGGAGAGAGGCAGTTGGGAAAGGCGGGAAGGCAGCACGCAGGCGCTGTGGGATGCTCCCAAAAGCGTTCTAATTGGATGCTGGGGAGCGTTCCCGCGCAGGCTTTGTCAGTACCGACGATACCCATATGTGATGACTACATTCCTGCTTGTTCCTGGAGATTGTCTCTTACATGTCTGTGCAGCGCTGCTTACATCTTGTAGCGCTATACAAATGCTCAGTAGTAGTAGTAGCAGTTGCCTGTACTCTTTAAAGTACCACTATATTTTAACTGCTCTTCTGAGCTCTGTTCTCTCTGCTAATCGCTATCTCTGGCCTTTGTTGCTCCACACTCAGAATGTGGTCACGGGTACTCTCTCTGTCTATCTCTTCCTCATGCAGCCTAAGAACAGAGAGTCTAGGAATCCTTAATTTCACCTAGCGCTTGTCTAGTTTTTGCTGGGGATACTTGTGAGCTGGCTGTTAGGATTGTAAGCGCATGAGAGAGGAATGAATGGGCAGTAAGAAGTTTGAAGCTTTGACCTCCACTAATTCAACCACACTTATGCAATTTAATGTATGCTCAGTCTATAGTACTGGGCTTTTCTGTCACACCAAGGTGAATTTATCATTTTCAATTATTCCATCAAGAGAAAAAATAACTGGAAATGAATGAAAAGCTCAGGCTTTTTTTTTTTCAGGAACCGAGACTGTAAGGCAATATGCTGTTTAATTAGAGTCAGTACAATATCAAAATTACTTAAGAGCATAGTGCTGTCAGTTTGTATACTCTACGAAGATGCAAGCTCCGAAAATGTAGAAAAGTATTTCTATCCACTGACTTCCTGAACACCGAAATACTTTTCTACATTTTCGGAGCTTGCATCTTCGTAGATTGAAAGAAAGCCTCCCTTATTCCCAGTTCCTGCGTTTTCGCAGGAACTGTTCTGATATAAGGGATTTTAAGCAGTGCGCTAAAGCGCTGTTTGCTGATTTTTTGTCTAGAGGGTATCCATTGTCAATAGTTAAGAGGGCATATACTCGAGCGCTCTTTAACCATCGCACTTTGCTGTTGGAGGATAGATCGCATTCTACACAAGAGACAGTTTCTTCTCATGTTAATTTTATAACGAGATATTCCCCGATGAGTTCAGAGATACAGCAGATTATTAGGTAACATTCCAACATTTTGGCTGCAGTCCCCGGATTAAGTGAGAAGGCTGTTAGATGTGTGTGGACTCGGGACCGAAACTTAAAGGAACTTTTAAGTCCTACTGTTTTGAGGCCGGTAGAAGGGGTAGTGTCTGAGACCCCTAACGTGGGTAATCATCGCTGTGGGAATTGTGACATTTGCTGCATGTCTATAGAAGCTTCTTATTTTGAATACAATGGTTTTTGTAGAGGTTTGAAATCCTCTACGACCTGTGGTTCTATGAATGTAGTTTATGTAATCGTGTGCCCCTGTGGCTTAGCCTACATAGGTAAGACCACACGGGCGTTTCGAATTCGAATTAGAGACCACAAGAGCCGTCTGAAACACACCGTAATGGAGGCCCCGATAGTTCAGCACTGTGTAGTACATCATCATCAATTTGAGCAGCTTCGGGTTTTATGTGTGGATCAAATACTACAGAGTAAAATGAATGTACCTCTAGATCAAGCTTTGATAAGACGTGAACAATGGTGGATTTACACCTTTGACACAGTGTCCCCTAGGGGTTTGAATGCTTCTATTGAATGGGCACGTTGTGTATAATTTCATTACCCTTTAAAATAAGGCATTGGCAGTGTTCCCAGAGAATAGGGGGTGGGTTCCCAATTAGGTCCATGGTTGGGTAGAATGATGTCATTTGATTGGCTTGGTATCGCAGTGCACTCCTTATAAGACTGAGGATTTTTCCCTAGTCCGCATGCGCAGCGTTCTAAGATATAGCCGGTGAAAGATTCTTATAATGATCTAAGGTGGAACGTGGGCAGCTTTACATGATTGAAAGGTGAAGTTTCTCTTTATTTTTATGGTGGGAACTGAATTTTGGTTTGTCTGTGGGTTATGGGTTGTTAGTGGTAGTAATGCATTGTTTTATGTTGTTTTGTTTGTTAGTGTTAACAACGTTGGATGAGAGTGTTGGAGCGATCCCCTGAAGAAAGTTTGAGTCATGAAATGCATGACTGGTACCTATGAAAGGCGTCGGGATCTCTGCTCAATCCATGTGGGCTGTTTTTGATAACACAGATAAGTGTACCATCGGATTATATCTTTAAGTTGCTTTTGGATTTTGTGATTGTGTTACCTAACCAGCCCAAGAGAGGTCGTTGATGCAAACGGGCAATCTGCCATATGAACGGACGTGAGTCCTGGTGGCAGAGCTGAATTAGTCTGAGACCTCTAGTGTTTAAGAAACGAGATATTTATTGATTAGATTGATTGATAACTATATAGTACCCTTTGATACATGAACGATTTTTTCTATTGTTTGAGATTGGTGACCAAGACAAGCCTTGGGCCCCGCATATATGCTGTGCTACATGTACAACACGGCTTTCACAGTGGTTGAATTGCAAAAGACCATCAATGCCATTTGCAGTCCCCATGGTGTGGAGAGAGCCAAGCAACCACATAAATGACTGTTACTTCTGCTTGGTTCCTCCTCTTTCCAGCGGAATAACGAAGCAAAAGAAGTCGAGCATAGTCTATCCAAACATTCTGTCTGCATTGAGACCAGTTCCACATGGTGAGGGACTTCCTATTCCAGAACCTCCATCAGAATATTCTCTTGATTCATCTGATGAGGACAAGGGTGAGCCGACCTGTTCTTCTCCTGGTCCGTCAGCATGCAGTGACCCAGATTTTCACTGGTATGCATATCAACTCCACACAGAATAACACAGGAAGAACTAAATGACCTGGTTCGTGATTTGGACTTATCCAAGAACAAGGCAGAATTGCTAGGATCAAGACTCCAACAATGGAATCTTCTAGAAGAAGATGTCAACATTACTTCATATCGAAAGTGCCACCAGCAGTTGGAGCCTTTCTTCAGAAAGGAAAGTAATCTGGTATTCTGTTCTGATATTGAAAGCCTCATGAATGCCTAAAAAATCACTCATGACCCACAAGACTGGAGACTATTTATAGACTCTTCGAAACTGAGTCTGAAGGTTGTGCTTTTGAACAATGGAAACTGTCTTCCATCTATTCCAGTAGCGCATGCCGTCCACATGAAAGAGACATACGATAACTTAAAGCATCTACTGACTTCCATTAACTATAACAAGTACAGCTGGCACCTCTGTGGTGACTTGAAGGTAGTTGCCCTTTTAATGGGACTGCAGCAGGTATATATAAAATGCATGTGTTTCTTATGTGAGTGGGATAGCCGAGCAAGGAATTGGCACTACTTGTGGAAGGAATGGAATCGCAGACAAAATGTAACAGTTGGAGAGAGGAATATCCAGCACCCAGCTCTGGTTGAGGCTCACAAAATCCTGCTACCACCCTTCACATCAAACTAGGTTTGATGAAAAACGTCATGAAAGCCATGGACCGCACTTCGCCAGCTTTCCGATACCTGCATGAAAAATTCCCTCGACTCAGCGATGTAAAGATTAAAGAGGGAGTTTTTGTGGGTCCTCATATTCGAGAGCACTTCAAAGATGACCGGTTCAACAACTTGCTGCAGGGTGATGCGAAACAAGCATGGAATGCTTTTCGCCTAGTGTCAACAAACTTTCTCGGGAATGTTAGGGCAGAAAACTACAAGGAGCTAGTAGAAGACATGCTGATGCAGTATCAGAAACTTGGCTGCAATATGTCTCTAAAGATCCATTTCCTTGATTCCCATCTCGATTTCTTTCCTGACAACTGTGGTATGGTTAGTGATGAACAGAGCGAACGTTTTCACCAGGATATCGCAACGATGGAGCAAAGATACCAGGGAAAATGGTCCACTACAATGCTGGCTGACTACTGCTGGACACTCCCCAGAGAAGCTCCCGAACAGCTGTACAAGAGACAGGCGAAAAAATCTAAGAAGTAGTATTTTTACTACTTGGTATTTTTACAGGTATTAACCGAAGGCCTATTATATTTACTATTGACATGCATTTCGTGATGTAAATATTAATTCATGTAGATTACAAAAAAACGAGAGTCAACTTTGCAATTTCACTGTCATATTCGTGCTCAGCATATAAAAATTGATAGGAAATGACTATTTTTATTTCAGTAACATGACTTTTGTAAAAATTTGCAGACCAGTGAAATCATTCTCAGATTGTGGTAAATGTCAAGGATCTTGCCACAGATCCTGGTTCTAAATCTCAGTATTTGTTTCCAGTGGAGATAAACCAGTTTTCTGTATTTATGGGGTCGCACATACATTGCTCCCACTAATGGGACTTGCTGATTAATAGACAGTACTACCATGCTATGAAGTTACTTATCAACCTTCTCTGGTGGGCACTTATTGTTTCTTTCATTCTTCTTTAAAATGGGCATGATTTTCAAACAGTCCACTTTGGGGCAAAACTCAGTGGTACTTTCAATCTGCAAATTTTGTACCAGTTCCCAAAGTGAAAGCACGTGCATACTTTTGCTTTGAAGCTATTTGAGAGAGGGGGTACAAGGTACACACAGACGTTTGTACCTGCTTTTTCTGTGGATATTTTTCCCATGGAAAATAATACAATCTACGCTTATTATTTTCCTTAGGCACTCTCAGCACACTCCTGAAGTGCATGCAGTGTGGAATGAAACACACACTCTTAGCCTCATCGAAGGAGGACAACTTTCAGACAGCCGATCAATGCAGAAAAAGTTGCTTTATGGGTATACATGGCTTTGAGAATTGTTCTCGATGTAGTGCATGTATAAGGCATTTGCTAGTGGGATATTGCTTAAATTAGCTTCATTGTAGGTTGTGATATTATTTGATGGACAAATACAAAATTTGCACAAAGATGATGTTGTACATAGGCTTTCCAGATCACACAAGCGACACCTGAAAGATGGAAGGACGTAGAGTGAAAAAACGTACATACCATTCCAAAAAGCATATTTGTGCTGCGTTTTCAGGACGTGTAATTAATTTCCTTTCCTTAGAGTGCACTTTTGTTACCAGCAGAGCAAAGTGCAGAGCTACCAAGTTACCCGGTTCCAGGAAGGAGAATTCAGGCCAATCCTTGATTTTTAACAATCCTGCCCTCAATGTGCACCCTGCAGAACTGAAGTCAATGGGTAGAATCATGGACTACAAATACACCACTGGCTAAAAACATCTCCCTTCTGGAACTATGCAGCTTGGCACCTCTGAAGATAAGTCTCTGAGGTCCACACACTACAGATTATTAAAGGTGAATTTAGTGACTGGGTCCTGATAACCATATCTGAACAGTATGAACAAATTAGTTACCTTTAGCAGGTGGTTTTTGTGGACAGCAGGATAAAGCCCTCACTAGTGGCTAGTGTTATCTGACCAAACCCATGTGGATAAGCCTCTTCAGGTTCATAAAAATGTCTAGAAGCCTTTAAGAGGTACCACCATGAATGTGTCCAACTTTCTGCATCATCATGAAGAACCTCCTCAGTCATTTAAATATTGTAGCTAAATTTAAGGGACAACTCTCAGGGAAGATGGAAGGGTATGAGAGGACTTGTATTTTGTTGTCCATGGAGAACACTCACTACACGTAAGTTACTTGCAGCCTGATATTCAAAAGCAAATGCCTGTAAATATTTGCTTTAAATGGCACAATCGATAGACTCTCAGTGGTACTATATGGGATAGTGCCACTGAATTTCCTTATAGACTGCCTCAGCACTATCTGGATAGTGCCAGGGTGGTACATGGACAGAGCCTGGCAGGAGTGGGATGTTATCTGGAGAGCAGCGATATTCATACTACTATATAATAACTATCTGGATAATTTGAGGACAACAAATCAAGCTGTCTGAAACTTACCTGGATAGCGGTCTCAAGATTGCCTCTGTCAGGATAGCAGCAGTGCTTGCTGCTTTATTAGAATATCTACACCGGCTACAATCTAGATACCAGTGCTGAATATCTGGGCTATATTTAAACGTCGCAGCTGGTGTTTAAAAAATCACCAGTCACAGTGTTTAAACATTGGCTCATTGTTTTTCCCCCAAGGATAAGCAGGATAGCAAGACCTCAGAAGTGGAGCTCAACAAAACTAGGGAAAAAAATGAAAGGCACTGCCAATGGGCAGATACCAAGACTGTTCTAGGCACTAGCAAGCCTTTTCTAGGTTTGTACTGTTTTTTTTATGAAGGTGACTTGGAAATCAAGAAAAATGAGCCCTAGAGGGGATGAAGTTGGATTCTAAACCTCAAAAGATGTTCTGGAGGACAGACTGACCAAACCAACTGTTTCGTCAGGAATTTCTTTTCAAACAGTAGGTTTATACGCTTTATTGTATAAACTAAAGTCATACCACAGCTCTGTAGGTCTCCTCCATAGACGCCTATTTAAGTAGGCTGTTGCTGCAGTTACAGATCTGCCATTGTGATCTTTGACATGCCCCTTGAAGGTCAAGTTTGCTTGGACATAAGTGAAGGAGATATGGTCTGCTAGCCAATTAGAAAGTGACACTTGACAATGGCAGTCCCAGATTTATTGGGATAAAACCCCACAAAAACTGAGTAGGCTTTCGAAGGGCTTTAGTACACGCCAAGAAGAGGTTTAAGACTCATTTGCAGTCCAAAATGTGTTCACCATTGTCTGTGTATAGCCTAGGGAAAAATGTTGGAAAGACAATTGATTGGTTAAGTTGAAAATTTGATACCAACTTAGGAAGGAACTTTGAACTAAAAAACTTAATGCAGGGTGAATCAGTCACTCAGATCTGTAGCTCACTAACTGTGCATGCTAATGTGACTACCACCAAGAATAAGACTTTCCCAGTAAGGTACTTTAGGTAATATGCACCCAGTGGCTTGAAGAGCGCCTTCATCAGCTAGCTTAAAGCAATACTGAGGTCCCAAGACACAACAGATTAACAGGAAGCTTCAGTAGAAACAAGCCCCACAGAAGTGAACAGCTAAAGGCTGAACAGAGATGGGTTTAACTTCTACATGATGGCAATTAGTACAATTGCCATTTAAGGGAATTTTAACAGAGTTGGTTTTTAAATCTCACTCAGAGAGATGTAGAAGGTATTCTAACAGTTTTTGTTTGGGACAGAAAAAGGATTCAGGACTTTTCCATAACAACAGACAGCATGCTTCTTCCATTTTAAAACTTAAGACCTCCTAGTGGAGTTTCTCCTAGAAGCCAGAAGGATCTGTGATACGTTATCAAGCAGACTTAGGGCAACCAAACTTACTTACACTCTCAACATCCAGGTTGTGAAGGAGAGGGAATGTTGGGATGTAATACTATTCCTTGAGCCTGCATGATCAGCATTGGAGAATTCCCCAGTCTGATGATCCTCCTTATGGATATTTTCTGAAGCATACCAAACCTGCCTTGGCCAATAAGGGCTGTGAGAATGGTCTTGCCTGAGTTTTAGGAGAGCCTTTGTTATGAGCAGAATCAGAGGATTATACATACAGAAGGCCCCAATGCGGAAGGAAGGCATCTGAGGCTAATTAGTCATGTCCTTATGCTGATCAGAATTGTGAAATATTTTGTTTTGAGATGTGAAGAGATGCACCTTGAGTGTGCCCTACTCATAAAAGATCATTCTCACTACCCCAGAGTTCAGAGACCATTCGTGGTGCACTTAGGGTTACCAACTGGCTCCAGATGCGCCCGACAGGCTTGATCCAGTCCTGGGTTTACCCCATTGCATGCAGGGACATGTAGTTCTGATTTCTCCATTGCACTCCATAAGAAAAACAAGACTACATGTCCCTGCATGCAATGGGGTAGACCCAGGACTGGATCAAGCTTGTCGGGCGCATCTGGAGCCAGTTGGCAACCCTAGGTGCACTTGTCTGCTGGGATGCTGTCTTCCACTATCAGGTAAGTGGCTCTGAGTGTCATCCTGTATGAAAGGTTCCACATTTAGACAGTCTCCCAACATAGTAGGTAAAGACTTTGTTCCTCTCTGCTTGGTACTTGGTACATAGCTACTTGGTGGTTCTGGTAGAGTTTTCAATCTTTTGTGCCAGAGCTGGGGAACAGTCTTCCAGAGGAGCTGAAGATGGAATTAAATTTTGTGAGACATTTGGGGAGGTGAATTGAGGAGTACTGAGTTGATAGGAGGGAGGGGGTTATACTGTTGTTTGCATTGTTATATATTGACCATGTATTATTTGAATTTTTAACTGTAAGCCGCTTTAGGATCTTCATTGACCATAAGCAGGAGATCAAGGGCCAGTAATAAATAAATAAATAATTTTGTTGGGCGACCGATCTATGAAAGTCTTTAGAGCGTTCCGTACCATTCTGAGCTCTAGGAAACTTATCTGATGTTTCTCTTGAGCAGACCGAAGTCCCTTAGTTTGAAGCTCATTGACATGGGCTTCTCAGCCCAGTTTGGGTGCATCTGTGGTAAGGACAATTGGCACAGGAGGAATTTGAAAGGAGATTTATTTTATTATTTAATCAGGTTACATGGAACACATTAACTCTTGGTAGTTGTGGAGAATGGCATGCAGGTGGACAAAGTCTAATATGAGACTGGGCGGATAGTTGCTTCTTAGATCTTTCTATGGTCTCTGTGTTATGTTTTCAAAATATTGCTGAAATAAATGTGTCTTTAGTTCCTTGTGAAAGCTGGTGAGGTCTGTGTTGGTACAATTTTTTTCTGGATACCCCTTGCCAGCTTGAACTGATCCATTCATCAGGGCAGAGTCCCTGAGAATTTCAGTGACCCAGAATACATCCCATAATTTATGAGTAACCTGAGAACACAATATCTCTTGGGCCTATCTTATTCTGAAATGTGCTAAAGGAAGCCATATAGATCAACAACCTCAACATACTCCATGCTGATGTCTGACTCAATAGAATCCCCTGAACCATGGAGACCAGGATGTTAATCCTTTCTTGTGGGAGGAGTCTTTTCTAGCAGAACCCCTATGACTTTCAATTGAGGAAGTTTGATTTGGGGTAGTTTATGTGTAGATAAATGATTTGGAGTATTTATGATGAACCCTAATGACTCTAGCACATGGATGGTTATATGCATAGATCTTTGAGCCTCTTCCTGAGATGGGCTCTTGACCAACTAATCATCCAGATGGGGAAATGCATGCAGTCCCAATTTGTACAGATGTACGGCTACTATGGCTAGACATCTGGTAAACATTTGTAGAACTAAGGCAAAGTCAAAGGCCAGGATGTGATGCTGGTAGTGATAGTTTCTTATGATGAATCAGAGATATATCCCAGCTACCATATGTGGGTATATGTATTCTTTAGATCCAGAGAACATAAACAGTCTCATTTTTAAGTGTCTAGGGAAATCTTCTTTAACTTTTCTCAAAGCAGAAAATTGTTCAAGGCATTTAGGTTTAGACAGAATCCCCTTGTTTTCTTTGTGACAGGAAATACCTAGAGTAAAATCACTGCCATCATTCTATTGGTGGACTAGGTTCAACTACATTGGTCTCCAAGAAGGAAGAGAGCTCCTTGATAAATGTTTCCAGGTGCTGAGAGTTTGAGCAAGACACTCTCAGTGGACAATTTTCTGGTATGCCTAATAGAAAAGAGTTTGCATCAGTGACAAATGATCTTTAGAACCAAATGGTCAGAGGTTATAAGAGACCGGTGGTTCACATATAAACTTTACATCTCTCATAACTCTGGTTATGTTCTTGATGAGAACGTAAAACCTTGTCCTGGACTTTGGCTAAGGAGCAGATGGGATTTCTGGGCTCTCTGCTGTCTGTGATGAGAGTGAAATCCTTGTTGAGTTTGTGTGGAATGACGAGAAGGAAGATGCTTATGGCCTTTGAGAGTAGTAGGTTTCTCTTTGACCCCTACTCATATACTTCCTGGCAGAAGAGGAGGCTGGGACAGAGGTGGACTGGGAAAGGGATTTCAGTGCTTCATAGTACTTCTTTATGAGAGAAGGTGCCTTCTTGACCTTATCTCCAAAGATATTCTTTCCTAGCATGCAACATCAATGAGCCTTTCTTGCATGTAATATGAGAGTCAACAAACTCCAATGCCCATGAGGTTGCCAGTTAGGAAGCATCAAAGGTAGATTTGACATATGTTTTTCATATTCTTTCCCTTTGCCCAGTAGTGATCAGAGGTGGGGAAATGTCCTGAGGAAGAGCATCTGAAAACTTGTTAATCTTACAAAATACATTTTACATATATTGGCTCCTAAAGAGTTGGTAAGAAGCTATGCAGGAAGATAGTATAGCATTCTGAAAAAATTGTTCCCCCAGAGAATCGAAAGTCCGAGAATCTCTCTTTGGAAACACCAAGGAGTGAGACTTGGAACTTTTGGCACTCTCTGAAGTGGATTCAACTACAATAGAATGATGTGGAAGTTGCTGTTGATCAAATCCAGGAGCCTTCTAGACCAAAGGTTCTCAACACAGTCCTTGGGACATACCTAGCCAGTCAGGTTTTCAGAATAACTACAATGAATATGCATGACAGAGATTTGCATTCAATGGAGGCAATGCATGCAAATTTCTCTCATGCATATTCATTGTGGTTATCCTGAAAACCCGACTGGCTAGGTGTGTCCTGAGAACTGGGTTGACAACCCCTGTTCTAGATTGTATATATTGAGTCCAAAAAGAGGAGGGGGTCTCCCAAATTCTTACCTATAGATCTTTGAGGATTTTGTGAACCAGCATGGTTATACCTTCATTGAGGGAAGGGGGATTGAGGAATTGGATGTCCAACATTACTGTCCTAGGTTGCTCCTTTATCTCTAAATTAAGTTAAATGGCATTAGCCATCTCCCTAATTGGTGAAGGAAAAGTATTCTAAGGAAGATATATGGAGAAGGGGGATCTGAGGCCAAGCTTTCATATGGAGAAGGGGAATCTGAGGCCCAGCTAGTGGAACCTCCTATTCAGAGGATTCAAGAAGGCACTGCAAGCACCAGTTGTAGGTATCTGAACTGGGTATGTTTTTTTTTACTATTGCCGGTGCTTCTTAAAGCCATTGATGGCATTTTATGGGGAATTCCACCAAAATATAGAGCTGCTGAAAAATCAGACAACTTGATTTTGGAAACAGGCTAGCCGGATCACCAAGCACCCAAAAAAGGGGCGTTGGAAGGTGAATGCAATGCAAAAAAGGAAAACAAAGGTGATCAAAAACCCTAATTAGGGAAGCTAAAAGAAACAGAGATCCACTTGTAATAAGCCAAAACTTGAGAAAAGCAATTAAATGATCTGAGAGTAGAGCTAGTATGCCCTACCACCTCCATTTATTTATTTATTAGATTCTTCTATATCGCCCCTTCCAGAGATCAGGGGCGGTTTACACATAACCAAACATGTAAATATAACAGTAATTGAACTTTTTACATAGTGATTTTAGGATTCTCAGCAGGAGAACATGTTACATGTTGTATTTAACAGTTAATTGAACTATAACATAAATTTTGCATTCTTCACAGAAAAAATGAACTATATACATATTTTCTGAATATAGGAGGATGTTTGAGTTTGATTGTGAAGAGAGTATTGTGCAGGGGTAAGTGAAGTGCGTGTGTTTGGGTAGCTGTTATTGGGTGTGTTGTGAGGCTGTTTGAGAGGTGGGGTTATTGTTCGCATTTCTGTAGTGTGCAATGAATAGGTATGTTTTGAGTTCCCTTCTAAATATCTGGAGGCCTTTGATTGAGTGGATTGCAACTACATGAGGCAGGAAGTCAGGCAGAGTCTTCTGAAAGATTTTACTAAGCTGGAGAGGCTTATCGAGCAGGCTCCATTGGATGATGTCACCAACTTATAAGGACTTGCTATGCTGTTTGTTCTTAGAGAAAACATAATACAATTTACACTATCATCATCAACAATAAATCCTACAAAGTGAACAAAGCCAGGAACATTTACTAACCTCCAGGGCTGGCCCATCCACTAAGTGAGCTAGGCGGCTGGCCACCCTCCCCCCCAGCTGCCACTGATTCCATTTGTGGGGGGGGGGGGGGCGGGCAGTGGCAGCAGCAGTATTTCCAAAAGTGGCTGGTTTTTTGCAGCCACTTTTTGAAATACTGCTGCTGCCCATCTCCCCCTCCCAAGACGGAATTGGCGGTAGCTGGGGGGGGGGGGGGGAGGATAGCAGTAGCTGAGGGGGAATGATGATGCCAGGGTTTCTGCCTAGGGTTGCAGAAACCCTTGGACCAGCCTTGCTCAATAACATACAGTATCTTTCATAATATGTTTAACACATATAAAATACAACAAAAATCCCAACAATTCAACCCTAACTACAACATATCTCCTTAAAATCCAATCATTATGCTGGATTGAAATATCAAACTCAGCCTTATCTGTCAAGACAACTTAATGTCAAGGCTTAAGTCGAACAGAAGAAACACTTCTTCATGAACATAAAAAAATCACAAGATCCTGTAACTGGCAAATCTCTTGCTATAATTTATTCCGTGAACAAGTGGACACTTCTGAGGGAGTGGACAACATAAGAAAAGATTTATAAAAAAATGAGAATGGTCAATTGAGAGTTAATACAAAAGTGCAGAGTAATGCTCTTAGGATGCAGAAACCCAAAGGAGCTGTATGTGATAGGGGATGAGAAGCTGGTGCATATGGACCAAGAGAAGGACCTTGAAGTGATAGTGTCTGAAGATCTCAAGGTGACAAAGCAGTGTGACAAGGCGGTTGCCAAAGTCATCAGGATATCAGGCTGCATACAGAAAGGAATAACCAGCATGAAGAAGGAGGTATTAGTGCCCCTGTATAGGTTGTTGGTGAGGCCTCACTTAGAGTATTGAATTCAGTTTTGGAGACTGTAACTCTGAACTTGTAACTTTTACTATGTACAGGAAAATACTCAGTTCTTTTGCTTTGAAGATCTTAATTCTCTTAAAGATGTAGTAGTAAATAGCCTTCCTTCTTGGATTTTAGATTTGATTGTTCATCTTTCAAAATCCAAGCTTAAGATGAGTTACATACAGGTACAGTGTGCATTTTCCTGACCAAGAGGTTTAACAATCAAAGTTGTACCTGAGGCAGTGGAGAGTTAAGTGATTTGTCCAAGGTCACAAGGAGTGTCAGTGGGTGAAGCAGAATTTAACAGCTGGCTTCTCTAATTTTTAGCTACTCATCCACTCCATTTGTGAGTATAATGCATGGCTAGCAATGTATATATGCTTCCTGTCTGTGACTGAGGATAAGCAGTTTCCCATTAGTAGGGGGGAGTCATGGACATGACTCTATGCCCATAGACATCTTTATTCCCTTGTCATTTTAGAAAGGACCTTACACTAGTGTCTTTGTATGATTTTCATATTGACCTAGCAATGGTAACACCACTTGCAAAGAATTTAGCTTTCCCTGGGATTAAAATAGCTCAGATCAGAAATAAGATCACTGCACTAGAGCCCTTTAGTAACAGTGTTCAAGATCGGGTTAATTTTGAGCTCCCTCTTGATGCCTATTTCAGCTGGTTCTTTTCCAAAGATACTCACCACCATCCCATTTCAAACCTTGAAGGATGGAGATGGTATAGAGAGTGGCTACCAAAATGGTCAGTGGGCTTCGTCATAAAGGTGTGTATAGACTAGGTGCAATGCAATATGCAATACAACGTAGCCTGCAACATTTCTGTGTAGTTGGGATGTGTTTACAAATTGAGCTTGCATCCTGCGTGCATTCGTTTTATGTTGGATTGGATCCAAACATTGTTGGTTTTTGCCACAAACACAAAGGCGCACAGTATCAGGATAAGAACATAAGAAATGCCATATTGGATCAGACCAAGGTACATCAAGTCCGGTATCCTGTTTCCAACAGTGGCCAATCCAGATCACAAGTACCTAGCAGGTTCCCAAAAAGGCACACAGGTTCTATAATGCTTGTGGATTTCCCGGGTCATCTGTAATAACGGTTTATGGACCTTTCCTCTAGGAACTTGTCCAAACCTTTTTTAAACCCAGCTACATTAAGATTTTACTACATCTTCGGCAATGAATTCCAGAGTTTGATTATGTGTTCAGTGAAAAATTATTTGCTCACATTAGTCTTAAACTAGCTTCATTGCATGTTCCCTAGACTTTCTACTTTTTGATGATGTAAACAATTGATCTACATTTACCCATTTCACTCCATTCATTAATTTATAGACCTCTATTTTATCTCCCCTCAGTCGTCTCTTTTCCAAGTTGAAGAGCCCTAATCTTTTAAACCTTTCCTCATTTTAGTGGCTCTTCTCTGTACCTTTTATATTTTCACTATATCCTTTTTAAGATATGGTGACCAGAATTGCACACAATATTAAAGGTGCAGTCACACCATGGAACCATATAGAGGCATTATAATATCCTTTGTTTTATTCTCCATTCCTTTCCTAATGATACCTAGCATACTATTTGCTCTCTTGGCTGCCACTGCACACTGGGTGGAGGGTTTCAAAGTATTATCCACGAAGATGCCTAAATCTTTTTCCTGGGTGGTGGTTCCTAACGTGGATCCTTGCATCATGTAACCATAATTTGGGTTGTTCTTTCCTAGGTGCATAACTTTGCAGTTGTCCACATTAAATTTCATCTGCCATTTCGATGTCCAGTCTTCCAATTTATCAAGGTCCTCTTGCACTTTTTTACAATCTTCATGGGTTTTAACAACTTTGAATAATTTTGTGTCATCTGCATTACTCACTTGCAGTTCCCATTTCCAGGTCATTTACACATATGTTAAAAAGCAGCGAACCCAGCACAGATCCCTGTGGTACTTCACTATTTAGCTTTCTCCAATGGGAAAATTGACCATTTAGCCCTGCCCTCTGCTTTCTATCTTTTAACCAGTTCCTGATCGACAATAGTACACTGCCTCCTATTCCCTGACTTTTTAATTTTGCCAAGATTTTCTCATGAGAGACCTTGTCAAAAGCTTTCTGAAAATCCAGATACACTATGGGGTATGTTTACTAAACGGCGGTAAGGTAACAGCGGTAACGGTAACGCATGTTAGGTAATGTTAACACGCGTTAACGTTACCTAATGTGCGCTAGCGTTACCTAACGTGCGTTAGCTTTCCTGGCCACGGTATGTCCAGAAAAGTGTGGAGAGAGGGCGGAAAGAAGGGGTCAATGGGCGGGGAGAGGCTCCCATGACACCAACGCGGGGAAATGAAGGGCTGAAAAGTAACGCAAGTGAAAACCTGGCGTTAGAGGCACATTTGCAGGAGAGAGAAACCATTTTAGTGTCCGCAATGTACAGCATAGGCAGGGAGCCCAAGAAAGGTGCTAGTAGTGCTCCATTTGCAGCAACAGCATAGTGTCCAGGTATGAAAGGCTACTATGGTGATGGTGCAAATGGGGCATGGGGGCTGCAGGTGTGACATGCAGTGGGGGAAACTGGGGCACAGGATGGACTAGGCGGATGCCTAGGTGGCACATAGGAATGCAGAAAATGGAAACCAGCAAGACAGCAACTGACCAGGGTCAAACATGCCCATGAGTCTGTGTCCCATAGTGTCCCATCCAGGGGACATTACCCAGCAGGTACCTAAAGGGGTACATAACATTGATAGGCGGTGCCGGGGGAAGCGTGGACAGCTATGTAGGCACCCCTACCCCAGAACCCACACCTTAGGCAGCCGCCTACCTGCCCCCTGGATGGCCTGGGACTGCGCACCACCGGCACCGACAGCATATGGTCATGGCGGCATGGCGGGGGGGGGGGGGGTGTGCTGGAGGGAGTAGTGGCACCGCCTGCAGTGGACCTAGGCCATGCCCTGTACCAGTACGTGGTGTGCAGTGTAACAGAAGAGGTCTGGCTGGGGAAAGTAAGGGTAGCCCCAGGGATCACTATGCTGCTGTGTCAGCAGTGTGGAGCAGTACACTCAGCCAGTGTGTCCACAAGCAGAGGGTCCAAGGTTCAAGTCTCATCTGTGGATCCTGCAGAGCATCAACCCCATAGTTTTATCTCACAATGCAGCCACAACCCCAACGCAGCGGTGCACAGGGGTACAAACAGCCACTCATATGGGCTCCACTATCCACAGCCTCATGGAGTGTCAGGCTGTTGACCCCAGCACGGAGCTGCAGTTATCAACAGAGCACTACTACTACCCCTTGCACAGTTTAGCAATGTTGGCACTGTAATCAGGATGAGTGTGGCGGGCAGGGGTTTAATGTTTAATGTTTAAAATCATTTGATATACTGCCCCCCATTACACCGGGGCGGTTTACAATAAAACTTTAAAATGCATAATTTAAGAAAGGGAAGGAAAAGTGACAATCATATAAGAGAGGAAAAAGAAAAAAGGACAGATTGTAAAAGGAAATACAGTGAAAACAGGGGTCATGGGGGAAGGTTGAAGGCAGAAGAAAAAAGATGAGTCTTAAGAAGAGAACGGAACTTGGGAAGGGACTGTTCTAGTCAGAGGTGTCAACCACCTCTATCTCTGCACAATGCTGAGATAGGTGTGGGAGTGTGCGTATGTCTATCCATTGTTTTGTGTCTGCCAACACCTCACTGAGCCCACATTGCTCACACTGTTTCCAGCGTTAGCCTGCAAATGTGCATAATGAGGAGCAAGGTATGGCCCAGACAGGGCGGATTGGCCAGGATGCATCTGCACAGGGTGGAGGGTAATGGCTGGGACACTGTAGTGCTCGACCACCACCTGCATGGGCAGAGTGGCGACAGCATGACATGCTGGGAGGTCACTCTCACTCTGACCAAACAGTGACCATGACATGTCCATGTTCCCGCATAGTGTCACTCATTATTTGTCTCCAGTGATACCTGTGTGTTCCTCTTTCTGCGGCTCACTCATGTAGATACCTGCTTGGTGTCTGTGCCATGCATCTTACCTCTGAGTGCACAGGGTTCCCCTGTGAGCATGCACTATGGACTGTCTAGTGGGTTGTCTGCAGTTAGTTTGTGTATGGTGGGACTACCCTGTAGGATGCTGCAGGTGCAGTCCGATTATGCTGTCTGCTGGTGGCTGGCAGACTGTGGTGTGGGGTAGTTGAGCTTTACCTTGCCCACCCCAAGCATCACTGCTGGTCTGCCACTGTTACAGGTATGGCTCTGGCCCATCAGCCCTGGAGGCTTGTTATCTGCCAACAGGACAGTGGTTGCTGGTACCACAGGCAGGGCGCAGGCACCTGTCCCACCACACCCTCATCTACAAAAGGGGTGATTGTGGGCCCTTGGGGTATATAGTGCATACCACTTAGACCCATAGAGGCAGTGCTACCTAAACCTCATGCGAGTCTAGACGCCCTGATAACAGGTACCCATGTCAGCCAGACCTTAACACCGCATACGCACTAATGTGGGTGGTGTCCGGTCCTACAGGGCCACATGTGACTGCAGAACACAGATGGGAACAGAAGTACTTTCATTTACACTGCTGGGAGCACCTGTCACACACTGGTAGTGATGGGGATGTGCAGCAGGACCTATCTCTAGCACTGTCAAATCCTGTACTAGCCGCCGAGCATACTCATACTCTGCCCCGACCCTCTGGAACCAACTACCACCTGAACTACGTGCGACCAAAGACCTTATTGCTTTCAGGAAAAAACTAAAGACACATCTATTCCAGTGTCAATACAATTTGATGTAAATCCCAGGGGGCTACGAGATGTCCCAAACTGAAACATATATCCTGTTATACAAAAATTATGTAAAAATTATGTAAAAAATGTACATATGTAAATTCTGAACCTCCTTATGACCTTATTACTGTGTGCCGTGCTTTCCTGTCTAATCAATGTGTTTATACCCCAAAATTTCCCATCATGATTTGACAATTTCCAATCTGTAATCAAACCGCTGCTGATCGCTGGAAGTAGCGGTATACAAATGTATTCTAAATAAATAAAAATCACATGTACTGTGGACCTAGTGCTGGGCGTCCATCCTTTCCCTTAGGATGAACACGGAACCTGCACAATGGCATGGTCTGTAGCTACTATGTGCCAGTATCACACACTGTCAGTCCGTTTTACCATGCTGCAATACCGGAGAGGGGCAGACCCCATTTGGTGGTCAGCTGTAGGCTGCTGTTCTGCATGTGCAATGCATCATGGGTGCTAGTGGGGTTACCTTATCCTGGGACACAGAGCAGATGGTTTGCGCGGTGACCTGCAGTCCTTCTGTACCCAGCTATTGCTGTGCAATAAGCCATAGAGGTATAGACCTACTGGTTAGTACACTGACATTCTAGTCAGTGGTCATGGGTTCACTTCTTTGTTGTTCCTTCCTGTCCATGTCAGATATTTTGCATGCCTGTGACAGTCATATCTTTGCAGATACGTGCTGCCAGCCCATAATGCCCTCACCACAGTTGCCATCACTCCTTATAAGGCCTTATTAGGCACAGTACAAGGCACGTTACAAGGCACCTTATTAGGCACAGTACAAGGCACGTTACAAGGCATCTTATTAGGCACAGTAGAAGGCATGATACAAGGCATCTTATTAGGCACAGTACAAGGCACGTTATAAGACACCTTATCAGGCACAGTACAAGGCACGTTATAAGGCACGTTACAAGGCACGTTTCAAGGCACCTTAGTAGGCACAGTACAAGGCACGTTACAGGGCACGTTTGAAGGCACCTTATTAGGCACAGTACAAGGCACGTTATAAGGCACGTTACAGGGCACGTTACAAGGCACCTTAGTAGGCACAGTACAAGGCACGTTACAGGGCACGTTACAAGGCACATGCCTTCTACTGTGCCTAGTAAGGTGCCTTGTAGCGTGCCTTATGACATGCCTTGTACTGTGCCTAATAAGGTGTCTTGTAACATGCCTTATAACGTGCCTTGTACTGTGTCTAATAAGGTGCCTTATAACGTGTCTTGTAACGCGCGTTACCTGACACGGTTTGCCCTAATGATGCACCGCCCATTCCCTTATATGGACATCCAGGGAACCTAACGCGGGGAACGTTACCGCAGTTTAGTAAACATACCCCTATATTGACTGGCTCACCTTTGTGTACCTGTTTATTCACACTTTCAAAATATATAACAGATTAGAAAGACAAGACCTTCCTTGGCTAAAGCATGCTGGCTTTCTCTCATTAAACCATGACTAACTACATGTTCAGTAATTTTGTTCTTTATAATGGTTTCTACCATTTTGCCCGGTTCTGATGTCAAGTTTACCGATCTGTAGTTTCCTGAATCACCCAGAACTCTTTTTAAAATTTGGTGTTAGACTGGCTATTCACCATTGGCCATTACAGATGATTTTAATATTAGTTCACAGATTACTAATAGCAGGTCTTCAATCTCATATTTCAATTTATCAACACCCTCAGCTGTATACCATCTGGTCCAGGTGATTTGCTACTCTTCAGTTTATTGAATAGTTATAATACATCATCCCGGTTTATCGCTATTTCTTTCAATTCTTCTGATGCATCACCTTTAAATACCATTTCAGTCATGGATAACTTCCCTACGTCTTCCTAAGTAAAGACCAAAGTAAAGAATTCATTCAGTCTCTCATCTATAGCCTTGTCCCCTTTTAATGCCCCTTTTACCCCTCTGTCATCTAATGGTCCATCTGAATCTCTCACAGGTTTTTTTCTACAAATGGTTTTATTATGCATTTTTGTTTCTATGGCAAGCTTTTTTCCCCCAATTCTGTCTTTGCCTGCCTTATCAATGCCTTGCATCTAACTTGCCAGTACTTAGTTGTTTCCAGTTTTTGTCATTTGGCTCCTTTTTTTCATTTCCTGAAAGATGCATTTTTGGCTGCAATAGCCTCTCTGGCTTCACTTTTAAACCATGCTGGTTGTTTTTTGGACTTCTTTCCACTTTTCTTAAAGCCTGGAATACAGCTGATCTGGGTTTCCAAGATAATATTTTTAAACAACGCCCATGCTTGATGTAAGTCTTTAACCTTTGTAGTTGCTCATTTTATCATAGTCTTCCTTTTGAAAGTTAAAAGATAGTACTATGGATTTCCTTGCTGTTCTTCCTCCATTTATTAAATCAAATGCGATCATGCTTTGATCACTATGGCTAAGTGGCCCCAACACCCTTATCTCTTGCACCAGATCTTGTGTTCCACTAAGGACTAGGTCCAAAACAGCTTCCCATCTTGTCAGTTCATGAACCAGCTGCTCAAAGAGGCAGTTATTTGTTGCATCTAGAAACTTTATCTCCCTAGCATGTCCTGCCATGACACTGACCCAGTCAATGCCATGGTAATTGAAATCACCCATGATTATTATTGTGTTGTAACTTCTGTTAGCTTCAATGATTTCTTTGAGCATTTCATCCTTCATTTGTTCATTCTGGCCAGGTGGTTGGTAGTACATCCCCACTGCCATTGCCTTCTCTTTACCTGGAATTTCGATCCATAGAGATTCTACAGTATATTTTGTTTCCTGCAAAACTTTAATCCTGTGTGACTCAATGCCCTCTAACATAGAGTGCAGCCCTCCACCAATTTGAACTACTCTTATCACTGCAATATAATTTATACCTAAGTATCATACTGTCCCATTGGTTCAGGAAGGACAGGGTAGGAAGAAGGGGATGTAGAGAGGCATTATATGTAAAAAAATATTAAAGCTTTAGCATTGCAGGGCTTAAAAGAAGAAAGAAGGTACTGTGAGTTGAACCAGAAAGAGGCAAAGGGAAATCCATTTGCTTTGGAGTGATATACAGATCCTCCTCACAGGGCGTAGAAGTGGACGAAGATTTAATAGAAGACATACAAGTCCTCGGTTTAATCTTGTGATGGTTTATGGCTAGGGGGACACAGACAGAGGTCAGCCATTTAAACATCCTCTGATATGCAATGTGCTAGAATGATAAACATATCTATTGCGCCAGCATGTAAGGTGCCTTGAGATCAGATTAGGAAAGACGAGTAATTCAATATAAAAATCCAAAGTCTAAAAAGAAGCCAAGTCTTAAATAGCTTCAGTCTGAGTTATCATACCAAAATTAATTCTGCCATTTTTTGGTGAGGGTTATTTTCAATCCGAGGAAATGAGTCCTGACAACGAATTTACTAGTTGTATTTGGAACAGAGGTTATCTGCTGTGATTGGAATGATCATGCAAGCTGAAACAGGTTTGCCTGTTCTGAATAAACACTTCTTTTATAGTTTCTCGACATTAAATTTGTGGCATACAGTGAGGGGGACACAGAAAACAAAAGAGGAAAAGGACTTCTGCTTATTTTGCAGGCTTTTTCAGGCGTTGACTGGTGATTGATGAATAGGCTGGCATAAATTATTTATCAAACAATAAATGTGATAATTGTTCTCATTTATCAGCAGGGGTGATGCGGCTGCTTCCCTTGTCATGCTTTCAATCAAGCCCTCCCCTCAGGATTTTCAATGGAGAGAAAAAAAATACCTTTAAAAGGCCATTCTGACAGTGTTTTTACTCATAATAGTGTGCAAATTATTGCTTAATTGAAAAATGTAAACCAGAGATGGAATAAGTAATGAAAATGACCCTTGCCATTGTGATGAGACAATGCTGAGAGTCCGTGTGTCACTGGCTTCCCCTTGGCAGGAAAAGGAGCGCATTTAGGTAATATGAATTATAGCTTCATTCCACCTCGTAATATCTTGTCATTTTCATTTTGCGTGAAGGCGGAGCCCACTGATGAGAGAGAGAGGGCAAATGAGTTTATGCCCCTACCAAGACATTGAAGACCAAGAGTTGGGCCAGTTGTGTGCATTTTTCAGGTCAGGCAGACACAGTCCTGGTTTGACTCCTAGGGTGAAATGAAGCATGTTTGAGAATGTCCCTAAAATGTGACCCAATGCCTTGTTTCCCCTTCTTCTGTGCTGCAGCAGCTGTGGAGGTGCAGGAAGCACTTTGGGTGTGTGCTGTTTTTGTGGTGTGAGAGGACGTGTAGGTGATATTTGAGAATTGGGTTGTGCAGTTGTTTGGGGCATTGGGGATGTGTGGGGAAGAGTGTATTTGTGTGTCGGGTAGAAGGGCAGAGGGTATTTATTTATTTATCAGGAATTTTTTTATACCGCCTTTATGCCAAGGCGGTTTACATGGAACAACACACACAAATATTTTGTGATTACATATAACAAGGGAAGCAAACTTGTAGCTAACAAAACGGATATATATATATATAGATGAGCACAGAGCATGGTTGGGGTTATGGTATGTGTAGTTAGGTGATATTATTTGGACCGAAGTGTTCAATAAACAGATGTGTTTTTAATAGTTTCTTAAGGTCTTGAGTTGACTGAGCTGTGCAGGAGGGAAAGGGGGTAAGTGTATGAGTAGTGGATGGGGTATGGAGGGTGAAAGGGGTACTTACGTGATTGGAGGTCTCTAGGTGTGTTGTGGGGGGGGGTCTGCAGGGATAATCTTTCTATTCTCCCTCTCCTATGTTCTCTCCTTCTTATACTTCCTCCCCTCTCATTTTAGGCTCTTCCCCACTCCCTCCTCTTTCCTTGAACACCCCCCTCCCCCTTGCATTCTACTCCTTTCCCTCACCTCTCCCTTACACATTTCTTTGCACTTTCACCCTTTTTTTCCTATTCCTTACCTCCGCTCTTGCTCCCTCCCTCCATGCTTTCACCCTCCAGCTCCTCCTCTTCCTTGGTGGTCTGGACTGACTTCTCATCTTTTGTTGTAGCCGGGTCGGCTCCTCCACATCTTCTCATGATGGAGCTGGAACTCCTTGCACTGTGCTGCTTCTTCCAGTTGACTCCTCTACTTTTTCTGGTGGCAGTATTTATTTATTTATTTATTTATTTAGACAGTTTTGTATACCACCTTATCCTTCAATCAAAGTGCTCAACAACACAGTTGGAAGTATACATTTAACAGGAGGGGATACGACACACATACGTAAAGGCTATCTGCTTATAGCTCTAAATGGAAATGGGTAGTTTGGGTCATGTGGTGTGGGTAGCTGGTGGGCCACTTGGGTGGTATTTAGTGCTTGGCAACTTAAGGTGGTTGCTCATAGGCCTCGGTGAAGAGAAGGGTCTTGAGAGCCTTGCGGAAGTCCTTGGTATCGTTTAGGGTCCTTAAGTCCATAGTGAAGGAGTTCCATAATTCAGACGCCAGTAGCGAGGGAGCTCTCTTAGATGTTGCTTGCTTAGTCTTGTGATAACCTGTGGGTGTGCTGATCCTGTTGCACATCAGGCTCCATGTCACTCCGTGGCTCAGTCCTTCTTGCTATGTTTTTAATTTCTCATGCATCTGTTGCTTTGTGCATAGTAAAAAACAGATGTGTACGGATGGATTGACAATGTGTGAAATGCATCTGAAAACTCATAAGGTGATATTTTTTTTAACTAAATACATTTCTTATCTAGCTTTTGGGAGCTCACCCTCTCTTCCTCAAATCAGAATAGATGCTTAGGGAAATCAGAATTGCAAGTCTATATGTAATTGGGTAAAACCAGTACTGGATCAACTTGTCCTGAAAATACAGAGCCAACTGGCAGCTGGTATAAATTCCCATACTTTTAGACAAAGTTGAAAGCTGAAAACGTTGCAGACTGTGGAGTATGTTTATTAAACTGAATTAGGCTTTTACAGCTAAAGCAACGTTTTTGTGCAAATAGCACCGCATTAGCTGCAAAAGCTGTAAGCTGTCTGTTGGGGGGTTAATGCAGATAGTGCAGCGATTTTCTACACAATCTGTCAATGAAGCCCGGTAGCGCATGCTATCTGCCACATTAACAGGTATTGCAGCGTAGTAAGCATAAGAATATAAGATTATGCCATAGTGGGTCAGACCAAGGTCCATCAAGCCCAATATCCTGTTTCCAACAGTGGCCAATCCAGGTCACAAGTACCTGGCAGGTTCCCAAAAAGGCACACAGATTCCATGTCGCTTATCCTGGGGTAAACAGTGGATTTCCATGGTCCTTTTTAATAATGATTTATGGACTTTTCCTCCAGGAACTTGTCCAAATCTTTTTTAAACCCAGCTACACTAACAGCTTTTACTATATCCTCTAGTGACGAATTCCAGAGTTTGATTACACATTGAGTGAAAAAATATTTTCTCCATGGACAAACAGGAAGTAAGTTCTCATGTATGGGTAACGTCTCTAATGGAGCCTTATGCCAGAACGCTCCCCAGTTTCTATTGCACCACACTTGCATGTCTGCCTTCCCACCTGTCATGGCAGCATCATCTTCTCCAGTCTTCGTTTTCCGTAGAGCCCCTATAGACGTTGATTCGGTCCTCCGCCAGTAAACACTGGTTTTTTTCCCTTCAGGGGTCTTCCTTGTATCATCCAAGTATCTTGTTGGTGTTTGTGTTAGTGCCTGCCATTGGTTGTGTCAGTTCTTTGATCATGGTTCCATTTCAAATGATTGGCAGACGCTCTCTCATCATCATTCAACTGACACCTGACAACAGGAAAATACGGCAAAGCATGCGCAATACTCTTCTCATCATTCCTGCAGAACAAATAAAAAGCAGTCAAACATCCTACAGCTGAGCATTTTCGTTGTATTCACCATCTCTGGAACATACTACTGGATCCAATCTGAGCCACTTCTGAACTTTCAACCTTTCGCAAGTTTCCAAAGACTCACTTATTCCAGCAGTACTATGAACGCATTTGATAGGATGAGAAAGAACTGTCTTGAGAGAACTATAGTGATGTAAGTCAATCTTCTCTTTTACTACTTTACCCATGTCCCCCTCACAGAAATCTCATTAAATTCCAAGTTTTCCCCTGTTATTTTACTCAAGTTTTCATTCCTGTTCTATATAAATTATCGTTTGTTTATTGTTCATTGTTGAATGTAAACAACTGTGACTGCAAAATAGAACAGTATATAAAACCACTTGAATAAATTTGGTTCCGGTGCTTTTTGATAAAAAGTTTCCTTTTTTCACTTCTCTCTGTGGTCCTCCTGAGCCTGTGGTCACCATTGAGCTGTTTGATCTTGCCACAGCCGTTTTCCCGGACATGTCCCAGAAATTGGCCAGCAGGTTCAAGAAGTGCACCAAGTGTGCTAGGACCATCTCTGTGGCCGAAGGCACAACTGATGCCTCCAGTGCCAGGGTCTTGCAATTTGTGCTTGCAGATGACAGGGAGAGGCCTGAGGGGTTGAAAGAAACAGAGAGAATCCCTCTTTTGCCAGAGGTCCAATTAAGCATCTTTGGCACTGCTGTCTCAATGGCTTCCTAGGAATCCACCGAAGGTGCACCAACATCGAGAAGTTCTTGGACTCTATCAGAGTCGAGCACCCGCAGTGTCCCAGTGCACCGGCCATCTGTCAGTCTTCGCCTTGAGTTGGGAAAGGATTTGACATAGCCTCTGTTGATGTCTAAGGGGATCCATCTGAGCACCAGGCAAAGGTCTGGGTGCATCGGTATTAGAGCCCTTCCAAGCGGGACATTGAGAGTGATGGGCACGAGTGGGCGGTCAAGGTGCCCCAGAGGGAAGATTCCTCAACCTCCAGGTTTTGGCGGGACACCGACTGGCTCCCGATAGCAGTGACCATACTAATATCCCCACACAGATGCTGGAATTATTGGTTGAAGTACCTCAGACCCCGAAACATTCGAAATCGGCAGTCATAGAGGAACACCTCCTTCAGGTGCTCAAAGTACACATTGCGTTGTTCCTGGAGAAACAACCGGCTGGTGCCTCCCACAGCATAGTCACTGGGCCTTTTGCAGCCTATCCTAGAGATGCACGCTCTGCCTGCAGAGGTGTCAAAATCAGAGCATCAAAGAGACCAGATGCTGGTTCCCGGCGGCGCCATCTCCCTCTCGAATGTCTCTGGTTCAGATGCCCCCATGAAACCTTGGAAGCACTTGATGCATCATTGATCCCGTAGAAGCTCTCACTCCCCTCAGGACAGGAGGGGCCCTTCTCTTCTACTGCTAACTCTAGACTTCGCTCCTTTCACCTTGCTGCACCTTACACCTGGAACAAATTACCTGTGTCTGTACGCCAGGCACCTTCTCTAACCCTCTTCAAATCCAGGCTGAAAACTCACCTCTTCACTGCTGCTTTTGGATCTTGACTCACCTGATCTCCTTTTTCTTTCCCCTTGTTTTATCCCTGCCTACACCTTCTGTGTTTGTCTTGACTAGATTGTAAATGCTGATGAGCAGGGACTGTCTCTTATATGTCTGTGCAGCGCGGCGTACGACTTGTAGCGCTATACAAATGCTCAGTAGTAGGAGTAGTAGGAGGAGGGAACTCTAGGCAGAGTCTCAGAGATACGTCAACTTCCTGTTGGAGTCTGACTCTGATGGCTGGGTGACCGATATGGAATCAGAGAAGTTGTCAGAGGGCAGGTCTCCTGAGTTCTCATCAGACCCCTCCCCTACACCTGAAAGGCAGAAGTCTCCTTCCAGGATTTCATGAGGGATATGGTGAAGGCCATCCCATTTTCAATGGAGACAAAGGATAAGCCCAGGGCAGAGGAGCTGGTGATTTTCCAATACTCCTCGGCCCCTAAGGAAGCAGTGACTCTGACAGTGCACCACATACTGCAGTGGCTACAGATGAGGATGTGGGAGAAGCCCACAAGTCAGTAGGAGGTTGGACTCAATGTACAGAGTCCAAAAAGCTACTGGGTTTGAGAAGCTTCAGCTTCTGCACCACTCCTTGGTGGTAGAGTCCACCCTTAAAATCATCAAGAGCACCAGAACTCATTCCTCAATGCCCCTGGGTTGGGAGGCTCGAATGTTGGACTCCTTTGGAAGGAAGTACTTGCAAAGCTCCATGCTTGTGGCTCGAGTACACTCTTACCAGATCTATATGAGCATGTTCTTGAAGGGCATCATGCGTGATCTCGCTAACTTGTACCAGTTCCTTCCCCCGGAGAAATTGGAACACTATCATACCCTAGTAGGCCACAGCAAGAACTGCTCAAAGGTCCTGGTCTGGGCAACCTACAACACCTTTGATATAGTATCTAGAATAGTGCTGGTTGGAACTGAAGCCCACAAGCTCGCCTGGCTTGTTTTCCAACCTGGAACAGTCAATGCAAACTAAGCTGGTGAACATGCCCTTTTGAAAAGCAGGTGGAGGAGAAGGCTGGCATCATAGAGAAGCAGCATGTCACCCTCAACAGGCTCTAGAAGCAGACGTACAAACCAGCAGCCTATCGTAGGAGTTATCAAGGTGGAGACCAGAAGATTTACTACCAGCATAGGTGCAGGTATTTCCCTGGTCTTCAAACCTCTCGGCAAAAAACACAGGCTTCTCACCTGCAGCATTGAGAGAAACCTCAAAAGGCCCAGCCTGCCCCGCAATCAAAGCTGGGAGCAAATTTTTGACTGGTTCCTCCAGAGCATAGCCAGCCTACCAGTGTCAGCAGAAAGGAGCCCTCTGGTGGGGGAAGGGTCACTCTTTTTCCCCATAGATGGCCCCTTATAACTTGGGACTCATGGGTGCTGCAAATAGTCCAAAGCGACTACATGTTGCACTTCACCGAGCTGCCTCCACATTGCCCCCCGGGGGCATATCCCCTCAATCCTCTGTATCTGAATCTCCTCCAGGGGGAAATCTCCCCCCTTTTGGCTGATCTCATCATTGAGCCCATGCCTTAAGAGAAGATCGGATGTGGATTTTACTACAGGTACTTTTTGTCCCAAAGAAGATTGAGGTGGGGGGGTGGGGTGGGGGGTTCTGCCCATCCTGGACCTCATAAACGTCAACACTTTCCTGGTGTGAGAAAAGTTCACGATGGTCTCTCTAGGTACCCTGCTCCCTTATCTTCAGAAAGACGATTGGCTATGTTCCCTGGATCTAAAGGATTTGTATAGCCACATCCTGATACATCCTGGAGGTATCTCAGATTCAGCCTGTCAGAAAGGCACTTTCAGTATCGGGTACTACCTTTTGGGCTTGCCTTGGGGCCCCGAGTCTTCACAAAGTGCCTCATGGTGGTAGCGGCCTATCTCAGAACACTAGGGGGTCTTTGTCTTCCCTTATCTGGATGACTGGCTCATAAAAAGCACCACTCCAGATGGAGTCCAGCAATCAACATGATTAACCATTCAGGTGCTAGAGTTGTTGGGATTTGTAGTCAATTGCCCAAAGTCCCATCTTCAGCTCACCCAACAACTGGAGTTCATGGGAGCTCTTCTCAACATGACTCAAGCGAAGGCCTTCCTTCCTCTAGACTGACTCCAGAGATTGACGGCCTTGGTCTGTGATACCCAGCGGAGTTGTCAGACAATGGCTTGTGGGATGCTGACTGTGCTCGGCCACATGGCCTCTACTGTACATGTCATATCTATGGCTCATCTTTCAATGAGGTCCACCAAGGGAGCACCAAACCACATAAAGAACAGAACCCAGTCTAAAACACATGGTAAACCAGGAAGGATTCTTTATTATTCTATTGCACATACATTAGCTCACCAGCCCTAGGGATCAGGTGGCTGTTATCGGCCCTCTCATCCAGTCTTTGCACTGGTAGTTAGAGCATCAGAACCTGCTCAAGGATCTCTCCTTTCAGAAGGCATTGCCTCAGAAAACATTGAACACAGACACCTACAAACTAGGTTGGGGAGTGCATCTGGATGGCTGTCACACTCAAGGCATCTGGTCCGAACAGGAGAGCCTCCACCAGATCAAATTTTTGGCACTGAGAACAATAGCGGATTCCCTTGTGGCTTTCCAAGAACGACTAGCCAACCAGATTGTCCTGATTCAGGCTGACAGGTCATAATGTACTACATAAACAAGCAGGGGGTAGAGGCTTATATCTCTTGTGCTGGGAAATGGTCTGGCTTTGGGGTCCGCCATCACCCATGGGATGGTGCTCAGGGTCACTTATCTGCTAGTGGAGCAGAATACCCTGGTGGACCAGCTGAGTCATGTCCTTCAGCCACACGAATGGACATTGGACAGGGACATAGTGGCTCAAATCTTTCAGAAGTGGGGTACCCCCTCAATAGACCTGTTCACCACCACAAAAAGGCCCAAGTGGACTAATTCTGCTCCGGAATCACCTTGCGCAGCTGGTTGGCGCCAGATGCTTTCCTCCTCCAGTGGGGGAAGGGCTTGCTATACACGTATCTTCTCATACCTCTCATAGCAAAGACCCAGCTGAAATTCCAGACAGAGATAGGTACAATGATGCTCATCGCACCACATTGGCCCAGACAGCCATGGTTTCCACTTCTGCTCCAACTCTCCCAGGGGGAACTTCTATGGGTGGGCTCTGCCCAGGACCTTATATTACAGCAAGATTGGAGGATGCTACATCCTTGGCCCTCACTGCGTGGATGTTGAGAGGCTATTCCTCTCAGAGCTTAAAATACTGACAGAGTTATGGATGTTCTTTTGGCCCCCAGGATGGAAGAGATTTGCGATCTAGTGCACAGAACAGGTACAGGATCCTTTTACTCCACTGACAGACTGCTCCTATACCTCTTAGAGTCTGGTCTCAAATCCAACTCTGTCAGGGTTCACCTCAGCGTGATTGGAGCTTACCATTATGGAATGGAAGTCCTTCTTGGTTCATCCATTAGTGGCTTACTTCATGTGGGGTTTGCTTCTCTTGAAGCCTCCATTGAAGCCCCTGGCATTGACTTGGGACCTCAACATGGCTCTGGGGCAGCTCATGTTGGCTCCCTTTGAGTTGCTTGATTCCTGCCCTATGAAGTTCTTGAACTGGAAGGTCTTGTTTCTGGTGGCCGTTACGTCCTCTTGCAGGGTAAGTGAGCTTGAGGCTCTAGTGGCTCATCTGCCATACACCAGATTTACCATAATAGAGTGGTCCTGGGCACTCATCCTTGATTCCTTTAATATGAATAAAATACAGTCTCTAAAATGCTTGTATGCAAATGCTAGAAGTCTACAAAACAAGATGGGAGAGTTAGAATATATAGCACTAAACGAGAGGTTAGATATGATTGGAATATCAGAGACATGGTGGAAGGAGGACAACCAGTGGGACACTGTGATACCTGGGTACAAACTATATCGAAATGATAGAGCTGATCAAATTGGTGGAGGGGTTGCGCTCTATGTTAGAGAGGGCATTGAGTCAGAAAGGATTAAAGTTTTGCAAGAAACAAAATTTGCTGTAGAATCTCTATGGATTGAAATTCCATGTAAAAAGGGGAAGGCGATGGCAGTGGGGGTGTACTATCGTCCGCCTGGCCAGAATGAACAAATGGATGATGAAATGCTCAAAGAAATCAAGGAAGCTAGCAAAAGTTACAGTGCAGTAATAATAATGGGTGATTTCAATTACCCCGGCATCGACTGGGTCAGTGTCACAACAGGACATGCTAGGGAGATAAAGTTCCTAGATGAAATAAATGACTGCTTCTTGGAGCAGCTGGTTCATGAACCGACCAGAGGGGAAGCAATATTAGACCTAGTCCTTAGTGGAACACCAGATGTAGTGCAAGAGATAAGGGTGTTGGGGCCACTTGGCAATAGTGATCATAGCATGATCGCCTTTGATTTAATTAGTGGAGGAGGGATAGTAAGGAAATCCACAGTACTACCCTTTAACTTTCGAAAGGGAGACTATGATAGAATGAGGAAAACAGTTAAGAAAAAACTAAAAGGAGCAGTTGCAAAGGTTAAAGACGTACATCAAGCTTGGGTGTTGTTGAAAAATACTATCTTGGAAGCCCAGACCAGCTGTATTCCACGCTTTAAGAAAAGTGGAAGGAAGTCCAAAAAATTGCCAGCATGGTTTAAAGCTGAGGTGAGAGAGGCTGTTGTTGCCAAAAAAGCATCTTTCAAGAAATGGAAAAAAGAGCCAAATGATGAAACCTGGAAACAGCACAAGCACTGGCAAGTCAAATGCAAGGCATTGATAAGGCAGGCAAAGAGAGAATTTGAGAAGAAGCTTGCTGCGGAAGCAAAAACACGAAATAAAGACCTTTTCAAGTACATTCGTAGCAAAAAACCCGTGAGAGAGTCAGTTGGTCCATTAGATGATAAAGGGGTTAAAGGAGCACTAAGAGGCGACAAGGCGATAGCGGAGAGACTGAATGAATTCTTTGCTTCGGTCTTTACTGAGGAAGATGTAGGGATGTTACCCACGACTGAAGTGGTATTTAAAGGTGTGGAAGAATTGAAGGAAATATCGATACATCGGGAAGATGTCCTACAACTATTAGATAAACTGAAGAGTAGCAAATCACCTGGGCCGGATGGTATACATCCAAGGGTGTTGAAAGAACTGAAATTTGAGATTGCAGACCTGCTCTCAGTAATCTGTGAACTATCATTAAAATCATCTCTAATACCTGAGGATTGGAGGATCGCCAATGTAACACCAATTTTTAAAAAGGGTTCGAGGGCTGATCCGGGAAACTACAGACCGGTGAGCCTGACATCAGTACCGGGAAAAATGGTAGAAACCATCATAAAGAATAAAATTACTCAGCATATAGATAGTCATGACCTAATGGGAGACAGCCAACATGGCTTTAGACAAGGAAGATCTTGTCTTACTAATCTGTTATGTTTTTTTGAAGGAGTGAATAAACAGGTGGACAAAGGTGAGTCGGTTGATATTGTGTATCTGGACTTTCAGAAAGCCTTTGACAAGGTCCCTCATGAGAGACTTTTGGCAAAACTAAAGAGTCATGGGATAGGAGGCAGTGTACTACTGTGGATCAGGAACTGGTTAAAAGATAGAAAGCAGAGGGTAGGGCTAAATGGCCAATTTTCCCAATGGAGAAAGGTGAATAGTGGTGTACCCCAGGGATCTGTGCTGGGTCCGCTGCTTTTTGACATATTCATAAATGACCTGGAAAGTGGAATAACGAGTGAGGTTATCAAATTTGCTGATGACATAAAACTATTTAAAGTTGTTAAAACCCAGGAGGATTGTGGAAAATTGCAAGAGGATCTTGATAAATTGGAAGACTGGGCATCAAAATGGCAGATGAAATTTAATGTGGAGAAGTGCAAGGTTATGCACCTAGGGAAGAACAACCCAAACTATGGTTACACGATGCAAGGTTCCACATTAGGAACCACCACCCAAGAAAAAGATTTAGGCGTCCTTGTGGATACCATGTTAAAACCCTCGGCCCAGTGTGCAGCGGCGGCCAAGAGAGCAAATAGAATGCTAGGTATGATAAGGAAAGGAATGGAAAATAAAACAAAAGATATTATAATGCCTCTATATCGTTCCATGGTGAGACCGCACCTTGAATATTGTGTGCAATTCTGGTCGCCATATCTTAAAAAGGATATAGCAATTTTAGAAAAGGTTCAGAGAAGAGCCACCAAAATGGTAAAGGGGATGGAAGGCTACTCATATGAAGAAAGGCTAAAAAGGTTGGGGCTCTTTAACCTGGAAAAGAGACGGCTGAGGGGAGATATGATAGAAGTCTATAAATTAATGAACGGAGTGGAACGGGTAAACGTAGATCGATTGTTTACCTTATCAGAATATAGAAAGACTAGGGGACATGCAATGAAGCTACAGGGTAAACTATTTAAGACTAATAAAAGAAAATATTTTTTCACTCAACGTGTAATCAAACTCTGGAATTTGTTACCGGAGGATGTAGTAAAGGCTGTTAGTGTAGCTGGGTTTAAAAAAGGTTTGGACAAGTTCCTGGAGGAAAGGTCCATAAACCATTATTAAGAAGGGACCCAGGATATCAATGCTTGAACCAATACAAGCATTGTGGAACCTGTGTCCCTTGGGGAAACTGCTAGGTACGTATGACCTAGATTGGCCACTGTTGGAAACAGAATACTGGGCTTGATGGACCTTGGTCTGACCCAGTATGGCATATCTTATGTTCTTATGTTCTTAAGGTGGCATCTGCTTTCCATCTTAGTCATTCTGATGACTTTCTTCCTGATACCTCACGCCCACAGAGGGGAAGCAGTGCTGCATATGCTGGACTATAAACAAGCCTTGGCTTTCTATGTAGAGTGGATAAAGGCCCACCAAAAGTCCATCCAGCTGTTATTTTTACCCCAGCAAGCTAGAGGCTGCTGTTTTTAAATGCACTCTTTCAATTTGGTTGGAAGACTGCATCTCTTTTGCTTATATCCAGGCTGGTCCGAGCCTTGATGGTCATGTTACAGCTCACAACATTAAAGCCATGACAGTGTTGTTCACCAACTTGCTTTCAGTCTCCATGGAAGAATTCTTCAGGTCTGCAATGTGGTCTTCTGTCCACACATTCACATCTCATTACTGTCTGATGTGACAGCAACTTTGGTCAATCGGTATATCAGCATCTGTTTGGGGATTAGAATCCAACTCCATCCCCACAAGGCCCTACTGTCCATCTAGGCTACAAAAATAAAAATTAAAAAAAAGAAAAGCATATGGTAAAGCTGAATTAGATGAGTTCCTTTTGTGAACTGCCACTTCTGTACATAGTTGATTCTCCGGTTCTCAGTTCAATTTTGTCCTTATTGAGCTTCTCAGCCTCCTTGGTTTTCAGTAGCCTGTAGCTTGGGAGTCCGATACGTGTGGACTTAATCCTGCTTGTCCATGGAGAAAATACATTTGCTCACCTGTAGCATATGTTCTCTGTAGACAGCAGGAATAATTCCTCACAACCCTCTCACCTCCCTGAGGAGTTGTATTCTGCTACAGCTTTGTTATCAAACTGGAGAAGATGGCACCATGGCGGCAGGCCGGAAGACAGATATGCAGGGCCTCCAAAAAGCTTCCAATAGAAGCTGAGGAGCATTCCCGCATGGGGCTCCGTTGGAGTCGTCACCCATATGTGAGGACTTATTCCTACTGTCCACAGAGAACACCTGTTACAGGTGAGTAACTACCTTAACCTTTTAAGCCTTTCCTCATCGAGGTATCCTTCAATCCCCTTTACCATATTGGTGACTCTTCTTTATATCTTTTCTAATAAAGTTATATCCTTTTTAAGATATGGTGACCAGAACTGCATACAATATTCAAGGTGCAGTTGCACCATGGAACGATATAGAGGCATTATAATATCCTTTGTTTTATTCTCCATTCATTTCCTTATGATTCCTAGCATTCTATTTGCTTTCTGGCCATCACCGCTCACTGGGCAGAGGGTTTCAAAATACTATGCACGATGACACCTATATCCTTTTGCTGGGTTGTGGTTCCTAATGTGGAACCTTGCATCATGTTACCGTAGTTTGGGTTGTTCTTCCCTAAGTGCATAACTTTGTACTTGTCCACACTGAATTCTATCTGCCATTTGGACGTCCAATCTTCCAATTTATCAAGGTCCTCTTGCAATTTTTCACAATCCTCTTGTGTTTCAACAACTTTGAGGATTGTAAAAAATTGCAAAAGGACCTTGATAAATTGGGAGACTGATCATCCAAACAGCAGATGGAATTTAATGCAGATAAGTAAAAGGTTTTGCACTTTGGGAAGAAAAACATGCCCCTTTGAATGCAAGTATTCAAAATAGGAGAACTAGCACATTTTCAAAAATATTCGCATCAATATTCAAATGCTGCAGTTGGTGTTTTTTAAAAACACTGATTGCCATGTTTAAATTATTAACATAGTAACATAGTAAATGATGGCAGATAAAGACCAGTATGGTCCATCTAGTCTGCCCAGCAATATGACAGGAGTAGGTGCACCCCTTCCCATGTCTTTTAGGGGTGTGCCTGCCCCAGTAGGCTTATGCCTGAACTGTGGGCACACTCAGAAACTGTTAAGGCTACACAAGGAAATAAATTTAGGGCTATTTGCTATGGGGATTATTCTGAGACACAAATAGCGGGGATGGATGTCCCAGCGGGGGACGTCCATCTTCTCTATACATGTCGGCGGCATCCCCCAACTAACTTCCCCGCCGGTTGTGCGGGGAAGTTAGTCGGGGGCGGGGAAGAAGAGGCCTGGGGGTGGAGAGTGGGTGGGTAGTGGGCAGTCGCCGGCCCTGGACGTACAGGGCCCATTCTAAAGTTTGCCCTGTACGTCCAGAACCGGAAAAATGGCCGGGGAAGTTATTCCACCTTGTTTTGTTTTAAAGTCGGGGCGCAGAAGGGGCTGGGGTGCCAGGGATTCTTGCTCGCAGCCCGACCTTGGCCTTAGGAGGCTGGAACGGGGTTCGGGCTGTGGGAAAAAATCCTTAATTGTTGGTGGCCAGCATTGTGGTGTTTAAATGGAGCCAGGGTGCCATAGCAACAGGATGCCAAGGCTCCATTTAAATACCTAACTGAGCTATCTGGGCAGTGCCTGTACGTGCAGGCCGGGACTAAATTGCAGTTCCAGCATGCACGTACAGGCCTGATCGTGATTCTGATCCCGTGGGGCTAGATGTGCCCTGTGGGATCAGAATCGCGACCCCCTTTGTACATCTGGCTCAGACCGGAGGTAAGGGGATAGCCGTATGGGACAGAATCAGGCCCTATTTGTATAATGAGCAGCACTGAGCATACATGGAGAGCAGACTGCCGCCACTCTCTATGGATAGCAGCAATATTTAGCTGCCATCTATTTAATTTGCTGTTGTGTCATATGAAGTGGATGAATAGTCTAGTGGTTACAGCAATAGCATAGCACCCTTGGGATTTGGTTTTGATTCCCACTGGAACTCTTTGTGACCTTGGACAAGTCAATTTACCCTCATCTGCTTTGGAAGAAAAGGCCTGGCAATCTACTTCCGGTCATACCTTGGCAAGAAAACTCAGGGGCTTCTGGGTTGCCAGAAATCAGCATTGCTTTGATGGCAGATAAAAAAAAAAAGGTTATATGGTCAGCAGCTGACTTGATTATCCGTAGAGCTAAGAAAAATACCCTTACTCCGGAGCAGTCTAAGAATTTTCTGTGGCTAAATCTAGAAAGTACCACTGAAAATTCACAGATAGGGCACTTACTGGCCCTGTTGTTGGGAGTGGGGAAAGAGGAGTGATAGACCACCAAAAGCGTTATCATTTTTAAATTGGATGAAATTATATATGGGAGGTGAGGGTAGGTTTTGAAGGATAGTGATTCAGAATCTGAGATTAGATATTTTACTTAATAGAAAATTATTTGCAAACGTGGGGGTCAATATACCGAGTTAACTTTAAATTTTCATTCTGGTATATACACAATTTTCTTTTAATCTCCACCCCAACCCCCACTTGCAACTACTGCACAGAAAGCAAGAAAATCAGTCATTACAATGGGAACAAGAGAGTGGCATAGAACAGCTAATGTGTTTTCCAAGGATATTTCTGACATTGTTAGGAGTGTGAAAATTGACTTTGCTGTTGGCTTTGCTGAAGCAGTAAACAGCCTTGAACTTCCTTCCCACGAAGTGAAATGAAGGCGCTAGTATATAGGAGGCAAAAACAGTTCGGGAGACATTGAAAGCTTCACATTGAAATCAGAAATAACTGAACACTGAAAACTAGGTTGGGGCAATGCAGGCCAACACATATCCCTGAAGCACACAAGTAAATCAACTTAGGTTCTGAATTCATCTTGGGTGTTGCTGGTGGGTCAGACGTAAGCTTTAACTCAAATAAGGTAAAATAAATTGCAGTGAGCCTTAGTCTCTTTTCTTGCACCGTTTTGAAAACTCTTTTGTCCAAGGACTTGCTCTCCTGCAATTTCAGAAATAAAACAACAATTTTACATAAAAAAAGGTTGTGCAAACAAAACAAGAAAGTCCTAAACAAATGTGTGCTAAAAAAGTGCTCAGGAGCTTTTACCCAATTCTTCGACTAAGCCTGTGCAGGTAAGTGATTCACAATGCTTTTAGTAAGAATTATTTGAAGACTTTTTTTTTCTCTTTGATAAATTTTGGGACGGGAAAACATTTGACCAGTGTGTAATATCAAATTGCACCTTTCTAATACACTGGCATGAGAATGCTCTTGCGATGATACCCTGAAAATCGGAGTTATCTAAAGCAGCAACGTCTTTGTTCTGTAATTCAAGCAGAGTATTGTTTTCGACTGCGGCACATACACGTTTGTTTAAAGGGAAAACAGGATGCCTAAACTGACACAGGACTGAAAAGTCATGTATCCTATAATTGCAATGGCTTTTTCTTTACAATATCAAACATTGCCTGGACATTAGTAACTTCTACTGAAAGGACACTCGGTCCTTCATTCAGTGAACATATTCACTATAGATATCCTGAAAACCAGACTGCCTGGGTGCTCCTTCAAGACCTAAACCACTGTTCCAAACGTTTAACGCAAAACATCATAGCAAGTAAACATGCTGTGGGGTTATTCTGAACCCCGGATAGTGGGGTTGGATGTCCGGGATGGATGTCCAACCCCCGTTTGGGCACCAGATGCGATGCCATGCACAGCGCTCCCCGTACGTATAGAAGGTTTGTGCAGGGAGTGCTGGACAGGGGCCGGAGGGGGAGGTCTGGAGGTAGAGAGTGGGAGGAGCGGGGGCAGGGCAAAACAGCCAGATGTACAGAGGGTCTTCTGGATGGTCCTCTGTACATTCAGAGGCTAAGTGCTGACTATGGGGCATTTGAGGCCCACAGCCCCTCAGATGACTGCACGCTGCGCGGTGGGTGCCTCACCGCCCAATCCCGGCCGTGGCTGCATCCGCTGAGGGTCAGGCGGTGGGAACAGGTATGCTTGTACGGACGGCAGTGGAGCTCACATTTTGGTCGTGCCACGGCACCAGCACACCAGCTGCATTATAGGGAGGGCTGGGCGTTCAAATCCCAGGATATTCCCCGTTGCAGAATCAGTCCGTCCAAGTGTCCAGATTCTGCAACCGCAGAAACGTATAGCCCCCGCAGTTTCAGAATTGGGTGACTTTGGGGCACGTCCAATTTTTGGATGTCCAGACGGCCCGGATGCCCCTTATCTGAATTGGCCTCTATATGTTAAGTGATATTCTTTAGTTTTTATCTTAAATGATTATATTTGTTTTGGTCAGTTAGCACCCCTTCCCCTTGGTCTCGAAGCCCCAGAACAGTACAAAATAAAATCGAATGAATTGTGATTCAGCACAACAGATGCCACCGAAGGTATCTGTCATTGACTCCTTTATTATTCCTTGTGCAGACGTCTTGTTTCCAAGAGTTTTCTCTACCTGGCACTCCATATCTGGAATCATCTCCCTTTAGACACCAAGAAGTCCTCCTCTCTGTCCTCCTTCAAGAACAAATTAAAATCTCATTTCAACAGCCTCATCTTTAATTAATCTGCTGTTTCTGCCAATTCATCATTTCTTGCACAATGTATCAATGTCTGTGATGTCAATTTAACTCTTCATAAGTTGTCCTTGACAAAGGCGTTGAATAAATGCCTAAATGAATGAATGAATGTACTTGAGAACTTTTCATTTTTTAGGGGTGGGGAGAGGGTTGTGTAGGAAGTTTGCCTAAATTATTAACCTTGCGCTTGAACACTGGAGTCAAAACAGAAAATTCTTCTCTCGTTTAAGCAGGTCAGTGGCTGTTACAGGAGCAGAGCAGCATAACTGGTCCCAAGGTGTGATGTGCAGATATGCTCCCTACTGCAAGGGGAACACTTTTACATAGCATGACATGTTTTCTTTGTTAACTGCTAGTGGCTAGTTTTAGGGATTAGTGGTCTATGAATGTCATAAATACATAGATAAATAAGATGTACTTCTGGAAATTGCAGCTCTAATGGGCATATTAAGCCCGGCACTGGTAGCCCACAAGTGGGCCATGTTACTAGCTCAGGAGGCCAGCGCTAACTGCAGGGGACATGTGCTTCATTCCCCCTGCAGTTAGCATGGCCCAGGACACGGCATCGTGCAAGCTGGCATGTGGGCACACAATGCCATCCATCGAGGTGGCATCGAGTGCTATAGTCATCAGTTGAGGTTAGTGTGGACCACTAATACCCGTCATGATATGCCTACAACACCTGTGATCTAACCCTGTCCCACCCACATCCCACTCCAATGTGTGCTGCAAGGGTAGTGTGGGATTTTTGGTGCTAGGGTCGGCGCTACTTGTTAGTGTGGTGCTCAAACGTCTCGCTAAACCTTGTGCTACCAGGTAGTGCAGTTCAGTAAACATTCCCCTAAGTGTCTTCCTAGCCCTTAGAGATCCCCACTATAAAAATCTCAAATATGATAGCAGATAAGCACTGATATTTCATCAAGACTGTCCAATTTACTTCCCATTGCAATGCAAAGATCCCAGTTGATTTTTGGCTTTCCCTCCCTTTTTCGTGCTTATCCCAGGTCATTTTGGATTCTGCTGTTCTTCTTTTATCCATCTGCCCCCCTGGGAGACCATGCCGTCCATTCCTTACCTTTCCCCAGAAGAGATATTATCTGATGCTACTCCTCAATCCAGTCCCTTAGAGTCTCATATCAGGATCTTTTGGTTCTAGAATTTCCTTTCCACTGGAAAATGTTTGCTCCTTGTGCATGATTTGTACCTTTCACGTAGATCAATTTATCTATCATAGCCTCTCCTTTCCTTTCTTCTAGGAAGTCTTTTGGTGGAGGTTCTGCTCCATTCTAGCAGCCCTTTCTGGATTGGTCTTACACTATCCAATGTTCCTGGTCTCCCATGGTGCTGAAGCTGTGGTATGAACTGCAAAATCTGGATGTTGCCACACAATTCCCCAATGCAAGAGGAATCTATGGACTCATGGGAAACCAGGGGGGGGGGAGTAAACAGGTGATCAAGCACCTTGTGTTTGCTTCTAGTGCTAATCCTGCAATCTAGCAGAAAGAGGGGAACAGAAGTGCTTCATAAGGCATCTGCCTCCTACCACCCAGGCCCAACTGGTATGGGAGCTGCATGGCAGAACAGGTGAATTTAGCCTGAACAACAAGAGAAGGCAAATGTGGTAGGAAATGCTGCTCCTATTCTTTTCCTGTGCCAGTCAGTGGAGAGAATCAGACTGGGGGGTGGGGGGGGGGGAGGGGGGAAGGAAGGAAGAGGAGAAGTCTGAGGAAAGAGGATGGGAGAGCAGAAGAACAACCCAAACTACGGTTAAACGATACCAGGTTCCACATTAGGGACCACCACCCAGGGAAAGGATCTGGGCGCCATTGTGGATGGTACGATGGAATCCTTCACCCAGTGTGCAACGGTAGCCAAGAAAGCAAATAGAATGCTCGGAATCATAAGGAAAGAATGGAGAATACAACAAAGGATATTATAATGCCTCCGTATCATTCTATGGTGTGACGGCACCTTGAATATTGTGTGCCATTCTGGTCGTCATATCTTAAAAAGGATATAGCAGAAACAGAAAAGGCAGAGAATAGCAACAAAAATGGTACAGTGGATGGAGGGATACCCCTATGAGGAGAGGCTTAAAAGATTAGGCTCTTCAACTTGGAAAAGAGACGGCTGAAGGGAGATATGATAGAGGTCTATAAAATAACAAATGGAGTAGAACGGGTAAACGTAGATTGGTTGTTTACTTCTTCAAAAAGTAGAAAGACTAGGGGACACACAATAAAGCTACAATGTAGCACATTTAAAACTAATCAGAGAAAATATTTTTTCACTTAATGCATAATCACACTCTGGAATTTGTTAACAGAGGATGTAGTATAAGCTGCCAGTGTAGCTAGATTTAAAAGAGGTTTGTATAAGTTCCTGGAGGGAAAGTCCATAAACCATTATTAAAGAGAACCTGGGTAATCCATTGCTTACCCCGGAACAAACAGCATGGAGTCTGTATACCTTCTGGGAACTTGACAGGTACTTGTGACCTGGATTGGCCAGTGTTGGAAACAGGATGCTGGGCTTAATGGACCTCTGTCTGACCCAGTATGGCAGTTCTTATTAGCCCGAGGTAGGGAACAGAAAAAGTAAATGATTTCTCAGGGAGAGAGGAAGGATGGAGACAGGAGAGAGAATGGAACTGAATATCTCTATCTCTATATGGTTAATGCAGGGGCAGTCTGTGGATGGTGCCAGGGTAATACTGGTGCTATCCAGATAAGTGCCGGGATGTACTTGGTTAGTGCCATTTTTGCTGCTCCTTATCTGGATGGCACTGGTACCACCCTCACTCCGCCCACAGGTCTTCTGTAAGCATTTTCTTCAGTACCCTCATCGTGAAAAACTCTGAAGAGATCAGGGAATTATGAGACCTATAGCTTTCTTTTATTTTTTTATTTTTTTAGAGTGAAGGAGTATTCTAATGGCTAGATCTGTTGGTTAAGAAACAGAGAAGCTAGGTCCAAATCTCGCTGCTGCTCCTTGTGACCTTGGACAAGTCACTTAACCTTCCATTGCCAGGTACACGCTTAGATTGTAAGCCCTCTGGGGACAGGAAAAATACCCACTGTACTTGAATGTAATTCTGCGAAAGGGGAAGGGAGACTGGATTTAACTCACTCCTCTCTGGACAGCTTAGGCCACATGAAAAGCAGATCTAAATTGCTATCTGGATACGTGCCAGCTGGGAATTTGGCCGGCGCTAACCCAGATGTTCAGCAGGAGCTCCTATCCAGATGCTGACACTGATCTTTAAACAGTGTAGCATTTGAATAATCGGCCTTTAGTGATTTGTTCTTTTTGGGATTGGACTGTGTGAAGTTCATGGGGAAAGCACAGCAGAGGTGAGACGTGATCTCTGCATACTGGGCTTTGAGAGTTAGCTCTCCAGGACCCAAAAGCAAAAACAGCCTCTCTGGAGACAAAAGGTTTGGGGTAGATTTAAGAAGTACAACTATCCCAGGGGCAGAATGCTCAAATGCGAGAAAGGATTGCACAAATAACTCCTACTAGAAGGATATACCGTACTTCAAAAAAGCTCGGGGGGGGGGGGGGGGAGGGCGATATTTAGTAGTGCCATGTAATGCATGTAAAGCACCCGGCCATCGCTGCTGAATTCCTACCCTAGATATTTGGTGCTGGCGTCATACCTGACCACCGGCACTGGATATCTGGGTTGCCGCAGAAGCTGGAAGCTAAGCGGGTAGTGGTGCTTCTGTGGGTAAAGTTAGGCCAGCCTTGGCTGCGCACAACTTTACCCGCTTGTCACTAATTGGGCAGTGGTTCAGTACTGCTGTTGCTCGGTTAGCGATGGGTGCCACGTCCACTCTGCCCCGGAATAGCCATGACATGCCCCGAAGCTAACCACTTAGCCTCAGAGCGTGTAGTGGTGGCAATTGCAGATATCCAGCGGCACTTACATGGTTTGCAGGTGCACAGACTGTGTAAATGCCTTTGAATATCCCCCCTCAGGATATAGATGCTATCCCTTATAACTATCAGGTAGCCTAGAGGACAGTAGCACTGCCAGGCTCAGTGGCCTAGTGGTTGGGGCAAGTTACTTCAGGCCAGAGGTTCAAATCCTGCTAGAGGGCAGCAACCTTGGGCCGGAAGGACTGGGGTTTCTAGTCCCACAGGTGCTCCTTGTGGCCTTGGGCAAGCCATTTAACCCTCTGTTGTCTCAGGCACAAAAATGTAGATTGTGAGCCCTTTGGGGACAAGGAAAAGAAAATATATGTACAGTACCTGAATGTACACTGCTTTGACTCATAGAAAAGCAGTATATAAACCTAGCTAAATAAATAATATTTCTTCTGTCTACTGATGAAAGCAATCAAGTAGTTCATTGGCAAGATCCATATGAAATAAGGCAGGTAGGAGATGCCGGTTATAAAGTCACCCAACCAGAATGAAGAAAGCAGGAGCAGGTTTACCGTATAAATCACTTAAATCCATGGAAGAACTCTACTGTAACAATAGTCCCATTAGAGTTTAGGGGATATATATTTCTGAAGGCCTGAACCACAGACAAACTTGTGAGCCCTAAGAGAATATGAATTACTACTACTAATAATCATTTGTGTAAATCTGCAAAGCATATGCATTGCTGTATATATAGATGTAAGACACGGTCCCTGCTCTTCAGAGCTTACAATCTAATCAAGAGGAAAAACATCACGAACCTGGGGGCTAGAGTATAGTAATGTAACCAGATGATGGAAAAAACAAATAATAAATACTTTGTTAGGAGAGGGAAAGAGCGCCGGGTACTCAAGGTCTGCCTGGAGGTTGTTTTCTATCTCTGGGGGTTGGGGCGCTGTTGTCAGGGCCATGGGGTGCAGCCAGAAAGTTTTGTTTTCTTCCCACAGTTGCATGGAAGCAGGGAAAGTGGGAGATGGTGCTGTTTTTTTTAAATAATATAAAAATGAGTCAGGGCTGAAGGAGCAGCCAAAGTTGTGCCGCGTTTTTTTTCAAAATAAACCTTGAGAAAAAATGAAGGGCATCAGGGCTAAAAGAGCAGCCAAGGTGAGCCAGCAGCAGCCACGATTTTTAAGAAAATACAGGGGATGTTGAAGCATGGGTCTTTGATGTCCTGTGATTATCGGGGGGGGGGGGGGGGGGTCCAGTTTGGGCGGCCTGCCTGTGTCTGGGTATGATTGGAGATAGGCATGGTACTCATAGTTGTCCATGATGACAGCAGGAGCTGAAATGAGGTAGTGAGGGAGGGGGGAGGGGTGGGGGGTGGGCGCGTGAGTGCCGTGACTGTCTCCGGCAAGGGCAGGAAGCCTTGGAAATATAATTGGGTTGTTGGGGGGTCCAGAGCCCTGAGTTTGGTGAAGGGAGAGGCTGGATGGTCCCGAGAAATGAAGGGAGCTTTGAAGAGGCACAGGCAGCTCTGGGAAGCCTTTAGGCCTGCTGGAGAATGGTGTCAGGTAATGAAGCTGGCCTTAAAGGGGCCCGGGCTTGGTAAAATGACCAAAATCATAAAATTAAATCTTAGGGGCATGTTTACTAAAAAACGCACAATAACGCACTAAAAGCAGCACTTAAGTGCTCTTAAGCGCCCCGCACACATGCGATGAACCCCCGCGCATGTGCGCAACACACTAACGGGCCCCGCACAAGTACGGGCCCGCAAATGTCCGATAGAGGCGTGGAAAGGCTAACGGAGGGCGGAGGAAGGGACCCGAGGGGTGGAGAGACGGGGTTAATGGGCGGGGAAGGGGAGGGGAGAGGCTCCCCGCACAGTATCGGGGCCGAATTTACAAGTTAAAAATAGCGCGAGTGAAACACTCGCGGTAGAGGGCATTTAAAGGGAAGAGAAACCATTTCCGTCAGCAATGTACAGCAAAACCGGGGAAACCTACAAAATGTGAGCAGTGTGATACATGTGCACAGAACAAAAGTGCATATAAAACCCAAAATGACCACAACAAAAATGTTTAAAAATTATAATCCAGCTGGCCAACAGTGATATTAATGGGCAAAACTAAAAAACACACCCAGGAGCTTTCCTGGGTGTGTTTTTTATGTGTGCCCATTAATATCACTGTTGGCCAGCTTGGTTATATTTTTACCCACGTTTTTCGCGTTCAGTTGCAGGTTTTATTTGCACTTTTGTAGCCAGACACGGTGAATGAGCCCACAGTAAAAATGTGCAGAGCAGGGCTCCCTACTCTTTTGGTCAGGTTTCCTATCTCCAGGGACTGCACCACCTCTGTGGCCACAGTGTGGTGCAGCGGACACAGCCAGTACCCATAGGACCAGGGAGGCACAGGTTCAAATCCCAGCTGTGGCACCTACCAGCCCAGTCCCCACATTTTACCCACCACTAAACAGAGATAGTAAAGACACTCCTTTATTGCAGAGTACAGAAGCATGGTGCAAACACCCATATTTTACCCTACACCACTCACACACCATGACAATGGGCATTACCTACAGCCAAGTCCCCCAAATGCAGTCCGGGAGTGCCACAACTCAATCAGGCCATATGCTTTTACCAAGATAAGGACATGCCAGCATGTTGGCGTAAGGGGACAGGTGTTGGGGGGGCAGTGGCTGCTAGCCACCGAAGACAATGGCCTATCCATGTGCAGGCTGGCACTGTGCACTGCAACAGACAGGCCCTGTTGGATGTAAAGTCATGGACTTCCCGGGGAATCCAGTCAATCTGTGGCAACATGGTGGTGCAGTGCACCCAGACAGTGTATACAACAACAGAAGGTCAAAGGTTCAAAGCCCAGCTGGGACTACTGCCAATCCTGTCCACATATTTTTAACACAACTAAACTGTGATAGTACGGACAAACCAGGATTGCTGGGGACATATGCATTGGTATTATGCCTATCTTTTCGCACACCGATCACAGACACCATGAACAGGGGCATTACTTAGAGCAGAGTCTCCCAAATGCAGTCCTGGAGGACCACACACCATTCAGGCTCCTTGCTGCCGCTAATACAAATGCCTGTGCTGCATATCTATGCACCACCCCTATGGCATGCAGATGTAGCTCATGCATACCCATGAGGGACAGCAGGGAAACCCGAACATTGGTAGGCACACCAGGACTGGAGTTGGGAAACTCTGCCGTAAAGCAACATCCAACAGAGGTGAACATACCCACACCCACAGGCCCCATTGGCCAATACCTCCTGGAGAGGCAGGACATTGGGCCCTGCGTGCATCTCCCAATACTAGCACCTGCATACCTTAGCAATGCCACCCTACACCTGGGTATGCGGTGGACAGTTCTCAAACGTTTGCTATGTGTACTGGCAGGTAGACTGTCCTACTTAAAGCACATTTGGCTCTCTGATCTCCAACATAAAAATCTGTCTGATGTCTGCGGTGCGTGCTTCAGGTCTGGTCTCTGACAGTGTTTACCACCCTGGGGAGTGACCACCAACAGTACTGCGTAGCATATCCATGCCTGTACCGTGCCCAGGACTGGTGTGGTGGGCAAGGCTGATAAACCCTTCTATAGTGGCACAATGCTGGCATACGTGTGGGAGTGTGTGTCTGTCTATACAGTGTGTGTTGGCTGCAAACACCTTCCACAGCCCACACTGCCAGCACTGTTGCCAGTATTGGCCTGACAATGTGCATAATGAGCAGCAAGGTACCATGGGTATAGCTCAGACAGGGTGTGCTGGACAGGATGCATCTGCACAGGGCATAGGGCACTGGCAGAGACATTGTAGTGGCCGGACACCACCTACACAGACAGGGTGACCTCTGTATGTGCTGCTGGGGGTACACTCCACCCTGACTGTGCAGTGACGCCAGCATGACTAGGCACCCCCATAGTGCTATATAGTATTTCTCTCGTGTGATATGTATGGGTTTCCTTGTGGGGCCCAGTCACTGACTTATCTGCTTGTGTGCGCTGCCATCCATGTTCTGGGTGCATGCATTTCCACTAGGACTAACTAGCAGACTGTTCTCAGTTGGTATGTGTCTTGATGGAGCGCCTTGCAGGGTGCAGTGGCTGAAGGCCTGCTGCAGGAGAATATCAGATAGTGGTGGGGTGCAGCTTAGCATATCCTGGCCTAATGTCTGTCTGATATTGTGTTATGGATGTGTATAGGGCTGCCCTAGGGTGTCTGTTCCCCAGCAGGACAGGGGTTGATGGTCCACTCTAATACCACCATTGCATGGTGGTATAATGTGGATCTGTTGATAGGGGACTGTGTTTTTTCACCCGCAGCCTAGGGGGGGAATGGTGGTACATAGCCCACCTAGGGGTCCATAAGGGGTTCCACTGACTGACACAGACAGAGTAATCCAGGGTGTTTCTGCAAGACCTACCTATCTCTCAGATTACTACTGCTTTGGAGCTCCGGCATGGCCTCTTTCAGCCATGGCAGGTGTTGTGGACCTGGTCCTGGGCGCCTCATCGCACCCTCAGGGTGAGCACAGTACCCGCACAATGTGACGGTGTGTAGCTACTCTGTGCCAGTAAAACACCCGGTCAGTACCCCCTACCAGGCCGAGGTGCTGTGTGAGTGCACACGGACACTTCCCCCTACCAGGTCGGGGAGCTGTTGGGGTGCATTCCCCATCTTGTGTTCATCTGTGGACAGCTGATTTGCATGTGCAGTGCATCATGGGTACGGGTGGCCTAACCCTATCCTGGTTCCCACAGAAGACTGTCTGTGTGGTGACATGACAGCTCTCTGCAGCCAGCCAGGGGCTTGCTGGCAGCTGTAGCCCAATGGTTACATCACTGCCTGTGAAGCCAGAGGTCATGGGTTCAAACCCACAGTGGGGTTCTTTTAGAGGGTTGTCCAATGTTTTTTCTAACTGTCATGTACATATGTTGTTGCCAGCAAAAACACCCTCAGCGTACTGTAGCCATAAGGTGCCTCTGAGGGTGCTTTATAGGGCGCCCTATAGGGCACCTTATGATTGCCGTCCATATAAGGTGCACTATACATTACCCTGTACCGCAACATATATGGGGCCCTATAGGGGACATTCTAGGGTGCCTTGGAGGACAGTGAACGTTAACATGTGCCTTATGGGCCGCCTTATGTTAACACGTTTTGTGAGTGCGTTTGCTAGTAGTGTTAACTGAGATAAAAAAACTAACCTGCCCCCTACAGCACTCATCCCCATAATACATAATGCCTCTGTGAGCCTTCTTCATTGGGCACCTTGGGGGATTGAACCCCTGGCCCCTGCACCATGGGTCAGTGTCATAACCATTGTGCTGTGGCTCTGTTCCTGTGTGTGCCCATCAGCGCGCCACTTCTGCTGGCCACTATTACAGTGCCTCCTAAAACATCAGCGCACCGCCTTATGCTGACCATTCATTCCATGCCCCCTAAAATACTGCCTCAGTGAGCCCGAGCACTGTGGGGGATTGAACCCCTGCTCCCTGCACTATTGGTCAGTGTCTTCACCATTGTGCTGTGGTTCTGTTCCTGTGCTTGCACATCGGCGCGCCGCCTTCTGCCGCACAAAATTAGGCTCCTCCTAAAACAATCCTCCCCATAATGGGTACTGCCTGAGCCAGCCTTGCTCATTGCGCCCAGTGGGGGTTCAAACCCGTGGCCCCTGCACCATTGCTCAGTGTCTTCACTGTTGTACTACAGCTCTGTTTGTTTGTTTGTGTGTGCCCAGCTACGAGACACTTAGCCTTCCCACGCGCTAATACGGACCCCGCACAGTTGCGTGACGCGCACAAGTACGGTCGCTTTCTCCCGTTTTTTTTCTTTTTTCTGCCTGAACCGCCCACTCCTTATATGGCACAGGCACACTAGCGGGGCCCCGCACAATTTTGGAGTTTAGTAAACATGCCCCTTAATGTTTTAGGAGAGAAGGGGGGAAGTCCCAAGAGTTCAGGGAAGTGGTAAGGGGGCTTTAGGGGGGTTTATTTTATTTTTGTGGGGTTCTTTTTCATGCGATTCGTGGCAATAGTGAAAAGGAGAAATATGGGCTACTGTAAGGTGAAGGGGGGTTCTAGGAGGCTGGTTGGTACTGGGAGGGTTTTTTTTTAAAAGAGTTTTAGGGAAAGGTTTGGCAAGTTATGGATGGAGGGAAATAATGTTCTGCTGGTGCTATGAGTTCATCAAAGGTGTGCCAAAAGCAAATGAAGGTAAAGCGCGCTCATAAGCAAGGTTATAAGACTTCATTTAATGTTTGAATTTGAAACTTTTGTGAATGAAAAGTACCTGGATGTAAGGGAGGCAGAGGGATCCTCTTTGGACACATTGTAGCAATGTGGCTCAGCTGTGAAGGGAACATAGTGATGCAGTTTATGAAAAAAATGTCTCTTAAGCTGCAGATGGAAAGTGGCAGGCTGAAAAAGATTAGACTGTTAGCGAGGGTGCCGCTGGGAGACTGTTAGAGTGAAGGGATGTATGTTGGTATGCTTGCTGGCTGAGGCCTGTGAAAGTGGGTTTAAATGAGAAACGTGCTTGTTTGATTTAGTGGGAGAGGGAAGTGTAGAGCTGTTGGTTTTGAGCAGTTTATATTTTGTTTTTAGGTGACTTGTTGAGGAGACAGCACTGACTGCAGATAGGAAAGAAAGAATTAATAAAATCAGAAGAGATCATTTCTGAGATTATAAAAACAGCCGTCCAATGGTTAAATATTTTGACCTTATTTGCTGAGGTTAGGATGAGGAAAAAGAAGCAAATAAAAGAGACATGATTAGTCTAACCTTTTTAAGAGAAGAGTAAGGAAAGGGTCTAGGAAGTAAACCTCTATGGTAAAGTGTGGACTTTTTTTTTTATTTTAAACTGAGTTTAGAAACAGAAGACTAGGGCATGATAGGTAGAAGGTAAGGTGAAGTTGGAAAGGAATCTTAACCTTCAAAAAGGGTAAGGTAAACCTTTCTTTAAACGTTTAGAAAGAGTTTTAGTTAGAATAGACAAAGATAGTGCATGTTGAGAGTGTAATAAGTGTAGTCCAATGGGTGATTGGTAGAAAGAGGGAGATGTAAACTGCTGTGGTATGTGTGATAAGGTGTGACAAAGTGTTGGGTTAAGGGATTGTGAAGTGTGCGTATGTAAGAAAGGGGTGTATATGAGAGTGAAAGTTCTGAGAGATTAAATGAGAGCTTCAGAGGAAAACAACTGAGGGGAAAATAAATAATTTTACTAAGGGCTTATTGGTCCTGGCAAGCTTGCTAAATATATATAATTTTAGTAAAGTGTCTTGAGAAGAGGGAGAGGGAGGAAAAGGGCAAAGGTTATTTAATATTAACACTGTAGAAAATGTTCTCAAGATGAAGAAAAAAGAGATCCTGACTTATGGTCTTCCAACTCCGGCCCCAACGAAGAAGACGTCCGAGGATAAAGTAGCTACCAACTATACCCTTTGGACTGAAAACAAATTTTATTTGAGCTCAAATATTCAAAACAGCTGCCTTTTAGCTTAGGGTTTTTTTGTTTGTAGTAAAGATAGGAAGAATACCCATGAATTCTTTTTGAAACAGTTTTAATGTAACACAAATCTATAGTAAACACATTTGTAGTAATCTGGGTTTGAAAGAATATAATTTACAGTCTCTTCTATTAGTTGATGCAAAAATGTTGTTCATATACCACTTGATGGACAATTAATTTATCCGGATCCAAATAAAATTCCATCTATGTAACATCTACTGATCTGGGGTCTTTATCCTTATTTAGTTTTATTTATTGTTCCTACTGTTGTTCCCTTTCTGCTCCAGAAAGGGTAGTCCAGAAGAACTTCCTGTTCCCTGCAAGCCACTCACTGGGAATTGTCAATTTGAGGTAACATTCACCCACTGTGACATTATTCCAACAAGGGGAAAATAGAATTGACATTACCCCAGGCTGAACGGTTGCAGTAAGATGCACGTAAGTTATGAACAAGAGAGTGAGGAGCATCAGGATCCCAAAGCAGCCTCAAAGAGGTGGGTTTTAGCCTGAATTTGAAAAGGGCTAGAGAAGACGTCTGACATACTGACTCAGGTAGTTTGTTCCAGGCATTTGGAGCAGCGAGATGGAATGAATAAAGTCTACAGTTAGCAGTAGCGGAGAAAGGAACAGATAAAAGAGATCCGCTAGAGGAGCGGAGTTCCCGAGGAGGGGTGTAGAGTGAGATAAGAGAGGAACTGAAATAGAGGTGTGTTTGCTGAGAAACCTGATAGGAAGAGAGGCATTTCAATGGCTAGGAAACCCCATTTATATAAAGTGAAAACAATCGTGAGTACCTTAAAAAAACAGGCCTAATGGCAACCCTCAAAAAATGTACCGTGTCTAGCAAGCTAAATATTTGGATTATGTGTGTGCTAGAGGAATTGTGAAACCTCAACTAAATATGGTTGAGGATATCGAAACTTGTCCATATCCTATTAACCAAAGACATGAAGGGGCTTTATTTGGTGTTGTAGGATACTATTACCATTTGATTCTAAGGGGTTTATTTACTAAAGGCTCTCTCTCATTTTGTGTCTATGGGAAAAAGGCTTAGAGGGGAATTTTAGAAAGGACGTCCAAGGGCAATCTGGGATGTGTAAGCCAGAATGTCTGAAAACAATGCAGGTACATTAAGGTACAGACATGATTTCACAAATGTGGATGTCTGTGGTAGCGTCTACATCAGAGGTTCCCAACTCCAGTCCTGGAGGGCCAAACACCATTCAGGTTTTCAGGCTGTCCCTAATGAATATGCATGAGATACATTTGAATACAATGGGGCAGTGCATGCAAATGCATCTCATGCATATTTATTAGGGACAGCCTGAAAACCTGAATTGTGTTTGGCCCTCCAGGACTGGAGTTGGGAACCTCTGGTCTACATAGACATCCTCAGAACCATATTTCAGAACATGGATGTCTAGGATAGCCTAATGGTTAAAGTAGTGGGCTAGGAACAGGGCAGTCACGGTGCACATCCCACTGCTGCTATTGTTGACATTGTGCTGAGCAGGGCCGTACCGATGGCAAAATGCGCCCTGTGTGACTTGCACATTGGGCACCTGCCCCCCCTGCACCTCCATCTAGCCACTTTATGGGGGCGGGAGAGAAGAGGTGTGCACCTGATGTGCAAGCCGCCTGCTGCCAGCATGCTAAGCAGGTCTGGTCCCTCCCGGAGAGACCAGACCTGCTTAGTGTGCTGGCGGGAAGACTTCAGGGGCGCATTTCATCTCTCTGTTGTTGCCTGCTACCGCCAGTGGCAGGCAACGGCAGAGAGCCGAAATGCACCCCTGAAATCTTTGCGCCCTGTGCGGCCGCACCGCTCGCACAGGGCTCGGTACAGTCCTCGTACTGAGTAGAGAGGATGATGGAGTGCCTTCTCTCTACACCCTCAAGATCAGTGGTTCTCAACCCAGTCTCCTAGGCCAGTCAGGTTTTCAGGATATCTGAAATGAATATGCATGAGATAGATCTGCGTACAACAGGGCATGCAGATCTCTCATGCATATTCTTTGTGGATATCCTGAAATCCTGACTGGCTTGGGTGTCCCAGAGTACTGGGTTGAGAACCACTACTCTAGATGCACCTGTTCAAATGTGGGCATCCTCACGCTGGGGTCATCCCCAGAGCTGGCTTCTAAAAAGGCTTTGGACATCTCTATGCCATTTTCAGACATCCAAAGCATGAATAGGGCTTCCAAAATGACCCTCTTAGTAAACAAGGCTCTAAATCTTTTTAATCAGATATTGTTAGGTAGATTGAAGTGAGAGTCATCATTTATATGAGGTACAATCAAAAAATATCAAGACTTGTACACTCAGTCTCATTCAAAGTAGTCCCCTTCCAATAAAACACACTTGCTCCAGCATTCCTGCCACTTCAGGAAACAATTTTGAAATGCCTCTTTCATTATGCTGTGACGTTGCTGTGTAAAACTTTGCATAATGGTCTCCAAGTCATCTAATCTCCTTCCTTTCAGTGGCAATTTCAGTTTTAGAAACAAGAGAAAGTCAAAGGGTGCAAGATCAGGTGAGTATGGAGGTTGACGGACTTGCTCGATTTGGTGTTTGTTAAAGTTGCTACTGGATCGTTCAACATGAAAAATGTGTTGTAAGCTAGAATGTTACTTCAGCACACTTCTAACGGGTCTTCAATCCATTTTCATTCCTATTTTCTTTCAACTTTCATTTCAAATCTTTTACTTTATTGAAAAATCTTCTTCTTTTAAAAAATCTCAGTGTCATCAACCCCAGTGCTTAAAACATCAATATATAAGAATCATAACTTTATTAGAGGACTTCCTTTTAAAATCTTCACCCCTATGTTCAATTTTGTATTAATACAAAATTGAACATAGGGGTGAAGATTTTAAAAGGAAGTCCTCTAATAAAGTTATGATTCTTATATATTGATGTTTTAAGCACTGGGGTTGATGACACTGAGATTTTTTAAAAGAAGAAGATTTTTCAATAAAGTAAAAGATTTGAAATGAAAGTTGAAAGAAAATAGGAATGAAAATGGATTGAAGACCCGTTAGAAGTGTGCTGAAGTAACATTCTAGCTTACAACACATTTTTCATGTTGAACGATCCAGTAGCAAGTTTAGTAATACGTTCAATGAAATAGACCAAATAGCTTGTATTTCTACGATTTGGTGTTTGGCCAAAAACTGCGGGACAAGATGTGATGCATGAGCTGGGGCATTATCGTGATGAAGCAACCATTCACCATTCTTGTGCAACTCTGGCTTCTTACAATGAATTGAATCTCTCAAACGAGTCAGAACTTGAATGTAGTACTCCTTATTGATGGTTTGGCCTTTTGGAGCATATTCACAATGAACAATGCCCTGATAATAAAAGAAAACTGTGAACATGACCTTGACATTGCTCCTCACCTGACAGACTTTCTTAGGTCTGGGAGAGTTTGGAGTCTTCCATTATGAGGATTGAGCCTTACTTTCTGGGTCATAACCATAAACCCATGATTCATCGCCAGTAATAATCTTTTGATGAAATCGGAGTCATTTTCAATGCATTCCAACAACTCCCTGGCTGCAGACATTCTATCTTCTTTTTGGTCAGGGAACAGGAGTTTCGGCATGAATTTTGCAGATACGTCTCATCCCCAAATTGACAGTAAGAATGGATTGTACTGACCCAAAACCGATGTCCATGTTCTTAGCAAGCTCCCCGATAGTCAATTGACGATTTGAGTATATTGCAGCATGCACTGCTTCATCTTTGTCTTCATTCCTGCTCGTGGATGGCCTTCCAGAATGTTTGTCATTGTCAATACTTTGGCGGCCCTCTTGGAACATTTGTACCAGTCATAAACTTGAGTATGACTCAGGCATTCATCACCATACTCTTGCTGTAACTTGTTATAAGTCTTTTTGCACAAATCTGGCAGAATTTAATGTGAATTCGCTGTTCAATTTTTTCACTCATCGTAAATCTGACGAACTACTTTTACATGATACCAAACATCGCGTGATTTAAAAAACTACAGGTGTGCTGCCGCCATGGTACACTCTGCACATGCAGAGTACATAACTAGATCACTGCATGCTTAATAGCATTGTGGTGCATCGTATTGATATATAGCTACCCAACACATCTCAAAACGTTTTGATCACACCTCGTATACATGTGCATTACATTATGCTGTGGTCCAATACTTATGGTCCCTGATTTTAATAAGTTGTTCATTGCATAGACTGATGCCTCTGAGATTAGGTAGAGATAGTCTTGTCCCTAAGGATAGGTCAATTCTATATCTCAATAGGAAATAAAGTCTTAGGGAGCATGAGATAGCCAGTGGTAGAAAGAGAATGTCAGTAAAATGGACCACTTGAACATAATAGTTAATGGAAATAACATTTTGATTGATCACAGTTCACGTTCCCTTAAAGTAGTTGCATCACAATAAGAACAAGAATTTGCAAATCACAATGTTTTCTAGTGTTTCATTCCTTTAACGTCTGCAGAAACTCCGAAGGGGAATATACTGTAGTTGGGCTATTCAGGGCATACTGCCTCTCAGCATGGGCTGTTCAGCTCCTAAGGGTTAGATCTGAGTGGAGGTAGAGGTTATGATACACACACCCTAAATAATCTGAAAAGGTGATTGTAAGAGGTAAACAAGGTACTGATTTCTCTGTCAAGTAAGCAGCTGCTATAGATCAAAATAATGAGTGAGAAAAGCAGAGCCAGTAGCCTTGAAAAACTCTGCTCACAAATATACAACCACAGCGGCAAGGGAGAAGCTATAAGGCTCTGTAATAAAAAGGCACATCCAGGAGTAATGTCAATTTATGATAACTGTGTGTCAGGGTCGTCGATATGGACTTTCGATTGCCTACGTCCCTGGCACACAGTTACCATTCTGGGTTTCTGCTCTGTTTTATGCAGAAGTTAAAGGAACAAAATACCAGAAAATATCAAGTGCTTTGCAAATTCTTGGTCTTATTGTGATGCATCTACTTTAAGGGAACAATGATCTGTGATCAATAAAAATGTTCTTCCTATTAAATGTTGTATCGTTGGGGCCGAGTAGTCCCAAGTCTTAGGTCCAAAGACTGGTCCCAGAAGCAGGTACATAGATTTCCCAGTCTGAAGCTGAGAGACTGGAGATCAGGGTCGAGATTTGTAGAGAGCCACCGTCTAGATGTAGGCTCAGAGGTTCTGAAATCAGAAAAAAGAGATCAGGTACCAGATTCTTAAGGAGTCAGAATCTAGAAACAGGTGCCAAGGACCTGGAAAGAGAAGCCAGGAAACAGGTCAGGTACTAGTTTCTTAGAGGGACAAGCAGCATGGAATCTCGCTACCTTTTGGGAACCTGACACACTGTGCCTGATGCTGGATATTATTCTCTAGGAGCCATTCGGTATAGCACAGAAGTTGCTGAGTCCAGTGGTTGGTGCTAGATACATCTTTGCTATCATCTGCTCCTGCACCCTCCCCTGCAACCTGCGTATCATCAAAGGGAGAGGGAGGTGGAAGCTGTAGATCAGTCTCTTCAGTGTGCTGAGAAGATAGAGCTGCTGAGGAGAGACAACTGCAGGCAACAGAGGGCCTTAATGAATCCATCATGGGGCTGCCACAATACGTACACTCATGTGCCATGGCCCCACCTTCATTGCTGGATGACACCACAGTGCCATGCTGTGCCCCCATCTGTATTGGCCGCAATGGGGAGAGCACCTCCATTGTCCAGCACTACTACCAACACCACCTCCAGCTCCATCATATCAATGCCACCATCTATCTTGGTACCAACACCTCCCCCAACATCTTTGGACCTGTGCTTTCTGGAATGAGGGAACCCTTCAGTTTCCCTCCTTCCATGAAGTCTCCCAACAGTCAGCTGTGATGGATGATGGATGATTTCCTAAAAGCTCCTTAGATTCCAGTGAGACATCAGTCAGCAGATCCTTATCCCTACATAGTCAAGGTCAGGAGGTTGTGGCAGGGGGTAAGGAGCAAAGGAGCAGGGTCCAGGGAGAGGACATGAGCATAATTAACCCTCTATTCCTATAGGCACCCCTTTGGAGGTGATAGCAGGCTTTTGGGGGGAAGAGGGTTACAGGAGGGTAGGGGACTGCCTATTGGTGAGTGGTAGGGGTACTCTCTGCTTGGTGGTGGGTGGCTTGTAATTGCTGCCACTGGACTGCTGGGGGAAGAATAGCCAGGAATGGTGCTGGGAGAGGGGGTATACTGGGAGAGACATGGGGTGGGCGGGGCATGGTAGAAGATGGGCAATTCATATACATGTTTTGTGAATCAAAAATACACACCTACCATCACATAAAATGCCTGTGTATGAGGTCATCTCTTGCTGAAATGCCTAATTGGTAGAGTTGCCCAGTATCTTCCTGCCTTGGCCCTTCACCATCTGCATCCTGGTCTAGGTATGCTGCGTTCTGTTGTTCATGGAGAGTTTGTCAGCACCTCTATGCCATTCTATGGAGCATACAGCAGGCCATGAATATCAGACATACCCTGGCAAGGCTGTACAGCAGTTTAGCCCTGATCTGTCAAGGCACTGGAAGTGGCTCTTGAGCTGGCCAAATGTCCTATCAATGAAAGCACAAGTGTTCCTGTAGGCCCCATTGTAGCATTCCTCTGCTTCTTGTACAGCACCATGATGGGGGGCAGTAGCCAACACCTCAGTCAGTGACCTTTATCATCACCTGCATATGTAGGGGGAGAGAGGAGACATATTAATTTATTGCACCAGGATGTTTCATAAGCTTTCTGGGTTCTTTAGGTCAAGTGCTGCAGCTCCCAGGGTACAGTGCAATCTCCATGCATGTGCGTGTCTAGGTGATGGAGAAGTACAACACTGCGGAAGCACAGATCACGCTGAACAAAGAACAACCAGTCTGAGGTGTGAACAAATGGAAAGACAGAGTCCTTTAATAAGCCAATGACTGAACAAATGGAAAGACGTTCATTGGCTTAATAAAGGACTCTGTCTTTCCATTTGTTCATGCCTCAGACTGGTTGTTAGGTGATGGAGAAGGCCAGTGTGAGGCTTGCCTAGCAGCCATCCATCGGTGATATCTCCACAATGAACACCTTGACTACCTCCCAAGCAAGAATAAGAAGCACTCAACAGGCTTGCACCAGATCTTTTGAACTATACACTCTCTCATGCTGGAACTCCCTCCCTAACCCCATAAGAAACACCACAGATCTCCCCACCTTCCACAAGCTCCTCAAGACCCACCTCTTGACTCTACATTGTAAATTGTTACAGGCAACTTAACATGCCTAAATTTGTAACAGAAAGTTCTGCTTTATTCTGTACTGTATAAAGTTGATTGTTTAATGTAAAGATTGTTATTCAAGGTTCCATGTAAACTGCTTTGACCTCTGTGAAAAGCGGTATATAAATCCAGTCAAATAAAATAAATCAATCAATCTCTGCTCTGAAACCTCTCATAGATGCTAGAGTGGGTAAGGATGTAGGGGGTTTTGCAGGATCCTGGGAAAACATCTTTATGCTGAGTTAATTGAATGCTTTCCTGCTGTAGATGGCCGCCTGCCCTCATGATGACCTCATGGCCAGAAGAGTGCAATTGTTGAGCCCCAGTACCAATTGGAAGTGGGCCACTTCATGGGAATGGATCATGGTTTGCTGCCTCTGCTGCTGTTCTTTGGGAAGGCTACATATTGTGCAGTATGGGTAAGAAAGGCCCTCAGGAATTGTCGCTAATTGGCCGAGACCTGCAGTGGTGGCCAACATAGATTGGAAACTGCCAGTGGCTAGGAAGGTGAGGGCCATGGTGATCATGAAGTGGACAGGCCTCTCTGTATGGTGGAGCAGAGGAGCAGCTCTAGCTTCTGGTATAGATGGATGGTTGCCTGGTCAAAAACAGTTCCTAGTGAGGCACTGATTATCTGTGAGGTTCAGGAATTGGTCACTGGGTCTTTAGACCCTCTAAAATGGGTGCATCTGAATGCCTCTCCTGTGCTTCCTGTGGGTTTCATGTAGCAGGGGCAGTACAACTAATGTGTTCATCTTATCCATGGCTCTTGTCTCTTTCAACTAACATCCTATGTCTTCCATCACCACATCCACAGCACTGCACATGCACTCACATGTGCATGCACCCATATACACACACAGAGAGCAGGGAGCCACACAGAGGCCACAGGGAACACTGGGGTACACACAACCAGCCAGCATGGAAATGTGCAGAAGAGGGACATACACCAGGAAGTATGTCACAGGGGGTTTGGGATTGACACAGCTGGGGGAAAGGGATGCTGCAGAAGAACTGAAAGAAATATCGATACACCAGGAAGATATATTACAACTATTTGATAAATTGAAAAGTAGCAAATCATATGGACCTGATGGTAGACATCCAAGGAAATCCATTGCTTGCCCCAAGACAAGCTTTGTAGAACCTATGTGTCTTTTGAGGAAACTGCTAGGTACTTATGACTTAGATTGGCCACTGTTGGAAACAGGATACTGGGCTTGATGGACTTTGGTCTCACCCAGAATGGCATATCTTATGGTCTTATGTTCTTAACGAGATCTTGGAAGGGGTTAGAGAAGGGCACAGGATGCATTGCAAGGGAAGAAATGGTAGATCACATGACATTTATGTGGAAAGAGATATCAGTTAAGCCAATAACTCACCAGCCAAGTTCCTCCAGTCATCACCACCACAAATAGTTCACAAAGACAACAAAGTCCCATCATTATTCATGATTTATAGCAAGTGTAGATTAGCATGTTTAAAAAAATCCACCCTGCATGTCTGCGGCCTATGTGAAATATTTCATTAACATTAACCTATTTAAGATAAAACAGCACACATCAGCCAACAGCCTGCACACCCTCATACAACCAGACACCAGCACACGTCCCAGAAGAAAACATACACACAACCGAGTCAGCACCCCAAGTGAATACAAACACACACGCAAGGACACAACAGACAGAGCACTCTCCATGGCCGCTCCAACAATATGGAACAAACTACCGGACGATCTGAGGGCTACTACAGACCTCAAGGACTTTAGAAAACAGCTGAAAACCATGCTGTTCATAGAACACTATGGACACATCACATAACCTCAGAAAATGTATAACAGCACATGATACCGCCTAAACAATGTATGTATGTAATATGTTTTTGCACCACTATATATAGCCCACTCTGTACATAGCTCTTACCAATCCAGCACACAATACAAACACACACTCAACTTCACCCTCACTGCATGTATAACACACTCACTTTACTCGATTGTTTGCTGTGATACCACCTTGATTATTAAGATAAGGCGGTTTAGAAATACTGTTAAATAAATAAATAAACATGCAGGCACATGCACTATCCAGGCTGTACCCAGAAATGCCCCATTACGCACCTGGCAGACATGTGCAGAGATGGACGTGCTGAACACAGGCTTTCTAAAATGGCATTTTCAACATGGGTGTGGCTTCCTTGTTTTCCTGCTGCTGCATCCATGTTTAAAATGTGATTGGGGATGCTAAAATAACCCCCTAAAAAATTATTTGCTTCAGCCCTTACTGAGAAAGATGCAAGAGAACTGCCCATGTCAAAAACGGTATTTAATGGGGGTGATCTGGAGGAACTGAAACAAATCTCAGTGAACCAAGAAGATATAATAGGCTAAATCGACAAACTATAGAGCAGCAAATTACTTGGATCGGATGGTATACATCCCAGAGTGCTGAAAGAACTCAAAAATGAAATTGCAGATGTACTATTAATAATCTGTGACCTTTCATTAAAATTAGCTATGGTACCTGAGGATTGGAGGGTAACCAATATAATGCCAGTTTGTTAAAAGATATCCAGAGGTGATTCGAGAAATACAACCCCGTGAACCTGTTATCAGTTCTGGGCAAAATAGTAGAAGCTATTGTAAAGAACAAAATTGCCAAACGCATAGACAGACATGGTTTAATGAGACAAAGTCAACATGGAAGTCTTGTCTAACTAATCTGCTCCACATTTTTGGAACCAACCACAAACGGCAACAAGCCGAACCCCTTGAGCCAATACCCGTCACTCGGCTCAAACCAACATATACACTATGAAAGTGAAGGGATAAGAAACACTCCCATCCCAAATTATTTTTTTATGTCGGACCATTTAATACCTCATCTGGGGTCATTAAAATCAAGCTCCCAGGCTCTGGTAAATCTTTGTCCATTTTAATCAAACAAGCAGTAAAAGATAAATTTAAACTTAACTGCCCACGGTGAAATCCTCAAGGTGAGAGACACACTGCCAGAATTGTACACAATGCTCCATATTTTTGGAAGGCATAAACAAACATGTAGAAAAAAAGGTGAGCCAATTGATGTAGTGTATGAATTTTCAGAAAGTCTTCGACAAAGTCCTTCATGAGAGACTCATAGAAACATGACGGCAAATAAAGATCATATAGCCTATCCTGTCTGCCTTTCCATACCAACTACTACAGTCCCTTTTTTTCCTTTAGAGATCTTCTATATTTGTCCCATCCTTTCTTGAATTCAGATACAGTCGTTGTCTCTATTACCTTCACTGGGCTACTATATCATGCATCTATCACTCTTTCCATAAACAAATATTTCCGGTTATTACTCCTGAGTCTATCCCCTTTCACCTTCATCCTATGACCCCTCATTGCAGTGCTTTCTTTCAGTTGAAAGATGCTCTCCTTCTGTGCATTTATGCCACAGAGGTATTTAAATGTCTCTATCATATCTCCCCTCTCCTGTCTTTCTTCCAAAGTATATACTGTATATCGAGATCTTCAAGTCTGTCCCCATATGCCTTATGACAAAGCCCACTGACCATTTTGATAGTCATCCTCTACACCAACTCCATCCTGTTTATATCCGTTTGAAGGTGTGGTCTCCAGAATTGTACACAATGCTCCAAATGAGGTCTCACCAAGGACTTATACAGAGGCACTATTAGCTCCTTCTTTCTGCTGGCCATTCTTCTCCCTATTCACCCAAGCATTCTTCTGGCTTTCACCATCACCTTTTCTACCTATTTAGCCACCTTAAAATCAGAAACCATTATGTCCAGGTCCTGCTCCTCTTTCATGGACAGAATACTTCACCCCCTGTACTGTACTACTCCCTTGGAGTGTTTCAGCATTAAATCCCAGCTGCCAAATTCTCGACCATCCTTCAAGCTTTGCTATATCCCTCCTCATGTTATTTACTGCTTCTTGGGTGTCTACTCTATTGCAGATTTTGGTATCATCCGCAAACAGGCAAACCATGCCCAACGGCCCTCAAGAAACCCTCACTTGATCCCACCTGTCCTTCTAATTATCGACCCATCTCCCTCCCCCTTCATTTCTAAACTACTCAAATGCGAGGTTCACTGCCGCTGCCTTGACTTCCTCTCCTCTCATGCCCTCCTGGATCCTTTACAATCTGGCTTTTGTCCTTTACACTCTACTGAAACAGCTCTTGCCAAAGTCTCCAGTGACTTGTTGCTGGCAAAATCCAAGGGCCTTTACTCTGTCCTCATCCTTCTTGACCTCTCTGCTGCTTTTGACACTGTTGACCAGAACCTACTCCTCAATACCCTGTCCTTGCTTGATTTTAAGGGTTCTGTAATATCCTGATTCTCCTCCTATCTCTTCCATCGCTCTTTCAGTGTTAGTTCTGGTGGCTTCTCCTCTTCTGCTATCCCACTCTCAGTTGGTGTACCCCAAGGATCTGTCTTGGGTCTGCTCCTTTTCTCTCTCTATACCCAATCCCTTGGTGAGCTCATCTCTTCCCATGGCTTTCAGTACCATCTTTATGATGATGACTCCCAGATCTACCTCTCTACACCAGAAATCTCTCCGGCAATCCATACCCGGATCTTTGCCTGCCTCTCTGACATTGCTGCTTGGATGTCTCACCGCCACTTGAAATTGAACATGGCCAAGACTGGGCTTCTTATCTTTCCCCCTAAAACCTCCTCTCCTCTTCCTTCTTTCTCAGTCTGTGTGGATAACTCTCTACTCCTTCCTGTTTCCTCAGCTCACAACCTTGGGTTGTCTTTGACTCCTCTCTCTCCTTCTCCACACCCATCCATCTGATAGATAAGACCTGCCATTTCTTTCTCTATAAGATCAACAAAATCCGCCCATTCCTTTTTGAACACACAACTAAGACGCTTATCCACTCCTCAATCACCTCCCATCTTGACTACTGTAACCTACTCCTTGCTGGTCTCCCTTTGAATCATCTCTCTCCCTTTCAATCTGTTCAACACTCTGCTGCATGGCTAATCTTCCACCAGCCTCATCATGTCCATAATACCGCTTTTCTCAAGTCACTTCATTGGCTCCCTATCCATTTCCGCATCCAGTTCAAACTTCTCCTGCTGACCTATAAATGCATTCACTCTGTAGCTCTTCACTACCTTTCCTCTCTTATCTCTCATTACACCCCCCCTCGGGAACTCCGCTTTTCTGGCAAACTGCTTCTATCTGTGCCCTTCTCTTCTACTGCTAACTCCAGACTTTGCTCCTTTCACCTTGCTGCACCTTATGCCTGGAACAAACTACCTGAGTCTGTGCGCCAGGCACCTTTTCTGACCCTTTTCAAATCCAGGCTGAAAACTCACCTCTTTGCTGTGCTTTCAGATCTGGACTCACCTGATGTTCTTTGTGTTTCCATACCATTCCCCCTAGGTGTATGCCATGTTTACAACTAATGTGTTGTCTGTCTGTTCTAGGTACTTATGACTTAGATTGGCCACTGTTGGAAACAGGATACTGGGCTTGATGGACTTTGGTCTCACCCAGAATGGCATATCTTATGGTCTTATGTTCTTAACGAGATCTTGGAAGGGGTTAGAGAAGGGCACAGGATGCATTGCAAGGGAAGAAATGGTAGATCACATGACATTTATGTGGAAAGAGATATCAGTTAAGCCAATAACTCACCAGCCAAGTTCCTCCAGTCATCACCACCACAAATAGTTCACAAAGACAACAAAGTCCCATCATTATTCATGATTTATAGCAAGTGTAGATTAGCATGTTTAAAAAAATCCACCCTGCATGTCTGCGGCCTATGTGAAATATTTCATTAACATTAACCTATTTAAGATAAAACAGCACACATCAGCCAACAGCCTGCACACCCTCATACAACCAGACACCAGCACACGTCCCAGAAGAAAACATACACACAACCGAGTCAGCACCCCAAGTGAATACAAACACACACGCAAGGACACAACAGACAGAGCACTCTCCATGGCCGCTCCAACAATATGGAACAAACTACCGGACGATCTGAGGGCTACTACAGACCTCAAGGACTTTAGAAAACAGCTGAAAACCATGCTGTTCATAGAACACTATGGACACATCACATAACCTCAGAAAATGTATAACAGCACATGATACCGCCTAAACAATGTATGTATGTAATATGTTTTTTGCACCACTATATATAGCCCACTCTGTACATAGCTCTTACCAATCCAGCACACAATACAAACACACACTCAACTTCACCCTCACTGCATGTATAACACACTCACTTTACTCGATTGTTTGCTGTGATACCACCTTGATTATTAAGATAAGGCGGTTTAGAAATACTGTTAAATAAATAAATAAACATGCAGGCACATGCACTATCCAGGCTGTACCCAGAAATGCCCCATTACGCACCTGGCAGACATGTGCAGAGATGGACGTGCTGAACACAGGCTTTCTAAAATGGCATTTTCAACATGGGTGTGGCTTCCTTGTTTTCCTGCTGCTGCATCCATGTTTAAAATGTGATTGGGGATGCTAAAATAACCCCCTAAAAAATTATTTGCTTCAGCCCTTACTGAGAAAGATGCAAGAGAACTGCCCATGTCAAAAACGGTATTTAATGGGGGTGATCTGGAGGAACTGAAACAAATCTCAGTGAACCAAGAAGATATAATAGGCTAAATCGACAAACTATAGAGCAGCAAATTACTTGGATCGGATGGTATACATCCCAGAGTGCTGAAAGAACTCAAAATGAAATTGCAGATGTACTATTAATAATCTGTGACCTTTCATTAAAATTAGCTATGGTACCTGAGGATTGGAGGGTAACCAATATAATGCCAGTTTGTTAAAAGATATCCAGAGGTGATTCGAGAAATACAACCCCGTGAACCTGTTATCAGTTCTGGGCAAAATAGTAGAAGCTATTGTAAAGAACAAAATTGCCAAACGCATAGACAGACATGGTTTAATGAGACAAAGTCAACATGGAAGTCTTGTCTAACTAATCTGCTCCACATTTTTGGAACCAACCACAAACGGCAACAAGCCGAACCCCTTGAGCCAATACCCGTCACTCGGCTCAAACCAACATATACACTATGAAAGTGAAGGGATAAGAAACACTCCCATCCCAAATTATTTTTTTATGTCGGACCATTTAATACCTCATCTGGGGTCATTAAAATCAAGCTCCCAGGCTCTGGTAAATCTTTGTCCATTTTAATCAAACAAGCAGTAAAAGATAAATTTAAACTTAACTGCCCACGGTGAAATCCTCAAGGTGAGAGACACACTGCCAGAATTGTACACAATGCTCCATATTTTTGGAAGGCATAAACAAACATGTAGAAAAAAAGGTGAGCCAATTGATGTAGTGTATGAATTTTCAGAAAGTCTTCGACAAAGTCCTTCATGAGAGACTCATAGAAACATGACGGCAAATAAAGATCATATAGCCTATCCTGTCTGCCTTTCCATACCAACTACTACAGTCCCTTTTTTTCCTTTAGAGATCTTCTATATTTGTCCCATCCTTTCTTGAATTCAGATACAGTCGTTGTCTCTATTACCTTCACTGGGCTACTATATCATGCATCTATCACTCTTTCCATAAACAAATATTTCCGGTTATTACTCCTGAGTCTATCCCCTTTCACCTTCATCCTATGACCCCTCATTGCAGTGCTTTCTTTCAGTTGAAAGATGCTCTCCTTCTGTGCATTTATGCCACAGAGGTATTTAAATGTCTCTATCATATCTCCCCTCTCCTGTCTTTCTTCCAAAGTATATACTGTATATCGAGATCTTCAAGTCTGTCCCCATATGCCTTATGACAAAGCCCACTGACCATTTTGATAGTCATCCTCTACACCAACTCCATCCTGTTTATATCCGTTTGAAGGTGTGGTCTCCAGAATTGTACACAATGCTCCAAATGAGGTCTCACCAAGGACTTATACAGAGGCACTATTAGCTCCTTCTTTCTGCTGGCCATTCTTCTCCCTATTCACCCAAGCATTCTTCTGGCTTTCACCATCACCTTTTCTACCTATTTAGCCACCTTAAAATCAGAAACCATTATGCCCAGGTCCTGCTCCTCTTTCATGGACAGAATACTTCACCCCCTGTACTGTACTACTCCCTTGGAGTGTTTCAGCATTAAATCCCAGCTGCCAAATTCTCGACCATCCTTCAAGCTTTGCTATATCCCTCCTCATGTTATTTACTGCTTCTTGGGTGTCTACTCTATTGCAGATTTTGGTATCATCCGCAAACAGGCAAACCATGCCCAACGGCCCTCAAGAAACCCTCACTTGATCCCACCTGTCCTTCTAATTATCGACCCATCTCCCTCCCCCTTCATTTCTAAACTACTCAAATGCGAGGTTCACTGCCGCTGCCTTGACTTCCTCTCCTCTCATGCCCTCCTGGATCCTTTACAATCTGGCTTTTGTCCTTTACACTCTACTGAAACAGCTCTTGCCAAAGTCTCCAGTGACTTGTTGCTGGCAAAATCCAAGGGCCTTTACTCTGTCCTCATCCTTCTTGACCTCTCTGCTGCTTTTGACACTGTTGACCAGAACCTACTCCTCAATACCCTGTCCTTGCTTGATTTTAAGGGTTCTGTAATATCCTGATTCTCCTCCTATCTCTTCCATCGCTCTTTCAGTGTTAGTTCTGGTGGCTTCTCCTCTTCTGCTATCCCACTCTCAGTTGGTGTACCCCAAGGATCTGTCTTGGGTCTGCTCCTTTTCTCTCTCTATACCCAATCCCTTGGTGAGCTCATCTCTTCCCATGGCTTTCAGTACCATCTTTATGATGATGACTCCCAGATCTACCTCTCTACACCAGAAATCTCTCCGGCAATCCATACCCGGATCTTTGCCTGCCTCTCTGACATTGCTGCTTGGATGTCTCACCGCCACTTGAAATTGAACATGGCCAAGACTGGGCTTCTTATCTTTCCCCCTAAAACCTCCTCTCCTCTTCCTTCTTTCTCAGTCTGTGTGGATAACTCTCTACTCCTTCCTGTTTCCTCAGCTCACAACCTTGGGTTGTCTTTGACTCCTCTCTCTCCTTCTCCACACCCATCCATCTGATAGATAAGACCTGCCATTTCTTTCTCTATAAGATCAACAAAATCCGCCCATTCCTTTTTGAACACACAACTAAGACGCTTATCCACTCCTCAATCACCTCCCATCTTGACTACTGTAACCTACTCCTTGCTGGTCTCCCTTTGAATCATCTCTCTCCCTTTCAATCTGTTCAACACTCTGCTGCATGGCTAATCTTCCACCAGCCTCATCATGTCCATAATACCGCTTTTCTCAAGTCACTTCATTGGCTCCCTATCCATTTCCGCATCCAGTTCAAACTTCTCCTGCTGACCTATAAATGCATTCACTCTGTAGCTCTTCACTACCTTTCCTCTCTTATCTCTCATTACACCCCCCCTCGGGAACTCCGCTTTTCTGGCAAACTGCTTCTATCTGTGCCCTTCTCTTCTACTGCTAACTCCAGACTTTGCTCCTTTCACCTTGCTGCACCTTATGCCTGGAACAAACTACCTGAGTCTGTGCGCCAGGCACCTTTTCTGACCCTTTTCAAATCCAGGCTGAAAACTCACCTCTTTGCTGTGCTTTCAGATCTGGACTCACCTGATGTTCTTTGTGTTTCCATACCATTCCCCCTAGGTGTATGCCATGTTTACAACTAATGTGTTGTCTGTCTGTTCTAGGTACTTATGACTTAGATTGGCCACTGTTGGAAACAGGATACTGGGCTTGATGGACTTTGGTCTCACCCAGAATGGCATATCTTATGGTCTTATGTTCTTAACGAGATCTTGGAAGGGGTTAGAGAAGGGCACAGGATGCATTGCAAGGGAAGAAATGGTAGATCACATGACATTTATGTGGAAAGAGATATCAGTTAAGCCAATAACTCACCAGCCAAGTTCCTCCAGTCATCACCACCACAAATAGTTCACAAAGACAACAAAGTCCCATCATTATTCATGATTTATAGCAAGTGTAGATTAGCATGTTTAAAAAAATCCACCCTGCATGTCTGCGGCCTATGTGAAATATTTCATTAACATTAACCTATTTAAGATAAAACAGCACACATCAGCCAACAGCCTGCACACCCTCATACAACCAGACACCAGCACACGTCCCAGAAGAAAACATACACACAACCGAGTCAGCACCCCAAGTGAATACAAACACACACGCAAGGACACAACAGACAGAGCACTCTCCATGGCCGCTCCAACAATATGGAACAAACTACCGGACGATCTGAGGGCTACTACAGACCTCAAGGACTTTAGAAAACAGCTGAAAACCATGCTGTTCATAGAACACTATGGACACATCACATAACCTCAGAAAATGTATAACAGCACATGATACCGCCTAAACAATGTATGTATGTAATATGTTTTTTGCACCACTATATATAGCCCACTCTGTACATAGCTCTTACCAATCCAGCACACAATACAAACACACACTCAACTTCACCCTCACTGCATGTATAACACACTCACTTTACTCGATTGTTTGCTGTGATACCACCTTGATTATTAAGATAAGGCGGTTTAGAAATACTGTTAAATAAATAAATAAACATGCAGGCACATGCACTATCCAGGCTGTACCCAGAAATGCCCCATTACGCACCTGGCAGACATGTGCAGAGATGGACGTGCTGAACACAGGCTTTCTAAAATGGCATTTTCAACATGGGTGTGGCTTCCTTGTTTTCCTGCTGCTGCATCCATGTTTAAAATGTGATTGGGGATGCTAAAATAACCCCCTAAAAAATTATTTGCTTCAGCCCTTACTGAGAAAGATGCAAGAGAACTGCCCATGTCAAAAACGGTATTTAATGGGGGTGATCTGGAGGAACTGAAACAAATCTCAGTGAACCAAGAAGATATAATAGGCTAAATCGACAAACTATAGAGCAGCAAATTACTTGGATCGGATGGTATACATCCCAGAGTGCTGAAAGAACTCAAAAATGAAATTGCAGATGTACTATTAATAATCTGTGACCTTTCATTAAAATTAGCTATGGTACCTGAGGATTGGAGGGTAACCAATATAATGCCAGTTTGTTAAAAGATATCCAGAGGTGATTCGAGAAATACAACCCCGTGAACCTGTTATCAGTTCTGGGCAAAATAGTAGAAGCTATTGTAAAGAACAAAATTGCCAAACGCATAGACAGACATGGTTTAATGAGACAAAGTCAACATGGAAGTCTTGTCTAACTAATCTGCTCCACATTTTTGGAACCAACCACAAACGGCAACAAGCCGAACCCCTTGAGCCAATACCCGTCACTCGGCTCAAACCAACATATACACTATGAAAGTGAAGGGATAAGAAACACTCCCATCCCAAATTATTTTTTTATGTCGGACCATTTAATACCTCATCTGGGGTCATTAAAATCAAGCTCCCAGGCTCTGGTAAATCTTTGTCCATTTTAATCAAACAAGCAGTAAAAGATAAATTTAAACTTAACTGCCCACGGTGAAATCCTCAAGGTGAGAGACACACTGCCAGAATTGTACACAATGCTCCATATTTTTGGAAGGCATAAACAAACATGTAGAAAAAAAGGTGAGCCAATTGATGTAGTGTATGAATTTTCAGAAAGTCTTCGACAAAGTCCTTCATGAGAGACTCATAGAAACATGACGGCAAATAAAGATCATATAGCCTATCCTGTCTGCCTTTCCATACCAACTACTACAGTCCCTTTTTTTCCTTTAGAGATCTTCTATATTTGTCCCATCCTTTCTTGAATTCAGATACAGTCGTTGTCTCTATTACCTTCACTGGGCTACTATATCATGCATCTATCACTCTTTCCATAAACAAATATTTCCGGTTATTACTCCTGAGTCTATCCCCTTTCACCTTCATCCTATGACCCCTCATTGCAGTGCTTTCTTTCAGTTGAAAGATGCTCTCCTTCTGTGCATTTATGCCACAGAGGTATTTAAATGTCTCTATCATATCTCCCCTCTCCTGTCTTTCTTCCAAAGTATATACTGTATATCGAGATCTTCAAGTCTGTCCCCATATGCCTTATGACAAAGCCCACTGACCATTTTGATAGTCATCCTCTACACCAACTCCATCCTGTTTATAATCCGATTGAAGGTGTGGTCTCCAGAATTGTACACAATGCTCCAAATGAGGTCTCACCAAGGACTTATACAGAGGCACTATTAGCTCCTTCTTTCTGCTGGCCATTCTTCTCCCTATTCACCCAAGCATTCTTCTGGCTTTCACCATCACCTTTTCTACCTATTTAGCCACCTTAAAATCAGAAACCATTATGTCCAGGTCCTGCTCCTCTTTCATGGACAGAATACTTCACCCCCTGTACTGTACTACTCCCTTGGAGTGTTTCAGCATTAAATCCCAGCTGCCAAATTCTCGACCATCCTTCAAGCTTTGCTATATCCCTCCTCATGTTATTTACTGCTTCTTGGGTGTCTACTCTATTGCAGATTTTGGTATCATCCGCAAACAGGCAAACCATGCCCAACGGCCCTCAAGAAACCCTCACTTGATCCCACCTGTCCTTCTAATTATCGACCCATCTCCCTCCCCCTTCATTTCTAAACTACTCAAATGCGAGGTTCACTGCCGCTGCCTTGACTTCCTCTCCTCTCATGCCCTCCTGGATCCTTTACAATCTGGCTTTTGTCCTTTACACTCTACTGAAACAGCTCTTGCCAAAGTCTCCAGTGACTTGTTGCTGGCAAAATCCAAGGGCCTTTACTCTGTCCTCATCCTTCTTGACCTCTCTGCTGCTTTTGACACTGTTGACCAGAACCTACTCCTCAATACCCTGTCCTTGCTTGATTTTAAGGGTTCTGTAATATCCTGATTCTCCTCCTATCTCTTCCATCGCTCTTTCAGTGTTAGTTCTGGTGGCTTCTCCTCTTCTGCTATCCCACTCTCAGTTGGTGTACCCCAAGGATCTGTCTTGGGTCTGCTCCTTTTCTCTCTCTATACCCAATCCCTTGGTGAGCTCATCTCTTCCCATGGCTTTCAGTACCATCTTTATGATGATGACTCCCAGATCTACCTCTCTACACCAGAAATCTCTCCGGCAATCCATACCCGGATCTTTGCCTGCCTCTCTGACATTGCTGCTTGGATGTCTCACCGCCACTTGAAATTGAACATGGCCAAGACTGGGCTTCTTATCTTTCCCCCTAAAACCTCCTCTCCTCTTCCTTCTTTCTCAGTCTGTGTGGATAACTCTCTACTCCTTCCTGTTTCCTCAGCTCACAACCTTGGGTTGTCTTTGACTCCTCTCTCTCCTTCTCCACACCCATCCATCTGATAGATAAGACCTGCCATTTCTTTCTCTATAAGATCAACAAAATCCGCCCATTCCTTTTTGAACACACAACTAAGACGCTTATCCACTCCTCAATCACCTCCCATCTTGACTACTGTAACCTACTCCTTGCTGGTCTCCCTTTGAATCATCTCTCTCCCTTTCAATCTGTTCAACACTCTGCTGCATGGCTAATCTTCCACCAGCCTCATCATGTCCATAATACCGCTTTTCTCAAGTCACTTCATTGGCTCCCTATCCATTTCCGCATCCAGTTCAAACTTCTCCTGCTGACCTATAAATGCATTCACTCTGTAGCTCTTCACTACCTTTCCTCTCTTATCTCTCATTACACCCCCCCTCGGGAACTCCGCTTTTCTGGCAAACTGCTTCTATCTGTGCCCTTCTCTTCTACTGCTAACTCCAGACTTTGCTCCTTTCACCTTGCTGCACCTTATGCCTGGAACAAACTACCTGAGTCTGTGCGCCAGGCACCTTTTCTGACCCTTTTCAAATCCAGGCTGAAAACTCACCTCTTTGCTGTGCTTTCAGATCTGGACTCACCTGATGTTCTTTGTGTTTCCATACCATTCCCCCTAGGTGTATGCCATGTTTACAACTAATGTGTTGTCTGTCTTGACTAGTTTGTAAGCTCTGATGAGCAGGGACTGTCTCTTACATGTCTGTGCAGCGCTACGTATGACTTGTTATGCTATACAAATGCTCATTAGTAGTAGTAGTAGTAATAGTAGCCCTTCCTCAATATCATCAATAAAAATGGTAAAAAGAATCAGACCAAGGACAGATCCCCGAGGCACACCACTGGTAACCTCTTTCTCCTCACAGTGAGCGCAATTTACCTATAGATTTTGACGCCTCTCACTAAACCAATTTCTAACCCAGTCAGTCAGTCAGCCATTTTAGGGTCAATCCCTAGGGTGCTCAATTTATTTATAAGCCATACAGTAAAGTCTAATGTGGACAGGATTGTAAGCAACAAATAATATGTATAAAAGTCCTGAACCTTAACTTATATTCAAAAAAGGACCTAAAAATAAACTGAGAAGTTATTGCTTCTAGCAAGAGAGCCTGAAAGAATCAAGGTCACAAAGCCAGAGAGATAGAGAAAGAACTGATATGGCAAAAGTAGGAAACGAAACCAAATCCCTCTAGGCTACAACAGAATTGGAACCAAAAGCCAGATAAGAAATTAAATCCAGAATCCTCAAAGGTCAGAAAACTAATTAATTGACTAAAGGAGAACATTAATTAATCAATGTAAAATATCCTGAGATATTTTAAGAATACCTTGCTAACATTTTTCCTGAGGTGGCGCCTCCTGACCTCCTATGAATTTCTCTCTTGTGACAAGTGCCATGGGAGTAAGATCCCCAGGTTTAGTCACTAAAAATATGGTAGGAGAGAGAAGGAAACCTAGGAAGGGCAGGTAAAAGAAAGGACTTGGGAGAAAAGAGAAAGAAAGAGAATGAAAGGGTAGAGATGAAGGGGGATGAGGAGAAAGGACAGGACAAAGGTAGAGAGGGGAAAGAAAGGAAAGTAGAGAATGGAAACGGAGAGGAGGAAAACAGAAAGTGTGAACCGGAGGTTAAAGGGGAGAGAGCAAAGGAAAGAAAAGACAAGGGGAGGAGGGCAAAAGAAAGGACAGAGAGAGAATAAAGAAGGAAAGCAAACAGGGAAAGGAAGAGGGAAGAAAGATCAATATGGGACGATGAGAAGAGTAAACTGAAGACATGAATTCCTCACTTTTATGCACTGGGCATTCATTCAAGACCAAAGAGGTCTTTGGACGAAAATACAGATGTTGGCTAATTTGAAGCTTAATTTTTAGTGCAAATAGAGGATTTTGAAATCTCGATGACTATACACAAAGCCCTAATCCCCGAACAAGATTGGTACACTGTAGTGGCAGCGCTGAGGGTATCAGTCTGCCTAAGCACTGCTGTAACTTTGCTGGGTCACATACAGCAGCGTGCAGCCCCAGAGGAGCAGGAAATTGCCTGGGAAGAAAAACGAAGCTACCTGCTGCAGTCTAGCTTAAATGTAAGAAAAGCGAATGTAACATTGTGAGCAAGAAATAAAATCATATGGCAATGCAGAAAAGGGTATCTTTTTCTTTACTTCAGGTTTTAGCTAGTCTCACTGCTTCCCGATTCCACTCACAACACCTGCATGCAGTAATGGCAATTATTATTCCCTTCTGGATCTCGGTTGCCTGTGGCAGGCCTAGACTAGCATGCACAAAACAATTTCTCACATCTTATTAAAGTTCCAAGGACAGATTTATTTTCCATCCTAAATGTATTACTCAAATGACAAAACACTTTGCTGACAGAATCCCAGCATGCAACAACCTCATTAGCAGACATGCATGACTGCTGATTGGGAATTAACACCGACTCTCACCCTTTCCCCAGCAAAAATAGTTTGCTTTTCTGTCCACGGTAACTGAATACGGAGACTCCCTCTGTGCTTGGGCTGCCTCCTGTTCGATTCCTGAGGTCCTCTTTCCACTCAGGTCTTTGATTGTCCTGGACGGCACTTTTCACCTCCTCCTGAGGTGCTGTTCGTGTTCCGCTCCCCTCCAATTCCACTTCCTGTTTACAAAAGGAAGTGGAATTGGAGGGGGCAGAAGCAGGAATTGCACCACAGTGTTGGAGAAGAAAGTAACTCCAATGCCATGGTCCTGTTTTAAAAGTATGACCATCGCTACATGTCCTGGAAAGGGGCAGCAGCAGTGACATTGGGAGCCCTTTGACCATTGGTACTCTAGGCAATGTCTTAATCTGCCTAATGGCCATGCTGGCCCTGAGGAAGGATGTTTAGGGTGGGGGTAGGACAAGTATGTAAGAAGATCTCAGTTTCACCTCTGAGTGCAGACTTTCTAGCAAAAAGCTACCCCCCCACTAAAATTAAGTACCAATGAGCGTGGGTGCTTTGCAGCCACAGCAAGTTTCATGGTGAACACAAGTCCATATTTTTGCTTTGCAAACTCCTAAATAGTTTGCTGGTAAAAGTGCCTGTGGATTTTGTCCCACGGAGGTCAGTTTGAAACTTACCTTTAAGTGGCTGGGTGAGCTTGTTTAGACTGACTGCTGCAGATCTACCAAGATGCCCAATTCCAGGAGAGAGACTTTTTGGCCAGTTCTGTTTCTGAACTTACATCCCAAACCAGTGTTGCACCCATTGGAATCAGCACTTCAGACCCCATAATGGGGGGATATTAGAAATCTAGGACTAGCCCAAAAGTTCCCTCCTAGTGCTTGGAAACTTGGCAACTTTGCTACTATAGGTTTTTGTGACTTTGCTTAAAATAAAAATTGCACCATTGACCTTATCTAGTTGGAGACAAGTTTAATCAATAAAATCTGTAAGGTTCTATGCATTGTAGAGAGGTATCTACCAGTTTACACACATGGGGAATGCTTTGCACATCTGGCCGTTCATGTTTTGGATACACATCAGAATCCTTCTCAGGTTATTTATGATACGGTGCTTGGAGAACAGCTGGATCTTTTGCTTTCTTATAGAAATTTGGCTCTCAGAAGCTGACATGCTGGTTGCAAATGAATTATGCCCTTTGGGATATAAATATGTAGTATTGTCAAGGGAAGGGAGGACGAGAGGGAGGAGGGATGGTTTTCTTTAGGAAAGATTTCCCAACTGAGTGGTCAAGTTTACTTTTGCAGGATTGTGAGGGCTTGTAAATTGAAATATTGGATTTTGCTTTCTGTGTTTCATATTGAGCACTGGGAGGAAATTTGACGACTATAGGTCCCTTAGTTGACAAGCTTGTGGGAATAATATTTTAAAATCTCCTAAAACTATAGGGATTTTACCCAATATGTATGTTAATGAGGAGCACAATGCTGTAGTAGAGACCTTAGGGGTTATGCAAGCTCTAAGTCAGAGGTTCCCAACCAGTTTGGTTGTGTGAGCCCCTTATTAACCTCCCAAAGGTTCAGAAACCCCCAGTTCACCCCCACCATTCTTTCTGGACCCCCTCCCCTTTGTGTCAAGTATGTTCCCACTAACCCTCAATTTCCCTTCCCCTTCCTGTCTTCGCCAGTCTTTTTTTCTCATCAACTAGTCCCTACCAGTCTCAGTCTCTTTCTTTCTTCCTCCCCAACCAGTCCATTCCAGTCTCTCTCTCATCCCCCTATCCAGTCTCCACCAGTCTCTCTGTTTTTTTTCTGTGTCTTGCAGATCCCCTGAATCATCTCTAGGATCCCCAGGGATCCAAGGATCACAGGTTGGGACCCACTGAGGTCTATGTCAAGTAGTTTTTCCCAGTTCATGCTGGGAGTCACTTTTTGGATTTTGATATTTGTACCAGTAGATTTCTGAGTTAGGTAGGTCTCTGGTTCTTTGGATAAATAGCCACTACTTATCTGTTCTTAGGGTAGACCACCTCTTGAGGAATACAAGGGAAGATGAGGAATGTCAGAGGAACTCTGAATTTATGTTGGATGATTTTTTTCTTGAAGTGGAGGGAGTCTTATACTTGTGACCAACCGTTGTCTCTGGATCAATTGTTTTTATCATTAGAAGGGGCACTTGCTAAGATACTTCCATGTAGTGAGCAAAAGGCAGGTACCATGGATTATTACCGAGTTGGTGGATAGCAAGAGGGAGCCGCATTCTGTGGAACGCCGCTGGTGGAAGCTGTATGGTGGCGTGGACAATGCCCAATATACGGCACTGCTACAGAAACATCAGGCATTACTGATGGTGGCTGAGAAGACATTTTACAGTATGCCACATGGGTCCAGCGGGCAATTAGCCAACCTAAGGAGTTGTTTGTATTGAATTGATGGCAGCATTGGTTATCCCGGATGATTCTGCAGTGCTTCTCCCCTTTAAGCTGTGCGACTTTTGGGTGCAGAAGATTAGGCATCTTCAAGATGGAATGGGAGCTCCTAACTGTTCCACTTCAGTGGATGTTTGCTCAGATGGAAAAAGCTGGGATAGTTTTAGAGAGGTGGATGAGGTTGAAATGCTGGAAGTGTTAAGCTGACTGAAACCATCATTATTTGTTGTTGTTAAGTGTTGTCGAGTTGGTGTCGACTCATGGCGACCCTCTGGATAGTTGCTCTAAACAATTGTTTGCTCTTCAGTTAGGTGGCTCATTGTTGATAGAGTGGCATCAATCCATCTCATTGTTGGCCATTCTCTCTTGTGTTGACCTTGAACCTTGCTAAGCATGATGTCTTTCTCTATTGATCTCTCTCTTTGCATGATGTGTCAAAAGTAGGAAAGTCAAAATCTTGTCATCTGAGCTTCTAAAGAAAGCTTAGGTTTGATCTCCTCTAGCACTGACTGGTTTGTTCTTCGAGCAGTCCATGGTATACACAGTATTCGTCACCAGCACCGTAATTCTAAGGCATTGATTTTCTTTCTATTTTCTTTCTTTCTTTCTTTATATTATTTCTATACCACGCTCTTAAAATCAGCGCGGTTTACATGACACAAACAAATTGTACAAAGCAGCAGGCATGCGGTGTACATTCCAGAGAACAGGATTTTACAACTTGGATTCAACAGGGGCAACTATTTACACTATGTACAACTGAGCTGTGTGTCAACATGTCTGTCTTTTTCACTGTCCAACTTCTACATCTTTATGACATCATTTAAAATATCATGGTTTGGGCAAGTTGAATCATTATGTGCTAGACATTTACAGGAAGCGAAATACATTGTTGCTCTTGGCCACTTAGTTAATCAGTGTCTGACCCTAGGAATGGTACCTGGAAGGTTAAAGCAGTCAGTGGTATGACCAATTTTAAAGAAACCTTCCCTTGATAGTTCTTAGTTCTTGTTTCTCGATTGTCAATTCATCTTTAAGTAAAATGCTAGAAGTAGTTGTTCTTGATCAGCTCCAGCAGTTTTGGAACAAATTGATTTTTTTACATTTATCCAAATGCAATCAGTAACCCTCACTCCTATTCAAATAACATCCAAACATCAAGAGTGAACTTAGAATAATAACCAAATCATAAAGTAATTTTTTTGTCTGAGGTTTTTGCCATGGGAGGAAATCCTCTCTTGAAGCGTAACTTCCCTTTTATTCAAACTATAGTTAAAATTCACCAATAAATAATCGTGAAATATGCACACTTAACAGTGCTATATCACAATAACAAAATAAGTGAAATACTCATCATAATATTGGAGATTTGATTGGTAGCACGTCTTGTTTGACTAATTCTCAAGTAATTCCTATGGAGATAGAACAAGGTCATTTTCCCTGTTCTAAATGTGATTTTTGTGTACAAGCTATTGAGGGGCGTGAATGGCTGATTCCTCAGATGGAGTTTCATCATACATTAAAATGGTCCACTTTTTGTTTGACATCTTTTGTTGTATATGTGTTACTGTGCCCTTGTCAGAAATTATACATTGGCCGCACTACTCGAATAGTGCGACGTCATTTACAAGAGCATGCTTCAAGAGTACGGAATTTGGTGTTATCTGCACCCATAGTACAACATTGTGTGGATTTTCAACACAAATTTACTGATTTTAAATGGCGAGTTTTGGATCATGTCCCCGTTAACCCTAGAGGGGGTGATAGAGAGAAGAAACTTCAATTGCTGGAACAAACCTGGATTTTTCGTTTATCAACGGTGGAACCGAATGGGTTAAACCTTGAACAGGATTGGGCTAGCCTAATGTGATGTGTCATCAATTGATTGGCTTTTGAGTTTAAATACCTTTACAACATATATAAAGTGGTCATGACATTAGACTGAATCATCAATGGCATTTTTCAGAACATGCTGTAGCTCTGTAAAAAATTGTATTGCTTGTTGATTTGCAGTACCTTTAAGCGTTGAAACAGAATCGGATTGAAATGACCGGATCCTAAACGCAGTGCTGTGTTCGTTGGTTTAACTGCAATAACGACGAATTTCTTCGAATGGAAAGCTGCCAGTTTTTTCCTGCCGGTTTAATTGTGATAACGGCGGATTTCTTCAACTGAAAAGCAACCAGCTTCCATGTCTACATCAATGTGATGAGTATTTCACTTATTTTGTTATTGTGATATAGCACTGTTAAGTGTGCATATTTCACAATTATTTATTGGTGAATTTTAACTATAGTTTGAATAAAAGGGAAGTTACGCTTCAAGAGAGGATTTCCTCCAATGGCAAAAACTTCTGACAAAAAAATTACTTTATGATTTGGTTAGTATTCTAAGTTCACTCTTGATGTTTGGATGTTTTTTACATTTATGGCAATCAGACTGAAGAGCCACAATATAGAAATGTTGCTGGTTTCCCTGCTAGATAATTTGCATCAGGGATTAGACATGAGTCAGTCTTTTCTAGTAGTGTCCTTGCATACAACTTCTGTATTTAACGTCATCAGTCATAGTGTTCTGCTTCAGTGGCTGGTGGCAATGAGCTGTTCAGGTGCTATGCGTTATCATGGTTTGCATTCTTTTTAACTGATCACTCCTATCAGGTCAGGTGAGGAAAGAGAAATGTCAGATTGGAAGAAGGTGGCAATTCCCTAGAGATTGTCCCTCTCCCTGAAATTTTTAAATGTTTACATTTGGCCCCTGGAAGAGTTGCTGGCTGAGCAAGGAATTTTTGCAAGGTTGCATGCAGATAATATTCAATTTGTTGTCCCTCTTGAGAGAACATTCAAGGAGATGAGGCTTGTGATAAGGAAGCTTATCTTAGTTCAGGAAGGAGCTATAATAGAGGTGAAGTGACTCTGAACAAGCACCCTGTCTGTTCTGGTAGAAATAATAAAACAGAATGTTTCCATAAAAGACTACCAGTCCCAGAATGCACCAGGTTTCCAACAGCCATTAGAAGAGCTGAAGTGGGGAAACGTGTGTTCAATCAGGAGGGCTATGAGGTAATCCCCAAGCACTCATCTCCAAGGGCAGGGCTTGATTCAGCACAGCTGCACTGTGCTAGGGTGGAGCATTCATCTAAGCAGGATAAAAGAAAAGCTTATTCTACAGAGGATCATCTTGATCAGAGGCACCTTGATCATCCTGATCATCATCATCAGCAGAAGCCAGAGCTGACGGACAGAGAGAGCAAGAAACACTTTGGAAGAAAGAAGAGAAAAGCATTTGGGAGGTCTAAAGGAGTCCATAGCAGTACGTATACTGGGAGGCATTCCAGAGGCAAGCAAACACCATTGGACTGGGGTAAGCCAGAGGAGTGGGGTTGCAGAGCCAGGAATCCCCGGACAGCACCTGTGAGGGAGACGGCTGCACTTGGAAGGAACCCTAAGACCAGTGCCAGAAGGTATGTGAAGAGAGATCCAGTGTCCAGGGATCTTGATTGGAAGGCTGGACATAAGAACTGGACTACATACTGGCCAGGATATTTAGAGAGGAACTCTAACAGCAATGGAAGCTCAGGTATGAACACTGATCTATGCCCTAGCTCTTCACTGGGAAGACAGCAGGGAAACAAGTATTGTCCTGAGAGTGCTCCATTGAGAAATTCCTCTGTGCCAATCCATGATAGTGAACCTATGATAATTGAAGAAGGGGAAGATGTTATAAATGGGGACTTTGAGTACATGGATTGCTCTCTGTCTAAACTTCTGTGGTAATATGCTGTCACAAAATACAACAACCATCACAAAGAAATATAAACTTGTTCTTTAATCTACTCAGAAAAGCTTCTGAGTAGGATTTGAGCCACGTAGTAGAAAGTAAACCAGCCAAGAGGGTTTCAGCTGGTAATGGTTAGCAATTGAGCCTTGCCTAATTGCCTGTGAGCTCTGGAGGGACACTTCTGAGTGTGTGTGAAGATACAGGAAGATATCCCTGAAAAAGAACAGGTTTTTTTTCTACTTTGTGGGTTTTGTTGATTCTTTGAAGCACTGCTAAGAAGATATTAGCAGCAGCCTACAGAAACGACCTTTCTGTTTCCATCAAGGTCTTTATGCTTTGATTTGATTGCTTAACAAGTTCAGCTGTTGTTATTTTCCTTATTTGTTTTTCTAAGTATAATACTGAAAGCAAGTATTCCTTTTTATGTGCTACCAAGTATATCTGTGTTGGGAGAAATAACCCCATAAATAAAATATCTTCTTTGCTTTACATTCGAGCAAGCACAACTAATTTATTGTAAACGGCTGAGTCTGGTATGAATGGACTACATTTCCCACAATCCTTTGCAAGTCATATTAATTTTTGCCTTTGCCAAGACTGTGGACATTCTCACCCAGCGCCCCCGTTTACAGGCTCCATGAGGAACTAAGAGCAAACACATTGGCGTTGAATCTGGAAAACACAAAGCTCCTCTTTATTTGTTGGAAGGGCTCCTCTTTTTATTCTAGCCTGGTTGGAGTTACAATTGAGGACTGAGTAGTGAAGCCCTATATTTAGAATTTGTCAGTTCAACTAGGCACTGAGCTTGATCCCCGAAGGGGCACATACAGGCAAGACTGTACCGAGCCCTGTGCAAGTGGTGCGGCCGCACAGGGTGCAAAGACTTAAGGGGCGCATTTCAGCTCTCTGCCATTGCCTGCCGCTGCCACTTTAGCGGCGGCAGGCAGCGGCAGAGAGCTGAAATGTGCCCCTTAAGTCTTCTCGCCTGCACACTAAGCAGGTCTGGTCTCTCCAGGAGGGTCCAGACCTGTTTAGTGTGCCGGCGAGTTGCACATCGGGTGCGTGCCTCTTCTCTCCCGCCCCCATAGAGTGGCTAGATGGAGGTGCAGGAGGGTGGGCGCATGCCCGATGTGCAACTCGCACAGGGCGCTTTTCACCATCAGTACAGCCCTGCGTCCAGGCCATCTCGGCACCCCCAGGCAGGATGGGCCCATTAGGACCCAATTCTGCACCGCAGGAGCAAGATGGCCATGTGGCTGCATGATCGGGCCCTTTGGTGGCCTGGCATGCCCCGGCATTGCTGCAGGGACGTCCTTCCCATGGCACAACCTGCCCACTGCCTTTGTGACCCCCAATTCCCCACCGTGGGCCACTGAGGCTTGGATTGGGCAGTGGGGATTCACTGTGAGTGTCACGTAGCTCCAGTGGGGGGAGGGGGGGGAGGGCTGCTGGGCTCCAGGGATGGCTGTGGCCAGAATCGGAGGGGCGCCCCACCCTTATTCCACCTCAGAGGTGAATAAGCAGGTCATCCCCCCGGCAACCCCAGACGTAAAGGGCTGTCACTGTAAGTTACATACATCCGGAGGTTGGTCCCACCCATGCTCCGCCCACTCACTGTCCCTGTTCCCCACAGCACACACAGCGGCTCTGTATGTGCAGTGGGGCCAGGAGGCAGCATAGGCTAAAAGAGGATAGCGGGGCTGGATGTCCCATCGGGATGTCCAGCCCCGCTATTTGCCTTCGTGGATTGGGCCTTGTGTTATCAATAAAGCCGCAAGTGTCATCTGTAGCAAATGCAACTTTTAAAATCTCAGGTGGGTGCAGAGACTGTTCCATTATCTTTCTAGGGACGTTTAATGGGTTGTAGAACAAATCTATAATGTTATCAGATCTGAACTACTGTAATAGATATCTATAGGGCTGGAGAAGAAGCCCACTTGCTAAAGTAATGGCCTGGGAGCCAACACGACCAGCATTCTTTTAGCATTTGGGCAAATCACATAACCCTCTTTTGCCTCAGGTACAAACTTAATGTAGATCGTAAGCCCTACATATTTGACTGTAACTGTAACTCACTTTGAACTACTACTGAAAAGGTGAATGCTAAATATGAATAAATAAAATATACTTTGAAGGGAAGAGCAACCAGTATGATAAAGGGGATGGAAGGATATCCCTATGAGCAAAGGCTTAAAAGGTTAGAGCTCTTCAGCTTGGAAAGAGATGGCTGAGGGGAGATATGATAGAGGTCTATAAAATAATGAGTGGAGTGGAACTGGTAAACATAGAGCAGTTGTTTATTCCTCCAAAAAATAAACATTGAATTATAGAAACATGATGGCAGAAAAAGACTACATGGCCTACCTATGTGGAACGGTGTCAAAGACTTTACTGAAATCTAAGTACACCACATCTAGGGATCACTCTTGGTCGAATTCTCTGGTAACCCAGTCAAAGAAATCAAGAGTAGCTAATTCCTCACAAACACAGTCTTCTGAAAATTGTTCAAGATCACCTTCACGTCTGTTTTTATTTGTGGGTGTTTTCTGAAGTCCTGATCCTGGCTCTTCATCTGTGAACACAGAACAAAAATATTTGTTAAGCAATTCTGCTAATAGAAGACAAGGGGACATGCAATGAAGCTGCAATGTTGCACATTTAAGATAATTGGAGAAAATATTTTTTCACTCAGCGCGTAATCAAACTCTGCAATTTATTGCCAGAGGATGTAGTAAAACCTGTTATTGTAGCTGGGTTTAAAAGAGGGTTGGACAAGTTCCTGGAGGAAAAGTCTATAAACCATTATTAAAGTAGACTGAAATCCCCTGTCTACCGTTAGGATAAGCAGCATGGAATATGTCTACTTTTTGGGAACCTGACAGGTACTTGTGACCTGGATTGGCCACAGATGGAAACAGGATCCCTGGCTTGATGGACCTTTGGTCTGACTTAGTCTGGCATATTTTATGTACTTAGATGCTACAATTTTTTCAAAATTCTGGCTGCCAATATTTCAAACATATAACTCCTTATTTGACAGTGCTTCATTGGTTGCCAGTGGAGACAGTAGGAGTGAATATAAAGTTTTGGGTTGTGCATTGTAATGCCCCTGGATGTCTGAAAGATTTCATTTAAGGGTACCAGCTGGTCCAACTTCTATGATGAGCTGAGAAAACTTTGTTGAGGATTCTGACCCCTCTCCCAAGTGAGATGAGGTTGGACTGTCTCAGTAAATGGACCTACTTTATGGAATGTTTTGCCTGCGTCTCTCGGAGATGAGCAAGACATTTTGCTATTTCAAAAGTAGGTTAAGGCTGTACCATTTGCAGAGGCCGGATTAGGTAGGGATTTAAGATTTAGAGGAGGTAGGAGGATGTGGGGAGCTGTTTGAAATTTATATAGGTTTTAATCTATGTAATATTGTCTAGTGTTGATGTTATATGTATTTATGTGCGCTGTCATGAATGGGTTGAAACAGATTAACAACGTAAAAGGGTCTGCAAATAAAAGTATAACAATCCTGTCTTTCTGTCTCTGGCTGTCTTGGTCTTTCATTTTTTTTTTTTATAGCAGCCAAGAAAGAAGGCAATTAGGAGCAGTAGATATTTATTTTGCAAATGTAAAGTGTGCCTTTGAGTCAGTCCTAACTCCTGGTGACCCAGAAGCTCCTGGGTTTTCTTGGCAGTGTCACTGAAAGTAGATTGCCAGGCCTTTCTTCTGAGGCAGTGGAGGGTTAAGTGACTTGCCCAATGCTACAAGGAGTGCTAGTGGGAATTGAACCCTGGTTGCTTGGTTACTAAGCCAGTGTTCTAACCACTAGGCTACTCCTCCACTTTTTATTTTATTTAACAGTTTTATACCACTTTATCATTTCAATCAAAGTGGTTTGCATTGTAACTTAAACTTGGTAATGTACATTAAAAAGGGACATTGATAACTTGGATTTTTTTTCTGAGCAATGGAGGGTTAAGTGACTTGCTCAAGGGGTACTAGGGGGAGTTGAACCCTGGCTGTTTGGTTTGCAAGCCAGTGCTTTAACCATTAAGCCACTCCTCAATCCATGATGGGAGATGGTATGATGGGAGACAGAACGTTGTCGATAACATGAGGAGGGGTCTTCCAGCATGTCCATGCAATAAGTTGGAGAAGACGCTACTGAAGTAGAATCACATTTGGCTCGGATAATTCATATTTCAAGGTCACTTAAAAAACAGAATCAAGACTTCCGGTGATGCGGTGAGCAGGAGCGGACACGAACCGCTCGAGCTCCGGGCCCCCCCTGCTCCTCTGCCTTTAAACGTGCCGATGTAAAGGCTCCGGTTTGAGATCCGACCTCCCCCCGGCTCACCTGTATTGGCGGCACGGAGTTGGATCCCCCCCCGCTCTCCGACGCTGCAGCGAGAAGGACGATCAGCCGACGTCGGAGCCAGGCCTGTCCCTGCAGCGGTTCTGTGGGTGAAGAGGAACCCCCCTCGCTTCATAGAGCCAGCGGAGGCTAGCCGGTAAGTGGCGGCCAGTGGGAGAAACGCCCCCTGCCTCCCCGAACCGGCGAAATCAGACGGCTGGTTCTTGCGCCCCCCCCCCCTACCCCGTGCAAGATCGCAGTGCCGGGAACCGGCGAAGACGTCGGAAGGCGCCCCTAGCCCCTGCGCTTCTTCGTGCGAAGAGAAGGCCTTAGTGCTGCTGCCGCCGGGGATTAGATCTCTGTGGCCTTGGTGGTCGGAGGAAGAGACGACCGGAGCCCCCCCCCCTCCCTTACATTTCTTCACCCGGAGAGGAGGCAGCCTGCGGGAGACCTGAGGGCCTTGGCCCCCCACGGAGATCGTGGGGTGGTGACTCTTGGGGGGAGCACCAGGGGTGGTCTGCAGCTTTGCAGTTTCGCAGTGGTGCTTTGGGGACCATACTTTTTGGAGTGCTCCCTTCGCCGGTGTTCTTCTGCTCTCGCTCCCTGGGGGTATTTCCACTCTTACCGCCCTCAGGGCTCAGTATCTTTCGAGAGCTTCTTCCTGCTGCTCCTGGGCCTCCATACTGCTGGCACCGCAGGACTGAGATTGCAGAGCTCAGGCATATTGCAGAGAGCCGGCTTTTCCCTGTTAGCCCAGAGAGCACCCAGTCAGGCGTTTTCACAGCTTGCCTGACGGAGGAAGAGCCGGGGACCGGAGAGGCCTTGCATTTTCGGGAAGACAGCGAGGCAGGCGAGGAGCCAGCGGAAGAAGAGGAGATGGCGGCGGCAGCAAAGGGGGGACGCCGCGAAAAAGAAAAAGTGCCCATGCAACACAGAGTGGCTGAGCAACCCTCACCGTCAAAGGTAGGGGCCAAAACGGAACTGGTAGATGAAATCTCGGTGGCGGTGGTGGGGGCGCTATCCGCACAATTTGAAGACCTGCGGGGCCGGATGGATCTTCTTCAGTCCTCAGTGGAGGCCCTTGGCAGTCGGATGCAAGAGGCCGAACATAGGATAGAGCAAACGGAGGAGAATGTGCTGGAGTTGCAGCAGGAGGTGAACCGCATGAGAACACAGCTACAGGGTCAAGAGGCCAAGCTAGATGACCTAGAAAACAGGTCTCGCCGCAATAACTTGCGCTTTCTTGGGATTCCAGATACCATAGAAGACAGAGAGTTAAAACCCTATGTGGAAGACTTGGTGAAGAAAATCTTGGAAAATGAGGCAGAAGGAGGCCTGGTGCAAATAGAGAGAGCACACCGTGTTGGGCCCAAGAGAGTCAACGACAGCCGACCCAGGGTGGTCTTGGCGAGATTCCTGCGATTTCCACAAAAGGAGGCGGTGCTGCTTGCGGGCGGCGAGAAAGATGGGATCGGTTTCCAAGGACAATGCTAAGCTGCGAATAGTACAAGATTACTCTGCGGCCCTGGGCCAACGTCGACGAGACTATGGACCTTTGTGTCAGACACTGATAGATAATAATATCAAATTTATAGTGCAATACCCGGCCCGCTTGATCTTCACCCATGGGGGAGTTCGCAGGACATTTGAATCAGCCGCAGCAGCGAAATCATATATAGATGAGATACGGAGAGGTGCAGCAGCGGCCACCGAAGGACAGTAGTGAATCGTGGAGAGCGAGTTTCGGACTGGAAGAGCTATCCGGGAGGAGCTAGAATAAACCATATTGCTCCTACTGGGAGGAAGAGTTGCCTCCAAGGGGGGGGTATCAGGGGTTTGAAATTGTTGAGTTAAAGTTAACTATTTGGTTTGCCCGGGATATATTGTGGGGTTGTGGTCTTGGAGGTGGGGGAGGGGATGCACATGGAGGTGGAGTGAGCCGGGGGGAAGGGCGGGTGGGGGGGGGAGGGGAAATCAGACGGGCGCATAGAGAACTGGTGTGGGGAGAGGAGTGGGGGGGCACTACACGCATCTTGGGGTCACAAAGGAGGGGGAGAGGAGGTAATAGGTATAGATGAGGGGTTGGAGGAGAGAGGGGAGTGGAGGGGGAGTGGGGGGCGAGGGAGGGAGGGTAGCGGGGGTTGTAGAGAGGGGGTGGTGGGGGGAGGATAGGGAGGGGGGGAGGGAGGCGGGGGGAGGGAGGAAGAGGAGAGCAGCTCGAGAGGAGTTATTGGGTTCTGGATGGGGTACATACACCATAGAGAGGGAGGACCTCAGGCTGGGGGGGGCCCTTTCCTGCAACAGAAGACTTGCAGTGAGGTTTGAGGCCTATGGTTATCCAGTGACCTGAAGATTATATCCTGGAATGTCTGTGGGATCGGTAACCCTATCAAGCGATATAAAGTGTTGCAGGCCCTAGCAAGGCAGAAATGCGATGTGGCAATGTTGCAGGAAACCCACCAGACTGCTGAGGAACATCTTAAATTAAAAAGGGATTGGGTGGGACAGGTGTGGGGGGCACCGGCGATGGGGAGGAAAGGTGGAGTGGTCATTCTGATACACAAGCGAATCAGATTCGTCCGGGAGAGCATGTTTGTGGGGGCTGGGGGAAGATATGTGCTTCTGTATGGCGTATTAGAGGGGAAACCGGTGGTGTTGGGTAACGTGTATAGCCCGAACGTACTGGACCGGTCGTTTTATGCCAGTCTGGGTTCCCGAGTGGAACAGTTGCCGGCCGCCCCCCTGATCTTGGCAGGCGACTTTAATGGCGTCATGGATGCGGAACTCGATACAACTAGAGGTGGGGGAGATAGGGCTCGGGTCCACACCGCTAAAGCGTTACAGAGTTTAGGGCGTAGGCTGGGAGTGGTGGATCCTTGGAGGCTGTTGCACCCTTTTGAAAGAGACTACTACACACATCAATCACTGGCACATGGATCGGGTGCCCGTATTGATTATGTGTTTGTTTCGGAGAGATCCTTTGCCCAAATAGAAAATGCGCAATTGGGCCCTATCGCGATATCGGACCATGCGTGGGTCGGGGTGGACATGGTATGGCATGACATTAGCGCACGGACGCGCATTTGGAGGTTTCCTATGGAATTGTATAGAGATGTCGAATTCCATACATTCATAGGGCAGAAGTGGCAAGACTTTGCTGTTCACAACGCTCAACACCAAGAAGACCCGGAGCTCTTCTGGGAAACCGCAAAGGTAGTCCTACGGGGAGACATTATAGGGTATGTCGGGAGGAAGAGGAAGCTGTTGACGCAGCAGATTGTCCGGCTGGAGCAACAGGCTCGTAGAGAGCGGCGAAGGCGGGCGCAGAACCCCTCGGTGGCGAACGGGAAGAAAGTTTGGGAAACCCAAACGGCCCTGAACGAACTGTTGCACCAAAGGGCCAAAAAGTCCTTTTTGTATTATCGGTTCCAGCTATATCGACATGGGGATAAGCCGGGCAGGCTCTTGGGGCGATGCCTTAGGGGTAGTAGGGGGACCGGACTGGTTGCGGCACTCAGGGATAATCAGGGGACGCTGCACAGAGAGAGTAAGGCGATTGCGCAAGTGTTTCGGTCGTTCTATCAAAGCTTGTACTCGAGGAAGGGAGGGTCCCAGTCGGCCATGGAAGATTACCTGGGGGGCTTGCGCCTGCCCCAGCTGACAGTGGACCAGAGGGCGCAATTAGATGCGCCGGTGTCCGAGGAGGAGATACAACGGGTTATCCAGCAGGCGAGTTGCTGCAAGACGCCGGGTCCAGACGGTTTCGGGGCGGAATTTTATAAGTTGTTGGGGGAGAAGCTGGGCCCCTCCCTAGTGGCAGTGTATCATAGAAGAGTGGAGCAAGGGGGATTTGAGCGGGGGGAGAATAACGCGCATATTATATTGATCCCCAAAGCAGGGAAAGATCGTACGCAGGCTACGTCTTATCGGCCTATATCCCTGCTGAACTTTGACGTGAAGATACTGGCCAAGGTGCTGGCGGACCGCCTGGCCCCGGTTTTGCGGGAGCTGGTGCACGACTCTCAGGTGGGGTTCGTGAGGGGACGATACGCAGTGCGTAATCTTCGTAAAATTGTGGCCTCACTGGAGTGGGTACGGAGTAGGAAGTTGCAATCTCTCTTGATCAGCTTCGACGCGGAAAAGGCGTTCGATCAAGTGAACTGGGCATACTTAAAATATTTGCTGCCCCAGTATGGCCTTGGGGTGTCATTTTGTAATATGGTGGAGCTCTTATACTCGAGGCCTACAGCAAGAGTACTCTGTAATGGCGTGCTATCGGATGGCTTTAGGCTGGAGAGAGGAACGAGGCAGGGATGTCCGCTCTCTCCGCTGCTTTTTGTGTTGTCGCTGGATCCTCTGGTGCGGCGGATTGAGGCGTCCAGGGATATATGCGGCATAGATATAGGGCGACATACCTTTAAGATGGCTGCATTTGCTGATGATATGCTTGTGCACTTGCTGTCCCCTCAGACGTCGCTGCCTAGTTTATTACAGGAATTCTCTCTCTATGGCAGTTTTGCGGGATTGGGTATTAATATGGAAAAGTCGGAGGCCTTGGATGTGGCGGGGACACTGAGGGGGCAGTGGAGTGGGAGCTTCCCACTGAAGTGGGCGGGGGACTCCTTCGTGTACCTGGGGGTGCTATTGACTAGGGATCCGAAAGAGCTATATAGACAAAATTTGGAACGGGTCTTGGCCCAAATGCGCTCGCAGCTTCAGGCATGGACTCCGCTCCCCCTGTCTCTGTTGGGACGGGTGGCGGCATTGGGAATGGTGATTTTACCACGGGTGCTGTATTGGTTGCAGACCCTTCCAGTGTGGATATTGAAACGAGACTTAAACTCTATTGACCGGGAGATTCGGAAATTTCTTTGGAGAGGGGCCCGGGCTCGTATACCATTACATAGACTGAGAGGGAGATGGGAACGAGGGGGGGTAGGGCTTCCAGACCTACAGAGTTACGCCCTAGCGTGCCAAGCGCGGCATATCGGGGATTGGTTGGGGGACACGGAGGTGTACACCCCCCGAGCGTTGGAGGCGGCCTTTGTGGCCCCGCAATCTCTGCTAGCGGTGCTGCATTTGGAGAGTAAATACTTGACTGGAGGAGTGACGAGTAGTGCGCTGATCCGTCCAGCACGACAAACGTGGCGATGCTTGAATGGACTTTGGAGGGAGACTCCTGCGGTCTCGAGTTGGCTGCCCCTACAAGGGAACTGTCGGTTCACCCCTGGATCGGACTCACCAGTGTTTTGGGGATGGTGGAGGCAGGGTATACGGAATATTGGACATGTGATTGCCCCAACGGGGCAGTGCAGATCCTTTGCGACCTTGTGCAAGGATTATGGGATAAGCAGCCGGCATTACTTTGCCTATGCCCAACTACATCACTATATAGCCTCGCTCCCGCAGACTGCACTCCGGGTGGAAAGGGCTGCGCAGATATTGGAGTTCTTTGCATTGGGGGAGGAAGATCCGCCCACAATTGCAAGTTTGAAGAGGCGCATAGAGGGGTATGTTAATCCGCCGGATTATGGGGTGGAAGAGACTTTGTGGGGTCGGGAGTTGAATTTGGTGGTGCCCCCGGGGTCACTTAATAGGGCCTTGAGCGGGATACGCGGATTAGTGGAGGGGGCCCGCTGGCGGGAAGTGCAGTTTAAATGTTTAATACGAGCACATTTCTCTCCTAGACGTGCACTACGGTGTTGTCTTACTGAGGAGGGAGGATGCCCAAAATGTTCTAGCCCCTTGGCGGATTTGGGACATATGTGGTGGAGATGTCCGAGGATTTACCAGTATTGGAGAAAGATTGCTGATTATATGAGTACGGTCATATCCCAACAGATTGACTGGACGGCGTCGCTTGTGGTGTTAGACAGACTTGGACCACTCCACCCGAAGGGGAGGTGGGAACGCCTGTTAGTTAGGAAAGCATGTCTGGTGGGTAAAGGCCCAATACTTCGCCGGTGGAGAGAAGCGGTGAGCCCTACCTTTTGGGAGTGGCGCAATAGCTTCCACCACCTAATGCTTATGGAAAAGAGGGGAGCTAAGGGAAATGCCCGTCGTTGGGCTTCATTCCTGCTGGTATGGGAGCCATATATTCAGAGGCTGGGGCCTCGGGCCCGGAATGAGGTCCTCCGGGTGGGCTAAGGCAGGACAGAGGAGGATAGGGGAGTACATAGAGATGTGCGGAACCATGGATAAGTTCATGTATGTTCCCTTGTGGTAGAGGAAGAGCTGTGGGGGCTGGGGGGAAGGGGGAGGGAGGGAAGGAGGGGAGGGGGGTTCAAACTGTAAACTTTGCGGTACCTTTTAGTATGATCTGTGCTGCTACCCTGGAGCGGGGGATAAGACACAACCCCTGCAAGGGTTGCCATGTTTGTATACTGTTTTGCATGATCTGTATTGTGTGGTGCTGTTTTCAATAAACAGAGTTTTCAAAAAAAAAAAAAAACAGAATCAAAGATAATGAGGACAATCTTCAAAGCCACTGACCCAGGTAAATAATGATTTACAGAGAAAAGCTAGTTGCCTGAAAATTGGTCTCACTCAGTCTAATTAATGGTTCCATAGCAGTCATACTTTTAGCTGGGCTGAGGGGAGGCGCTCCTGGAACAAAGTTTAGGGCAGCATTGGGAAGTGATGAGAGCTGATTGGATTTTTTAATCTATGCTCATTTTATTCCAGCAAAAATCTGCTCACAGATAAAGTAGTTGTAGAAGTTATGGGTCCTTTGTATCTATGGGCAAATTTGAAACAAAAACTCCATTTGTGGTTTCCTTTTGAAAATTAGGAGGAAGGCCCCTACAGTTTTACACATAGACAGGCTATTTAAAAATTGACCCCAGTATGTATTGTTTATATTGACCACTGGTGCACACTGAACTGTGTAAGGTAATTTATATAATCACAATGTCTCAATCTGAATCACCGCTTTATGGTTCTTGCTCCTCAGTAACAATGAAAAGAGGTGTCCTGGTTCACAGATCTAAATGCCATAATGCCAGGTTATTTAGATGAGCTAGAAAGTGAACATCCAATAAGAAAAAACAGTTGGAAAAGTGCATGTTAGCTAGGTAGGACAAATTCTGTGCAATGCAGAGTCAGCTCTGATGTGTGAGCTTGCGAGGGTGTAGTGCTGGTGCTAAGAGGGAAGGAGAGATGCAAATGATGGGCACCGGGAGCTAGACTGGTCCCTATGGGTCTGGGGTGCAGAGTCCAGGTTGTATTGTGCATATGTGTGTAGGGGCCACAGGAGCAGTTGCCTGGAACCCCCACACCACAGGACACTCCTGCACACCTGCCCAAAGGTAAAGGAAACATAGTCCACTGCTGGGTTCAACTCGTCTCTAGTGGAGGTACAGTAAGAAACATGGAAAGATGACGGCAGAAAAAGACCACATGGCCTATCTACTCTGCCCTTCCATATCAACTACAATAGCGCCCTTCCTTCCTTTAGAGATGTTCTGTTTTTGTACCATGTTTTCTTGAATTCAGATACTGTCCTGGCCTCTACTACCTCCACTGGGAGACTATTCCACGCATCTGCCACTCTTTCCGTAAAGAAATATTTCCGCATATTACTCCTGAGTCTCTCCCTTTACCCTCATCCTATGTCCCCTCGTAGCAGAGCTTGCTTTCAATCAAGAGGCTCTCCTCCTGTGCATTTATGCCATGTAGGGATTTAAACATCTCTATCATATTTCCTCTATGCTGCCTTTCCTCTAACATATGCATATTGAGATCCTTAAATCTGTCCTCATATGCTTTATAACAAAGACCACTGACCATTTTAGTAGCCACCCTCTGCACCAACTCCATCCTGTTTATATCCTTTTGAAGGCGTACTCTCCAGAATCCTACATTTTTTTTGCTGGCCATTCCTCTGCCTATGCACCCAAGCATCCTTCTGGCTTTTGCAGTCACATTTTCTGCCTGAATAGACACTTTAAAGTTCATCAGAAACAATTATACCCATGTCCTGTTCTTTCGTGGATAGAAGTACTTAGCCCCCTATACTGTGCTGCTCCCTTGGATTTTTGCAGCCCAAATGCATGACCCTGCATTTTTTTAGCATTAAATCTCAACTGCCAAATTCTTGACCATTCTTGAAGCTTAGCTAGATCCCTCCTCATGTTATCTACTCCTTCCTTGGTGTCTACTCTATTGCAGATTTTGGTATCATCCGCAGAGAGGCAAAGTTTACCTGGCAGCCCTTCCGCTATATCACTAACAAAGATGTTAAAAAGAATTGGACCAAGGACAGATCCCTGGGGCACACCACTGGTAACATCCTTCTCCTCAGAGTGAGCTCCATTTGCAAAAATGCAATGTGTGCCTTTGAGTCAGTCCTGACTCCTGGTGACCCAGAAGCTCCTGGGTTTTCTTGGCAGTGTCACTGGAAGTAGATTGCCAGGCCTTTCTTCTGAGGCAATGGAGGGTTAAGTGACTTGCCTAAGGTGTGTTAGTGGGAATTGAACCCTGGTTATTTGGTTACCAAGCTAGTGTTATAACCACTAGGCTACTCCTCCACTCCATTTACTTGTACCCTTTGTCAGTAATTGGAGCTCACTCTGAGGAGAAGGATGTTACCAGGTCTTTAGCATGGAGCAATTGGAGTTAAAATCAGTGCAGAGTTCTCAGGTACTCTCGTCTTCCTCACCCACAGGTTTTGGTACTAAAAAAACCCATCTGAGGAGCAGGACCACCAAAGTGCATACCAGTTGCCTGATCCCATGCTGAGAGAGTAAGCTGGAAGAAGTGAAGGGAAGGAGAGTATAGGCGGGAAAACAGAGAAGGGACATAGAAGAGCGGAGGAAGGGATCCAGGGAAGGAGTTGGGGAGGGATAGAAGGGCAAGGATGGAGGAAGGAGGCATAGGAGTATAGGAGGGAGGGGACCCAGGAAGAAGAAGAACATAAGAACATAAGAAATGCCATACTGAGTCAGATCAAGGTCCATCAAGCCCAGTATCCTGTTTCTAACAGTGGTCAATCCAGGTCATAAGTACCTGGCAGGTTCCCAAAAAGGTACAGTGCATAGATTCCACAATGCTTGTCCTGGGGTAAGGGAAGGGTTTCCTGGGTCCTCTTTAGTGGTTTATGGACCTTTCCTCAAGGAACTTCTCCAAACCTTTTTTAAACCCAGCTGCACTAACAGACATCTCCGCCGCTTTCGACTCTGTGAGTCATAACATACTTCTACAACGCTTGAAAGATAAGGGGATTCAAAGCACAGCATTCGAGTGGTGTAAATCCTACTTATCTAACAGGTGGCAACAAGTAAAAACAGGCCATGAATCCTCAGAACCATTCCTGCAATCACAGGGAGTACCCCAAGGATCGTCCCTATCGGCACTAATGTTTAATATCTACATGCAGCCGATATGTGACTTGATCAGATCCTTTAATGTACAATGTCTCGCTTACGCAGACGACATCCTCCTATATATGCCATTCACAATTGAACACCCAGTATTCTCCCCAATAATCAACTGTTTTGAAGCTGTAGCCGAATGGTTGCTATCTCAAAACCTTCGGATTAACCACAACAAAACTGACGTTCTTTTTGTCACAAGGAACCGTAAGTTCATACCTCCTCCATCACTTCTCGTCAACAACATAGAGTTGAAATCAAAAGCCACCATCCGTTACCTCGGCATTACATTGGATCAGCACTTGGATATGACAACGCATGTCAAGAACATCACAAAAACTATATATTATAAGATTAAATCGCTACGTCACCTCCGCTCTCTACTTGATCCCACAGACTTCCGAACAACCTTCCAGGCATTAGTCCTCCCACACCTGGATTTTGCCAACATCATCCTTCATGGCCTCCCTCAATCAACTTTGAATCCGCTCCGCCTAGCCATGAATACAGCCGCCAGAGTCCTTTCCGGCTCATCAAGATCTGACCATATAACACCCATCATGAAAGAACTGCATTGGTTGCCATTACATGCCAGAATCCAGTATAAGTCTTTAGTCCTTACTTTCAAGGCACTAAATAACTGCCCCCCTACGCCAATCAGCAAGCTCATCCATGTCACCCTGGAAAACAGAAAAAGGAGAACCACATCAATGAACACCTTAATAGTCCCGAAAATAATAACGAAGTGCTCTAAGGCCACCTCCAACAGGGCCTTCTCCTTATTTGCACCTCTAAACTGGAATGCGCTACCTCCCGAAATCCGCGCTATCAAAAACCTAATCCTATTCAGAAAGGCATTGAAATACCACCTGTTTACAAAACACTACCCAGAAGTCAACCTAGACATTAACAAAACTAGCTCCTCAATACAACCTGAAAAGGGCTAGTTGGTCAACCTTCTCTCTAGTCCTATTAGTGAACCACATCGCAACATCCAAACGAGTTTCATATTACTGTATATAACATTAAGTTAATCTGTACATAGTTCCCCTGGTTGTCCTATTGTTGAAATTCCCTGTTCAATGTAAAACTCAATGTTACTTGTATGCATTGTAGTATGTTCTTGTTCAATGTACACCGCACTGATTGTAATAGCGCGGTATAAAAGAATTGTTAAATAAATAAATAAATAAATAAATAAACAGGTTTTACTACATCCTCCGGTAGCGAATTCCAGAGTTTGATTACGTGTTCAGTGAAAAAAATATTCTCTCTCATTAGTCTTAAATGGGTTACATTGTAGCTTCATTGTGTGTCCCCCCCCCCCCCCAGTATTTCTATTCATTAATTTATAGACCTCTATCATATCTCCCCTTAGCTGTCTCTTTTCCAGGTTGAAGAGCCCTAACCTTTTTAGCCTCTCTTCATAGGGGTATCCTTTCACCCCTTTACCATTTTGGTGGCTCTTCTCTGTACCTTTTTTAATTTCGCTATATCCATTTTAAGATACAGCGACCAGAATTGCACACAATATTCAAGGTGCGGTCTCAGCATGGAACGATACAGAGGCATTATACCGGTAATATCCTTGTTTTTTTCAAGCAGGGAAGGAGCAGTGGCAGCTGCAGGAAAGTGAATAGTTAGTGTGATCTTTTTTGAAATCAGAGCTCTGAAAAGTTTAGGGTCTGTGTGATAACGTCAGGTGTTAAACCTGTGCTTGAATGAGTTCAAAGGAAAAATTGAGAGCAGAGGTAAAACCACCCCAGTGACTTTGGCAGTAAAGCTGTCTGCACATGCTAGGATTAGTGGAATGGTTGACAAGAGAAACTGTGCATTGACAGCCTTCTTTGATCCAGAGTTCAAAAGCATATTGAAATGATGTGCTCAGGAAAAAGCAGATGCAAGATGTGCTACCAGCAGCTTGTTGTGCCAGTAAATTGTGAGACTATCTGCTCTTGTTACCATCTTTCAGAAAGTCAGCAGTTCTCTGAATATTTACGCATATGCATTCGAACTGATGCCACTGAAGTCTGTGGAGATAAATGAAGGTGGCAGAGGAATGTTATAGGAAGAAGGCAGTACTGGAGGACAAGTATCATTGTCTAATGATGTCTGTCTAGCAGTGAGGGCGAGGTAGCAAATAACTTCTATTTACCAAATGTATTTCCTCATTTATTTGCTTGTTCGTTAATTTGTTAAAACTGAAATTTGTGATAAGGAAGCTTATCATAGCTCAGGAAGGAGCTATAGAAAAGGTGAAGTGACTTTGAACAAGCAACCTGTCAGTTCTGGTAGAAATAAGAAAACAGAATTTTCTCATAAAAGACTACCAGTCCCAGAATGCACCAGGTTTCCAACAGCCATCAGAGGAGCTGAAGTGGGGAAACGTGTGTTCAATCAGGAGGGCTATGAGGTAATCAGTAAGCATTCATCTCAAAGGGCAGGGCCTGATTCAGCACAGCTGCGCTGTATTAGGGAGGAGCACTCATCTAAGCAGAATAAGAGTAGAGTTTATTCTACAGATGACCATCTTCATGATCACCTTGGATATCCAGAGAATTGTCCTCCTTATCCTGAGAATCAGCTTGAGTTTGATCATCAGTTTCATCTGAAGGATCATCAGAAGCAGAAGCCAAACCGGACGGACAGAGAGGGAAAGAGACCCTCTGGAAGAAAGAGGAGAAAAGCCTTTGAGAGGTCTAGAAGATTCCAAAGCAGTACGTATACTGGGAGGCATTTCAAGGGCCAGCATACACCATTGGACTGGAGAAAGCCAGAGGAATGGTGCTGCAGAGCTAGAAATCACCAGACGCTACCTGTGAGGGAGACGGCTGCACGTGGAAGGGACCCTAAGACCTATGCCAGAAGGTATGTGAAGAGAGATCCAGTGTCCAGGGATCTGGATTGGAAGGCTGGACATAAGAACTGGACTACATACTGGCCAGGCTATACAGAGAGGAACTCTAGCAGCAATGGAAGCTCAGGTATGAACACTGATCTATGCCCTAGCTATAACCTTGAAAGACAGCAGGGAAACAAGTATTCTCCTGAAAATGTTCCATTGAGAGATTCATCTGTGCCAATCCATGATATTGAACCCATGCTTGTTGAACAAGGGGGAATAATAGCAGATGAGGATCCTGTTTATATGGACTGTTCTCTATCCAAACTCCGTTGGTAACTTTCTGTTATAAAGTACAGCAACCATCACAAAGAAATAAAAATTTGTTCTTTAATCTACTCAGAAAAGCTCCTGAAGCAGGATTTGACCCACACAGTACAAAACAAGCCAGCTAAGGGGTTTCAGCTGGATAACTGCTAGCAATTAAGCCTTACCTAATTGCTTGTGAGCTAGGAGAGAATCACTTCTGTATCTATGTGGGAAGTAATCAGAAGTTAACCTGAAAAGAACAGTTTGTTTCTTGCTTTGTGGCTTTTCATTTGTTGTTTTCCTGATTTTGACTTTGTTTTTCCAAGTTAACACTGAAAGCAAGCTACCTGATTTATGTGCTACCAAGCATATCTGTGTTGGGAGAAATAACCCCATAAATAAATATCTTATTGGCTTTACCCAAGAGCACAACTAAATTATTGTCAGCAGCTGTGTCTGGTGTGAATGAACTACATTGCCCACAATACCTTGCAAATCATATAGATATATGCACTTGCTAAGACTGTGAAGATTCTCACCCAGGCAGCCGTCTGACAAATTACAAAACTTGCATCCCCTTTATCTAGCTAACACTTTTTGTTGTTTTGGCCAGGTGCTGTCTCCTGTCCCTTAGCTCAGTTGGAATCAACTTCTAATGGACTGCAGCGACCCGAGGCTTCGTTTGCCAACACTCTGGGTGGACTCTATAAGTAGAATGCATTGATAGGAGGGGACTGAGCCCTTTATAAACATGCTTGACTGGGAGAAAGGAGAGAATCCTAGAGTCTTGTAGGCAGACAAGGCATAACCTTTGACTGGACATCTCAAGTAGACTGACAAGTAGAGAAGGAATGGAGACTGCTTCTGAACTAAATGCCCCGCCAGAAGTGGATGCCCCTCAGTGTTCGTGCAGCATTTTTAATATAGAGATCAAGCCACAGTGTTAGAAGATCAGCACAATGGTGTCAGAAGTCATACCTATATATGTTTTCATACGTTCACAACTTACAAACTATTTTGTCATGTGTCACCAAGCCTCGTAGGGGGAGACTCAGTGAGTGCCCTAGGCAGTCGCCTAGGGTGTTTTAAGTCACCTTGTTGCTACTTCTTTTTAAGACAGAGAGTCAGACAGTCAAGGTGGTAAAGTAAAGTGGGGTTTATTCCCGTTCCCCGGCGAATATCAATGCTTGGAATACAAAAATGCAGAACTTAAACAAAACACAGCTTGAGCATATTTCTTCTCTCTTGTTCCTTGCACAGAGAGGTCTAACGTAAAGAGGTTATTTCATCATTCAGACAAATTGTACAATCCATTGGCTCCTGGTCAATGTAATTATTACTGCTTGTATCTTGGTTTATACTTGGCTGGCAGCTGACGCAGCCAGGCTCACTCATATAACAAGTGGTAGCTTCACTGGTCGGGGGAGGGTAAACTTTCCCCTCTCCCAGGCACTGCTCTAACTCGGGATTGTAAAAACCTCTTCTGTAATCAGTTCTCTTATAGCCAGTCTCTCTTGGCTCTCCCACTTGGAAGTTGGAACCCTTTCCCAGGTTAAAACCTTGCTGCCAATAAGGACTATAAAAACACCCAGTTTCACTTCCTTCCCCAATGTAAGGTTTTATCTTCTTTACCTTATCTAGGTTGCAGGCATCAGCTGTGGGGTTTTTCTCTCGTGGCAAAGTTCTAGCCTCGTGTAGCAAGTTCCTCCGAGGTTTGTAAAAACTCTCGGGGCTAGTGTTCCACTTCCTGCCTTCCAGGAAATCCTCCTGGGGGCTGTCTTGCCAGTGGTACGCTTCTCTAACGCTCCTTGGTAATTGCCTGGAGCTTTCTCTGAGAGCTTTTGGACCTCCCAGACCTTCAATGCTTTCCCTGGGATTAAAACTTCTCCTGGAGCTTTGGAACCCTCTCTGCTTCCGTGACTTGCCTGATTGCTGCTGAAACTCTAGCTGCATCGGAGTGTCACCTTCCCCTGCAGAGTCCTGCTTACTTGCTCTCAGGTATTTGTTCTGTCTCCCAGACTTTCTCTCGTAGTTGCTCTCAGCCTTATTCCTGAAGTTGTTCTCAGGGCTGTTCTCAGGGCTGTTCTCAGGTCTGTTCTCACTTCCTGGTTCTAACCAGGTCCCTTTGTACCTCCCCTCTCTGCACGTAACGTCTGCTCCTGGGGGCAGGTGCTGGTAATTAGAATCCTGGATTCTAACTGCGTCACTGTTGCAGACAGGAAAGTTCCGTTCTAACCCTTTCTTTCCTACCTGTGCTGATGGCACCGGGTGCTCAGCCCTTTTTAGCCATGCTGGATCTCTCTGCCTAGCCCATTTTGAGGTGAGTTCTGTACTTTCACTAACCTCCATTGGCTCCACTGTATCACACATGGTAGATTCTCGTAGAAAATGGCTATCTTGGAGCTCTCCAGTGACCAGTGCTTAAAAATTCTAAATGACAGCCACAATAAGTATTTTTTAAATTATGAAAACAGAGTGATTCTACAAAATACTGGTCACTTTCTGGGTTGGTCGGCATTATCAAGAGTTCAATCATGCCCTAGTGGATAGTTCATATTGGTCACTTGGAAATTGGGACCAGGAAGTAAATACAGCCAATGAATGGAATCTGTGCTGTTGCGGTGGTGCGTAGTCCCATGCCATCCAGTGTGTTGCTAGACGGCTGCCTACATGGACATCCGCACTTCCCCCCTGGCACAGCCTGCCAATGTTATGTGCCCTTGGGGGAGAAGTGCGGATGTCCATGTAGGCACTGTTGGGTACTGTCCCCTGGGACACTGTGGGACACACACTCGTGGCCATGTTGGACCCTGGTCAGTTGCTGTCTTGCTGCTTTTCAGTTTCTGCATTCCTATGTGCCACCTAGGCATCTGCTAGTCCGCACTGTGCCCCAGCTGGCCCACTGCATGTGCCACCTGCAGCCCTCTGTACCCCATTTCCACCATCACCATAGTGCCCTTTCCTACGTGGCCACTCTGCTGTTGCTGCACATGTGATTGCCACAAAAACAAGCTGCCCAATAGACACCACAGAACACCCTCATCAACACTATTTCAGTGTTGGAACATTCACTTTGTAGGGGAAATGTGACTTGACCCTTCCTGAATTGCGATCCTCCTTTTTATTCTTTATAGGTGGTGTTCAGTACCCTTCTTCAATATTGCTTCTCTTCGCCAGCTTGGTGTTTCGGAATTCACTTATGGTTCTGGTCATTTAAATGGTGTTTGCATCTTTGGTTGCTGCACATGTATCACTATTATCACTTTTCTGGGTCTCCCTGCCTTTGTTGTACATTGCTGACTGAAATGGTTTCTCTCTCCTGCAAATGTGCCTCTAGCGCCAGGTTTTCACAGGTGCTAATTTTCTGGTCTTCAGATGCCGGCGTTAGTGTAGCAGGCACCTCTCCCCGCCCACCCCACACCTATTGACCCCTTCTCTCCGCCCTCTCTCTGCCTTGCCGCTGGAGACGTTATTGCACGAAACATAATGTTATAGCGTGATAATGTTGCATTATCGTGCGATAACGTTACATATCGTGCGATAACATCGCCGCTGCTACATTAAGATGGTTTAGTAAACATACCCCTAAATGGCGTGGCAGCAATTGGTAGTGAAAGTCACAAAGGGTTAAGCAAGGGAAAACCATACCAAAGAGCCATACATGTGAGTGCTGTCAGACGTGGGAAAACGCCACGCAGGAGCAAGAGGTATTAAAAGCACAGCATTAGCTCCTCCCACTTGAGAAAACATCATACTGATTGACAAACAAGAGGAATGCATATCTCAAAGAAACATCTATTGTAAAAAGCCGATTGTGTCAATTAAAAAGGCTTGTAAATGCATTAAAACTACCAAAGAAAAAACAGCAGAAAGATTCTATTGTGCTGGAGATCACTTTTGAAAAGCCGACGAACCCTCGAAAAACAGTGGTACGTGTATTAGGTAAAATAAACAAAATGCAATAAGAACATTTATATAAAATTTTTTAAAACTCTAGAAAAGAGTACATATATGTGCACTGATAGATTCTATTGTGCTGGAAGAACCTTCTGAGAAACCGAAAAAACGTCAACAGACACAAGTGTGTATATAACAGGATAAAAAAACAAAATAAGAGGTGAAATCATGTCACAGCAGTCACAATTTATAAAATGGCAAAAAAAGGGGGGGGAGCGAGATCACAAATGTAAAAGAAAATTATCAGCTGATACTTCTAGTCTTTTCTTAAAAAAAGCTCATGCATTGAAGATTAAATAGCGTGGCAACAATCAGTAGTGAAAGTCACAAAGGGTAAAATAATGCAATATATGAAAAGATCATAAGTAAGGGAAAACCAAACCAAAGAGCCATACCTGTGAGTGCTGTCAGACGCAGGAAAACGCTGCGCAGGAGCAAAAGAGGCATTAAAAGCACAGCATTAGCTCTTCCCACTTAAGAACACATCATACTGACTACCAAACAAGAGGAATGCATATCTTCAAAGAGATAACTATTGTAAAAAGCCGATTGTGTCAATTAAAAAGGCTTGTAAATGCATTAAAACTACCAAAGAGGAACCAGCAAAAAGATTCTATTGTGCTGGGGATCACTTTTGAAGGGCCGAAGAACCCTTGAAAGACAGTAGTACGTGTATTAGGGAAGGAAAAGTCAAATAAAAGGTGAAAGCATGTTAGAACAGGCTCACTTTTAATGGCTAAAAAAGAGGAAAACATTTTTTTGAGATCGCAATGGTAAAAAAGGTATAAACTAACACATTTGATCTAAAAAGAACCAACACGCTGTGCAACATCAATAAAATGAGAACGTGCATTTTAAACAGCGCATAAGTAAAAAAAAAATAAAAAGCATGGCAGCAATTGATGAAAATCTCAAAAGGCCTAGGGCTGAAACTTGCTATGTTGGGTCTACAATAAAGTATTTTGAATTCTCCTTGTGTTTGGCCGTGGTCTTTGTCCTCCGCTACTCTTTACTTGACCTTCTACCTTGCCAAACATGATGTCTTTCTCTAATGAACTCTCTCATCGCACGGTGTGTCCAAAGTATTAAAGTCAAAGTCTTGTCATCTGAGCTTCTAAAGAAAGCTTAGATTTGATCTCCTCTAGTAGTACTGCCTGGTTTGTTCTTCAGGCAGTCAATGGTATACACAGTATTCGTCGCCAGCACCATAATTCAAAGGCATCAATTTTCTTCCTGTCTATCTTTTTCACTGTCATATGACATTATTGAAAATGCCATGGCTTGAACAAGTCAAATCTTTGTATGGAGAGAGACATCTCTGCTCCTGAGAATCTTGTCTAGGTCCTTCATGGCCATTCTGCCACGAGCAATCCATTGTCTGATTTCTTGACTTCTTGTTGCTTCTTTATTGATAGTTGGCAGGGCCGGATTTAGCTATACGCCATGTACGCCATGGCGTAGGGCCCACAGCTGCAAAGGGCCCACAAAAATTGAAGTAGTTAGGCTTTTTTTTTTAATAAAATAAAAAAAAACCTGCTGGCTGCCGCCGCGGGGCCCCCTCTGCTGCCGCGGCAGCATGGACTGACCCGCGGGGGCCCCCTCTGTAAGCTCGGTCCCTCCCTCCGTGCCTCCGTGTCTCCCTCCGTGCAGGCTGTTAGAGACGCGAAGGCAGACTGTCTCCTTCTGCCTTCCCGTCTCTGTTAAGCCCGCAGGGCTGATGGGAAATTTCCCATCAGCCCCTGCGGGCTTAACAGAGACGCGAAGGAGACAGTCTGCCTTCGCGTCTCTAACAGCCTGCATGGAGGGAGACACGGAGGCACGGAGGGAGGGACCGAGCTTACAGAGGGGGCCCCCGCGGGTCAGTCCATGCTGCCGCGGCAGCAGAGGGGGCCCCGCGGCGGCAGCCAGCAGGTTTTTTTAAAAAAAATAAATTTTAAGTTAGGCCGGGGGAGGGGGCGGGGGAGGGGGTAGGACTGGTCAGTGGGGGGGGTGCGACTGGGGCTGGACATGGGCGGGGACTGGGACTGGACATGGGCTCCGACTGGGACTGGAAATGGGTGGGGGGGATTAAGGCTGGAGGTGGGCTGATGAGGAGGACTGGTAATGGGCTGTGGGCTGTTGGGGGGGTTAGAACTGGTAATGGGCTTTGGCGGGGTTAAGACTGGTAATGGGCTGAGGCCTGATGGGGGCTGTCTGGTAATGGGCTATGGGGGGGGCTAGGACTGGAAATGGGCTGGGGGGGTGTTAAGACTGGAGGTGGGCTGATGGGGTTAGGACTGGTAATGGGCTGTTGGGGGGGGTTTAGAACTTGTAATGGTTTTTGGGGGTTTAGACTGGTAATGGGCTGTGGGCTGATGGGGGCTGTCTGGTAATGGGCTATGGGGGGGGGGCTAGGACTGGAAATGGGCTGGGGGGTTAAGACTGGAGGTGGGCTGAGTGGGTTAGGACGGGTAATGGGCTGTTGGGGGGGGGGTTTAGAACTGGTAATGGGTTTTGGGGGGGTTTAGACTGGTAATGGGCTGTGGGCTGATGGGGGCTGTCTGGTAATGGGCTATGGGGGGTGTTAGGACTGGAAATGGGCTGGGGGGGGGGGGTTAAGACTGGAGGTGGGCTGATGGGGTTAGGACTGGTAATGGGCTGTGGGCTGATGGGCTGATGGGGGGGGTTAGGACTGGCAATGGGCTATGGGGGGCTGACTGGAAATGGGTTGATGGGGTTAGGACTGGAAGTGGGCTGATGGGGGGTTAGGACTGGTAATGGGTTATAGGGGGGGCTTAAACTGAAAATGGGGTGATGGGGGGTTAGGACTGGTATTGGGTTGGGGGGTTGCTAGGACTGGAAATGGGCTGATGGGTGGCTAGGACTGGAAATGGGCTGATGCAGGGACTAGAAGGGAATGGATGCTGGGTGAGGCTGGAACTAGAAGGGAGCTGATGTTGGGGGAGGATTAGAATGGGATGGGGCTGGAAGAGTAAAATGGAGAAGGGAAAAATATTTTGTGTGGGAGGGATAAAAAAATCTACAATTGGCCGGGTATTGGGAGAGTAAGTGGGGATTGAGGATGGAGGGGTAAAATTTGACTGGATGAAATAGGAATGAGGAAAGAGCAAAAGGAGAAAGATTAGTATGTTAAAGCAGATGTAGAGAGAGAATGGAAAAAAACTAGAAGAGAGAAGAAAGGACAAATGGACAGCAGACGATGGAGAGTTAGCAGAAGACATGAAGAAACCAGAAGAAAGTGGCTGGAGCAATTGCAGCTGAAAAAAATGCACAAAAGGTAGAAAAATATCTCTTTATTTTGAATTTATTAATTGGAATATGTCAGCTCTGGTAAATGTGCATCATTAACGTCTGCGCTTTGTTTAGTACAAGAGCAAATTAATGTATAGTTTTATTTCTACAGTGTTGTACATTCCAAGTTTGGCTTTTGGGATTCCCAGTTTAATTATTGTCTTCCTGTTTCTAAAATGTGATTACTTGTTTGGTGATGGTCTATGTTCTGCATGTGTAACTGAGCTGAGGTGTTCTGTTTATATAATTCCTATTTGACATTGCCACTTGTTCTCTTTCCCCAGTAGGTCATGTATTGTTGTTCTCTGAAATGTATTGGTTTAATATTTGCAGTGTTGCCTTTTGATTGGTAGAGTATGGTGCTTTGTGAGTCCTGGTAGTGCTGTTAGGATACGGCGGGTTTGCTATGGGTTCTAAATGGGCAGTGTTTGTAGTAGTTCCTAATGTGTCTGGCAGTTGGCACTGGATTATAGTAATGTAGAAATCTTTTAGTCTTTCTTTATCCATACACTCATTAAGAGGCACGTTTACTAAAAGTTAGTATATGGTAACATTATGCAAATATTTATGCAAATGAGGCCCCTTATGCAAATGAGGCCCACACCCCCCTTGGTCCGCCCCTGCTGGGGCCCACAATTTTTGTTGGCATAGGGCCTCACTCAAGGTACCGTATTTTTCGCACCATAAGACGCACCCGACCATAAGACGCACCTGGTTTTTAGAGGAGAAAAATAGGAAAAAAATATTCTGAACCAAATTTCCCCAAAATACTTCCTCACCATCTCCATAGGTGATAACAAAGGAGACCTAGGGAAATTTGAAATATTTGGTTAAATAAGGCACAACAAGCTATTTTTTTTTTGCAGCATTTGCCTTTTAGGTTCACAGTTCAGTAAGATCCAAACTTAGAATTCAAGCCAGCATTTTTCGGATTGTGCTAGTGGCCTATAAGTAGGAGGACTGCTATGTGCCATTTCCTCTGGATCATCGTGGTCTCTCAGAGACACAACAAAGACAGGTACTCCTTGAAATCAGGCAATTTTTCTGCCCATCACCAGAAGTGTTTGCTGTAACACCAGTTAGAGAGTTCATTTAAAAAGGGGAACACAAAAAAAAAAACAAACACAAATCTAAGCCGGGAGAAAACCAGCCAAACAACAAAAGAGCGATACAAAAAAAGAAGGGATAGGAAAAGTAAGACCATCGGCTACGAAATCCCTCATGGTGCAATCGGGAAAAAGAAACACACTTCAGCCCACACCATACCTTTGGGAGGGAACAGCTGAGAAACCAGTCTCTAGTCTTGTTTCCAAACCGAAGCAACGGCAACTAGGGATACATTTCTGCCTGTCCCCCTCAGCCGATCCCAAAACTCCGCCTCCACCCGCAACTCGTTACCCTAAACCAGGGCAAAACCCACTCCTCCATCCCACCTCACCTCGAACCAGTTTGTATATTTCCCCTTCTCCTCAATTACCGGTACCTACCCTAAAGCAAAGGCAGTCCGAAACCCAGCTCCATCCCACGTTCTCCAAACCTCCCACCCCCAATGGCTCAGCCCCCAAGCCCGTTCTCTACCCCTACTCCCAGGCCTCGCCATCACCCTTCTAACCAGTGGACAGTACATACCGGTAACTAGCTCAGTAAAGACCAGGCTCCAGGCCTCCACTCCCTAACCCTAAGCAAGGGCAGGCTGGGGCGTGAAGGTGCTTGGAGCCCGGCGGCATCACAATCCGCGGCTGGAGCTGCTGTCCCACTGCCGGCTACCGACGCTGCTCAGAGCGGGGCTCCTTTATTAATGCTTCCTGTGGAGCGATCTTCTGGCGCTGTTGCATCGGGGCCCGCTGGCTGGAAAAAGAGAGGAGACTGAGCGTGGCTGCGGGGCTGTCTGACCTGCCGCAGGGAAGTACAGCAGTGAGTGAACTCGGCTTCCCGGTGGATCCTGCGCTTTGCCCCATCGCATCACCTGGCTTTGACAGTAGCAAGCACACTTTGCAGAGGTGAGAATGTCGCGGTCTCCGGTGAGCTCCACCCCCCGAGGAAAACTAAAACTTCTTCTATTCGCACCATAAGACGCAGGCACTTTTCCTCCCACTTTTTGGTGAGGAAAAAGTGCGTCTTATGGTCCGAAAAATACGGTAAATCCGGCCCTGATAGTTGGTCTTCCAATACATCACCTTTAAATGCTATTTCAGGCATGGGTAACCTCCCTACATCATCTTCAGTAAAACTCGAAGTAAAGAATTCATTCAGTCTCTCCGCTATGGCCTTGTCCTCCCTTAGCACCCCTTTTACCCCTCTATGATCTATTGGTCCAACCGACTCTCTCACAGGTTTTTTGCTACGAATATACTTGAAAACGTTTTTATTATGCACTTTGGCTTCCACGTCAAGCTTCTTTTCAAATTCCCTCTTTGCCTGCCTTATCAATGCCTTGCATCTAACTTGCTAGTCCAAATCCAGGCTAAAAAAACCTTTTCTTTCAGCTGCTTTTGGATCCTGATGCCCCTCACTCTCTTGTTCGCTACTTACCATACTCTAGTCCCCATTTTTGCATTTTTTTTCATCTTGATTAGATTGTAAGCTCTGATGAGCAAGGATTGTGTCTTATATCTTTATATACACTACACAAATGATTATTATTAGTAGTATGAGTAATAGTAGATTTCCTCTCGGAGTCAGAGTCTGAGGAGATGTAGAGATGGGAGGGAAAGCAGGAGAGAGAGGGCAGATTTTGGATGAGAAGCTGGTGATTATTCCATGCCAGAGGAAAGAGCATGGGGTTCTCATCAGCTCCATATCCAGAATCCGCCCTCTCTCTACTGCTTTCGCTCCCATCTCTACATCTCCTCAGGAACTCAGCTGCTGTGTGGAGGACTGAGCAGGAAAGGCAGAGAGTGGAGACTTAGGATTGAGGGGAAGAAGAACGTAGGGCAGAGGAGGGTAATAGCATGGAAGACGGAAAGCCAAAATGTAGACAAAGGGGAAAACGGTAGATTACAGACTGTGAAGGAAACAGGGGTTAATATATGAAGAGACAGAATGCGGGAGACAGAGGAGTAAGATCAAACACTGTATGAGGTAAAGGAGAGTGCGAGACAAAGATATGGAGAAATGGCATGGAGAGAAAGGTAAATAAATGGCGATTAGGGATGAGATGAGAGAGAGAGAGAGAGAGAGAGAGAGAAACAGATGGAGAAATAAAGAAAAAGAATTGAAAAACGGAGAAATGGAACAAAATGAAATTAAAAGTGAAAGATCAATGCCAGATGTAGGAGGAGAAGAGAACAGACAGACGTCCTGTTCATCATGAGGAACCAAGGTTTCACCCCCCCACCCTCCTTAAAGGTGAAGAACGCCGAGCTGATAGCTAAATCCGCAATCCGTTACCTAGGTGTCACCTTGGACCAACGGCTGAACATGAAAACCCACATAAGAAACACAGTCAAGACAATATACCATAAAGTATGGACACTACGGCATCTACGACCTCTACTAGACCCCGACGACTTTCGAACAATTTATCAAGCCCTAGTAATCCCACACTTCGACTACGCCAACGCAATCCTATATGGGCTCCCGCAAGCATCACTGAACCCACTCCAGCTTGCAATGAACTCAGCCGCCAGAATTCTATACAGAATCTCAAGAATGGACCACATCACACCTATCCTGAAGAAACTCCACTGGTTACCAATCCATGGCAGACTCTGTTTTAAGATCCTAGTAATGACCTTCAAGGCCATAAACAATCAACCCTCCACTTCCATCACCGAGCTAATCCACCCCACACCCCCGAACATATCCAGAAGATCCACAGCTGTCAATACACTGCCAATCCCAAAGGAAACAGCGAAATGCACCCACGCGACATCTAATAGGGCGTTCATGCTCTATGCACCCAGATGTTGGAACGCCTTCCCTACAGCCATTCGAGTAATCGCCGACCTGGCCCAATTCAGGAAGGCGCTGAAGCACCACCTATTCATACGGCACTACCCAGAGATCAGCCGCAAAGGTCAGCTCGCAAACAGTCTCACCAATCACCAAGACTCCCCCAACAGCACGCCCAGCACACTAGAGGGCAGTGAGCCCCACCGGTGCAGCTCCGAGTAGATTTCAGGGTGTACAGTACAGTTATTAGTGTAAATAATTTGTATAAAGTTACCCCTGTTATGTCCAAGTTACAGCTCCTGTTTATTGTAAATACAATGCAGCCCCGACTGCATTGTATAAGACTCTGTTTAATGTACACTGCACTGATGTGAATAGCGCGGTATAGAAGAGACGTTAAATAAATAAAATAAAATAAATTAACAGAAAACAGAAAATGGACAGTAGACCTTGGAAAAGGAGTCAAAAATGACCAGAAAAAAAAAGGATTAGGATCAATAAAATATCAAAACAGAGGTGGAAAAAGTTTTATTTTCACTTTGAGGTTTGGAATGTCTGTTTTGTTAATGCGCATATCCTACCAGGGCTGGCCCAAGAATTGGTTCAAGGTGTTCCCACCCTAGGCAAACCTTTATGCCTCCCCTTCTGGCTGCCTAATTTTTGTTTAGCTTTGAAAGCCTTGCTCTTTGCCGCTCTCCCAGAAGCTGCAACCCTAGGCAGCCACCTAGTTTGCCTAATGGTTGGGCCGGCCCCGAATTTACAGTACATCCTTGTATTTTGCTTAGTACAGGGGAAAATGCATTTCTAGGTGTGTTCCTTCAGCTCGGCATTCAGTTCCCATTTAAGCTTTCATTGGTATGCCTCAAATTTGTTGTTCCTTATTCTGTACCGGGCGAGGGTTGGTTTGTGTTCTGCGAAGGCGTCTGAAGTGGATTCTGCTAGTATTCAGTTTCTGTATAGGGATCTGTTGCAGTCTGGCTTGTCCTGTTTTTCCGATAGGTGGTGTACTGGTGTGCTAGGACTTGGTGTAATCTTTGCAGTGTTATTGTTTGAATTCTGAGTGTTAGTGCTGGTTTAGCGGCAGCCTTGCTGTATATGTGCTGTCTGTTTTTTACAGGGTTTTTATATTTTACAATTTGCTTAACAGTGAAGGAAATTGGTGTTGCCGCTGTTGAGAAGACACCAGAATTTAGATGTTTGTTTTGTGAGCTATAAGGGGAAACATCTAGTTCTTCAATTTCAACAGTTCTCTCAGGATCATGATCCCAGTAGTTTTCTGGTACAGTGATGTTACAGTGTCTGCGTAACTTTCAGTGGATGAGCTGTGCTACCTTATTGTACATTTCCATTTTCAGGCTGCTGATATCAGCATATCTCATTTAACCATTAGGTGGTAGAATATTTATTAAGGGAACATGCGGGGCCAGCCCAAGGACTTTTGTCGCCCTAGGAAGTCTCACCATGCCGCCCCATGCTGCGCCGTGCCACTCCCCTTTCCCCCCAAATCGCACTTTGGAGAGGGGATGGTATGGCGATCCTTTGATGCTTTTTTTTTTAAATGACGGGTTTCTGCTGCTGCTTCAGCAGCTCATTGTGGAGGGTCGTAAAGCGCGTGCATGCCCTCACGGCCTGCTACTCCTCCACTCTTCTGACTCAGCTTCCTGCCCCCTTTGACAGGAAGTTGCTTCGGAAAGGGCCGGAGCGGCAGACTGTAAGTGTGTGCACATGTGAGGGCACTTTAAGGCCTGCCGCGGCACTGAAGTGACAGCAGAAAGCCATCAATTAAAAAAATTATGGATGGACCAGTGATTGCCATGCCACCCACTGGGACCTGTTGCCCTAGGAGTGTGGGTTGGGGGCAAATGGAGCCTGGGGTTGTGGGATCTCAGTGTAATTTGATGGACCATGGGCTAGTATAAAAAAAAATCCCCTGGGTCAACACTTTCCTAGAATCTGACCTGCTGCTCTGCTGGATCAAGTATCTTGGTTAATCAAAACAATTGATTCTATTTGAATAAGACGTCCTTGAAGAGCTTTGCCTTTTCATATCTATGAAATTTATAACTTTTTCTTTGACAGAATTTTTTTAAAGTCACTTCTCTGATACTAGGGAAAATAAAGTGGTTGATCTGCAGGGTGATCGTACCGCCCTATGTCAAGAGGGATAGGCTGAGCCAGTTCTGTTTTTGCCCCCTGCATGCAGTCACATGTAGTGCTAACTCAGTAGAGAAATGTATTTATTTATTTTTATTTATTTATTTAACATGTTTTTATATACCGCCCCTTTCTGAGATCAGGGGCGGTTTACATAGAACATCAAAGCAAACTTTACATTGCACTTAGTAACTATGTACCGTTAACTTGGTAGAACTATCTTACAAACAACTACGTACAAAGTAGCAATAATTACATATAGAGGGAGACAATCAGATGCTTCATTATTTATGTATCCGCATTCTCAAGAGTAAGTAATGTTAAGGGTCTCAATTAACTTGGGCTTGGGATGTATTATAGGAGTTGCCATAATGCTCGATGAACAGATGTGTCTTCAGGTCTTTTCGGAATTGTTGAAGGTCATCTCGAACATTTATGTACTTAAAATTTTATATACTGCTGTCTGGTCCTTTTAAAAGTTGTCCAAAGCGGTTTACGATTCATAAATTAGAAACATCGCATCAGCATATGATATCTGTGAGATTTCCTTGAAAGTTGGCATTTGAATTTTGGATGTAACAATCATATTTGGCATGCTGCTGAAAAGTGTTTTTTCTCCTGAGCCAATGGATATACCACATGGGATAGCCATATGACTCCATGTTTCGAGAGACAGGCTAAACTGGTCCTGGTTTTACTCCATTGTCTACAGGGACAACTTAAGATTGTATTTTCTGAGGTAGGTCTGAATATTTTATATAAAATATAATATATATCAGATCAATTTTCAAAGGGACTTACATATTTAGGGGGTCATATTAGAAGCTCTGTTCATGATTTGGACGTCTGAAAATGGGCATTCAGACGGGCAAATCACAGAGACATCCTCAGACCCATTTTAGAAACTGGGTATAAGGACGTCCCCGGCGCGAGTGTGTCCAAGTAGCGTGGGGGCGTGGTGAGGCATAGCCTGGGCGGTGCATGGAAATGGAAGTCATGGTGTAATTTCAGAACAGCACAAACATGTCTGGCCCTGGCTGTTGATGTATCCATGCTTCTACCTGTTCTTGACCATGAATTTACTGCAAGACAGCAACTTTTGCAGGGGGAAGAGCAAAATATGCTTTCATCACTAAATTAATATTTCCTGCCTGAAGAAAGCTGCATGTAAATACCTACTCCAAACATATTACAGGCCCACCACCGCATGTCTGTTGTCTGAAATGGCTGGCTGGTACAGCCCCTACTTCTGAAATAACCCTGGCTGGCACGTCTTGTTTCCGCGGCCGTGCAATTCAGGAAGTCCACATTTCTAAAATGGCATATAATAACCGTGCATGTATCAGGCCTCTGCACTCTGCTTAAACTGGAAGTCTGCGTTGCAGGGGGGCAGAAGCAGCAGACAGTGGATGAGAGAAACCACAACAGTGCCAGAGACTGTAGGTAAGCACTGCATCGTGGTTTCTCAGCCATTGCCACCGTTGTTGGCCCCTGGATAGAGACAGCAGCAGTGGGAATGGGCATCAGCGGGTGCCCTCGGAGGATCGGCATTCTAGTTAACCACCTTGTTCACCTAATGGTACTGCTGACCTTGAGCATGTCCATCTTGTCTGGAACACTCTTGGCCAAGCCTCCGTCATGACTTGGACATCTATAGAGCCGGCTTCTAAAATGACTCCAGGGATATTTCTGTGATTTGGACATCTGCGTGCCAATTTTCAGACAGCCAAAGCATGAATAGAGCTTCTAAAATAACGCCCATAGTGGCTAAATATCTCCATCATACCTTGAGCTACCAGCAGTGAGCACTTTCTATGTGGACAGCGACAGTGATTTTACTTTATTTTTTGATGCATCACAGCAGAGTGCAGTACAAGGCTGTGTAAATGGTATTTAAAATTTCTCATCCTCTGTTGACTGACTGTCTCTCTGACTTTCTACAGACACACATGTCCAATCTTCACAAGTCAGAACAGCCAGGTAGTTTGTTCAAGGGCATTAATACTTTATGCACCATTGCCATGGAATGCGCTCTCAAATAATATCCGTGCTGTAAAGGCCCTTAAGATGTTTCATAAAGAGTTAAAAAAAATATGTATTCAGAGAATGTTACGGGTTGCTGCATCGTAATAGAGGTCAAATTACATGGCAACACATATTTAAAGCTGTCATACCTTAATATTTTGATATGTTATTTATCTTGGTTGAATTTACATGTATTGGAATATAAATGTTTGCTGTGACCCGCATTGACTGTAGCGATAAAGCGGGATATTATCTTGATATATACAGAAATAAAATATGTAAATAAATCAATCATTCATGATTGGCATTTAAAAAAAACCTCACCACTGTCTTTGAATATTCATCCAATATGTTTTACCACAATTTTTGTCAATAACATGTTTATACAGTATCTAATGAGAGCACTATCACTATCATAATGCCGCAAAAATACTCACAAAATACCGCACACAATTGTAGCCTTCCAAAAACACTTACAGTGTGGCATTATCACAATATCTACTCCTTCACTGGCAGATATATGACAAAAAATCATTAACTACAGTATATATTGATATGAAAGGGGCTCAAAATTTTACAGCGGCTAACTTCACAGCAACACGGCTTTCTGTCCTACCACTACTACATTCATCATCGCCCCATATGCCTTAATCTAATAGTAATGTCCACATCCCTCATCTAATAGTATATCAATATACTTTGTCATTTAGCTTCTCTTCATTTGTGCTAAAATGCATCCACAGTGGCCGCCAGCATTTACAATATAGCTTCAAAAACCACCTCCGACCCCAGCTGGTGGTTTCACCATGCACACATGGCTTCTTCAGGGAGTCAGCTTTACATTATTCTCACACGGCTCCGATGACACAATGGCATTTCAGGAAGGCTACAACTTTGTGTGGTATGCAGTATATAATTTCACCAAACCTGCAGTGAAAACTATTTCTACGTAAACATGGCCAAATTTAGTGCCGTTTTCTTCAGACTGAGGAGCTCTGTCAGAATATTTTATTGTTACTGATCTTAGAGTTAAGACTATTGGCATGTAAACAGAAATCTGGTCATAGTTGTAGGAGGTGAGACATTGTCACATTGTTAGAAAGACAGGCCTTGGATCTGATCGGCTATTAAGTTATACATTATCCTGAGTAATAAAAAAATGCAGAAATCTGATGATTCAGAGCTGTCCGTTCATTAAGTGGATCATTTTAGAATCCCTATTTGTGATTTAAATATGCATCATCAGCCATATACATGCGTAAATCACATCCATGGGTAAACGGCCATTCTAGGAAGAGTGCACTTTACACCACATTGAAAGTGTACGTGGGTATGACCGAGGCAGAGCTTGGTGAAGGGGGTGACACAAATCTACACGTGTGTTCTGATTTCATATAGGGAATGCACGCTGACACCAGTAGGAGGCACTCTGCATGTCCAGGTCAATTGCCACTGGGGTCTGCTGGTCCTCGAAGGCGGAGTCGCAGGATACAGAGGAGACTTAAACCATACAGAAGCTTTAATGATGCTGGCCAAGGCTTTTGGCACAAAAAAAAAAACAGATGTGGGCTGGATGCATGCAAGAGAGACCAGGGCTGGTCCTCCTGAGTCCTGGGGGAAATCAGTATATTACTTACAGCACTACACCCTTAAATGTGCTCAGAGTGGCTACCCAGTTCCGGGAGATTGTAAGCTAGCCCTGGATTTCTGACAATTTCATCCTGATGCATTATGGGACTTGCAGTACTGTTCCAATGAGTAAAATCAGGGACTACAAATATCATAATGCATCACAATACAAGTTTAAAAGCAGAACTGGCAAACTTGGCAACTGCATTATGCCTCTTCTGCACCGGGCCACTTTCAGTTCTCTGGTCACTGTAAGTTGCTCCCCGGGGTTTTAACCAAACAAAATAAACCCAAAACAGTCCTTCTTGACAATCCAAGTCTTTACTCACTACCAAAACGTTTACCCCTTCTCTAAAGTAGCACAGTTCAAAGGATTTAATCCCATGCTTTTTTTTCCTGGTCCTACAATCCACTACAGACTCCAGTTCATAGAAGGAAACTAATCCAGTCCTGGTGTTTTTTCCTGACTGTAGCTTCTGAGGCTTGACTCTGAGTCTGTTTTAAAACTTGCAGCTTGAGCCAGGGTCCCAGTGAGCCAATTATTCTCTCCACTGGTAATTCAGTTCTCAAAATCAAAGAATAGTTTTTATAAGAATTCAGGGTTTATGGTATATCATTGTCTTTATAATAACTTACTGCTGGTAACTGCAAGGCCTTTACCAGCCTTTTGCTGCTCTGCTTCTCTGCTATTTATATTTAGCAGGGAGGACAGCCGCCACCCTCTGGCAAACTGTCTTCTGCTTGTATCTTCCACAAACTGTGCTAAGACAGAGCAGCTTTATCCAACTAATATTAGAACATAAGGACATAAGATATGCCATACTGGGTCAGATCAAGGTCCATCAAGCCCAGTATCCAGTATCCCGCCTCTAGTATCCAACCCCCCCCCCCTTTCCTACCACCTCACCTTCTAGCAGCCCCTCTGTAACCTGTAGAAACCTATGTAAATAGTTGATACTATAAAAATGCAAATCCATGTAAATAGTTGGTCTTTGTAAAAGGTTCTGTTGTTATACCGTTATATATCCATTTTCAATGTGAGCAGTTGAAACACACTGCGTTGTTATGTTCTCTGTAAACCATCTTGAATCGTAGAAAGACGGTATAGAAAAACTGTTAAATAAATAAATAAATAAATAAATAAATAAATATCCTGTTTCCAACAGTGACCAATTTAGGTCACAAGTACATAGCTGTTTCCCTAAAAGACACAGGTTCCACAATGCTTGTATTGGGGCAAGCAGTAGATATCCCAGGTCCACTTTAATAACGGTTTATGGACCTTTCCTCCAGGAACTTGTCAAAACCTTTTTTTAAACCCGGCTACACTTTTACTATATCCTCCGTTAATGAATTCCAGAGTTTGATTACACATTGAGTGAAAAAATATTTTCTCTTATTAGTCTTAAATAGTTTACCCTGTAGCTTCATTGCATGTCCCCTAGTCTTTCTATATTCTGATGATGTAAACAATCGATCTAGGTTTACCTGTTCCACTCCGTTCATTAATTTATTGACCTCTATCATATTTCCTCTCAGCCATCTCTTTTCCAGGTTGAAGAACCCTAATCTTTTTAGCCTCTCCTCATAGGGGTAATTCTTCCATCCCCTTTACCATTTTGGTGGCTCTTCTCTGTACCTTTTCTAATAATGCTATATCCTTTTTAAGATATGGTGACCAGAATTGCACACAATATTCAAGGTGTGGTCTCACCATGGAACAATGCAGAGGCATTATAATATCCTTTGTTTTAGTTTCCATTCCTTTCCTTATGATACCTAGCATTCTATTTGCTTTCTTGGCAGCCGCTGCACACTGGGTGGAGGATTTCAACATGTTATCCAGGATGACGCCTAAATCTTTTTCCTGGTTCCTAATGCAGAAGATTGTATCGTGCAACCATAGTTTGGGTTGTTCTTTCCTAGGTGCATAACTTTGCACTTGTCCACATTAAATTTCATCTGCCATTTGAATGCCCAATCTTTCAGTTTATCAAGGACCTCTTGCATTTTTTCATAATCCTCATGGGTTTTAACAACTTTGAATAATTTTGTATCATCTGCAAATTCAATTACCTCACTCGTTATTTCATTTTCCAAGTCATTTATGAATATGTTAAAAGGCAGCGGACCCAGCACAAATCCCTGGGGTACTTTACTGTTTAGCTTACTCCATTGGGAAAATTGTCCATTTAGCCCTACCTTCTGCTTTCTATCGTTTAGCCAGTTACTGATCCAGGATAGTACACTGCCTCCTATTCCATGACTTTTTAATTTCATCAAAAGTTTCTCTTGAGGGACCTTGTCAAAGAATTTCTGAAAATCCAGATACACTATATCAACCGACTCACCTTTGTCTATCTGTTTATTCACACCTCTAAAAAAGCATAACAGATTAGTAAGACAAGACCTTCCTTAGCTAAAGCCATGTTGGCTGTCTCCCATTAAACCATTACTATCTACATATTCAGGAATTTTATTCTTTATAATGTTTTCTACCATTTTGCCCGGTACTGATGTCAGGCTCACAGATCTTTAGCTTCCTGGATCCCCTCTGGAATCCTTTTTAAAAATTGGCGTTGCATTGGCCATCCTCCAATCTTAAGGTATTATAGATGATTTTAATGATAGTTCACAGATTACTAATAGTAGGTCTGCAATCTCATATTTCAGTTCTTTCAACACCTTCAGATGTATACCATCCAGTCCAGGTGATTTGCTATGGTTCATTTTATCAAATAGTTGTGATACATCTTCCCGGTGTATCGATATTTTTTCAGTTCTCCTGCAGCATCACCTTTAAATACCATTTCAATCATGGGTAACATCCCTACATCTTCCTCAGTAAAGACCGAAGCAAAGAATTCATTCAGTTTCTCTGCTATGGCCTTGTCCCCTCTTAGTGCCCCTTTTACCCCTCTATCATCTAATGGTCCAACTGACTCTCTCACAGGTTTTTTGCTACAAATGTACTGCATGCCTTATGGCCCAGATTGTTATGGGCATAAACAGGGCAATCTAAGATGGAAGTAGAGTATACCAACCTATCACGTAGATTGGAACCACGAGAGTATGCTAGCCAAAAGGTTATTGGAAAGCAAGGATGCAGCCTTAACACTGACCAATGTTTGTGGAGAAGAGAAACCACTTGATGAATATTTTGCATATAAGGCATTACGCCTTTTATACAGTCATCATGATGATCAATGACTGAAGAAATGAGTAGCCATTCCCTGTGACAGAAACGGGCCCATTTATATGCCTTAATAACAACTGAGCGGGGGTAACCATGATCCATCAGCAAGTGCATAAATCCTGTGCATGACGATGGAACTCCACCAGTGTGGAACAGATCCTAAGAAGATGGCCATGTTTATGCCCATAACAATCCGGGCCATAAGGCATGTGGCAACTGCCAACATTGTTCTCACACTTTAGAAGGTCATCGTTGGTATTATGCCAAAAATGATTGTTGGTTTCTGTCCCGGTGGCATACTTCTTGCATGTCTTCTTTTGTGGTGTACTTAATTTTGTGCCCATGCAATTTAGCTTATGTGGGGCATACAACATGGATGATAAGAACTTGAATGAGTGAACACGCTTCTCGTTTGTGGACCGCCCCTATCTCAGCTCCTTTGTTGGAACACTGTCTGCAATATCATCACTCTTTTGACCAACTATCTTGGCGGGTCATTGATTTTGTTCCCCTTGATCCACGCGGCTGTGACCGTACCTTTAAATTACAATGGAAGGAACAGCAATGGATTTTTAAACTTGGTTTCCTTTCCCTATCTGGTTTGAATCTCAAGATTGATTGGACAAGCCTATTTTAGCCTCCACCAATCCTCCGAGAGGTTTCCCAAACATGTGGTTTTCCTCTCATTTGTGATTGGTGGATGTATTCATGATGTCAGATGCCCATCTCTTGTATAAGGCGTGTTTTTTGTGCTTAGCAACAGCTTACATTTTTCGCTGGGAGTCTCTTTACAAAGCCTGAAGCAGAGTCTTTGAAGTTTATGAGACTCGAAATGTGCCACATCGCGTTCTTTGCATTCTCCTTGGGACTTCCCTGGCGCTTTGCTTCGTGCCTTTAGATAAGTATAAAATTATTTTCTTTACAATTTCACAAAAATATGACTGCATATACACACTAAATATAATAAAAGCGATTAAATAGAGCGTATTGTTTAAGCAGGTTGGCTTTTAAAGTTTCCTTTCGCTTCTTTTATACTCTGACATTTCAAGTTTGTTTTTTTTTCAGCGCCTTTTCACTGGTAGCCTTTTTTATATGGTTGTATTTTTGGCTTCTACCATTTTTTTGTCTTTGTTTTGGTTGTTGTTATATGCCTCAAATAAGTGAGATCTTGACAATAAAAGACCCCTATGATCTAAATTACTTTTTTTGTCGGAGATAGTCAGCAAAGTGAGCTCACTTTGCTGACTATCTCCGACAAAAAAAGTAATTTAGATCATAGGGGTCTTTTATTGTCAGGATCTCACTTATTTGAGATATTTCTATTTTTGATTCTGATTGGTTTATGAATTGTTTGTTGTTGTTATATGCCGGCATTTACATGTATAAGTTGCCAGATTTCCTCCGTTGATTTTTCCTGTGTGTATATTTGTGAAATGATTTCTCCCGTTGCACGTGGATATCAGTCCCCCATGTGTTCCTGCGCTCCCTTCTTTCCACAGTTCAAATGTAACAAGCATATCCACTCTGAGGGGCCGAGACATTTCGATTTTACATCAGACTTACACATATATACCCTCTCTCCTAAAGTTGAAAGGTTTGCAGATGTTTTCACTTCCATGTCCCTCCTACCACATAAATGGCCTTCCTAAAATGTGCCTTAAAAGGTTTATGTTTGTAGGACTGGAAAGACTGTGTTATATAGGATTTAGCTAATCACTTTCACTGGTAGCTCGAGGCAATTTATATTCAGTTACGTACGGTACAAATTTCTATGTCCCCAAGAGCTTATCATGGTGCTTAAGGGACTTGCTCAACATCATAAGTAGCATCACTAGGATTTGACTGCTTTCTTCACTAGTTTACAGCCGGTTGCACTAACCACTGAGCTACTCCTCCACATCTGGAGTATAGAATTAGCTTTCATTCTGTGCATTATAGCATGGCGAAAGGTAAGAGGAGCTTAGAGCTGGCTCTCAGATCAGTTCAGAATAGGAAAACAGTGCTATTTAGTTAAGAAGGTATAAAGGTCAGCCACAAAACATCTGAGTCCCTGTTGTGAGTTTTCAGCAAATGCTAAATGCCATATTCATTGAATTGTATGTCTTGACAGATCCGTCCACAGGCCTTCGCTATATTCCTGTTGCTGATCTTACTTCTCTGTTTTCATGCCCCTGGGTGAGCTGTCTTGTTGGTGTTTTTGACTGCTTAAAACCGATAGCTTGGAGTTGACTGCCTTTTTGACAGCATTAATTTTCAGATTTTGAAACTATAAAAAAAGCCTGCTTAAGAAGAAAAGACCATGTGAACGTTTATGTCTCCCTGCTTTGAAAATAATGGATTGCCATTGAACTCTATGACATACCACAGTAACCAATGAGGAGCTAATGAAAATGGAGGAAGTGGCCTACACTCCAGGGAAGTTTGCATAACTTTGACATTTTTGATGCGTAAGTAAATGCCTTTATTTCCCACACAAACAGATTAAATACCTTAGAACTTGCTCGCAATAATGATGAGAGTATATTCTTGGAATCAGATGTCTCAGACCACTTAGTGGCTGTGTAACTGCATGCATAGATTGGGTGCATTGTGTTTGTCCATGTGGCTGTGTGGTAGTGAACGACTGACTGATTACAGTGCATTTGAGATGTGCCCCGAGTTACTGCCAATAACAATGTGTGAGTGAATGGAATGAGTGGGTGGGGTGTGTTTGTGGTGGTAGTAACTGGATTTGGTGTGTCTTGGTGGGTGTGGGGTTACCATAATGGACGATGTTTGTGTGTCCATGGATGAGTTGAGGTGGGTGGAATGCATGGGTAGAGGTTTGTTGATAACTCAGTGTCAGTATGTAATTCAAACACCCTAGGGATGGACCCTAAAGTGACTGACTGGGTTAGAAATTGGTTAAGTGGGAGATGACAAGGGGTACAGGTAAATGGAGCTCACTCCAAGGAGAAGGATGTTACCAGAGGTGTGCCGCAGGGGTCTATCCTTGGTCCGATTCTTTTTAACATTTTTGTTAGTGATATTGTAGAAGGGCTGTCGGGTTAGGTTTGCTTCTTTGCGGTTGATACCAAAATCTGCAATAGAATAGATACCCAGGAAGGACTAGATAACATGAGGAGGGATCTAGCTAAGCTTGACGAATGGTTGAGAATTTGGCAGCTGAGATTTAATGCTAAAAAAATGCAGGGTCATGCATTTTGGCTGCAAAAATCCAAGGGAGTGGTACAGTATAAGGGGTGAAGTACTTCTGTTCATGAAAGAAGAGCGGGACCTGGGTGTGATTGTTTCTGATGATCTTAAAGTGGCTAACAGGTAGAAAAGGTGATGGCAAAAGCCAGAAGGATGCTTGGGTGCATAGGGAGAAGAATGGCCAGCAGAAGAAAGGAGGTGATAGTGCCTCTGTATAAGTCTTTGGTGAGACTTCATTTGGAGTATTGTGTGCAATTCTGGAGACCGCACCTTCAAAAGGATATACAGTAAACAGAATGGAGTTGGTGCAGAGAGTGGCTATTAAAATGGTCAGTGGTCTTCATTATAAACCATATAGGGACAGACTTAAAGATCTCAATATGTATACTTTAGTGGAAAGGCGGGATAAAGGAGATATGATGCAGATGTTTAAATACCTCTGTGGCATAAATGCACAGGAGAAGAGCCTCTTTCAATTGAAAGAAAGCTCTGCAACAAGGGGACACAGTATGAGGGTGAAAGGGGACAGACTCAGGAGTAATATGTGGAATTATTTCTTTACGGAAAGAGTGGTAGATGCGTAGAATAGTCTCTCAGTGGAGGTAGTAGAGACGAAGACAGTATCTGAATTCAGAAAAGCATGGGACCAACACAGAAGACCTCGAAAGGAAAAAAAGGGACTTTAGTAGTTGATATGGAAGGGCAGACTGAATAGGCTAATATGGTCTTTTTCTGTCATCAGGTTTCTATGTTTCTATGTGCATGGTTTAAAGTTTGTAACTGAGACATAGAACCCAATTCCAGATCATGTACGTCTGGCCCGCGGGCATGTCCAAATGGAAAACGGGCCCGATTTAAACGTGATTCAGCAACTGCAGGGATAGACACACCCGTGGTTTTGGAATAGGGGACATAGACGTTTATGGTGTCGCACAAACAAAGCACTATGGAGTATGAGACATGGCTGTATGCAGCTACCAGCTTCATATGTCCCCACGCTCACCATATTCTGCAATCATCTCTGCAATATTCCCATGAATGGCCACGTCCCCTATAAAATGTGCATCTCCTAAGCTGCTCCTCTGATTGACAGTGTTGTGCTGATGCAAAATACACACAAATACTGATGATACATAAACATTAATGCAAACTAGATTATATTGCATACCAGTCTGTTGCATGCCCAGAACACTGCAAAGTAATCTCAGTGCATTTTTAGATAGTATAAAAGCACATAGAAATTGATATGTTTGTCATGATATACCTTGCATCACAACATACACAGCAGTAGAAGATATCCTTAGTTATGCTTGCATTGGTCATCTCTGAAAACAGTCTGTACAATGCTAACTATGGACCAGAAAAAATCAGAAGAGGTTCTTATATAGCTAAATGTGCAAACATATCCCTGTCACTAATAAGGGACCCTCAGAATGGGAGCATTCAACAGTGCAAGCAGCACTAATACATGCCCAAAGGCACCATCATCGTTCTCTACAAATGTGCACATTTTTAGAGACCGATGATGCTGCTTCTGGGTATGTATTAGTGCTGTTTGCACTGTTGAATGCTCTCACTCTGAGGATCCCTTATTAGTGACAGGGATATGTTTTGACATTTCGCTGTAGAGAACCTCTTCTGATTTATTTGCATGATCACAGTGGCACTTGGAGACGCTGCGGTCATCCCTACGGTCCAGGTACTGGCCAGGCATTCATGTCCCCCCAGATTTGCGGATGAGCACAACAGATCCTCCCATGCAACACTCAGACCACACACACACGGTCTCACTTACATTCACAAATAGCATACCTCTGCCAAAATCATGCCCTGCATCTATAAACCCAATCAAAACACAAAGCCCAGTACACTGGTATTCATGCCCAAGATGGAAGAACCAATCGCACATAGGGGTAACCCCACACATCATGGGGTCCCCTACAGCAGAAGGTACAGCATGTATACATCAGAAGTCCAATCACTCAATGTCCCGATTCAGTCCATCCTGACATTGAGTGGTTGGACTTCTGACGTATACACGCTGTACCTTCTGCCGTAGGGGACCCCATGATGTGTGGGGTTACCCCTATGTGCGATTGGTTCTCTCATCTTGGGCGTCTCTATAATTGGCCTATCTTTGAATGGGAATCCCTGACGTCACCAGCCAAGACTTTGGCGTTTTTTGTCGGTTTCGATGAATGGATGGACGCACTTCTTTCCATCGGGGGCACTTGAGACAGAGGCTTCCATCGGGGGCACTTGAGACAGAGGCTTCAGCTTCGAAACGTGCACATCGTGTGTGATCGATCAGTTAAGTGTGTTTTTTATTTTGGAAAAGTAAAAGACCGTATTGAATTGAATCCTTGAATAAAATTGATTAAAAGGGGCATGTACTGCGTGGGAGTGAGAGGGGTTTTCCTCTTTCTCTTGCGGTTTATGCCCGACAAAAAAATAAGAAATGGTTTCAGTTTGGGATTAGTGGTATTCACTATTGATTTGGACTGCATCTATAAACAACTGCAGTGAAGACATAATGGCATGGTATCTCAGGACACCACCACTGATCTGCATTTCTTAGCCAAACACGATTCTGTTCCCTACTGCCTCACATACCATCCCTACATCTACAATCGCATTGCTCCGGACACTGGAATTGTTAATGAAACTGAGAATAACCCCTTTAGCACAAAACAGCAAATGCCAGCATAGCCAGAATAAAGACTATTGCAGTACTACATATTTCTGTAGAGGTGTTTTTTTTAATGTTCCTTAACCTTACAAACATCCCTCACCTGTGCATTCCATTCTTTACGACTGCACCTTGTGCCCTCCCAGACAGCAGACACACCAGTTCAATACAGACGTGTCACAGCCATTCACCTATATGGGGTGCATTGAAGATCAGAGCAGAAAGTTTCCTAAGTCGTGGCCTTATTCCACATTGCCCTTGGTATAACTTAGGCGTCCACAGGAAACACGCAGGATGCACATGGGCCTTTCCTGAATACGCTTTCTATGTCTCCGCGGCTTGCCACGCCCTGTTACTCCTCCTTCCGCCCACGTTCTGAGACCCATGTCTTGCCATTTATGTGCAGTACTGAGTGCTTTCGGAATATTGTTCTAGCCATTTTAACAAGAAAAAGTCTGTCCCTCATGTCTAATCAGCTTATTCGTGTTATGGAATGACCCCCATAGTAGATGGACATGCTCTTGTGACGGCGCTGATTTAGCTGTGCATGCCTTTGCATATGACTAAAAATTGCATGTGGTGTTTTTGTTTCTTTCCATCCACCCTCTTCCCCCCTCTCTTGTATGGCTCCCTCCCTCCAAGTTGTTCCACTATTCAGGCTGCTTCCATCACCCTGAGACCTTGATCTCCTGTTACTTCCAGGCCATTCTCCCCACTTCCCATCATCAGGCACAGATCTCCCTTTCTTTATTAGGGAACCTTATGCTCCCCCCTCCCCAGTCAAGTATCTGAACTCCTATGTGTTTCCTTATCTTTCCCCTAGATACATCCTTGTCCTCAAGTGTTGTGTTGCCTGTCTTAACTATATTGTAAGCTCTGATGAGCAGAGATTGTCTTTTACATTTGTCTGTACAGAGCTGCATACGCCTTGTGTAATGTAATGTAATGTGTGCCTTCAAGTCAGTCCTGACTCGTGGTGACCCAGAAGCTCCTGGGTAGTGCTATACAAATGATAAGTAGTAATAGTTTTTACCCTGTCCTGTCAGATGCCCCCTTGCCCCTCATGAGGACCTCCCTTGAATCTCTGAGTCCTTCCCCATCAACAGCTGTAGTTATTTTTTCAAGAACTATAGGAGAAAATAGTTGCCCCTTTGTGCCATGGTGAAAACAGCAGGTGAAGATATGAAGGGCCCATTGGCCTGAATGTGAAGCCCTTCCAGACCTCCATTCCCCTGTGGCCCAGTGGGACTAAACTCTCTCCAATCCCAAATTGCAGCTAAATGTTGTAAAACTCCTCCCCCTCTGATCTGAAGCCCCAACCGTTGCCTAATTTCTGACTGATGTTTCCCACCCTCTCCCCTCCTGTCCCTTTCCCCAGGACCCCTAACTCACCCCAGCGGTTCCAGGAGATGAGTTGTGGGTTCTGGTGGAAGGAATGAGAGCCAGCCCTCAGAAATTAGGTTAACGTTGGGGTTTTTACAACATTAACTGCAAGTCGGGGCTGGAGAGGGGATGGGCTCGCGGGGGGGGGGGGGGGGGTCAGTATTTTATGTAAATGTGTGCGACTAGACAGTTGCTTATTAATTATGCAATAAATTATGTGTGCACATAATGGTGTAATTCCCCAGCCTAGTGATTCCAGACATAGGCAGAGTACCAGGGAAGCCACACTTCAAATCCTGATTCTACCCCTGACAACTCTTGTGACCTTGGGCACGTCACTTTAGGGATAATTTTATAAAAAGCCATGGAAAGTTACAAGCCATCTATGCTCGTAAATCCTGTATGTTAGTGATTTACAACATAAATGGGCCTTTGCAAGTGTTCCTTAGCTGGCTGCTAGTTTATAAGTAGGCACCCTAGGACCTATAGTGCATAATTTCACCATGTGTGCACAGGAATGGAGCACACCACTATGTGCATAAATTATAAAATTTACGCACGTTCTTGACAAATCTAGATGCAGGAATTTACACCATACTTTAGCGTTTAAAATAGACAAGACAGAAAAACACATTAATTATGCAGGAGTTTAGAAAAGTAATCTCCTCATTTCCCAAAGCCTCAGGTACCCACTTAAATTATAAGCTCTTTGACAAAGGGATATATCGTCCCTGAGAACTACTGCATAATGCTGCACATGCCCAATAGCAGCATTAAAATGGTAAGTAAAACCACACGCTTCTGTGACGAAGATTGGCAAACCAATCTCGACTCATAGTCATAAACATAGCAACGCTGTACAGTGCTCAGCTTCACTTAGTGCAATTGAAAACTGGTAATAGAATTTCTGCCTGTAAGATAATAATTTAAAAGGCTGCAGTTGTGAATGATTTAGCTCTCAGCATTATACAGAGAGCAAATGGTGAACACCACGATTGGTAAGCTGCAGACAGGTAGCTAATGACTTCAAGAATTAAAACCATTCTTCTATGACAGGGACTCAGTGTATCTGGACACAGGGCACTTACCAAACCCCTGATCAGTGCAAATGGACTAGAATATGAATTAAAAAGGAAAAATGAATCTTTGCTGTCTCTGAAGAGGATAGGAGGGTGACTGTAGGCCTGCATATCTGCTTGGACAATTGGATTCCCAAATGAGTGCTGACTGGTTCCGATTTTTATTTACTGGTTGCTGTTCACATAAGGGTTTGAAGCAGAAACCAAAAGAGGAATTATTGACTGGACAATTGGGGTTCATCATAAAAACGTCCATATTTTATCTACCAAACAATTTTTGGGCTGCCAAGAAGAGGCTGATAAAGCCTGTGTGAAAGCATGCAAAATCTTTGTGATCCCAAACCTTTATCTTGATAAAAACTGCATTAAGGGCCTCATTTATTCAGCTGCACTAAGGTTTTGGAGTTAACACACAGTACTTGCCAAAAATAACACATAGTAACTGCAAAACCTCTGCACATTAACCTCTGCTGGGGGGTGTTCCCAGAACTGTGCAGTTGACACAGAGAAAATGTTGTTCCTGCACATTAACTACAAGGCCGATAATGTGATACAGTTACACATCTTTTGGGGTCATCAACTGCTCCTTATTTTCTGCCACATTAACAATTAATTTGGGGTTATGACTTATGTGTTAACTTAAGGCAGATCCCCCTTCTATTCCATGACCCCTTCCATGTTAGCTGTTTAATGTGGGAAGAAAGAACATAAGATATGCCATGCTGGGTCCTTTTTCCAAGAGTGGCCATTCCATGGCTAGACTCCATGATACTTTCCCTCAGGGATAAACAGTGGCTTCCCTCAAATCTCCCTTAATAATAGTCTACTGACTTTTTTCCAGGAATTTGTCTAAACCCAGCTACATTGACTGCTTTTACCACACCCTCCAGCAATGAATTTCAGAGCCTAACTGTGCTGTAGAGACTACTTATTTGTGTGAACAGCAGCACCATCCAGTATCCCTACTAAATTACTACAATGAGGGTTAGAAAACAGCCTAACATTTTCCAGAATAGGGTAGGTTCTTGCTGCCACTCATAACATGCTGGGAGGCAACTCCTCTGGGAAGGAAAATCCAAGATCATATATAAACCACTCCCGAAGACATAACTCTACAGCAGTCGCTTCACCATGAGAAGGGAGAAAGGCATCTGCAGTAATGGGCAGGTGTTTTTGGCAGACAGTCCCTCATACCATCCAGAGGGAGCAGCAGACTCAGAGCAGCAACAGCAGAAGAAAAGAGAGCAGAGGGTTGATGTCAGTGCAAAACCTGCCAACACACCACTATCTCAGAAGGAGAGTAGTTCTGCGTGTGTTAAAAAGTAGGGAAAGCCACAGCCTCCAATTGTAATGGAGAGAGATTCCAAGCAATGTAACAACTCAGCCTTCAAAGCCATCAGAGCCAGGAGCCATGCAGAGCAGTTTTGGGGACCTGCATTAATAGAAGCCACCTGCTCTCTGGAAGAAAGGAACCCAAACATTCATTATGTACCAGTGACATCAGGTCTAGGAGTGAGCCCTGTACAGTAAAGCCAGCAGGAATAAGAAGGTGATAGTGCCTCTGTATAAGTAGTGGTGAGATCTCATTCAGAGTATTGTGTGCAATTCTGGAGACCACACCTTCAAAAGGACATAAACAGGATGGAGTCGGTGCAGAGGGTGGCTACCAAAATGGTCATTGGGCTTTATCATAAGGCATATGGGGACAGACTTCAAGACCTCAATATGTATACTTTGGAGGAAAGGTGGGAGAGAGGAAATATGATAGAGATTTTTAAATGCACAGGAGGAGAGCCTGTTTCAATTGAAAGTAAGCTCTGGAACGAGGGGGCATAAGATGAAGGTGAAAGGGGATGGACTCTGTGCATCTGGTTCATACCGGACACACCGAGGAGATCTACGTCCAGGATAGAATCAGGCCCTAGGTGCATAACTTTGCACTTGTCCACATTAAATTTCATCTGCCATATGGATGCCCAGTCTCCCAGTTTATCAAGGTCCTTTTGCCATTTTTTACAATCCTCTTGTGTTTTAACAACTTTGAATAATTTCGTATCATCTGCAAATTTGATCGCTTCACTCATTATTCCCATTTACAGGTCATTTATAAATATGTTAAAAAGCAGTGGGCCCAGCATAGATCCCTGCGATCCTCCACTCTTCACTTTTCTCCATTGAGAAAATTGGCCATTTCACCCTACTCTCGGTTTTCTTTTAGGCATTTCCTGATCCACAATAGCACATGTCCTCCTGTCCCATGACTTTTTAATTTCCCAAAGAGTCTCTCATGAGGGACCTTGTCAAAGGCTTTCTGAAAATCCAGATACACTGTATCAACTGGCTCACCTTTATCTACCTGTTTACTCACACCTTCATAAAAATATAAGAGATTAGTAAAACAAGACTTTCCTTAGCTAAATCCACGTTGGCTTTCTGCCAATAAACCATGACTATCTACATGTTCAGTGATTTTGTATTTTATAATAGCTTCTACCATTTTGCCCAGTACTGACATCAGGTTCACCGGTCTGTAGTTTCCTGGATTACTCCTGGAACCTTTTTTAAAAACTAGCATTTACATTGGTTACTCTACAATTTTCGGGTATTACAGATGATTTTAATGATAGGTCACAGATTATTAATAGTACTGCTGCAATCTCATATTTCAGTTTTTTCAGCACCCTGGGATGTATGCCATCTGGCCAGGTGATTTGTTGCTCTTTAGTTTATCAATTGCATCTTCCCGATTTATCAAGATTTGTTTCAATCCCTCTAATATATCATCTTTAAATATCATTTCTAGCATGGGTAAATTTCATATAGCTTCTTCAGTAAAGACTGAAGCAAAATATTCATTCAGTCTCTCCGCTATGACCTTGTCCTCTCTCAGTGCACCTTTACCCCTCCATCATCAAATGGTCCAACTGACTCTTTCACAAGTGTTTTGCTATGAACGTACTTGAAAAAAGTTTTATTATGCACTTGTGCTTTCAAGATAAACTTCTTTTCAAACTTTCTCTTTGCCTGCCTTATCAATGCCTTGCATTTAACTTGACAGTAGTTATACTGTTTCCTTTTTTTGTCATTTGGCTTTTTTATTTCTGAAAGATTCTCTCAGTTATAACAGCCTCTCTGACCTCATCTTAAAGCCATGCTGGCTGTCATTTGGCCTTCCTTCCAACTTTTTTAAAGCGTAGAATGCATCTGGTCTGGTCTTCCAAGATAGCATTTTTACATAACGCCCAGACCTGATGTAAACTCTTAACCTTTGCAGGTTGCTCCTTTTTCATTTTTTTCGGAATCATTTTCCTAATGTTATCATATAGGGTCATTCCAGAAGTTGAATAAACATTTGGACATGAGCCGGGGATGTTTACTTGCCGAAAACATCTATAAATATATTCTGGTACATGGCGCCCCCTCACATTTATCTGCACATGTCCCAAGGGGGGTGGAATGGGGACATGGCCAGCCACGGAGATGTGAATACTGTATTCTTGAAAGCAGCATGTATGTTTGTGGCCTTTCCCGGGGACGTGCCCATTTTACCTGCTAGAGATGTGGAATACGGCCAGAATTTAGAAAACTTTCTGCTGTGTTCTACAATTTGTCCCTGGAAGTGAGAGTGTATGCGTGTGGTATGAGGTTTGTACAGGAGGATCTGGTGTGCTGATATGCAATTCAGGGAGGACATGAATGCCTGGCCAGTACCTGGACCTTATGGATGACCTTAGTCTCACCAGGTTCTACTGTGACGGGCAGTCATACATCAGCTGTGCCAGGCACTGGAAGACATGACTGATGTTGTGCCAACATACCCCAGATTGTGCCATGAGGCCTACATCCTTACCCAGCCCAGGATCTATGCAAGCTGCGAGAGTGGTGATATATCTGGAGGCTGGCTACCTGGTATGATGGCACAGGGATCCCCCCTCCCATGCCCATACAGACCTGACCAGGGAAGCATTGCCACAAAGCAAACGGGGAAGGCAGGCAGGGTTGCCCCACAGATAGCAGATGTTAACAGACTAAAATAAACCAAGACAGAGTGTGAACGTTGTATGGGACAGCTGTAGTCACATGTAGGGAGCTGTTGTGAGAAATGCCAGTACCCAGATATGTGGGAAACAGATGCTATATCCAGACAGCCATAGTCATTTAGAAGTCAAAAAAGAAAACCCCAAATAGTGACCAAATAAAGACCGGAAAACAAAAGTCACCAAAAAAGCTAAGTTGCCCCTGCAAAAACTGTTTTGCATTTGTTGGACAAAACCGATAGAAGGAAGCACAGGGACTCACCCTCACAAAACGATTGAGTCCGTTTTAATTATTGTAGGTTCTCAAAAATATTAAAATATTGAAAAGCATTGCTCTTTATAGCAGCAATACTGAAGAGTGTAGAATGTGATCAGGAAAATCACGACGTGCACGTTTTGGGTCAAATCATCACCCTCTCTCAAGTGATGTAATTCTTGCCATTCAATGAAAGTAAACTGCCATGGAACGCAACAACGTAAAACGTTGGATTTTCAAGGATCAACTGTGTAAATGATTGGCTGATTCTCAAAGCTATTCAAAGCAGAACCACCAATGAGAAAAGGGGAAACCCCACGTCACCGGGGAAGCCCTTTGTTCATCGGATAAAATCATTAGAAGAGCATAGTTATGTCACTCAGGAATACAATGCATCCTTTGGAGAAGTGCAAAGTTAGTTTAGGTTTTTGTGAGGTTGGTAAGGGCCCATACTTAGCATTTTAAAGAGTGTTTTTAGAGATGACCAATGCAAGAATAAATGAGGAGTTGTTATACTGCCATGTACATTTTGATGCAAGGTATGTCATGACGAACATGTTAATATCTATGTGATCTTATTATATCTTAGAGTGCATTGAGATTACTTTGCAGTGTTCTGGGCATGAAACAGACTAGTATCTATAGCCTAGTTTGCATAAGCATATTTGTATCATCAGTATTTATGTCTAGTTTGCATTAGCGCAATACTGTCAGTGAGAGGAGCAGCTTAGGAAATGCACATTTTAACCGAGGAGGTGTGGCTATCGGAGGTGTTCACGGGTATATTGCGGAGATGGCCAGGATCGGAAATGTGCAACTTACTTGAATATGGTGAGCGCGGGAATGTAAAAAAGAAATGCAGCATTTACTCATGTCCCGTAATAATGGCAGAGAGGGGTTTTTCTGCTTCACTCTATGGCCCGTGCCTGCACCTGTGCGTGGGCCTCGCACTGGATACGTACACGGGCTGGCTGAACAGCATGATGGACGTGCTGCGCCGGACACATCTGCATGCCAATTCCATAAACATGGGTGCGTGATGTGGAACTGGTATGGAATCATGCCAGTTTCTGATTTAAATGTGTCCATGAGCTGGACATGGATTTTGTGGAATCTGCCTCCACGTATTTTATTTTAGGCCTGCTAAAAAACAAACCTATGACCATACTAACCTGAGTATGCCTAGTCTTCTTTGATTTTGGAAATTTAGCAAGTTCAGTACTTAGATGGGAGACTATCTTGGAATACCAGACTTACTGTGTGGAAAGAAGGCCTGGCAATCTACTTGTGGTTGCACTTTGGCAAGAAAACCCAGGGGATAGTCACAACTATCCACAGGGTTGCTAGGAGTTGATATCAACTTGACGGCACACAACAAAAAACAGGCCTGAAGTAAACCCATGTAGACTAAGCTGGCAGTAGTCACTGCATCATGAGGGAAATTTTTTAAGGAGGCCCTTATTTAAAGCTCTTTTTAAGGCACCTATGCTAAGCCTCCCTTAGAAAGACAAGTAGGTGTCCACTTGTAAGGACACCAGTGTAAGTGGAGAGATTGCATCTTAAGCTATAGCACAGACATCTACACCAGTCATAGAGTTGGTGTGAATGTCCATGCCTGTATTTTTCAAGAACATGTGCAAATTATAGTTTTCTACAATCTACCTGTTTGTTGGGTGCTCTGCCCATGCTCTACCCAAACTCTGCCCATTCGCATGTCTACTGGCAAAGTACATAAGAACATAAGATATGCCATATTGGGTCAGACTAAGAGTCCATCAAGCCCAGTTTCCTGTTTCAAACAGTGGCCAATCCAGGTCACAAGTACCTGTGAGGTTCCCAAAAGGTACAGAGATTCCACGCTGCTTGTCCAATGGGTAAGCAGTGGATTTCCCCAGTCCTCTTTAATAATGGTTTATGGACTTTTCCTCCTGGAACTTGTCCAAACCTCTTTTAAATCCAGCTACACTAATACCTTTTACTATATCCTCTGGCAATGAATTCCAGGGTTTTAGTATATGTTGAGTTAAAAAATATTTTCTCCGATTTGTCTTAAATGTGCTACATTGTAGATTCATTGTGTGTCCCCTAGACTTTCTTTATAATATCCTTCATTTTGTTCTCCATTCCTTTCTTTATCATTCATACATTCCATTTGCTTACTTAGCCACTGCTGCACACTGAGCCAAGGGTTTCAAATATTATCTACGATGACATCTAAATCCTTTTCCTGGGTGGTGATTCTTAATGTGGAACCTAGCATCGTGTAACTATAGCTTGAGTTGTTCTTCCTTAAGTGCATAACTTAGCACTTGTCCACATTAAATTACATCTGCCATTTTGACGCCTAGTCTCCCAATTTATGAAGGTCCTCTTGCAATTTTTTATCCCAAAGTTCAGCATCTCATGCTTTCTCTTTCACATCCCCAGCACTTCCTCCCAAAGACCATCATCTTTCTATCCCCTTCAACTTCTCCATCCATTCATCTTGCAGTGATCTAGCATTTCTCCTATCGCCCCTCCCAGCCCAGCAGCTACTCTCTCTCTTCCCCTGTTCCTCTCCATCCCAGGCCAATATATCCCTTCTTTCTGGAGCTGAATGTGGTACAGAATATGCAAACTCAAGCTAAAGTTGAAAAAGAGCTAGCCACTCATGAATGTAGCAAAATATGACCTTGAGAATATACCACCGGAATTTCAAGACTGCTTGCAAAATTGATTTTCTGCTTTAGATACAAATGACAGAGCTCCAGAAGAGTTATGGGATGACATCAAGAAAATGTATTGGAAGAAAGTGAGAAGTCTCTACAAAAGATGAAAAAGCAAAAATGGTCAAAATGGATGACTGAAGAAACACTGAAAATTGCCCAGAAATGCAGAGAAGCTAAAGCCAGAGGAGAAAGAGAGGCAATCACAGAATTCAACAGAGATTTCCAATGTATAGCAAGACAAGACAAGACAAGACAAGGGGAAGTACTACAATGATGCATGCAAGGAAGTAGAATCAGAAACTATTAGAGGAAGAACAAGATTGGCTTTACTAAAGCTACGAGAGTTAAAGAAAAATTCCAGCCTCAAATTGGAATGCTAGAAGATGCTCAAGAATCCATGTTGAATGATGCTGAGAAGATCAAGAAAAGGTGGAAAGAATATACAAAGTCATTACACCATAATGATCAAGTGGACCAATAGCATTTCAACCTATGCCTTATGATCAGGAACCACTGGTGATGAAAGAAGAAGTTGAAGCAGCATTGAAAACCTTATCAAACAACAAAGTGCCAGGCAATGATGGCATTCCCATTGAAATATTACAGCCATCTGATGCAGCTGTTACCATACTTACAAGGCTCTACCAGGAAATTTGGAAGACAAATTCATGGCTGATTGACTGGAAAGATCTGTGTTGATACCAAAAGTGAAGAAGGGTGATCTGATTGACTGTGGAAATTATCACACAGTTGCTCTGATCCCACATGCCAGCAAGATTCTACTCAAGATCATTCAGCAGAGACTACAACCACACATGAAATGAGAACTGCCGAAGTGCAAGCAGGGTTCAGGAAAGGGTGAGGAATGAGAGACATCATTGTGGATGTGAGATGGATCCTTGAAAAGACAAAAGAATACCAAAAGGATATCTGTATGCGTTTTATTGACTACAGCAAGGCTTTTGACTGTGTGAACCATGAGAAAATCTGGGCCGCATAAAGAAGCATGGGTATACTAGAACACCTGATCGTTCTCTTGGACAACTTTTACATTGATCAAGAAGCAACAGTTCAAATGGAACAAGGAGAAACAGAATGTTTTAAAATCAGCAAAGGCTGCATACATTCCCCATACCTGTTTAATTTATATGCAGAACAAATCATCAGAGAAGCAGGACTGTATGAAAGCAACTGAGGTGTGAATATTGGTGGAAGACTCATCAACAACCTTCATTATGCTGATGATACTACATTACTGGTTGAAAGTGAAGAAGATCTGAAACATTTGCTTCTCAAGATCAAGGAACACAGTCCTAAAATTAAGCTGCACCTTAATGTAAAGAAGACAAAGATCCTGACAACTAGGAAAATCAATAAGTTCATCATTGATGGAGAAGAAATTGAAATAGTTGACAACTTTAACCTACTTGGATCAACAATTAATAAAGAAAGGACAAGCAGTCAAGAAATCCGAAGATGCATTGTTCTTGGCAAAATGGCTATGAAGGACCTAGACAAGATTCTCAAGAGCAGAGAAGTCTCTCACCATACAAAAATTAAACTTTTCCAAGCATGGTATTTTCAATAATATCATATGGATGTGAAAGTTGGATAGTGAAAAAGATAGACAGGAAGAAAATTGCTGCCTTTGAATTATGGTGCTGGCGATGACTACTGTGTATACCATGGACTGCCTGAAGAACAAGCCAGTCAATACTAGAGGAGCTTTCTTCAGAAGCTCAAATGAGAAGACTTTGACTTTCATACTTTGGACACATCATGTGAAGAGAGAGATCTTTAGAGAAAGACATCATGCTTGGCAAGGTAGAAGGTCAACAAAAAGAGGAAGGCCAGTAATTAGATGGATCGATACAATAACAGCAACTATGGGTCCACTCAATCAACAATAAGCTGCCTGACTGAAGACTGAACACAGTTTTGGTCAGCTATCCAGAGGGTCTCCATGAGTCGACACCGACTCAACGGCACTTAACAACAACACACTTGTTATTCCCATTTCCAGGCCATCATGTCAACGTGTTCATTATTCTATAAGAAATCATTAATGTGCGTATGTGACTGAATACTCTTTTTAATGACTAAAATACCACCAAAGAAGGCACATATTTTACTGCTTAAAATATGTGCCCCTCTATAAAATTATCTCCTATTGGCATATTCCTTGCCACTGCCTACTGATGTAAAGGGTCTTTAACTAATGGGCACTACCTGGTAGTGTGTGTTCTGACACATGCTAAAGAATGATTCCTGTGCTAACTTTGCACCCTGCATTAGAGGTACAAGTGGGAGGGGTAGGGGTAGAGAGTGGGCATGATGAGCTTGGCACATTTAGAGCTGTGCTAGCTGCACTAGCTTGGGTTCACCTAATGCCACCTCAATAGGAAATGCTTTCCACACTTGTGATATTTAATGTGGGGATGTTGCACATAATGTCCCATGGTTTCAGTGCTGATCACGCTTTAGGTGCAACACGTTTGCACTCATTGGTAAAAGACCCCCCCTAGTGTCTGCCGGGTTTGAATATTGATCTCTTTGTTTTTATTTCAGTCATTGTATGAGCTATCATGCTTAGTACACAGGTATTAGCTGATACCCGTGTCAACACTAAGCCCATAACTGCCTTGGGATTTAGTATTAAGTCATACTATAAAACAGTATCATCTTATATTGCTTTTGTTTTTATTTATTAATCTTTAGCCATGAAACATTTGGTTCAAAAAGTCTCTGCTGCAAAACAATCATTGTGCTTTTTCAATAAGGTTTCTACCGTACGCCTTGTGAGTTAACTTAACATTCACATGGCTCTATCTGTGCAAAATTGTCTTTCTCCAAAGTTTCCCCTGCTTTCAGTGTTTTATCCCTACCTTGATCCAAGAGGCAATAGAGGGATGTTCTGGCTTGGGAACAGTAGCAGAATCTGCTACTTCTGAAATCCAATGTGTGTGAAGAAACTGCACTTACACGACACTCATCCTACAAAGGTCTCAACCTCTCTATGCCCATCACAGGTATGATCATTAAATTAAAGCACGATTGTGTGAAGTCTGAACCTGACGAAGCCTCTGTTTCTTTTGCATTGCACATTGCTCTTTGGATGCGTTTTATGACTGGCTTCTTAGAGTCTTAGAGGTTAGAGCACAGAACAGCAAAATCTAAAATCCAAGGGTCAGGTTCCTATCTGACCCGTAGTAATTTACTGCACTCCCTGTGCTTCAGCCAAGATGAAAGCTCTTTTATGCAGAGACTTTGCAAGAACAATGCGTGTTGTGCTCTTTGTAGAAAACTGAGCATACCGGGAGTGCCTTCTAAACAATAATAAGTATTAATTCTAGAACTTTTCAATTATCCTGAGAATAAAGGTACAGACTTCAATGGTAAAAAAACAACTCTCACATGCTACAGATTCAAATCCTATACTGCTCTCTCCTTAAGGTGTATTTATCTCCTCCTCTCTCCCTACACCCCCTCGGGAACTCTGCTCATTGGGCAAAACCCTTTTATCTGTGCCCTTCTCTTCCACTGCCATCACCAGACTTCGCTCCTTCTACCTTGCTGCACCATATACCCAATGGTGGCCCGAGGGTTTCTGCCACCCTAGGCAGACCCTCTATGCCGCCCCCCCTCATGCTGAAGCGGTGGTGATGGCTAGCACTGCGTGAGGCCTTAAAGTGCCCGTGCCCATGTGTACTTATAGCCTGCCACTCCTGTTCCTCTCCAACGCAGCTTCCTTGGAGGGGTCAGGGGCGGCAGTCTAGAACTGCGCACACGTGCCTGGGTGTTTAAAGCCGTTGCAGTGTGAAATGGCAGTTCAGCCGCCGCGGTGCTGGTGGGGGTAATGATGCTGCCCACCAGAGCCTGCCACCCTAGGCGACCGCCTTGTTCACTTAGTGGGCGAACCAGCCCTGCATATCCCTGGAGCAGACTGCCCGAGTCGGTACATCATGCTCCAACCCTGCTTCTATTCAAATCCAGGCTAAAACCCACCTCTTAGACTGCTTTTGAAGCTGACTCCTTTATTCTTCTGTTTATCACCCATGTGTTCTATGACCATTTCCTCTTGGTATTAACTAAACTAAGCCAAATTATACTAGGCTAGTATACATGGAACAGAAATGTTATTACTAGACCACTAGTTACATAAAATCTTAAATGGTAGGGGGCCTTTTACTCAAAGAAAAGGAGACATTAGAGAATGAGGGAGCATTTGGAATGTCTCCCATGCAGAACATTTTCTCCATGGAGAAAGTTTAATAGTGAAGTTGCCCAGGGACCGGTATTAAGACTGATGCTTTTTACATATTTAGAAATGATTTGGAAATAGGGACACGTGAGGTGATCAGATTTGCAGATGAAGCAAAATTATTTAAAGCTGATAAGTCACAAGCAGATTGTGTGAAACTGTAGGAGGACTTTGTGCGACTGAGAGACTGGTATCCAAATGGCAGATGACATTTAGGGGTATGTTTACTAAAACCCCGTTATGGTGCGCGGCGCGCTAGTGTGCGGATGCCATATAAGGAGTGGGCGTTTCAGGCTGAAAAAAGCAAAACCGGGATTAATCATGCGCTAATGTGCGCCCCGCACATTAGCGCATGAGAAAGTTGCGCAGGAAGCAGAAGTGGCGCGCTGATGCACAAGCACAGGAACAGAGCCACAGTACAATGGTTAAGACACTGATCCATGATGCAGGGATCAGGGGTTCAATCCCCCACTGTGCCCAATGAAAAAGGCTGGCTGAGGCATTACCTATTATGGGGAAGATTGCTTTAGGAGACATTTTATTTTTATATTAATTATCACTACTAGCAAACGCACTCTCAAAGCGTGTTAACATAAGGCGCCCCATAAGGCACATTTTAAAGTGCACTGTCTGCCAAGGCACCCTAGAATGTTGCTTATAGTGCACTTTATAGGGTGCCGTATGAGTTACCGCAAGGTCACAGCACTGTTTTTGATGGCAGCACTGTGCAGTTTAAGGAATGAAAAGCATAAGTAGGTGTGCTGACATACAAGGAGGAGGAGCAGTGTAGCACAATGGTTAAGACACTGACCAATGATGCAGGAGTCATGGGTTCAGACCCCCACTGTGCCTAATGAAGAAGGCTGGCTGAGGCATTACCTGTTATAGGTAATATTGCCATAGGGGGCATTTTATTTTTATTTTAATTAGTGCTGCCAGCAAACACACCCTCAAATTATTGTAACATAAGGTGCTGCATAAGGCGCCTCATAGGGTACCCCAGAGGGCACATTTTAAAGTGCACTGTCCGCCACAGCACCCTACAATGTTGCTGAAAGGGTGGCCTATAGGGCGCCATATACGGTGCCCTATGAGGCACAGCAAGGTCATAGCACTGTGTTTGATGGCAGCACTGTGCATTTAAACGCATGAAAATCTTAAGTAGGTGCACTGACATGCAAGGAGGAGCAGCAGTGTAGCACAGTGGTTAAGGCACTGACTGCTGATACAGGGGTCATGAGTTTGCTCCCCAGTGTGCCTAATACGTAAGACTGGCTGAGGCATCAGCTTTGCAATGTACATATTGTTTCCTGCAGCACTTTATTTGTATTTTATTAATTGCTGCCAGCAAACACGCCCTCACGTGCCGTAATTGAAGGTGCCGCATAAGGCACCCTATAAGGCACTCCATAGGGCACATTATAAAGTGCACTGTCCACCACGGCACCCTAAAATGTCCCCTATAGGGCACCCTATAAGTTGCTCCACAGGATAACATATAGTGCACCTTATATGGACGGTAACCATAAGGTGACCTATAGGGCGCCCTATAAAGCGCCCTCTGAGGCACCTTATGGGTACAGTACGATGAGGGTGTTTTTGCTGGCAGCAATAATGTACATTAAAAATAGATAATGCTTTGGGCAGCCATATCAAACAACCCCACTGTGGGTTTGAACCCACAGCCTCTGGCTCCACAGACAGTGAAGTAACCATTGTGCTACAGCTCTATAGCAGCTAGCAAGGCCCTGGCTGGCTGCAGAGGGAGTGCACATCACCACACAGATAGTCCGCTGTGGTCACCAGGATAGGGTTAGCACACCCGTACCCATGATGCACTGCACATGCAAATCAGCTGTCCACAGATAAACACAAGATGGGGTATGCACCCCCACAGCACCTCGGCCTGGTAGGGGGAACTGACCATGTGCACCCCCACAGCACCTCGGCCTGGTAGGGGGTACTGACCGTGTGTTTTACTGGCACAGAGTAGCTACACATCGTCACATTGTGCGGGTACTGTGCTCAACCTAAGGGTGCGGTGAAGCGCCCAGCACCAAGTCCACAGCACCTTCCATGGCAGAAATAAGCCATGCTGGAGGTCCAAAGCAGTGTTAATGTGTGAGATAGGTAGTTTCTGCAGAAACACCTTGGATATATCTGTATGTCTCAGTCAGGTGTAGCCCCCAGGAGGATTATATACCACCACCACCCTCCTCCTCCAGGGCTGAGGGTGGTAAACAGGGTCTCCCATCAACAGATCCACATTCTACCTCCCTGCAATGGTGGCAGTAGAGGGGACCATCAACCCCAGTCCTGCTAGGGAACAGACACCCTAAAGGACAGTCAATGCAGCTCTGTACACATCCTTAACGCAATAGCAGACAGACATTAGGCCTGGATGTGCTAAGCTGCACCCCGCCACTATCTGATATTCTCCTGCAGCAAGTCTTCAGCCACTGCACGGCACTCCATCAAGACACATACCAGCTGCAAACAGTCTGCTAGCTAGTCCATAGTGCATGTTCCTGGTGGAAATGCATGCACCCAGAACTGGGATGTCAGCATACATAACAAGCAGATAAATCAGTGACTGGGCCCCAAAAGGAAACCCATAAATATCACATGACAAAAATACTATAATAGCACTATGGGGGTGCCTAGCCATGCTGTCGTCACTGCACAGTCAGGGTGAGAGTGATCTCCCAGCAGGACATACTGAGGTCACCCTGTCTGTGTAGGTGGTGGCCGGGCACTAAAATGTCCCAGCCAGTGACCTATGCCCTGTGCAGATGCATCCTGGCCAGGCCACCCTGTCTGGGCTATACCCATGGTACCTTGCTCCTCATTATGCACATTGGCAGGCAGGCCAATACTGGCAACAGTGCTGGCAGTGTGGGCTGTGGAAGGTGTTTGCAGCCACCACACACTGTATAGACAGACACACACTCCCACATCTATGCCAGCATTGTGCTACTATAGAGGAGTTTAGCAGCCCTGCCCACCACACCAGTCCTGGGCACAGTACAGGCATGGATATGGTATGCAATACTGTTGGGGGTCACTCCCCAGGGTGGTAAACACTGTCAGAGACTAGACCTGAAGCACACACCGCAGACATCAGAAAGATTGTTATGATGGAGCTCAATGAGCAAACTGTGCTTAACGTAGGACTTGCTATCTGCCAGTAATCATAGGAAACGTTTGATAGCTGTGTACTGTATACCCAGGTGTAGGGTGGCATTGCTAAGGTATGCAAGTTCTAGTATTGGGAGATGCACGCATGGCCCAATGTCCTGTCTCTCCAGGAGGCATTGGCCAATGGGGCCTGCGGGTGTGGGTGTGTCTGCCCCTGTTGGCTGCTGCTTTATGGCAGAGGTTCCCAACTCCAGTCCTGGTGTGCCAAACACTGTTCGGGTTTTCATGCTGTCCCTCATGAATATGCATGAGATACATCTGCATACCATGGGGGTGGTGCATAGATATGCAGCACAGGCATCTTTATTAGAGGCAGCATGGAACCTGAATGGTGTGGGGCCCTCCAGGACTGCATTTGGGAGACTCTGCTCTAGGTAATGCGCCTGTTTATGGTGTCTGTGCTCGGTGGGGTTCCATGTGTATGTTCTCAGCAATAAAGGTTTGTCCTTAATATCACGGTTTAGTTGTGGGAAAAATATGTGGATTGGATTGGCAATAGCCCCAGCTGGGCTTTGAACCTGTGACCTTCTGCTCTTGCACACACTGTCTGTGTGCATTGCACCACTGTGTTGCCACAGATATGCTGCATTCCCTGGGGAGTCCATGACTGTACAACCGACAGGGCCTGTTTGTTGCAGTGCACGGCACCCACCTGGACAGGGCTAGGCCATGGTCTGCTGTGGCCACCAGCTGCTGCCACCTCCACCACCAGTACCGCTCCATCCTTAAAATGGAGACAGCATAAACCCTGAAGGATTTGTGGCCCTCCAGGACTGCATTTGGGGTAATCTGTTCTAGGTAATGTGCATGTTTCTGGTGTCTGTGCTCTGTAGGGTAAAATAGAGGTGTTTGAGCCATGCTTATGTTCTCTGCAATAAAGGTTCGTCTTTACTATCACTAGTTAGTTGTGGGTAAAATATGGGGACTGGATTGGCAGGAGCTTGAACCTGTGATCTTCTGTCTCCAAACACACTGGTTGTGTGCACTGCACCACCGTGTTGCCACAGAGACAGTGCATTCCTAGATGATACCATGACTGTTTGTCCGGCAGGGCCTCTCTGTTGCAGTGCATTGCACCCACCTACACAGGGCTAGGCCATGGTCTGCTCTGGGCAGCTGCCACTGCCCCCCTCCACCTCCAGTACCCCTGTGCTACCATGCTGACATGCCCTTCTGCTGGTGGTGCTGGTGGTACTCAGTCTCAGGCCATCCTGTGTGTGGGTAGGCGGCTGCCTATGGTGCAGGTTCTGGGGTAGGGGTGCCTGCATATCTGTCTGCACGTCCCCCAATCACCGCCTGCCAATGTTCCGTGCCCTTGGGGGTACCTGCTGGGTACTATCCCTTGTGACACTGTGATAAACACTCTTGTGCCCATGTTGGGCCCTCATGAGTTGCTGTCTGGCTGCTGTTCAGTTTCAGCATTCCTAGGTGCCATCTAGGCATCTGCCTAGTCCGCACTGTGCCCCTGCTGCACCACAGCATGTGCTGCCTGCAGCCCTCTGTATCCCCTTTCCCAGCATCTGTCCAATTGCCCATTCCGACCTGCCTGCCCTGCTGTTGTGGAAATGTGCATGCCATAGGTAACCTGTCCAATAGAGAGGGAAACCCTGATCAGTGCTATTTCACTGTGGGATCATTCACCTTGTATGGGGACGGAGCGTAGACCCTTCTAAAATTCATATTTATTTTTTGGGGCTTTCTTGGGAGTGTTTTTTGATGTTTCCCATTACTATCACTATTGCCCAGCTTGCTTATAATTATATTATATTTTGTTGGGGTCACTTTTAATGTTTATTTGCCCTTTTGTTCCGTGCACATGTATCACACTGCTCACATTTTGTAGGTTTCCCTGGTTTTGCTGTACATTGCTGACATAAATGGTTTCTCTTCCCTTTAAATCGGCTCTACCGCGAGGTTTTCACTCGCGGTATTTTTTTACTCGAATTTCAGCCCCGCTCCTGTGCGGGGAACCTCTCCCCTCCCACTCTCCACCCATTGACCCCATCTCTCCGCCCCTGAGGAGCCTTCCTCCGCCCTCCGGGAGCCTTTCCACGCCTCTATCGCACATCAGCGCGCCGCGCACATGAACGGGCACTTTAGTGCGGCGCGCACGTGTGCGGGGCACAAAAATGCATCATTAGCATGCGCTAAGGTACCTTAGCGCACGCTATTGTGCGCCGTGCACTTGTGCGCCGTTTAGTAAACATACCCCTTAATGTGGACAAGTGCAAAATGAAGACCATTGGGAAGGACAACCTAAATTATAGCTACATGATGCAAGGTTCCACATTAGGAAATGGATCTATGCGTCATCGTGGGCAATATGTTGAAATCCTTGGCTCATTGTATGGTAGTGGCAAAAAAACAAACAGAATATGAGGAATTATTAGGAAAGGAATGGAGACTATAACAGAGCATGATGCCTCTGTATCGCATTATGGTGCAACTACACCTTGCACATTGTGTGCATTTCTGATTGCCGCATCTCATAAAAGACACAGCGGAACTAGAAAATCTACAGAGATGGTTGACCAAAATGATAAAGAGGATGGCGTGGGGCCCCTTTTGGTGTGTGGCTTGGGGGGGCAGGGGGGAATGGGAGCTAGAATGGGAATGGGAATGGGGGGGACTGGGGCTAGAACGAGAATGAGAATGAAGGGCTAGAATGAAACAGGGGGGAGACTAGGGGCTAGAACGAGAATGGTGGTGGGGGGGGGGTCCAGGACTGGAAGTGGGCTGAAGTTGGGTGATGGGGGACTGGGACTGGAAGGGAGCGGATGCTGGGAGGGACTGGAAGAGAACTGATACTGGGGGGGGGGGGGGTAGGACTGGGAATGGCCTGGGGATGGTGGACTGGGACTGGAAGGGAACTGATATTGGGGGGGTTAGGACTGGAAATTGGCTATTGCTGGGGGATCAGAAGGGAGCTGATACTGGGAGGAACTGGAGGAGGACTGATACTGGGGGGTTAGGACTGGGAATGGCCTGGGGATGGTGTAATGGAACTGGAAGGGAACTGATACTGAGGGATTAGGACTGGAAATGGGCTGATGCTGGGGGACTGGAAGGGAGCTGATGCTGGGAGGGACTGGAGGAGGACTGATACTGGGATGCTGGGAGGGGCTGGAGGAGGACTGATATTGGGGGGCTAGGACTGGAAATGGGCTGATGTGGGGAGATGGGCAAATGGGACTGGAAGGGAGCGGATGCTGGGAGGGGCTGGAATTAGAAAGAAGCTGATGCTGGGGGAGGATCAGAAGGGGTGGGGCTGGGACTGGCTGAAGAAAAAAAGAAGCTGGGGAGTGAGGATGGAGAGGGGAACAGCTATTTTGTGTGGAAGAAAAACCTATGATTGGCTGAGTATTGGGAGAGTAAGTTAGGATGGAAGAGGGGTGAAATATGAGTGGATGAACAAGGAATAAAGAAAGAAATGGAGGAAAGAGCAAAAGGGTAAAGATCAATATGTTAGAGGCAGATGTAGAGGGAGTGGAAAAACCTAGAAGAGAGAAAAAAGGACAGATGGAGAGCAGATAACGAAGAAAGCAGAATAAAGCAGCTGGGGCAATTGAAACTGAAAAATAAAATGCCCAGACAACAAAAGGTAGAAAAAAAATATTTTATTTTGAATTTATTAACTGGAATATGTCGTCTCTGGGAAATGTGCATCGCTAATGTTTTGTGTTTTGTTTAGTACAAGAGGAAATTAATTTATAGTTTTTTTTTTTTGTAAACTCTGTTTATTGAAAACCAAATAATACAGAACATGCAAAACAATATATAAAAACAAAAAAAAAATAAAATAAAAAAATGGCATTTCTGGTGATCTATAGTTTTATTTCTCCAGTGTTGTTGTACATTCCAAGTTTCACTTTTGGGGTTCCCAGTTTAATTATTGGGTTCATATTTCTAAATTGTGATCTCTTGTTCTTTGTTTGGTGATGGTCCATGTTCTGTATGTGTAACCGAGCTGCAGTATTCTGTCCATGTAGTTTCTATGTGACAGTGCCACTTGTTCTCTTTCCCCAGTAGCAGATGTATTGGTATTCTCTGAGATGTACTGGCTTAATATTTGCAGTGTTGCCTTTTGATAGGTAGGGTTTGGTGCTTTGTGAGTCCTGGTAGTGTTGTTAGGATACGGCAGGTTTGCTATAGTAATGTAGAAATCTGGCAGTCTCTCTATCCTCACTGCTCATGCAAATTGTATTGAGACACTCATTAAGAGGCATGTCTATTAAACGTTAATGTGCATTCACAAATGTTAATATGCGCTAAGGGCAGCAACACCCATTTATTTCTCTTGGTGCAATGGCACTTAACACAAGGAGTGGCCTAGTGGTTGGGCCAAGGTACTTCAGGCCAGAAGGTCAGGGGTTCAAATCCCACTAGAGAACAGCAACCTTGAGCTGGAAGGGCTGGGGTTTCTAGTCCCACAGGTGGTCTTGGGCAAGCCACTTAACTCTCCATAGCCCATGTTCCCTGTAAAATAGTTATCTCCAAGTTATAATGCCCTGTTCAATGTAATTTCAGTTTGTTCAATATAAACCACCTTGATATCATGAAAGGTGGTATATAAGAAATGTTAAATAAATAAATTTAGTGAACATGCCCCTAACTCATTGCAGGGAGAAAAAAGAGGCTTGTGAAGGGCTTCTTTGAATGACACCTAAAATTTTAGATGGGCAACATATACTTTTAAAAATAAATGTACGCAAATGAGGATTAGTGGCTATATAAAGAGGCCCCACAAAGGGTCTCTGCACATGGCCCCGCATCACCATTGGACTACCCCTGCATGTACTATCCAAAATGGGCCTTCACATGCCTTTCCTATTTCTGATACATAAAACATTTGTTTTTTTGCATGCAGTTGGTTATGAAATCTTTAAGCAAAATAGCTGTACTCTACATGTTCCAGTCAATTTCTACAAGCATGGGCATGGATTCAACCCAGCTACTGAAATTCAGCTTAGCTTCTCTTCTGTGAAACTCAGAATTGTACTAAGAAGGTTACTGTAGATATGGGAGCAATAACAGGTTCTGGATTTTTAGCTTGCCTAGATGCTCAAGGGTGCTTACAGCATTATTCAGATTCAGGTACAATAAATTCCTTCCTCAAAGGGCTTACAGTCTAAGTAGCTACCCAAGTCAGTGGAAGATAGAGTGAGTCGCGAAAGGTCACAAGTCCTGTCAGCGAGAGGAAGTGGTTTTCCTGGTATTTAAGCCCATTGCGTTCACCACTAAATCACGGCACACCTCTCTTTTTTGCAGCACGGAATCAAATGCTGTGGACCAAATATCTCCTTGAAGTTTGCTAATTACACAACTTGGGAATTTTGTAAAAGTATTCTTTGGCATCAGTTTATTTATTTGATATATCCCCCTTCACATAGCATTAGGTGCTCACAACCATTATTATTGCTGCCCTTGGGTCAAAGCATAATATCCCTCTAGTAGGTGATATAGTGCAACCCCCGTTTCGCAGAGCAATCCCTGCTTGGGTAAAGGGCCCATTGAAGCACTGTAATGTAAGGAAACTGGATGCCAGCTCAGCTCAGAATACCCTACGCAGTCACTCATAACACAACCTGCATACAATAGGAAAGTCCACTCCAAGCTTTATGTTTTTCAAAGTCTGAATAAACGAAAATGCAAAAGCGGCAAGTAAGAGAATAATTCCCAGGTGTCCCTGCTGGCCTCCCTTGCCTCTAAGATCTTTCCAGAATAAGTACAGGTTCTGCTTCTATAGTTCCAGACTCACGTGGGCACCTCTAATTGCTGCAGTTCTCCAGCAAGGGCTCCTCCTCCTCTTTTCCTTCCAGGGTTGCCCTTGCAGTTTGTTTTCCAACTTCTCTTTCAAAAGAAAACAGATACAGCCCCTGCTGCAGAACTTCTAGTGCACACTAGAGTTTGTGGATCGCAAACAGAATGGGCAGAGGGTCAAGCTATCCTCCATGCGGGAAAATAGAAGAGGGGAAATGCTCCCACTCTGAAAGAAACAACCGGCACACAGGGAAACAGACTCACTCAGTCTGTATTGGCTAGACCAGTGATCTCTCCTCAGCCAAAATCAGAGAAGTTGAGGAAACATCTCCTAGAGAGCAGGCCAGCATCCATGTTGATTCCTTCTGGCGCCTTCTGTAGAGAAAACTCCTATATAATTTTGAGAAAAAGGACCTGCCCTTTGGGAACGGCTATAATTGCTTATTTATTCATTTATTTCAAATGTCTTCTGTTGCTCGAATCCAAAAGCTATATGCAAAGAAGATCACAAGGTGAAAACATAAAGCAAGTCTTGAACAGACTGCCAATGAGAACATAAAATTATTAAACACCAGACAATTATTAAGCATCTAACCCAAAATCTGAACAGAAAAAGAATTTAACTAATTTTCAAAAGGATAAATCAGAGTCCTCTTGTATATTATCTGGGAAGGAAAGACGCTGGACACCTGTGGGGATAGGGAAAAAGGACGGAGGGATGCTGAATACCTAGGGAAGGGGGAGGTAAGCAAAGAAAAGGGAACGGGAATGCTGGATACCTGAAGTGGCAGGGAAGGGGAAAGTAGATGATGAACACAGAGCAGGGAGCCGAGAAGAAGAGGACAAGGAGAGATGCTGGATTTGGAGAATAGGAAAGGGAAGATGGGCGATGCTAGACATGGGCAGTAGAGAAGGGAAGGAGAGATGCTAGACTATGCGGGTAGAAAAGGGAAGATGCTGTACTAGGGGTAGGGAGATGGGAAAGAGAAGGAGAAATGGTGGTCATGGAGCAGGGCGAGAGAAGAGGGGGGGATGCTGAACACAGGGCATGGAGGGGGATAGAGAGAGAGAGGGGTTGTTAATGAGAGACGATGAAGGAAAGAGAGACAGATGAGGAATGGAAGGGCTGAAGTGAGAGAGATGGAAAACTAGGTGGATGCAGATAAATAGGCAGATTGAAGGTTGAATAATGAGGGGATAATGGATAGAGAAACAGAAGAATAAATAGAAGACAGCTGAAAGTGTCAGAGATGAATGGGGGAAGGAAGTGAAGATGACAGGAAGAGAGAAATGGCATGGCAGATGGACTGGATACCCTAGGAACAGAATTCAGAGAAGACTGACAGAGGAAAGCAGAAACCAGAGACTGGGAATGAGATGATTAGAAAAATAAAATGGCCAGGCAATAAAGGCAGAAACATTTTTATTATCAGTTTAGTGATTGGAATATGTCAGCTTTTAGAATTGACATCTGTTATCTTTATATTTTGCACCATACTGGGGGAAATGCATTGCTTTTTCTAGTTCACTGATATTACTCCTCATACAGTGTGGCTTCTAAGGGTTTATTTAATTTTGCTTTATGTATTTTAGTTTTTAATTTGTAGTAATTTATTTTGTACTTGGTGAGGGTTTGTGTTCAATTTGCATTACTGAGGCCAGGTATTCTGTTAGCAAGGAGCTTCTAAATAGGAATCTGTAGTAATCTGGCCTGTTATGTTTTCCCAATAGGTGTATTGATGTTATAGCACCATTGCAAAATTTATGGTACTGCCTTTTTCTGGATAGGCTCATTGTGCAAGTACTGGTCCTGAGTAACTTTTGTAAGGGCTTGTATTAACTCATAATATGTCTGGTACTAGAGAGGATTTATGTTGCTGCTACTGAGATGAAGCCAGAATCATGCATTTTATTTCCATCGTGAGTTCTATGGGGAAAAGTCCTAGTTCTGTTCTGCATCCATTGTTAGGTGAGGGGGATTTCTGTGAATGCAGAATATGTTTATAATTTACACCATGAAGGTCCAGTGTGCAGGGTGAGAGATCAGATTTAGTCTACATAATTTAAATGCTACAATTATTGCTGAGTATAACTAGCAATGGCAAATTTTTCATTTTTTATATTATATAGCCTGAGAATTTAAGTGTATTCTTTTTCTTAAGGCAACTGCTCGGTAAGTATTCTAAGGGGACCCTCCCTTCTTTCCACTCCACTCCCTAATCAGAGATCTGAGAGGCCCTTCCCTTTAGGGTGCTTTGGAGGGGGGAGTGGCACCATCTCATCCCTTGTTTGAGGCAGCAGATTGCCTTGAACTCTCTTCCTGGTTGGGGGGGGGGGGGTGATGGCTGAAGATTCACCTAGGGTATCAGATACCCTTAGGCTAACCCTGCTAAGGAGCGGTAGATTTCTGGAAGAAATTTCTCCAAATATATTGGTTTTCTGCATACTATGACAATACTACACCTTACTTCTAAGCCAAGGTATGTGGAGTACAATTCAGTCTCTCAAATTTACTGCTAATGCTCATCCTAGTACTTGCATGGTGCCGAAGAGAGCTTCCTTCTGCAGCTCATAAGATGTAACTTGTACAGGCAACTTGTCAAGGTGTGACTAGAAATTCCTTTTAATCAGGTCACTGGCTCCCAACACTATGGGAAATATTTATGTGTCTTTCTGCTACATTTTCTTGGTCTCTGACTTCATTTCTTGGTATTCAGGATCCAAACGATTCACAGGATAATCACTTGGAACTGACACCTCTATGATCCATGCCATTCTGGTCTTTATCTTCTTTACTACTATGCCATATTTCCTCAAAACCAGCTACTTATCTGTCGGAATGGGAATGTCCCAAGTCATAACTTCGTCATTTTCTGTAATTCTCTTAGAGTCGTAATCCCAGTGCTTTTCTGGTACAGAGATCTTGTAGTGCTTACAAAGTTTCCAATGCATGAAATGTGCCACCTTGTTGTGCCTATCTGTATAGAATTTTTCTGCCATCAGAACTTCACAACAAGCTACGAAACGAGAGACTACCTCCAGCTCTTATAGAATCTGCAAATGTTTCTTTCACCAGTTTTCTTTATGCTTGCTGCTGTATGATTGGTTTTACAATTCTGGATTTTGTTTGGTCTTTGACTATGGCCTGTTAATTTGGTTCAAATATTTAGACTGCAACCACCTTGGGTAACCCTCAGGTCTTCCTCTTTTCAGGATGCTCTTTTTCTCTGTTCCTGGCTTCTAGGTGGCAGGAAAATAGCAAAAAGAGAACGCTCTTCTTTTCTCTAGTAGTGCTTGTCCTTGCCCCCATAACCCACTCCTTTTCCTTTGCCCAGGGTCCCTTCATTATTTCTGTGGATGGCACTACACTCCTCCCCATATCTTCAGCTTGCAACCTTAGGGTTATCTTTGACTCTACTCTTTCTCTGGGTAGATCCAACAGATGGGAAATACCTACCATTTCTTCCTCTATAACATCAGCACAATTTGTCCCTTCCTCTCTACTCACACTACTAAGACCCTTCTCCACTCACTAGTCACCTTCTGCCTCGACTATTGTAACCTGTTCCTCACTGATTTCCCTCTGAATCATCTGTCCCCTTCAATTTGTTCAAAACCCAGCTGCATGGTTTATTTTCTGCCAGTATCGCAATGCTCATGTAACCCCTCTTCTCAAGAAACTTCAATGACTCCCTATCAGTTTCCGCATTCAGTTCAAACTTCTCCTACTTACCTACAAGTGCATTCATTCTGCGGCTCCTCACTACCTTTCTTCTCTTATCTCACTCTAAACCCCTCTTTGGTAACTCTGCTCCTCTGACAGATCCCTTTTATCTGTGTCCTTATCTGCCTCTGCCAACTCCAGACTTCGTTCATTCCATCTCGCTGCTCCATATGCCTGGAACAAACTAGCTGAGTCTGTGCATCGGACCCCTTCTCTGGCCTATTCAAATCCAGGCTAAAAACCCACCTCTTTGAAGCTGCTTTTAGATCCTGATGTTCCTCACTCTCTTGTCCACTACTTATGTGCATCTTACTATATTCTAGTCCCCATTTTCACTATGGGGGACATTCTGAGCTGCGAATAGTGGCCCTGGACATGTGGGCTGCAAGTCCAACCCGCACACATTTCCCCAGCCCGCGGATAGCATTCCCCGTATGTACACAGCGTCTGTGTGGGGAGCATTGGACGTGGGCGGGAAGGGGAAGTACTGGGGCAGAGCAGGGGGTGATCAGCTGGTGGAATGTACAGGGCCTATTCAGGTCATTCCCCAGCAGCCCCAAGGATGTCCAGCGTGTTCTATCCCAAAGGTGGAATAAGTCCCGGGGGCATCAGCGATCGTGTGCCGCAGCCCCCCCCACACATTATGCTGTTGGCCCAGCCGGGCCCCTGCAGCCACAGTCCAGACCATTGGGTTTCTGGTGCTGCCTGGGCCATGGTCTGCAAGGGCCAATGGAGGCCTTGGTATTCTGAACTATCAGTGGCGTTCTGGCGTGGGGATGGGCAACTTCTCGTATGCTAATCCCCATGGCATACGGGGAGCACTTGGATGTCTATGTCCCCGATTCTGCCATTGTGGATACATCTGGGTCCCCTGGCGTCAGAATTGGTTATATCCCTGGCACGTCCAGGTTTTGGCCAAGCACTGAGGCCAGATGTGTGGGGAACTGAATCGGCCTCCACATGTTTTGTCTTGATTAGATTGTAAGCTCTGATGAGCAGGGACTGAGTCTTACATCTATATGTACAGCGCTGAGTATGCTTTGTAGCGCTGTACAAATGACTGGTCATAGTAGTAGTAGTTGTTCGGTACCTAGGACCCCAGTGTCTCAAGAGCTTTGTGCTCCGTCTTGTTTGCTTCATAGAAAGGAGACAAAAGATCATAAACTCTTCTTTCTGGAAGTGTACCCCTTTCACATCCTTTAATTTGCCCCATGACTAGTTTAGTCTATAGGGGAAAACCCTCCAGAGGACTGGAGGTTCCTAGCTACTGAGCCCTCAGGTTGCTTCTGGGAGGCCAAAAAAGCAAAGGACGCTTTTTCCTCCTAAACTCTGACTTTTATGACCTTTGATACCTTCTAGCTCCTCCCCCCAGATTTTCATTACAAAGTCCCTAGCTAGAAAATTCCCGAGGCATATACAGTAATGTAACCCCTGCAAGTCTGGGAGTCCCGCACAGTGGCTTTTTACACCTGTCCTTGCAGGCTTAACTCATTGCTGTTCTGGAATCACACTGCATTGTGCATTTTCGCTGCTCTGCCCAGATCACTCCTCTGCCACACCCCCACTCCACCTGGACATCCTCGCTCTAGGGGCGTCCATATACTCAGCTTCTAAAATGGCCCCAGGGATACCCTTCTGGATTGGATGTCTGCGTGCTTGTTTTCAGACGTCCAAAACATGAAGAGGGCTTCTAAAGTAGCCTCCATAATGTATTTTTCTAAGCACACCTCTAAGGAAAGCAAACTCTATAATAATACACCTGCAATGGATAGAGTATGAGCTCCCATTACAACCTTACATAGGACATTCAGAGAAGATTTGAGAATTCTAGGGTGCAATAAGAGTATTGGGATCATAATGCAAAATTAAGGTAGTCAGTTCTGTCTTTGTTTTACCAAGTAATATTTTTTGAAGTAGGCAGCTGCATTTTGTAATATTTGCAAGATTTAAAGTAAAGTACTAGGAAAGATGGAAAAAATGTTTACAACTTCTTTTATGAAAAAAAATTTACATTTTATAAGTTGAATAGCACACTCCAGGTTATATAATTCTAGAGGCTTATAGGTATTTCTTGGTTGTTATGTCAAGGTGTTCATGACATACCTTCTCGTAGTTGAACATCTGTCATACGTCATTCCCATATATAACTTGAGTCGTCCTTGTCTGGATTCTCTGTAGAAGAGGAATATCCAAAGCCTAACCAATATTTTACTATAGTGCAGCTCCTGAGCTGTGATCTTTAAGTGCGAGTTTCATGGGGGAAATAGTACTACAGGTTAAAATTATAAATTTCTCCAGCCGGATATTGAGAGGCGGGTACCTAAAATGACAATTATAAATATACTGCAGAAAAACAGCTTATTTAAAAAACACATTTGACAACTGAAGTTTGTTTGCTATGCACCCCCACCATACTGTGCAGTCAGATGACAGTGATTTCATGCTGGTTGTTCCACAGAGACCCCTAAAGGGAAAGTGATGAATGAGGTCCTGCCAGGCTTCATTCCAAGGGTGGCTTTGAATCAGTCGCATTATCTGTTCCATCGCCAGCCCTGACAGTGATGAACACAATGCGGACGGCCAAGGCCACCCTTGTTCATTATCAAAGAGAGAGAGAGAGAGATCGAGAGAGAGAGAAAGAGAGAGAGAGAGAGAGAGAGAGATCGAGAGAGAGAGAAAGAGAGAGAGAGAAAGAGAGAGAGAGAGAGAGAGAAAGAGAGAGAGAGAAAGAGAGAGAGAGAGAGAGAGAGAGAGAAAGAGAGAGAGAGAAAGAGAGAGAGAGAGAGAGAGAGAGAGAGATCGAGAGAGAGAGAGAGAAAGAGAGAGAGAGAGAGAGAGAGAGAGGAGTTGAGTTCTATCTTCACAACTTTAGAGCTGCCTAGGGGACTGGTATCTGAAGGAAGTCTTTTGAGCCAGCTGGTACCCCTCCTGATGCAGTCGGTCCCTGGTTTCAAATGAAAGAAGCAGGATGGCAAATGCTGCAATGCACAGAGATGTATCTGTTTCCTCCACCCCCTGCTGCTCTCTCCTCAGGCCTCCATTCCCTAGCAATACAGGCCTGGGGGAATTACAAATAAATACATAAACCTGTTAAATCTTGGAAGCTAAGAATGCTGGGCCTAGCCAGTAAGACTGCACATCCCTGCCACATAGGAAAGCTGATTACCTTCTCTGTTTTCAACGGAGACAACAGGGCGCTCAACCAAAGCTTCAGAGCAGATGTAGGAAAGAACCCACCTGACCCAAGCAAACTGTTGAACTGATGTGAATCTCTCCTTACCATAAATGCTTGCTGGACCAGCATACCATTGGTATTCCATCACACACACACTACCACACTACCAAGCACCCTGTGGTACAGTTATAGGGCGAAATATAAAAAAAAATATGATATTCAAATGCAATCAGCTGTGCACTTAAATATCGTCAGGATATTTAGTGGCAGTCTCAAGATAGGAGCTGTTGCTGAATATCTGGACTGAGTCGTGTTATCCGAATAAGTGCCAGCACTTATCTGATTAGCAGGATTTTCAGTCGGCACTTGTGATTAGATTGTAAGCTGTTAGCTCTGATGAGCAGGGACTGTGCCTTGCATCTGTATATACAGTGTTGCGTACACTTTGTAGTCCTATACAAATAATTAATAGTATTAGTATCTGGACTGCAACTTAGGACAACTTTTCATGCAGTTTAAGTTGCCCAGATAAGTGCCAACTGAAAATCCTGCTACCAGGATGAAGTCAAACAAACAGATATAGGACTTCTTCCGAGTGAATTACCTCATAGTGAACTATAACAATCAAACTTCACCCATACGTGTTGATAAAACCAAAATGTTATTTTTTCTTCTTTTTTTGTATTATGGCTTAATATTGGTCTCAGATAAACGGCAAGCTTTGACACTTTTTCAAGCGACATGCTTTAACACTTTTTATTGGGTCAATGACTTCCACCCAAACTAGTGCACGTTTTACATCAATGACCTTTAGCCAACATTTTTTATCTTATATCTTGAATATTGCTTAATTGCTGTGAGATATACGAAAATAAGTATGATGATTGTAAGAATTTTAACCAATTACTATTGTTTTATATCTTTATAGAATGTTAAATTAACGAACTCTCTGAAGAAATAAGTCCCGTAGTAGAAATAACACCATCCCCCTTGACAAACCCAAGTGGAGAAACGCCGAAGCGCTGATGAGACTGAGGCGTTGGGGATTAATCTTTGTGGTTGCAAAATAAAGAAGGGACAGCAGCCGACGCGATTCTACATAAGCTAAGTAGAATGGCGAACACTAGTTTTAAGTAAATTATAGGGTATGATGAAAATCAACCCGTCATAGAAAAATATATAAACAAAAAGTAAGATAATTAAGCAATATTCAAGATATAAGATAAAAAATGTTGGCTAAAGGTCATTGATGTAAAACGTGCACTAGTTTGGGTGGAAGTCATTGACCCAATAAAAAGTGTTAAAGCGTGTCGCTTGAAAAAGTGTCAAAGCTTGCCGTTTATCTGAGACCAATATTAAGCCATAATACAAAAAAAGAAGAAAAAATAACATTTTGGTTTTATCAACACGTATGGGTGAAGTTTGATTGTTATAGTTCACCAGGATGAAGTTGACAGTTTTCCGGATAGTGCTAACACTGCTCTCGCTCAGCCCATGGGTCAACCCTGCACTAACCAGATAGTGCCACGGCAGTTGTGGAGATAGTCAGTGACGCTATCTGGATAGAGCCACTGAATATCATGGTCTGCCCTCTTAGCTAACTGGCTCCTGTGGTCCAGTCGGCTAAGGGCTGATCATTTTCCTGTATCTTTATTTGTCTGCAGCCAGTCTTGGTCAACAACCCTGATTGCTTGCAGGATCATATTTAGTACACGTTTATTTTCCGTCAAGTTTGAAAGAGCCTATTGCTACCCCAGTATTGAAAAAAAAGGAATACTGGAGGTTCATGATGGTACAAACTATCAGCCTATCTTAAATATGTCCTTTTTGTCCAAGATTACAGAGAAGGAGGTGAGCTGTCAGACTGCAGCTTATTTGAAAGATAATGGAGTGTACGATATTGGACAGGGAGAGTTTAGTAGAAGCTCAGGCAGTGGGGTCATGAATGAAATCTACCATTATATAGACAAGAAGGATCTAGTTGGGTTCAACTCCCTAGATTTTTTGCTCAGCATTTGATTTGGTTGTTGGTAGTTTTTGATTACATAGATGTGAGAAGCTAGGCTTGCTTCGCTTGGTTCATTTTTGTTAGGATGCACCTTTCGGTTTTATTCTAAAGATACGTTTTCTTCTTCCAAAAGCCTACTCTTTGGGGTTCTCCAGGGCAAAGCCTTGTCATTGATGCTGTTTCATATATTTCTTTAACCTTTGAAGAGATTAGTTAGAGCTTTTGATTTCTTTTTATGCATATACCCTTAGGGAGATGCACCAGATAAGACAATAGCTAGGCTTAATTGTTGCCCAATGATGCTAGTTTCTTGGCTGTAACACAGTATGTTGATTGTGAATCCAATGAAAATTGAGGTATTGTTGTCTGGAGATGAGAGTCAGGCATGGCCTTTTACCACCTTGATGGTTGATACAACAGTGATTTCTTTAAAAGAACCATTTATAGATTTCGGGGTGGACACTGATTCAACAGCATTTAACAACAACAATTGATGATGACTGGTAAGGGGGACTGTTGCTTCTGGAGGGAGATCTGCAACTGTGAGTATTTACTTCTGGTAATTTTCTAAAAGGAATTCTTTGTATTAAAGCTAATTAATCTGTGATCCACTATTTTTGTTAAATCAGTCAGGGCCTAGTAGCAGCAGTTTAAGTTTACATTTAAAACACAGAGGAGAACTCTCTGGTTACATTTCATACCCAGCAGAGAGCTTGTACTTTAAATTTAATAGTCACTCAGGGCCTAGTAACAGCAAAGTACTTTTAGTTTAAATTTAAAACACAGAAGAGAGCTTTCTGGTTACATTTGGAACCCAGCAGAGAGCTTGTACTTTAAATTTCATAAGAAGTTAGAGCCTAGCAGCAGCTAAGAGCTATAATTTAAATCAAATCAGAATATAGCTTACCTCAGCAGCACAAGACAGGGTACTGTGTAGCAGCCCTCTTTTAATAAGTGTTAATTCCCTCCCACCCTCCCCACCCCTGGGATAATCGTAGCTTTATAGGTACTTACACATCTTAAAAGACAGGAGGTGCTCTCAGGTGAAGCTCATTACCCAAATCAGTCATACACTAAGGACCTGAGATTAGTTAAGCTTCAGGTGAACAAGGTATATTACACGTATTAGGTTCAGTTTTATTAGTATAAATATCCATAGCAACCCTTAGTAAGTAAAGAACTTAGATCTAAACACAAACTTAAAACTAAGATGCAGACAGCAGTCCAGCAGTGGGATGGGGGCTTTCCAGTCTTTTGCATTGAGTGTCACATGTATGATTTTCTCCCAGTTGGTGAGAGGTCTTACGTGTACACTAGGTGCAAGGAGCTCTTTGCTCTCAGGGAACGAGTCCGTTCTCTAGAGGCTAAAGTAGCAGACTTGGAAAGCATAAGACAGACAGAGAGGTACATAGACGAGACCTACAGGGATATAGTCCTGAAGTCCCACCTCCAGTCTGGCAGCATCCCTGTTGCCATGGAGGAGAGAGGTCACGTGACAGGAGAGCATCACCCTGGTGTGGCAGGAAGTGATCCTGTAATTAGGACCTGTCCTCCAGGTGATGTAAAACCCTCTCACACCGAGGAAGTTTCTCCAGGGCCATGTGCCCATGAGGGAAGGGTTAGGACAGCCATTATAGTTGGTGATTCGATCATTAGGCATGTAGATAGCTGGGTGGCTGGTGGACGTGAGGATCGCCTGGTAACATGCCTGCCTGGTGCGAAGGTAGCGGACCTCACGCGCCACCTAGATAAGGTCTTAGATAGTGCTGGGGAGGAGTCTGCTGTCTTGGTACATGTTGGTACCAATGACATAGGAAAATGTGGTAGGGAGGTTCTGGAGGCTAAATTTAGGCTTTTAGGTAGGAAGTTGAAATCCAGAACTTCCAGGGTAGAATTCTCCGAAATGCTTCCTGTTCCACGCGCAGGACCCAAAAGGCAGACAGAGCTCCGGAGTCTCAATGCGTGGATGAGACAATGGTGCAGAGATGAGGGGTTTGGATTTGTTAGGAACTGGGGAACATTCTGGGGAAAGGAGGGGCTCTTCCGAAGGGATGGGCTTCACCTTAACCGGGATGGAACCAGGCTGCTGGCATTAACCTTTAAAAAGGAGATAGAGCAGCTTTTAAACTAGATATTAGGGGAAAGCAGACAGTCGCCCAAGAGCAGATGGTTCGGAGGAATGTATCTTTGAGGGATACTACCAAAAGCAGAGGTTCCACAAAAGAGTAAAGTAGCCCAAATGCCCTCAAGTATGGAGCAGACAGAGCTTAAAGATCCCAAATTACTCATGTCTAACAGACAAATTAATATGGATAAAATACATTCTCTAAAATGCTTGTATGCAAATGCTAGAAGTCTAAAAAATAAGATGGGAGAGTTAGAATATATAGCACTAAATGAAAGGTTAGATATGATTGGAATATCAGAGACATGGTGGAAGGACGACAACCAGTGGGACACTGTGATACCTGGGTACAAACTATATCATAATGATAGAGCTGATCAAATTGGTGGAGGGGTTGCTCTCTATGTTAGAGAGGGCATTGAGTCAGAAAGGATTAAAGTTTTGCAGGAAACAAAATCTGCTGTAGAATCTATATGGATTGAAATTCCATGTAAAAGGGGGAAGGCAATGGCAGTGGGGGTGTACTATCGAGCGCCTGGCCAGAATGACCAAATGGATGATGAAATGCTCAAAGAAATGAAAGAAGCTAACAAAAGTTACAGCACAGTAATAGTAATGGGTGATTTCAACTACCCCGGTATCGACTGGGTCAGTGTCACGTCAGGACATGCTAGGGAGATAAAGTTCCTAGATGAAATAAATGACTGCTTCTTGGAGCAGCTGGTTCATGAACCGACCAGAGGGGAAGCCATATTAGACCTAATCCTTAGTGGAACACCAGATCTAGTGCAAGAGATAAGGTTGTTGGGGCCACTTGGCAATAGTGATCATAGCATGATCGCCTTTGATTTAATTAGTGGAGGAGGGATAGTAAGGAAATCCACAGTACTACCTTTTAACTTTTGAAAGGGAGACTATGATAAAATGAGGAAAACAGTCAAGAAAAAACTAAAAGGAGCAGTTGCAAAGGTTAAAGACGTACATCAGGCTTGGCTGTTGTTGAAAAATATTATCTTGGAAGCCCAGACCAGCTGCATTCCACGCTTTAAGAAAAGTGGAAAGAAGCCCAAAAAACTGCCAGCATGGTTTAAAGTTGAGGTCAGAGAGGCTGTTGTTGCCAAAAAAGCATCTTTCAGGAAATGGAAAAAAGAGCCAAATGACGAAACCTGGAAACAGCACAAGCACTGGCAAGTCAAATGCAAGGCATTGATAAGGCAGGCAAAGGGAGAATTTGAGAAGAAGCTTGCTGCAGAAGCAAAAACGCGAAGTAAAGACCTTTTCAAGTACATTCGTAGCAAAAAACCTGTGAGAGAGTCAGTTGGTCCATTAGATGATAAAGGGGTTAAAGGAGCACTAAGAGGCGACAAGGCGATAGCGGAGAGACTGAACGAATTCTTTGCTGAGGAAGATGTAGGGATGTTACCCATGACTGAAGTGGTATTTAAAGGTGCAGAAGAATTGAAGGAAATATCGATACATCGAGAAGATGTATTACAACTATTAGATAAGCTGAAGAGTAGCAAATCACCTGGGCTGGATGGTATACATCCAAGGGTATTGAAAGAACTGAAATATGAGATTGCAGACCTGCTATTAGTAATCTGTGAACTATCATTAAAATCATCTCTAATACCTGAAGATTGGAGGATCGCCAATGTAACACCAATTTTTAAAAAGGGTTCCAGGGGTGATCCGGGAAACTACAGACCGGTGAGCCTGACGTCAATACCGGGAAAAATGATAGAAACCATCATAAAGAATAAAATTACTCAGCATGTAGATAGTCATGAACTAATGAGAGACAGCCAACATGGCTTTAGACAAGGAAGATCTTGTCTTACTAATCTGTTATGTTTTTTTGAAGGAGTGAATAATCAGGTGGACAAAGGTGAGTCGGTTGATATTGTGTATCTGGACTTTCAGAAAGCCTTTGACAAGGTCCCTCATGAGAGACTTTTGGCAAAACTAAAGAGTCATGGGATAGGAGGCAGTGTACTATTGTGGATCAGGAACTGGTTAAAAGATAGAAAGCAGAGGGTAGGGCTAAATGGCCAATTTTCCCAATGGAGAAAGGTGAATAGTGGTGTACCCCAGGGATCTGTGCTGGGTCCGCTGCTTTTTGACATATTCATAAATGACCTGGAAAGAGGAATAACGAGTGAGGTTATCAAATTTGCAGATGACACAAAACTATTTAAAGTTGTTAAAATCCAAGAGGATTGTGGAAAATTGCAAGAGGATCTTGAAAAATTGGAAGACTGGGCATCAAAATGGCAGATGAAATTTAATGTGGACAAGTGCAAGGTTATGCACCTAGGGAAGAACAACCCAAACTATGGTTACACGATGCAAGGTTCCACATTAGGAACCACCACCCAGGAAAAAGATTTAGGCGTCATTGTGGATACCATGTTAAAACCCTCGGCCCAGTGTGCAGCGGCGGCCAAGAGAGCAAATAGACTGCTAGGTATGATAAGGAAAGGAATGGAAAATAAAACAAAGGATATTATAATGCCTCTATATCGTTCCATGGTGAGACCGCACCTTGAATATTGTGTGCAATTCTGGTCGCCGTATCTTAAAAAGGATATAGAGTTATTAGAAAAGGTTCAGAGAAGAGCCACCAAAATGGTAAAGGGGATGGAAGGATACTCCTATGAAGAAAGGCTAAAAAGGTTAGGGCTCTTTAACCTGGAAAAGAGACGGCTGAGGGGAGATATGATAGAAGTCTATAAATTAATGAGTGGAGTGGAACGGGTAAACGTAGATCGATTGTTTACCTTATCAGAATATAGAAAGACTAGGGGACATGCAATGAAGCTACAGGGTAAACTATTTAAGACTAATAAAAGAAAATATTTTTTCACTCAACGTGTAATCAAACTGTGGAATTTGTTACCGGAGGATGTAGTAAAGGCTGTTAGTGTAGCTGGGTTTAAAAAAGGTTTGGACAAGTTCCTGGAGGAAAGGTCCATAAGCCATTATTAAGAAGGGACCCAGGATATCAATGCTTGAACCAATACAAGCATTGTGGAACCTGTGTCCCTTGGGGAAACTGCTAGGTACATATGACCTAGATTGGCCACTGTTGGAAACAGAATGCTGGGCTTGATGGACCTTGGTCTGACCCAGTATGGCATATCTTATGTTCTTATGATGATCTTTTGTTGTGACTACAGACATCGCCTATGGTATGCTCGGTATATTTTAGATTGTGAGGAGCTCGATAATTGAGACCCTACTTGAATGAATCTGCTTTGTATATGATGATGGAGTGGAGGAGTGGCCTAGTGGTTGGGGTAAGGTATTTCAGGCAAAGAAGGTCAGGGGTTCAAATCCCACTAGAGGACAGCAACCTTGGGCCAGAAGGACTGGGGTTTCTAGTCCCACAGGTGCTCCTTGTGGTCTTGGGCAAGCCACTTAAGCCTCCATAGCCCATGTTCCCTGTAAAATAGTTATCTCCAAGTTATAATGCCCTGTTCAATGTAATTTCACTTTGTTCAATGTAAACCACACTGATGCAGAATAGCACAGTATATAAGAGAAGTTATCTGGTAATCAGTTGTGAAAATTGCAGGTTGTCCAGAATATAGTGGTGCATAGTTGTTTTGGGATGGGAGAAAGTACTCAGATGGCATTGCTAGATTTACACTGGCTCTCAGTTAAGAAGCAGATGATATTTTCACATTTTGATGCTTACTTTTAAGGTTTTAAGAACAGACCGCTCTGATTGATTTTGTGAAGGATTGTGGTATGTAAAACTTGTTAAAAAAACACTAAACAAACTCTTCAGTCAGAGGGAGTCCTCCACTACTGAAGGGCTGCATTTTACTGAACTGAGACCTCTGATAATACTGGATTTATAAGCACTATTTCTACAAGAAAGTATGAACTCCATCATGAGCCTGGGGGGTCAGTGCCCCAACTATTCTTCAGAAGTAAGTGTAATAGCATAGTCTATTCCTATTAATAATCACCCCTTCCTCCAAGCAAGGGCTCTGATATGCTGAAGGACAATCTACTGCGGTCTGATTATCTGAATCAATGCCACCATGTTGATGCTTTCAATTAATTAATTGCCTAAACCATCTTTTGCCTAAAACCTTGGTCTTCATTGCCAGTCCTCAAGGATCACTAACAGGTCAGGTTTTCTGGATATCTCTAATGAATATTTATTTTATATATGAATATTATATGTCCCGCCTTCTGTAATAAAACAGCAGAGGTTACAACAAAAATAATATTAAAGCAATTCAAATAACCCCCAACTCAGCCAAGCCACCCCTCCAAAATCCACACTTCCCAACATAATAGCAAGCACATCCTTCATATCTACAAAGAGATCTGCCCACAATGGGGAATGTGCATTGAAATCTCTCTCATGCATATTCATGAGCAATATCCTGAAAATGTAACCCGTTGGCAACCCTTGAGGACTGGGCGTTGTTGGGATCGTGAAGACCAAGAATCTAAGACCTCATGTTTTCTGCTGACATAGCGGTACAGCAGGAGTGCTTGATTTTTATTCTTAGGTTTTGAATTCAGCACCTGAGTTATATTTCCTGTGGTTTCGTTATCAAGCTGTCCATCTGGGATGTGGGTGGCTCATACTTCATACCAGTGATTTCATTTCTGTTATAACCTTCCTTTTCGTCTCTGATTTATGCTTAATCCCTCTTACTATTATATTGCTTACTGTATGTGGTGGTGGTGCTGGGGGGGGGGGGTATTGGTTATACTGGGGAGCAAAAAGGAACCAGTGATGTCTGTGCTCCTCTAGTTGAAGACTCCCAGCAGTGTGGGTCCTGTTTCCCAGAACCTTGGATCCAGGTCCTGGGGTTCAAGGTAATAGTGAGCCTCAGTAGCCTGATGGAGTAACATCCTGCCACCTTCAGGTACCTGGCAGGCTGAGAGGACACCAGCTTTGTTTGCTTTGGAAGGGATTGATCATTTTGCATCTAAAAATGCTGGGAGGGGGAAGGGGGAAGTAATCTATGTTTCTCTTAGAGGAAGATATATTATGGTTCTTACAGTCGCGAGGGAACTGAACCATTTGCTATAACATACCCCTCTCTGAGCAGACACAAGTTATTTATTTATCCCTTCAATTTATATCTGCCTATTCCAGTTGACTGAGGGAAGCTTACTCTAAAACATAGACAGTATAAAAAATGGCAAACATTTGATAGCTGATTATGACAATAAAAGGGTTTAAGGTAACAGAAAGAAAAAAGGAGGGTTTGGGTTGAGCCTGTTGGAAGGTTGAGAAGGTGGGAGGGGCCTAGGAAAGTGTGAAGTGAGAGGCAGGCTGGAGTAACGGACTCCAGGAGATATGTTAATATGGACTTTTTGATCTATGACTACAAAGACAGAGTATGAATGAACAGAGTGAGCAGGGAGAAGGGGAAGCTAGGGTTGGAAGAAGCCCAGCCACCATAAAGGCAGTACCCCAACCCAGGTGGGAAACATCACTGAGGGGGACTGGTGAAAATCAGTCTCCAAGGCAAAAGAGCCAAGGAGAGGCTGGTTCACACAAGAATCCCTGAAAGGTACCAGATGTGTGTGGAGTGAGGGGAAGTAGCATGATAAAAGAGAGAGCAGACGTGTAAATAAGTTCAACTGTTTATAGTAATTGGCCACTGTAAAAGAGAAAGAGTTAACCTGAAGAATCTACCAGTTGGAGTATAGAGGGCCTAATAAGATCTTAGCCCACTCTAAAGGGACTGAGGAGAAGTGGCACCCGGTGCATCCACACAGCTATAACTATCTCAGAATAGAGGAAGGAATGACACTCGAGCAGAAACTATTGAGAGAGAAGATCAGTAAAGAATATTACAGGAGATTAAAACTGTTATTGAAAAGTGCTTTAGCATCACGAAATAAGATACAAGCCATCAATCAGCTGGCAATTCCTGTACTCTCCTACAGTTTTGGGATTATGGATTGACCTCATAAAAAGCTCAAAAAACTGGATGTGCAAACAAGAAAACTCCTCCATGCTCATGAAGTAATTTACATGAATCGGTGTATACCAAGACTGTACATCCTAGAGCTGAAGGAGGGCTAGGACTTATAGAGATTAATTACACCTACAGAGCTATTATCATAGGCCTTCAGGCCTATCTGACAGCATCATTGGATCCAAATACACAAAAAGTGCTGAAATATGAAAGTAAACGTCTAGAATCTGTCTCCATCATCAAACTTGGACAAGCTTTCCGACGATTAGAAGGAATGAGCAAGAATCCACAGGCATGTACAGGAAAGGAAATAACAGAATTTGCAAAACAAGAAAAAAAAACTCTTCAAAGAATTAAGAACATAAGATATGCCATACTGGGTCAGACCAAGGTCCATCAAGCCCAGTATCCTGTTTCCAACAGTGGCCAATATAGGTCATACGTACCTAGCAGTTTCCCCAAAAGACACAGGTTCCACAGTGCTTGTATTGGGTCAAGCATTGATATCCTGGGTCCCTTCTTAATAATGGTTTATGGACCTTTCCTCCAGGAACTTGTCCAAACCTTTTTTAAACCCAGCTACACTACCAGCCTTTACTACATCCTCCGGTAACAAATTCCAGAGTTTGATTACACGTTGAGTGAAAAAATATTTTCTTTTATTAGTCTTAAATAGTTTACCCTGTAGCTTCATTGCATGCCCCCTAGTCTTTCTATATTCTGATAAGGTAAACAATCGATCTACGTTTACCCGTTCCATAATGTTACCACACACTAACTTTTAGTAAACATGCCTCTTAATGAGTGTATGGATAAAGAAAGACTAAAAGATTTCTGCATTACTATAATCCAGTACCAACCGCCAGACACATTAGGAACTACTACAAACACTGCCCATTTAGAACCCATAGCAAACCCGCCGTATCCTAACAGCACTACCAGGACTCACAAAGCACCATACTCTATGGGGCTTGTTTACAAAGCCACGGTAGCGGTTCGCGGTCGTTATCGGAGCCGCGGCCCCATTGAAATCAATGGGGCCGCGGCTCCGATAACCACCGCGAACCGCTACCGCGGCTTTGTAAACAAGCCCCTATGTATCAAAAGGCAACACTGCAAATACTGGGGAAAGAGAACAAGTGGCAATGTCAAATAGGAATTACATAAACAGAATACCTCAGCTCAGTTACGCATGCAGAACATCACCACACAAAGAATGACAATTTAGAAACAGGAAGAAAATAATTAAACTGGGAACCCCAAAAGCCAAACTTGGAATGTACAACACTGTAGAAATAAAACTATAAATTAATTTCCTCTTGTACTAAACAAAGCACAGACGTTAATGATGCACATTTCCCAGAGCTGACATATTCTAGTTAATAAATTCAAAATAAAGAGATATTTTTCTACCTTTTGTGCATTTTTTTTTAGTTACAATTGTTCCAGCCACTTTCTTCTAGTTTCTTCATGTCTTCTGCTAACTCTCCATCTGCTGTCCATTTGTCCTTTCTTCTCTCTTCTAGGTTTTTTTCCATTCTCTCTCTACATCTGCTTTAACATACTAATCTTTCTCCTTTTGCTCTTTCCTCATTCCTATTTCATCCACTCAAATTTTACCCCTCCATCCTCAATCCCCACTTACTTTCCCAATATCCGGCCAATTGTAGATTTGTCTTCCCTTCCACACAAAATATTTTTCCCTCTCCATTTCACTCTCCCAGCTCCATCCCATTCTAATCCTCCCCCAACATCAGCTCCCTTCTAGTTCCAGGCCCACCCAGCATCAGCTCCCTTCTACTCCCTGCATTAGCCCATTTCCAGTCCTAGCCCCCTTCAGCCCATTTCCAATCCTATCCTAGCCACACCATCAGCCCATTTCCAGTTCTAGCTCCCCCATCCATTTCCAGTCCTATCCGAGTCCCTCCATCAGCTCATTTCTAGTCCTTTCCTAGCCCCACCATCAGCCCATGTCAAATCCTAGCTCCCCTCCACTCAGCCCATTTTCAATCCAAACCCCACCATGAGCCTACTTCCAGTTCTAGAACCCTACATGAGTCCATTTCAATTCAAGCCCCCACCACAGCCCATTTCCAACCTTAGCACCCCCCAACAGCCCATTTCCAGTCCTATCCTAGCCATCCATCAGCCTATTTCCTGTGCTAGCCCCCCCACTCAGCCCATTTCCAGTCCTAGCTCCCTCCCCTCACAGCCCATTTCCATTTCAAGCCTCCCTCCCCATCAGCTATTTGCAGTTCAAGCCCCCCCTTCCACTCAGCCCATTTCCATTCCAAGCCCCTGTCCCCATCAGCTATTTGCAGTTCAAGTCCCCCTTCCACTCAGCCCATTTCCAGTCATAGCCCCCCTCACCCTATTTTCAGTCTTACCAGTCCCCTCCTAACCCCCTATCACCCCATTTTCAGTCTTACCCTCCCACAGTCCATTACCAGTCCTAACCCCCCCAATCAGCCCATTACCAGTCCTAATGCCCCCCATCAGCCCATTTCCAGTCAGCCCCCTGCCCCCATAGCCCATTACCAGTCCTAACCCCCCACCAGCCCACTTCCAGTCCTAACCCCCCATCAGCCCATTACCAGTCCTAGCCCCCCATAGCCCATTACCAGTCCTAAGCCCCCCATCAGCCCATTACCAGTCCTAGCCCCCCAATAGCCCATTACCAGTGCTAAGCCAGCATAATCCCACTTGTAGTCTTAGCCCCCCCACAGCCCATTACCTGTCATAACCCCCCATCAGACCACTTCCAGTCTTAGCCCCCCATAGCCCATTACCAGTCCTAACCCCCCATCAGCCCATTACCAGTCCTATGCCCCCCCCAGCCCATTACCTGTCATAACCCCCCATCAGCCCACTTCCAGTCCTAACCCCTCCATCAGCCCATTTCCAGTCCTAAGCCCCCCATCAGTCCACTTGTAGTCTTAGGCCCCCCACAGCCCATTACCTGCTGTAACCCCCCATCAGCCCACTGCCAGTCTTAGCCCCCCCATAGCCCATTACCAGTCCTAACACCCCCATCAGCCCACTTCCAGTCCTAGTCCCCCATAGCCCACTTCCAGTCCTAACCCCCCCATCAGCCCATTTCCAGTCCTAGCCCCCCCATAGCCCATTACCAGTCCTAAGCCCCCCATCAGCCCACTTGTAGTCTTAGCCCCCCACAGCCCATTACCTGTCGTAACCCATCAGCCCACTTCCAGTCTTAGCTCCCCCATAGCCCATTACCAGTCCTAACCCCCCCATCAGCCCATTTCCAGTCCTAGTCCCCCATAGCCCATTACCAGTCATAAGCCCCCCATCAGCCCACTTGTAGTCTTAGCCCCCCCATAGCCCATTAACTGTCGTAACCACCCATCAGCCCACTTCCAATCTTAGCCTCCCCATAGCCCATTACCAGTCCTAACCCGCCCATAGCCCATTACCAGTCCTAACCCCCTCCCCCTCCCCCCTCCCCATCAGCCCAGCTAGGTTAAAAAACCACAAACCGGCTGCTGCTGCTGCTACCGCTGTGGCAGCGGCAGAATCGAGCATCTCGCGGGGCCCCCCCTGCTCTGTGGAGTCTTCCATGTGGCCTCAGCGCGGGCTTTTCAGAGCCGCGCGAAGGGAGAGTTTCCCTTTCTCGCGGCACTGTTAATCCCGCCATGGGGCTCTGACAGCCGACGCTGAGGCCACATGGAAGACTCTGCAGGGCAGGGGAGGCCCCGTGGGATGCTTGATTCTGCCGCTGTAATGGCAGCAGCGGCAGAAGCAGCCGATTTGTGTTTTTTTTAACCTAATTGGGCTGAAGCAAGATGTTTTTTGCGCGGGGCCCTTGAAACGCGGGGTCCTGTGCAAAAATCATTCTTGCTCTATGGACGGGCCGGCCCTGCATGTGAGCATGGACATCCAAGTTAAATCGGGGAAGTTCAAGGCAGAACATGCAGAAAAACATCAGGGACATCTATGTCTCCAGCTGATTTCAGGAACATAGGCATCCCCTTTGTGGATGTGCATGCGGGTGGCCACATAAATGTCCCCATTAAGAACATTTGGGTCAGGAAAGTCCATCTCAGGCAACATCCATCAGCATAGCAAAGTGAAAACGTGAGCCCCCCATTCCTCGTCAGTGTTTGATGTCATATTGTAAAATAGAGGGGCTATTAGTGTGGTTCCTTCTCCACACCTTCCAAAACAAACACTTTTCAGATACCTGTTCGTGCCTGCAGCAGGTTTAACTTTAGATGCGATTTGGGACATCCAGGGCATTTCTGAGATCAGGCGGGGACGTTGAGGCTCTTAGGAATGTGCTGGGGACTATCACAGATCCGGCTTCTAAAATGGCTCTGGGGATGTCTCTGTGATCTGGACATCGGCATGCCCGTCAGCAGACGTCCTAATCATGAACAGCGTTTTTAAAATAACACCCATTATGTGACTGATTTTTCCAGTTGCTTATCTTTTTCCTGTTTGCATATCCTGCTGCCTGACTCCTCACCGATCTTTTTGCTCTGTGGCGGCTTCATGCATTATTTAACTTTGCACCATTTTAATAGATTTCTCTTTCTATTTTCATTTTATGGAGGGGTGCCTTGGGTAGGGTGACATATAAAAATAAATAAAAACAAAATTAATCAGGCAAGCAAAATACTTAGGGGGCATATTCAGAGGCAACAGCCAGTGCAGATAAAGCAACCGACTGCCTCCACTTTAAATTACGCCTGGATATTCAGTGCTGGGGTGATATCCAGCCAGAGGCGCCGAATATCCGATTTGTGCGGATAGCAATTTAGCTATCCAGTCAGTGGCGATTTTCAGCTGCTGGGTGAATAGCTAAACTGACTAATGTTAGGGCCAGCTTCTTTTCGTCTAACTTTAGCCAGTTCAGGTTAGCTGATTAGCAGCCCAATATTGCCGTTGACTGGTTAAGTTATGATGCCACCCCTGTTCCGCCCCAATGTTGGGGTTCCCGCTGGGGCATTTAAAATGGGTAGGAGGGAATATTCAGTGGCACAAACTGCTTTTGTACTGCTGAATAGCTCGCTAACTGCGGCTTAGCCGGTTAGCCGGTCTGTTAACCAGCTAAACCATTTCGAATGTCCCCCCCCCCCTTTAGTTTTGCAAGTCCCTAAGGTTAATTTCTTTCTTGCTTTCTTCTATATACAGTACTTTTATTGACTTGTAAGATCTTTCAATCGAACAAAATATGAACGTGCTCTAGAAAACTATCATACTTGAGGTATGCGTTCTGGAATATTTCTGAAGCAGAAAGAAAGTTATAATCAGTTCTCCACCATCCCAGGAAGTGCATTAGATCTAATGGGAAAAAACACACATTTCTTCTCTTGATCATACCTGCAGTCATTTTGTTAAATGAGCAGTTTAGTTTGAACAGCTGCTACTACAGTGAAGCTTTTAAACAGGAAACTGAAATAATTAAGACAAATGGCATACTTTTTACTTGCTGTGATTTATACCAGTAATTGGTACTGAAAGAACCATTTGTATGGAGAGGGGTTATTTTTTTTTCCAGATTTTTCATATTTATTTTTCTAGCAACTCAATTATAAGGAAAAAGCTGACGTTTAGCGGCGATACTGTTACTAGCTCTCGATCACATGTGACCTAATTTGGCATATCTCAGTTTGGTTCACCCACATATTAATATCGCTTTCTGAGCCAAATGCTCTTGCAGTGAGAAAAACCCCACAATCCAAGGTGGTCTGTTATGGCACAAGCAGTGGTGTGTGGAAGAATTATTGTGTGCTCAAGGTCACAACAGCAGCTCCACTTCAAATCATGTGGAGTGGTGTCAGTAGGACTCCTACATGACAGTTTAACTTGCAAGAGCCGGGACGAGAAAAGGCCCAGAGCAATATTTGCTTGACTTTAGTCCTCCTGTGTAATTGACTTCTGCGGTTTTTCAGTGCCATGGGCATTCTGTCCTTTATGGCTGTCTTCAGGCTCCCACATGCCAAGCAGTACAAAGTAGTAGTAATGTTTGTTGTGTGGGGGGAGTTTTGAGACACTGCAACTAAGATAATTCAGTAGTAGGATACTTGTTGGTTAGATTGGATACTTTACCTTAGAAAATCAGTTTCTTCTTTTGGCCTACAAGCAAAAATGTGTGTGGATAGACTGGACACGTGGTAGTGTCCTTCTGTTTGCCACATGGTCAGTCTCTATGTGAGTAGCTCTCTCTGTAATTAGAGTAATTCTAGTTTGCCTATGCACCCAGGAAACTCTCTTTACCAAGAGAACAAGTGGGGAAAGCATGCAAATCATGGCTCATGGAGTTCTTTCCAACCCCTGTGTGTGTGTCTGTGCATGTGCACACCCATCTGTATTTGCTTTACCGGTGTATGAGTGTGTGTGTATATATATATATCTGTTTTGTATGTTTATCTGGTTTTTTTTGTGTGTGTATCTCTGATTCATTTGTATGTGTGTCTGTATTTGTGGTCTGATATATTTATGCATGTTTGTATGAATATGCATGTGTTTGCGTGTCATGTGGTTGTGCATGTGTGAACACATTATAATGTGTGTGGATGTGTACTTATATCTGTTCTCTGAGAATATGTGATCAGGAGAGGAAATGAGAGAGGAAGGCTTTTTGATAAATACAATGTGAATCAATGTTAATATCTTGCATCTGTTAGAACAACTTATCCTACAGACAGGGCTGGAGCTACCATTAGGCATACTAGGCATTTGCCTAGAGTGCCAGCCCTCACGGGGCACTATATGTCACCCCTCACTGGGATCTACAATGGTGGCAATGGGTATAAACAACCCTACGATGCTTACCTTTAAACTTTGGTGCTGCCGTGCTGTTTGCTATTGTCCCCCTGATGCCTGATGCTGACCCTGCTGGAAACAGGAAGTTGGCATCGGGCATCAGAGAGGGGACAGAAGCAAAGAGCCTTGTGGCATTGAAGTTTCATGGAAAGCAGCCTGGGGTTGCTTGTACTCATTGCTGCGGCTGCACATCCTGGAGAGGGGCAATAGCAGTGGCAATAGGCGGCAGAAGGTGGAGGCAAAAAGTATCTTCCATCTAAACTTGTACAGCACAGGAACTTCCCCCAGCTCACCTCTTTCCTTTCTGTAATTAAAGCGGCTTTCCAGTGCTCTGCCCCCACAGCCTTCCCATTGGCTGGATCCTACCCACAGTCTCTATCACTAGTTTCAGAGGAAACAGGAAAGGTGGCTCACTCACACAGAGGGGAGGATTAGAGAACTGCAAATAGAGATTTAAAACTCTGAAAAATGTCCAGACCAGGGCCGGATTTACCTTGAGTGAGGCCCTACGCCAACAAAAATTGTGGGCCCCCAGCAGGGGCGGCCCAAGGGGGGTGCGGACCTCATTTGCATAAGGGGCCTCATTTGCATAAATATTTGCATAATGTTACCATATACTAACTTTTAGTAAACGTGCCTCTTAATGAGTGTATGGATAAAGAAAGACTAAACGATTTCTACATTACTATAATCCAGTGCCAACTGCCAGACACATTAGGAACTACTACAAACACTGCCCATAGTAAACCCGCCGTATCCTAACAGCACTACCAGGACTCACAAAGCACCATACTCTACCAATCAAAAGGCAACACTGCAAATATTAAACCAATACATGTCAGAGAACAACAATACATGACCTACTGGGGAAAGAGAACAAGTGGCAATGTCAAATAGGAATTATATAAACAGAACACCTCAGCTCAGTTACACATGCAGAACATAGACCATCACCAAACAAGGAATCACAATTTAGAAATAGGAAGACAATAATTAAACTGGGAATCCCAAAAGCCAAACTTGGAATGTACAACACTGTAGAAATAAAACTATACATTAATTTGCTCTTGTACTAAACAAAGCGCAGATGTTAATGATGCACATTTCCCAGAGCTGACATATTCCAATTAATAAATTCAAAATAAAGAGATATTTTTCTACCTTTTGTGCATTTATTTAGCTGCAATTGCTCCAGCCACTTTCTTCTGGTTTCTTCGTGTCTTCTGCTAACTCTCCATTGTTCTGCTGTCCATTTGTCCTTTCTTCTCTCTTCTAGATTTTTTTCCATTCTCTCTCTACATCTGCTTTAACATACTAATCTTTCTCCTTTTGCTCTTTCCTCATTCCTATTTCATCCACTCAAATTTTACCCCTCCATCCTCAATCCCCACTTACTCTCCCAATACCCGGCCAATTGTAGATTTTTTTATCCCTCCCACACAAAATATTTTTCCCTTCTCCATTTTACTCTTCCAGCCCCATCCCATTCTAATCCTCCCCCAACATCAGCTCCCTTCTAGTTCCAGCCTCACCCAGCATCCATTCCCTTCTAGTCCCTGCATCAGCCATTTCCAGTCCTAGCCACCCATCAGCCCATTTCCAGTCCTAGCAACCCCCCAACCCAATACCAGTCCTAGCCCCCCCATCACCCCACTTACAGTCCTTAACCCCCCATCACCCCATTTTCAGTTTAAGCCCCCCCCTATAACCCATTACCAGTCCTAACCCCCCATCAGCCCACTTCCAGTCCTAACCCCATCAACCCATTTCCAGTCAGGCCCCCCATAGCCCATTGCCAGTCCTACCCCCCCATCAGCCCACAGCCCATTACCAGTCCTAACCCCATCATCCCACCTCCAGTTTTAACCCCCCAGCCCATTTCCAGTCCTAGCCCCCCATAGCCCATTACCAGACAACCCCCATCAGCCCACAGCCCATTACCAGTCTTAACCCCCCCAAAGCCCATTACCAGTTTCTAACCCCCCATGAGCCCATTACCAGTCCTAACCCCATCAGCCCACCTCCAGTCTTAACCCCCCAGCCCATTTCCAGTCCTAGCCCCCCCCATAGCCCATTACCAGACAGCCCCCATCAGCCCACAGCCCATTACCAGTCTTAACCCCCCAAAGCCCATTGCCAGTTCTAAGCCCCCCCAACAGCCCACAGTCCATTACCAGTCCTAACCCCATCAGCCCACCTCTAGCCTTAACCCCCCCAGCCCAGCCCAGCGCAGCGCAGCGCAGCCCAGCCCATTTCCAGCCCCAGCCCCCCAATAGCCCCTGACCAGTCCTACCCCCCCATAGCCCATTACCAGCCCCAGCCCCCCCACTAGCCCATTACCAGTCCTACCCCCCCCATAGCCCATTACCAGTCCTACCCCCCCCCCATAGCCCATTACCAGTCCTACCCTCCCCCCCGGCCTAAAGTACAATTTAATTAAAAAAAAAAAACCTGGTGGCTGCCGCCGCGGGGCCCCCTCTGCTGCCGCGGGGGCCCCGTCTACAAGCTGAAGCCGTCGGGTCGGGTCGGGTCGGGTCTCTCTCCCTCCCTCCCTCGCTGCAGGCTGCAGGCTGCGAGAGACGCGAAGGGCGAGCGTCTCCTCGCGTCTGTGTTAAGCCCGCAGGGGCTGATGGGAAATCCCATCAGCCCCCTGCGGGCTTAACACAGACGCGAGGAGACGCTCTATCTTCGCGTCTCTCGCAGCCTGCAGCGAGGGAGGGAGAGAGGGAGGGAGAGACCCGACCCGACCCGACCCGACGGGACGGCTTCAGCTTGTAGACGGGCCCCCGCGGCAGCAGAGGGGGCCCTGCGGCGGCAGCCACCAGGTTTTTTTTTTAAATTCTGTTTAAAAAAAATTACCTGGTTCTTTTCTTGTGGGCCCCTGCCGGCTGTGGGCCCTACGCCATGGCGTATAGGTAAATCCGGCCCTGGTCCAGACAGTAAGGCCTCCTTCTAGTTTTCTGCCCTCAAATCAAATTAAGCTTAGTAAAAACAATGGCTACTATGAGTAATAGCCTCTCCCCTGCAGGTATGCTTCCGGCCTCCTTTTGGGATTAACTCCAGTCTGTCCTTATGATTTATGCCTCAGTCTTGGAAGGAATCTGTTGTAAGCCCATTACTGAAGAAACCAATTTCCAACCTCCCTTTTTCAGTTAAAGCCACAGAAAAAGTTGTTGCACATTATTTGGTCCCGTTCCTCAAGTCTTCTAGGTTTTTGCATTCATGAAAATCAGGCTTCAGGGAAAAATATGCTAAGGAAAGAGCTTTAGTTACTATGTTGAATGAGATCTACTTAGCATTGGATTTGGGAAAGCGGGTCCTTTTTGATTCTTGTAGACGTAAGCTCTGCCTTTTGACATGATAAACCAGTCTCTCTTTTTGTCTAGGTTAAAGGAGGCTGGCATTACTGCTATCACTCTTGATTGGTTCTGCTGTATCCACTCTCACTCTTGATTGGCCCTGTTATTTCTTTTCAACCAAGCTTTTAGAGTGAAAATTAATGATCAGCTCTCAGCAAGATACCTATTGCCTTCAGGGCTCAATATTGTCCCTGACTCTTTTCAGCATTTTCCTGGCCTCATTGGCTGCTCTGGCAAAGTCCCAGGGGATCAGCATTAATATTTTCACTGATGACATTCAAATTATATTTAGTCATGACAGCTGGAGCACAACATTGCAAAGAGAGTGTGCCAGGCTTTTGGATCAGCTCTAATCAGTTGATTCTCAACTCTGAGAAATGCAAGGCAATTGGTTTTCATCAAATTCAATCATTCCCTTGTACAAACCAGTCATCATGGTGGAGCCAGTACCTTGGACGTTCTCAGTCAGATTGCTAGGTGACATCTTGGACAGATCTTTGTCTGTTGCTCCCCAGATTTTGTCCATGGTTGAAAAATCATTCTATACTTTACGTTTCATTAGGTCACTCCATCCTTTCTCGGACAATAAGTCCATATAGATGTTAATTTGTGCCTCATCACCAACCAATTAGATTACTGTGATTCAGTCTTGGTGTGTGCCCCACTACCAGATACAGTGTCTCCAGCTGTGCAGAATTGATCATGAGTCTCCTCTTTAATTCAGGAGACCTTGGCTGCCGATCTCTTACTGTCCGAAGTTCAGAATTTTGACCCTGACATTTCTGACTTTGGTCCCCCGCATTCCCCTTTACTTACACTCACTGTTCGTCCTCTATTCTCCCAGTCAATCACTTTGTTTTTTTCACGTAAACCTCTTAGCTTTGCCCCTCCCCCCCCTCCCAGGTTGCACCTGGAGAGGACTTGGAAATCAGGTTTCAACTATATAGCCCCCTCACTATGGAACTCTCTTCTGCAGGATGTTAGGCCGTTTAAGTCATGTCATGCCTGTAGAAAGGGAATCCAAGACCTGCTTGTTTCAACAGGCTTATCCAGTGGATGTATTCAGCCCTCCACTAGTGAGTGTTCCTATGGTGGGGGCAGCAGGATACCTTTCCCTCTTGTTTCTCTGTATTAATGTGTTCTGGTTTTGCTGGTTGTGCTATATTCTTCACTTCCTGCTGTGGTTGTCTTTTGCTTTTCTTTGCTTAATCTCTGGTTATTTATTTGCTGCACACCTCAGTGATGGCAAATCCATTTGTTGAATAGTGGTATATCAAGTTTGTACAAATAATAACTAATAATAATAAAAATCAGTAGAATCATGAAAAAAGCCAGATAGTTGTCAATCTTGATTTCCAGAGTGCTGAACACATTTAGCCCCCACCCCCACAAAGAAAATCCCTTTGACTGTAGGTATGTTCTTAGCTTGTCAATACCTTAGTCTAATGCCAACAGATCCTAGCTGATGATTCTTAGGAGGAGCTAGCTCTCCTTATACATGTGGGTACCAATAACATAAGAAAATGTGAGAAGGAGGGTCTAGAAGCCAAATTTAGGATTTTAGGTAGAAAGATGATATCCAGGATTCCCAGGGTAGCATTCTCAGCAATGCTTCCTGTTCCACATGCAAGACCCAGGCAGAGCTCAGGGGTTCTTAATGCACGGATGAGACGATGAGACAGGGAGGAAGGATTTAGATTCATTAGGAACTGGGCTACATTCTGGGAAAGAGGGAGCCTGTTTTAGAAAGATAGGCTCCACCTTAACGGAGGTAGAACCCGGCTACTAAATTTAAAGAAAGTAAGGGTCTGAAAACACTCTAAAAAACGAATCCCGGGAATAAAGGGCTGGCCTCAGTAGAGGGGGGTTTGGAATGCACTTGCGCCAATAGCGCTGCAAAAACAACTAACAAACGTCACCCCACTATTCAATCATTGGCCACCAACTAGTTTTATAAATTTTAAATGCATTTAAAAACACAACAACTTAGCTGGCAAATGAATGCCCTGTAGAAAGGACGCAAATGCTCTTTTGCACGGACACTGTAACTATTGAATGCACCCAAATGCCAGGAAACAATGGTCTGCTGTCTTGCCCTTGGCCAACTGAAATCTCATCTGCCACTGAATAAACAAAATCTCGTTGTCTCGAATTTCACCTAACTTTTAAGGCTGCTTCAGGACACAAGAATTCAGGTGAGCAGAACATCTTTTTTAAAAAGCAAAGGAAGTCCTACAATAGAGGGCTTTTAAACAAACAGGAAGCCAACGCATACAAACAAACCCACTATTCACCAACTTGCTGACCATGACAAGCAGACTACGTAAGTGATAACATCATACAGATAGGTAAAAGCATGAATGAAAAACAAATCAAATCAAAGAGCTGGCATCCACTCCAGCGACTTGCTGAGAACTTTTGGTTGAACGTTCTTCAACTTGAATATCCATTTTTGTTCAAGACAGAGCAGCTTTTAAACTATAATCTGGGAGAAAGCTGACAGTCGCTCAATAGTGCATTGTTCAGGGCAGGGCTGTACCGAGGGAAGATTGCACCCTGTGAGACTTGCACATCGGGCACACGCCCCCCCCCTGCAGTTGGAGAGAAGAGGCGCGCCCGATGTGCAAGTCGCTGGCATGCTAGGCAGATCTTTCCCTCTTAAGGGGCACATTTTAGATGTCCTGCCATTGCCTGCACCTCTGAGAGAAGAAAAAGTGGCGGCGGCAGGCAACGGAAGACAGCTAAAATGAGCCCCTTAAACCTTTGCTCCCTGTGCGGCCGCACCGCTCGCATAGGGCTACGTACGGGCCTGGTTCAGGGAAGGGATCTTTGAAGGATACTATCATAGAAACAGAAATATGATGACAGAAAAAGACCACATGGCCTATCTAGTCTGTCCTTCCATATCAGTTAATCATCTCTTAAGTGAAACCCAACACACCCTCACATCATTCTCTACCCCAACCAACAGAGTCATTCAAGACACCATTTTAAATATAAATACCACTACAGCACCCGCTGATCCATGTCCAGCTCCCTGGATAAAATCCTTACGTGCTGAGCTCAGCCCATTCTTATCCAAGCTTATAGAAGGATCCTTCTCTACTGGAACATTCCCCTGTAGCCTGAAACAGACTGCGATCAGACCTCTCCTAAAGAACAGTAAGCTGGACCCCTCAGCAATGGATTCCTACAGGCCTATCTCCAGCATACCTCTCCTCTCGAAGATCATTGAAAAGATTACACAACGTCAATTACAGGATCATATAGATTCCAACGCACCCCTTCATCCCTGCCAGCATGGATTCCGGGAAGCACATGGTGTGGAAACGCTACTGACAACCCTTTTCAACACCCTTTCCATAGGGTTGGATAACATCAGACAAGGCTTTGTTCTAATATTCATGGACATTGCCGCTGCCTTTGATACAGTAGACCACGAAATTCTCCTTCATCGCCTCAGAGATAAGGGAGTTCACGGCTCAGCTCTATCTTGGTGCGCGTCTTATCTCACAGACCGTTGGCAACATGTACGTTCTGGTCCTTCCACCTCTGACCCCTTCCTTCAAACTAAAGGTGTCCCGCAAGGCTCCTCCTTATCGGCCTTACTATTCAACATTTACATGCAACCCATCTGTGACCTTATCCACTCATTTAACATCAACTGCCTTGTCTACGCCGACGATGTCTTGATGTACATGCCAATCTCGACTGAGCATCTTGACCTCTCTCCCCTAATCAAATGCTTTGATGCAGTCACCGACTGGATAGACGCACAAAGGCTTAAATTAAACTTCAAAAAGACCGAAGCCCTCTTCGTCACCAGGAACCCGGCTTTTATCCCACCTCTATCCATCAAAGTTCGGGACGCAGAGCTCACTTGCAAGACTACAGTAAGATACCTCGGAGTTATACTTGATCAGCAGCTTAATATGAAGGCTCACATCAATAACATAACAAAATCTGTCTATCACAAAATCCGGTCCCTTCGCCATCTTCGTCAGCTGTTAGAACCTGAAGACTTCCGAACTGTTTTTCAGGCCCTAATAATGCCCCACCTTGACTATGCTAATGCGATATTACATGGCCTACCAAAGAATACGACCAACCCCTTACAACTTGCTATGAATTCTGCTGCAAGAATCCTTCATGGAGCTTCCAGAAGATCCCACATCACTCCAATACTAAAACAGTTGCACTGGCTGCCCATACAGGCCAGGATCTCCTACAAGGTTCTAACAATGACCCATAAAGCCATCAAGAAATTCCCGGCTACTGCTATCACCGACCTAGTATCCATCACACCTCCTAACCGGCTTAGGAGATCGAATGCTGCAAACACCCTCATTCTACCTAAGGCAAGTACTAAGTGCTCTCAAGCTACCAGATCTAGAGCCTTTGCCTTTTTTGCACCATCTTGCTGGAACGCACTCCCGGCGCCTATCAGAACCATCAGCGATCTCTCCCAATTCAAGAAGGAACTGAAGCATCACCTTTTTCTCCTTTACTACAATGCCGCAGCCCCCCCTCCACAGTCACCTACTTCCACACCTCATGGTAGCTCCTCAAGCCCATACATCATACACTCCTAGTCTGAATACCTGCAACCACACCTTAACCGCCTCCATAATTAACTTACTCTGAGAAGCTCGTGCTGTGCACGTAACCATGTATATAGTTACATTAACTGGCCTGTATATAGTTATTGTTCTCCCTGTTCTCCCTGTTAAGAAACTTGTTCATTGTACATCCGAGTTATTTTTACCTGTTTATTGTAAGCACAAATCACTAAACTGAGATGTGTAGATTCAATGTTTTATTGTAAACCGCACTGATCTTAAATAGCGCGGTATAAAAGAAAATGTAATAAATAAATAAATATCAACAACTACAACAGTCCCCTTTTTCCCTTTGAGATCCTCTGTGTTTGTCCCATGCTTTTTTGAATTCAGATACTATCCTCATCTCTACCACCTCCACTGGGAGACTATTCCACAGATCCACCACTCTTTCCGTAAAGAAATATTTCTGCAAATCACTCCTGAATCTATCCCCCTTCACCCTCATCCCATGTCCCCTCATAGCAGAACTTGCTTTCAATCGAAAGAGGTTCTTCCCTGTGCATTTATGCCATGGAGGTATTTAAACGTCTCAATCATATCATCTCTATCCCGCCTTTCCTCTAAGGTGTACATATTAAGATCCTTAAGTCTATCCTCTTATGCTTTATAATGAAGACCACTAACCATTTTAGTAGCCACCCTCTATACTGACTCCATCCTGTTTATATCCTTTTGAAGGTGCGGTTTCCAGAATTGCACACAATACTCCAAATGAGGTCGCACCAAAGACTTATACAGAGGCACTATCACAACCCTTTTTCTGCTAGCCAATCCTCTCCTTATGCACCCAAGCATCTTTCTAGCTTTTGCTATCACCTTTTCTACCTGTTTAGCTACTTTAAGATCATCAGACACAACCACACCTAGGTCCTGCTCTTCTTAGTGGACAAAAGTACTTCACCCCTTATGCTACAGTATATTGCTCCCTTGGATTGCTGCAGTCGAAATGCATGACCTTGCATTTTTTAACATTAAATCCCAGCTGCCAAATTCTAGACCATTCTTCAAGCTTAGCTAGATCCCTCCTCATCTTATCTACACCTTCCTGGGTGTCTGCTCTATTGCAGATTTTAATATCATCCACAAAGATGCAAACCTTACCCAACAGCCCTTCCGCTATATCACTAACAAAAGTGTTATTTATTTATTTATTTTATTTATTGTTTTTCTATACTGCACTATTCATCATCAGCGCGGTTCACAAGTAACAAGAGTTGTGCAATGTAGAACAGTCTAACAATGAACTTACAATGAACAGAGAAATTAACATGGTGAACAGGTGAACTATATACATTATATACAAATTAGTATGAGGGTTGTAAATGAGGTTTGGCAATATTTACAACTGGACAGGGTGGCTATATACATATACATATTTGTCTTGTTAATCCGGGGTTGTTAGGGGCAGGTAGTTGTAGGAGGATAGTTTAAGCGCACTGGTTGTAGTGCCGGGGACGTTACTCTGTGGGAGCTGCTATGGGTCGGGTAAGGATGGCTAGGTGATGTTGTCAGAATTGGGAAAGTGTTGCAGGAATAGATGACGTTTGAGTGCCTTTCTGAACTGGGGGAGGTTGTTTATGGCGCGGACCTCTGCTGGGAGAGAGTTCCAGCAAGAGTGTGCATATAGTGAAAAGGCACGCTTTCTCGTAGTCTTGGAGCATTTGGTGATGGCTTTTGGGAGAAGTATGGTATTGCAGGCTATTGATCTCCTTGATCTTTTGAGGGGGGTGGGGTGAACAAGGTCTGAGAGGGCGGTGGACGTGCTTCCGTTGATTGCCTTGAATGTCATTGTTAGGGCCTTAAAGGTGATCCTGCAGTGGACAGGGAGTCAGGTTAGACATTTTAGGATAGGGGTGATATGGTCTTTTCTTGATGCTCCGTAGAGGGTTCTGGCTGCAGTGTTCATCGCGAGCTGCAAGGGGTTTAGCGAGCTCTTTGGGAGGCCGAGCAGGATGGAGTTGGCGTAATTGAAATGAGGCATTATTAGGGCTTGAAAGACTGTTTGGAAGTCATTTGGTTCTAGAATATGTTTCATGTGGCGTAGTATCCAAACTTTGTGGTAAATTGCCCTCACGCTATTGCCTATCTGGGCGTGCATGTCGAGGCGCTGGTCAAGTGTTACGCCTAGGTATCTAATCGTCGTCTTGGAGATGAGTTCTGCATTGTGTACCTTGAGTGATGAAGGAGGGGTGAATGTCTGATCCCTGCTGATGAAGAGAACTTCTGTCTTTTTGAAATTTATTTTGAGCTTTTTGAGTTTGTAGCCATTCTGTGACAGCATCGAAGCATGTAGACAGCTGGGAGAGGTCTGGGTGATCTGTGGATATTGGGGTGAACATTAGGACATCATCAGCATATACTAGGCAGTTAATATTGAATGACCGGATGAGGTTGCAGATGGGTTGCATATAGACGTTGAACAATAGTGCTGAGAGTGACAATCCTTGTGGGACCCCTTTCTCTTGCGGGAAAGGGACAGATATGGAGGGGCCAGAGCGGACATGTTGCCATCTGTCGTTCAGATATTAAGCACACCAAGCGAGTGCATTTCCATGAACGCCCTTATCGGCAAGGCGGGATAAGAGTAGTTTGTGGCTGACGGAGTCGAAGGCCGCTGCGATGTCAAGGAAGATGAGGGCAAAGCCTTGTCTGATATTGTCAAGCCCAATAGTAAGGGTGTTAAATAAGGTTGTCAGCAAGGTTTCAACTCCATGTGACTGCCTGAATCCGTGCTGGCAAGGGTCAAGGGGTGCATTTGTTTTGATATGATGAGTCAGCTGCTGTTGGACTATTTTCTCCATGATTTTGGCTAGGAGCGGGATGCTCGATATTGGCCTTTAGGAGTCCATCTTTGTGGGGTCAAGCTTACTGTTTTTCAGCAACGGTCTTATTGATGTTTGCTTTAGGTTCCAGAGGAATGTCCCAGAAAGGAATGAAGTGCCTATCAGTTTGGATAGGAAAGGACTAAGTTCGGTCCTTAGGGCTTTTATCCAGGGTGTTGGTGGTGTTTATAGTCGTGATAATGTCTTGGATATCCTTTACAGTTGGGGGGGGGGGGGAGAAGGAGGTAATAATATGTTGGGTATTGTAAACAAGCTTGTTGTGAAAGTTCCACAATCTTGGCAAAGACAGGAATTTACTTGACTTGCAAAGGATTGTGGGTGTTGTAGTTCAATCACACAAAATCAGCCGTTTAACCAGAATAATGAATTGTAGTTGCTCGAGTGTAAAGCAGAAAACAGATTTTATTTATGGGGAGTTATTCCCTTGCACAGATATGCTTGGTAACATCAACAGGATAATTTCTTCAGGAATTGTATTCAGGAAAAAAAACAATTAAGGCAACTGAATTACTTAATTCTCTTATATACTGTGCTATTCTGCATCAGTGTGGTTTACATTGAACAAACTGAAATTACATTGAACAGGGCATTATAACTTGGAGATAACCATTTTACAGGGAACATGGGCTATGGAGGGTTAAGTGGCTTGCCCAAGACCACAAGGAGCACCTGTGGGACTAGAAATCCCAGTCCTTCCAGCCCAAGGTCGCTGTCCTCTAGTGGGATTTGAACCCCTGATCTTCTGGCCTGAAGTACCTTGCCCCAACCACTAGGCCACTCCTCCACTCCTTATGCAACAACTTAGTAAAGACCTTGATGGAAGAGAAAAGGTCTTTCTTCTAGCCCCTGCTAATAAACTTACTTAGCAGTGCTGGAATGAAAAATAAACCCAAAAGGAAATTTCTCTCTATCAAAAACAACTTTCTTCCTTTCACACAGTGAAGAAGTTTTCTTTCCAAAGTCCCACGTGCACTTGTGCCTTGCTCTAATCACAGGTGCTTAACCAGCTGCAAACCATTGCTGGTCCACTCTCCACGTGGCTCCAACTTTCCCCAAAGCTTTCTCTCAAAGAAACCTTTCTGGGAAGCTAAAAAAACAGTACAGTTCCTTTTGGTGTTTGATTCTTAACTGAAGATTACTTTACAACAGCAGCCTAGAAAAAGAGCAATCCATGCATTCCACTTTCTCATTTGATATTTTCCCTTGCTCTTGAAATATCATTGGATCACTTTCATACACTGGCTCAGAGGAATTCTCTAACTGATCTCTATCAGGATAGAAACTGTCTCCCTGCTGTCTTCCTTGTGCAAAGCTAGGGAACAGATCAGAGTTCATACCTGAGATCACGTTGTCATTAGGTTTCCTCTCTGGGTATTTTGGCCAGTAGGTAGCAAAGCTTCTGTGCCCAGCTCTCCAGTCAGAATCTCTGGACTTTAGGTCTCTTTTCCATACCTCCTTAAATAGGTATTAGAGCTCCTTCTTTCTGTAGATGCAGCCATCTCCTTTACAGGTGCTGTCTGAGGGTTCCTGGCTGTATATCTCCAAGCCTCTGGTTTCTTCCAGTCCAATGAAGAATGCTTGCCCCAGGAATCTCTCCCAGCTTATGTACTGCCTTGGGCTCCTTTCTTAGACCTCCTGGACGTCTTGCTGTTCTTCCTTCTGTTCAGACTCCGTCTCTCCTTCTCTTGCCGTCTTTGCCAGCCTTGCTGTTCTCTTTGCTCCTGCTGTTGCCATCTGTCTGAAGAATTTCTTCTAGTTTTAAAGTGGCCGCTCCACCCTAGCACAGTCCAGGTGTTCTGAATCAAGCCCTGCCCTAGGAGATGTGTGATTAGGGATTACATCATTGCTTCTCTGATTAGGCACATGTTTCCCTACTTCAGCTTTCCTAGAGGCTTTCTGTAAACCAGTGCATTCTGGGTCTGGTAGTCTTTTAGGTAAACACTCTGTTTTAGTGCTTTTACCAGCCAGCACAGGTTGCTTATTCAGAGCCAATTCACCTCTTGTATTATTTCTTCCTGAATTATGATAAGCTTCCTTATCACAGTATCTACTGGGACTGATGGGGGGAGGATGAGGGGGGAAGTAGGGGAGATTGGTCTGGGGGGTGAGTGCTTGATGGAGTGGTAGGTTGGCTTGTTTTGGCTCGTAGATAATCTGCATATTCCTGTGGGTCTGGGAGGTTAGATTGGCTGGGGGAAGGTTCCTTTGCCAAGTTTTTGACAAGATTGAAGAGCTCATGTGATTTGTTTATGGATCGTTGCAAGACTTCTGTATGGTACTGCTTCATTCTTGCGGAAACAGCTGTTCTGTGGGCATCTAAATGGGCAGTGTAGGTGTTCTCGGTTGTCCTTGATCAGTGCCATCGTCTTTCAAGATGTCTAAGTCGACAGAGGGATGACGTTAGATTGGGTGAAAACCAGGGTGCCTTCTTCCTTTTACCAGAAGTTTTATTGCTGGATGGGGTGTCGATTACAGCATTGAGACTCTTGTTCCATAAGGCCAGCATGTCATCTAGGTTTTGTTCGGGTGATTCTAGGAGAGGCTGTGCTCTTTCAAGGATCTCTTCTTTGTTGAATGGACGGTAGTGTTTAGAATTTGAAATGGAAGGTTCATTTGAGGGAAGGGGCTATTGGGCATAGAGTGAGAGGGCATTAAGAATCTGATTAGACTGTGGTTAGACCATGATACTGAGCTCAGTGAGAGATTGATCTTGTGTGTGGGATGGGTGGCTACTTTTGGAGCGAATATAAGTGTGTTTCCCTTGATATGAGTGGGGGAGTCGACTAGTTGGGTATAGGCCAGTGCTTTAAGGGCATCGAGGAAGGCCTCGGCTTGGGTGTCTTGAAGGGCAGGGAGGTTGAAATCGCCCAACACCCAGTTTGCTGTGCATGGTTTGCTGGGGTTGCAGGCAAGGTCAATGATTATGGAGAGGTCATCCGGTGCTGGGGAAGGTGCTCTATATAGCAAGTTGACGGTGCAGTGTTTGTTTGCTATGGAGATGTAATCGAGATGAGGGGTACTATTGGAGGTGATTAGCTGAAATTGTAGGTCATCCTTGGTCAGGATAATTGTTCTGCCACCTTTTCGGTCAGTTCTGTGACATGAGTGGATAGAGAAATTGGGGGGGGGGGGGGGGGGACATATTGATGGAGGAGAACTGAATCCGAGGCTGACATCCATGTCTCCGTAACGCATAGAATGTCAAGATTGTGTTCGGCTAGCATATCAGTTATGGCATTTCTTACGGATGGAACGGGCATTTATGAGAGCACAATTAAGGTCACGGGGGAGGGTGTACGTCTCATGCTTAGGGGAGTGGGCCTGTTGGAGGGCAACATAAATGAGGTGAGGGTATGGCATGTGTCCAGGTCTCTCTGTCTGGTGACGGGGGGGGGGGGGGGGGTGCATGGTATCTTCTCCATGAACCATGTAGAATTGGGATGGGGCTATAGGAGGGGGTGAGGGCTTGAGAGCTGTGAGTGAGTGCAAGTATCGTGCAACAGCAGGCAAGGGTATATGAGAGTGTGGTTGTAGTGGTTGGGAGCATGGTGGATGAGCGATGATAAGGCTCTTCACCTGTTGAGTGTGGCTGATTAGGTTAGAATGACGCTATGATTTGAGCTAGCTTGTGGAGTGTAGCAGCTAGGCTGTCTTAAGTATAAGCTAACAATTTGGCAATGAGCAATGAGCAAAGGAGTTGGGTAAATCAGTATCAGATTTTGTAACAGTTTAGCAATGAGCAGGTTGCAACAGTGTAACAATGAAATGGTATAACAGTATCAGAGTTTTGTAACAGCTTGGTAATGAGCAAATGACAACAGTATGATAATGAAATAGTGTCACAGAACAGTATTACATACGCTAGGGTTTGCACATACAGTTGAGTACAGATTATGTCAGATATTTTGAAAACGAGCTGGTATTATTTGGTGCAGTTTCTAGAGATGCGGAGTGGTATTAGATTGACAAGAAAATTGTAGTGTTGTCTTACTTTTTTAGGTCGTGGTGTGGAAGTCCGACGACTTTTGGTGAGATTCACCTTTTGCGTTTTGCAGGGCACAAGAAAGGCTTTGGTCCGGGTCGCGCTGCTTTTTATCCCTCTGGGGCTGCCCCGATTGGGCAGCACGCGGCGGCAGATCATGCAGGAGCGATGTGAGGGAAGGCGGTCAGCTACAATTCCTCCTGGGAGAGATGCAGGGCACAAGAAAAAGAATTGGACTAAGGACAGATTACTAGGGCACACCACTGGTAACTTCCTGCTCCTCAGAGTGAGCTTCATTTACCTGTACTATTTGTTGTCTCCCACTCAACCAATTTCTAACCCAAGCAGTAACTTTAGGGTCCATCCTTAGGGTGCTCAGTTTGTTTATAAGTCGCCTGTGAGGAACGGTGTCAAAGGCTTTACTGAAATCTAAATACACCACATCTAGAGCTCTCCCTCGGTCCAACTCCCTGGTCACCCAGTCAAAGAAATCAATCAGATTTGTCTGACGACCTGCCTCTGGTGAATCCATGCTGCCTCGGATCCTGTAATCCGCTGGACTCCAGAAACCTCACTATTTTCTCTTTCAGCAGCGTTTCCAATAATTTACTCACCACCGAAATTAAAATATCCGGCCTGTAGTTTTCAACCACATCCTTAATTCCGCTTTTGTGTAAAGGCACCACATGAGCCTCTTTCCAGTCCTTAGGCACCACTCCCGACTCCAACGAGGCATTGAAAAGGGTCAGTCAGTGGAGCTGCTAGAATGTCCCCAAGTTCCCTCAGTATTCTAGGGTGTATCCCATTTGGCCCCATTGCTTTGTCAACTTTAAGTTTAGCTAGTTTCTCACGAACACAGTCTTCTGAAAATTGTTCAAGATGCCCCTCGCTTCTGTTGCTGTTTGTGGGTGTTTTCTGAGGTCCTGTTCCTGTTTCTTCATCTGTGAACACAGTACAGAAATATTTTTTAAGCAATTCCGCTTTATCCTCATCAGCTTCTACATATTCCTCCCCTTCACCCTTGAGTCTGACAATACCACTTTTGCCCTTCCTCTTCTCACTAACATCTGAAAAATGTCTTATACCCCCATTTTATTGCATTGTCTATTTCCTCCTCTTTTTGAATTTTTGCTTTCCTGACTACTTTGCTAGCTTCTCTAAGTTTTTCCAAATATAGATGCCTGTCTTCCTCTCTCTGTGATCTCTTGTATTTCATGAAGGCCTCCCTCTTTTTCTTCACCTTTTCAGCTATTTCTTTCAAAAGCCATAGCGGTCTCCATTTCCTTTTACCTTTATTTACCATTTTAACAAAAAGTTTGGTTGCCCTTAAAATATCCCATTTCAGTTTTACCCACTGTTTTTCTACATCCCCCAGCTGTTCCCATCCCGCTAATGACTCCCTGAGGTATTGGCCCATCTTGGCAAAGTTAGTTTTCCTAAAGTCTAAGATCTTTGCTTTTGAATGGATTCTATCAGCCCTAGTCCTACTACTGAACCACACCATCTGGTGATCACTGGATGCAAAATGATCTCCCACTATAACATCAGAAACACTTTCACCATTGGTAAGCACCAAGACCAGTATGGCCCCTTCATGTGTGGGTTCTGTTAACAGTTGCCTGAATAGTTCTCCCTGTAGAGAATCCAGGATCTCCTTACTTCTAGATGATACTGCAGCAGGAATGTGCCAATCAACATCTGGCACATTGAAATCCCCTATCAGTATCACTTCCCCTTTCCTAGCAATGCTGCGTATGTCTTCAATTAAGTCTCTGTCCATCTCTTCCTCTTGTGAGGAAGGTCTGTATATCATGCCAATACAAATAGATATCTCTTTCCCTCCTTCAAGTTTAACCTACAGTGCCTCTCTCCCTTTTAAGCTCTGTAATTCCAAAGCTTTAATATTATTTTTTACATATAGTGCCACTCCTCCTCCCCTTCTTCCTACCCTGTCCTTTCTGAATAAAGTATAGCCAGGTATAGTTACATCCCAGTCATGGTTTTCTGTGAACCATGTTTCTGTAACTGCCCCTAAATCCAAATCACACAGTCCCAACAAAGCTTCAATATCAAGATAGAGAAGTTAGGGCCTCTGAAAAAAGAGGTTGCAATAAAGTCTAAAGCAGCCCAGGTGCCTTTGAATAAAAAACAGAAAGAGTTGAAAGATTGCAAATGATCCCTATCAACTGCCAAGAAGGTCGGAAAGTCAAAGAAACTTTACTTGAAATGTCTCTATAGAAATGTTTGAAGCATAAAAGATAAGATGGGAGAATTAGAATATATAGCACTAAATAAAGAGAGAGATGTAATAGGCATCTAGGAGACTTAGTGAAGGGAGGATAACTAATGGGACACTGTGATACCAGGGTAAAAATTATAGTGCAATGATAAGGTGGATTCAATTGGCGTAAAGGTGGTACTAGATGCTAAAGAAAGCATTGAGACAAGCAGCGTGAAAGTTCTGCAGGAAAGGAAGTGCCATTGTCTCCTTATAAATAGAATTCCATGTATGAAGGGGAAGAAAATAGTGGTAGGGATATATTACCTTCTGCTTGGGCAAAATGAACAGACAGATGATGAAATGCTAACGGAAGCTAACAAATCTGGTAACACCATAATAATGGGAGATTTCACTCCTCCTTGTTTCCTCAGCTCGCAACCTTGGGGTTATCTTTGACTCTACTCACTCTCTGCACACATTCAACAGATAGCTAAAACCTGTCACTTCTTTTTCTATAACATCAGCAAAATTTGTTACTTCCTTTCGACACACTATTAAGACCCTTATCCACTCTCTAGTCACCTCCCGTCTTGACTATTGTAACCTGCTCCTCACTGGTCTCCTTCTGAATCATCTCTCCTTTAATCTGTTCAAAACTCAGCTGCACAGCTTATCTTCCCCCAGTGCTGCTATGCTCTTCTCAAATCATTTCACTGACTCCCTATCCATTTCCACTTCCAGTTCTAACGTCTACCGACCTACAAGTGCATGCATTCTGGGGCTCCTTACTACTTTTCCTCGGGAACTCCTCTCCTCTGGCAGATCCCTTTTATCTGTGCCCTTCTCTGCCACTGCCAACTCCAGACTTTGTTTATTCCATCTTGCTGTTCCATATGATTGGTACAAACTACCTGGGTCAATACATTGGGCTTCTTCTCTAGTCCTATTTAATGTAGGCTAAAAACCCACCTCTTTGAGGCTGCTTTTGGATCCTGATGCTCCTCACGTTCCTGTTCACTACTTATGTATATTGTCAGACGGCTGCCTAGGGTGAGAACTTACACAATCTTGACGATGCATATATTCATATGATTCTTGCAAGGTATTGTGGGTATTGTAGTTCATTCACTCCCAAACACAGCTGATGACAATAATTTGAGTTGTGAAACCAAGTGGTAAGATCAATAAAATACTTCTTTTATTGATGGGGTTTAATTCACCCAGCACATGTATGCTTGATAGCACTATAAATGAGGTTACTTGCTTGCAGTGTTTAAATGGATAACAAAAAGTCACAAAGTAAACCAGAAAACAACCTTCAGCTTGTCAGGCAATTAGCTAATGTTTTCTTAGCAAATAATTACCAAATACAAAGGCACAAAGAAAAGAATAAACTTTGCTGGTTAGGTTAACTTCTGCTTATTTTCCACGCTGATCTCAGCAGTGATTCTCCCTTGCTCACACACACAATCAGGTGCAGCCCTAATTACTATCCATGGACCAGCTGAAAGCCTTTAGCTGGCTGGCTGCTACTGTGTGAGCCCAAATCCTGCTTTAAGAGCTGTTTGCAGTGGAAATAAAGAACAAAGTTAGGTTTCTTTGTGATGGCTGATGTGTTTGCTCATAGAAAACTAGCAATAGCATTTAGATAAAGAACAGTCCATGTAAATAGTTTCATCTGCTGTATTTCCCCCTGCATCAACAATCATAGGGTCAATATCATACATTGGCACAGATGAGTCTTTCATTAAGGCACTATCATGAGAATGCTTATTCCCTTGCTGCCATTCTCTATTATAGATAGGGTCTGGATCAGTGTTCATACCTGAGCCTCTCCTGCTATCATTATTCCTCTCTGTATAGCCTGGCCAATATGTAATCCAATTCTGATGTCCAGCCTTCCAATCTTGATCCCTGGACACTGGATCTTCTCTCACATACCTTCTGGCCTTGGTCTGAAAGTCCCTTCCACATGCAGTCTTCTCTCTTCCAGGTAGCCACTGGTGATTCCTATCTCTGCCACTCCATTCCTCTGGCTGAATCCAGTCCAATGGACTCTGCTGGCCTTTGGAATACCTCCCAGTATGAGTACTGCCTTGGAATCTCCCAGACCTTCCAATGGCCTTTCTTCTCTTCCTTCCAGAGAGTTTCCTTCTCTCTCTATCTGCTTGGCTTGGCTTCCGTTTCTCCAGGTGATACTGGTGCTTGTAGCCGTTGCTGAAGCTCTCCCCTCTGTATCTCTTCCTGAAGCTGTTCTTGAAACTGTTGCTGAAACTCTCCCTGAAGCTGTTATCTGAAGAATAAGCTCTATTCTTATCCTGTTCTAATGTGTGCTGCTCCCTAACACAGCGCAGCTGTGTTGAATCAGGCCCTGCCCTTTGAGATGAGTGCTTAGGGATTACCTCATAGCTCTCTTGATTGCACACACATTCTCTCACTTCAGCCCCTCTCATGGCTGCTGGAAACCTGGTGCATTCTGGGACTGGTAGTCTTTTATGTGAAAACTCTGTTTTCTCACTTCTACCAGAACTGACAGGTTGCTTGTTCAGAGTCACATCATCTTTTCTATAGCTCCTACCTGAGCTATGATAAGCTTCCTTATCACAATATCTTACCATATTCTAGTCCCTAGTTTTGTGATGTTCATCTTGATTAGACTGTAAGCTGTGATAAGCAGGAACTGTGTCTTACATCTGTATATACAGTGCTGCGTATGCCTTGTAGCTCTCTCGTACAAATGATTAGAAGTAGTAGTAGCAATTACCCCAACATTGACTTGGTAAACATCACATCAGGATGTGCTAAGGAGATAAAGATCCTAGATAAAATAAATGACAGCTTCATGGAGCAGTTCATTAAGGACCCAAAGTAGGGGGAACACCAAATTTGGTGCAAGAGCAAACTGTGCTGGGATCACTAGACGATAGTAATCATAATGGAGGTCATTTTGGAAGCCCTATTTTTGCTTTGGACATCCAAAAACAGGCAAAGAAACATGTCCAGAGACATTTTAGAAGCCTGCTCTGAGAATGTCCACACCGTGGGGATGTCCAAGTCTGAACAGGGTGTGGTAGAGGTGTGGATGGAGTGTTCATAGGAACCTGGATGTCCCCCACCTGATCTCAGAAATGTCATGGATGTTTGGCTTCGATTCTTAGTTTAGGCCTGCTCCAGGCACCTGAAAGGTGCTCATTTTGGCTGAAAAACAGCTTTATTGGTATCAAGGTCTGCTCAACACGTTTCAGCTTCAGGCCTTCTTCAGGGGACTATGGCATTAATACAAAACAATAATCACATAAAAAAGCGATAAAAAAATAAAATGAGGACGTAAAACCAAGAACAGCATGCATGTTGATTTTTATATTCATATGTTATTTATCATTTTACTGTTTTTTTCTGCTCCTGGTTTTCGTTGAGATATGATTTATGATTGATTTTAATGTTTAGGTTTTTATTTATTTGAGGCTCACCCTCTGAAGAAGGCACTAAGCTGAAAAGCGGCCGCGTCAGGGTTTGTTCAATAAAGACTGTCTTATTACATCTGCAAGGCATCTACATATATGTCCCTGGAATATTATTCAACACCAGGGACATCTACGAGTAGCCTCATGGTTAGAGTAGTGAGCTAGGAACAGAGAAAGCAGGGTTCGCTATCATTTTGATCATGGAGAGTACTGGGGAGGGTGGAGTGCAATCTTTGCTATATCCTCTGGATGTTTTTTGGCCAAATCGAGGACTTTCCCGATGCCTATTTGTGCCTGGAGCAGGTCTAAACTTGGATGGGTGAAATCAAACAGGAACATCTAAGTCCATTGCACTGCCCCAGACATGCCTCCACCATGCTCCTTGTCTACTGGGCCATCCACACACCAGAGACATCTTTAAAAGCCATTTATAAAATTACTTCAGAGATGTCTCTGTGATTTGGATGTCTTGAGGAAGTTTTCAAATGTCCAATCTCCTCTGCTGCTATCCCACTCTCGGTTGGTGTACCCCAAGGATCTGTCTTGGGTCCGCTCCTTTTCTCTCTCTATACCCAGTCCCTTGGTGCGCTCATCTCTTCCCTTGGCTTTCAGTACCATCTTTATGCCAATGACTTCCAGCTCTACCTCTCTACGCCTGAATTCTCTCCGGCAATCCAGACCCGGATCTCTGCCTGCCTTGTTGACATTGCTGCTTGGATGTCTCACTGCTGCTTGAAATTGAACATGGCCAAGACTGAGCTTCTTATCTTTCCCCCTAAAACCTCCTCTTTTCTTCCTCCTTTCTCAGTCTCTGTGGATAACTCTCTACTCCTCCCTGTTTCCTCAGCTCGCAACCTTGGGGTTGTCTTTGACTCCTCTCTCTCCTTCTCCACACACATCCATCTGATAGCTAAGACCTGCCGTTTCTTTCTATAGGATATCAATAAAATCTGCCCATTCTTTTCTGAACACACTACTAAGACACTTATCCACTCCTTAATCACCTCCCGTTTTGACTACTGTAACCTACTCCTTGCTGGTCTCTCTTTGAATCATCTCTCTCCCCTTCAATCTGTTCAACACTCTGCTGCGCGGCTAATCTTCCTCCAGTCTCATCATGTCCATATTACCCCTCTTCTCAAATCACTTCATTGGCTCTCTATCCATTTCTGCATCCATTTCAAACTTCTGCTGACCTATAAGTGCATTCACTCTGCAGCTCCTCAATACCTTTCTTCTCTTATCTCTCCTTTCACCCCTCCTCGGGAACTGATGAGCAGGGACTGTCTCTTACATGTCTGTGCAGCGCTGCATACGTCTTGTAGCACTATACAAATGCTCAGTAGTAGTAGTAATAGTAATAGTAGACTAGGGCTTTTAAATGACCCCCAATGTCAGTAGTTTTCCCCACGTTGGAAAGAGATAGCACTGGGGTAATTGGCAACATTTGACATGAGATGCCTGCATCACTGTCAGCCATCTGATAACTAAAGGAAAATTCTGCGGACAGTTTCCCTTTAAAAATCATCTTGCAAGCCCATGGATGCACAGTATCTGCTGGCCTGCGTGAGCTGCAGGGCGACTCAAAATTACATTCTTGAAAGGGCCAATTGAAAGCTAGTAGAAAAATAAAAAAAATGCATACAGCTCTAAAACGAAACGGCAATGCCAAGAAAAGAACATGAGAAAAAAGCGATGAGAAAATGCAAAAAGTTGCATAAGTGGGAGACGACTGTTCCAAGAACAAAAAGTAACAGGGTCAGAATTTTAAATTAGATATAACTGGCAACCTAGGCAGAGGAATGGGGTGGACCACTGGGGCCATGGCCAATCAGTTTTTGCCCCATATAACATCAGCAAGATGGGACCTTGGAAGAGGTGTGATCCCTTGCTTTTGACCTCCAGCCACCCACTGCATAATCTCTCTCCTCCTCCCCCGTTAAGGTTCCTCTCTCTTTTCCTCTTGCTCCTCCTGTATGATTGTATCTTTCCTGTCCTATCACATTTTGGCATTCTTTTCCTTTTCTTAGCAGCTAATTTTCTATTATAAATTGCTGTCTTGCTCATGTAACGAGTGATATATCAAGAATGTTGATAAAGATAATAAAGGTCAAAAAGCATTGAGACTTGCTATTAAGCAAACAGCGACCTAATTATGTGCTTTGCATGTGCACAGTGTAGCGTGGCTGCAGCACACCTGTACTTTTTTTTAAATCATGTGATGTTTGGTATCATATTAAAGCAATTCGTCAGATTTATGATGAGTGAAAAAACTGTACGGGATTTGCATTAAATTCTGCCAGAAAGATGGAGATTTCGTGCAAAGGGACTTATGACAAGTTACAGCAAGTGTATAGCAAGCGAGTGTATGTGCTCGGGTTTATGATTGGTACAAACGTTTCCAAGAGGGCCGCCAAAGTGCTGACAGTGACAAATGTTCTGGAAGGCCATCCACAAGTAGGAATGAAGACAAAGTTAAAGCAGTGCATGCCACAATATGCTCAAATCAATTGATTATCAGGAAGCTTGCCGAGGACATGGACATTAGTGTCAGGTCAGTACAGTCCATTCTTATTGTTGATTTGGGAATGAGACGTGTGTCTGCAAAATTTGTGCTGAAAATCCTATCCCCTGACAAAAAGAAGATCGACTGTCTGCAGCCAGGGAGTTGTTGGAATGCATTGAAAATGACGCCAATTTCATCAAAAAGATTATTACTAGTGATGAATCATGGGTTTATGGTTATGACCTAGAAACTAAGGCTCAATCCAACACAATGGAAGACTCCAGACTCTCCCAGACCCAAGAAAGCCCATCAAGTGAAGAGCAATGTCAAATCGTGCTCACAGTTTTCTTTGATTACCAGGGTATTGTTCATTATGAGTATGCTCCAAAAGTCCAAACCATCAATAAGGAGTAGTACATCCAAATGTCTGACTTGTTTGAGAGATGTGGTTCGTCGTAAGAGGCCAGAGTTGCACGGGAAAGGTGAATGGTTGCTTCATCATGATAATGCCCCAGCTCACACATCACATCTTGTCCAGCAGTTCTTGGCCAAATACCAAATCGAGCAAGTCCGTCAGCCTCCGTATTTACCTGACCTCACACCCTGTGACTTTTTCTTGTTTCCAAAATTGAAATTACTAGTGAAACGAAAGAGATTTGATGACTTGGAGACCATTAAGCAAAATTCAACACAGCAGCTTCACAGCATAAAGAAAGACCTTTTTTCCGGCAGTGGCAGGAACGCTGGAGGAAGTGTGTTTTATCAGAAGGGGACTACTTTGAAGGAGACTGTCAGTGTTATACTTCTGGTGTTATTGTACAAGTCTCAATACTTTTTGATCACACCCTCATATTGTTGGCTTAGCACCCTCCCCAAACAAAATGGTATATTGCTGTCCCTGACTGGTGCAGATCTTCTGATGGGTTGGTTGCGAGTAACTGTGTAAGTTGGAAAGCCAACAATACAATGTATCATATGAGTTTAGACTTGAAGACCTAAATATGTGTACCTTAGATGAGAGAAGGGACATGGGAGATATGATATTGTTGTGTGTCATCGTATCTATGCCAGCTCTTGGTTACCCTGTGGATAGTTTTTCTATCCCCTAGATTTCTTGGGAAGGTGTGACCGGAAGTAGACTGCCAGACCTTTCTTTTGTGCAGTAAACCTACAGTATCTGGTATTCTGAGATGGTCTTCTATGCAGTACCCTGCTTACCTTGTGAGATGAGATGAGACTGGGCTTGTTTAAATACTTAAAGGGTATTAATGAGCAAACAAAACTTTTTTAAAGATGATGAAGCTATAAAACTAGATGACATGGATACCTGCACGGAGATAAACTTAGAAGCAAATGTCAGGAAATACCTTTTCATAGAAAAGATGGTAGATGCTTGGCATTCCCTCCCGATGAAAATGGTAGGGGCAAAAACAGTGACAGAATTTAAAAAAGCATGGGACAGACACAGTTTCTTTTTATAGCAAGGGGATGGAATTAAAGCAAACTTAAATAACTTTTACACTGCAAAAAATAGAGGGGGGTAACCTGCGTGGAGTGGTGGGTACAACCCTAAACAAAAGCAGGGGGTGTAAATTGCAAGGAGTGGCAGGTACAACTCTAGCCACCTTATTAGCAGACTAGATGATTCATGCTGATCTTTACTTCTGTCATTTACTATGTTACTGTGAACTTGGGAAAGCCATGCAGGAGAACATATGAAAAAAACAGCTGTGACAGAAACCAGAGCATGAATCAATCGGTCAGCCGTAGCACAAAAGATGTTTCTGCTTGCCTTTAGGGAAAATGCCTTTACCTTCCACTTGGGACCTCTAACTTCCAGCAGGGCGATTATCCCGTGATAGTCCACTGCAGTGGCTTCTCTTGCTTCATCTTATCTAGGAAGTTAAATCTACTGCTGCAGATCCTGGGGAAAGAAGGAATGTTCTCCTCTCTGCTGGCTCCGGGCCTCCGCTACGGTGCATTCTAATATTGAAAGGAAGCATACCTTGCCTGCAGATGAAAAGACAACAGTTTAAAGGAGACCCCTCCCTCTCATCTCAGCAGCACAATAACGTATGGAATGCTAAGCAGAACAGGCCGAGCTCACATCACAAGCTGTCACGTTGCAATCATGGACACAATAAATCAGAACGTGTTCTGTTCTTTTCTGAAGCGGAAGCAGAAGACCGAGGCTGAGACTGGAAAAATAATGCTCTCAGTATAACGTTTTTAAAAAGCAGAAATGCAATGAGCTTTATTTTTAAAAGGGTTTCTTTTCCTGTTATGTATGTTTAAGGATCCTTTCCAAAGCCTCGCTAGTCCTGCATTCTCCCGTGTTCAGGACCATAGCTTAGTTAGAAGGTGCTTGCCATCCAATTACTAGCCTAGTCCCCAGTTGTTGTGTTGATTGTCTTGTCTAGACTGTAAGCTCTGATGTGCAGGGACTGTCTCTTGCATCTATCTATACAGCACTGCATAGGCCATGTAGTGCTACACGAACGATAAATAGTACTAGTAGTAAAATAACCTCTGGGATGCTGGAGTAAATGGTGTTTTTTGGTAGACACTGAGTTCTTTGGTCGGCATACGGTGTGTGCAGCATTAATGGCCTGTCCTTAAGGCTTGTCTTTATTTTGTGACTCGTAACCATACCCTTGATGTTCTACTTGTTTACGTGTGGGCAAACCAGAGGGTTTTACCACCTCTCTGCCTCTGTGTTCAAGATTGAGCAAGGAGAATTCTCATATCATAAGACTAGAGTGGAAATAGAAGCCTGGATTGGACTTCAAGAGAAGGTAATTGGTGGGACAGCCTACCCATTCAGAGAGGAGTGCTTGTGGAAAAGGATCTTGTACAGGAGGGAAGAGACTGTTATGTTCTGTTAGATGAAGAAATAAGAAACCCCCACCCATCCTTTATACTTATTAGGTATAATTGTATTGGTTGAAGTATCCCTATTCCCCATCAATATTAAATAACTAAATTAAATCTTTAAATCTAAGATGCAGACAGCCGTCCAGCAGCAACATGGGGGCTATTCAGTCTTTTGCACTGAGTATTACATGTATGATTTGCTCCCAGTTGGTGAGAGTTCTTATGTATGCACTAAGTACAAAGAGGTCTTTGTTGTCAGGGAATGAGTCTAATCTCTGGAGGCTAGAGTAGCAGACTTGGAGGAGCTGAGGCAGACAGAGAGGTATGGATACGAGACCTAGAGGGATGTAGTAGAGAAGTCCCATCTCCAGTCTGGCAGCCTCTCTGCTGCCATGGAGAAGAGAGATCATGTAAGAGGACAGCATCACCTTGGTGTGGTGGGAAGTGATCCTGTAGCTACGACCTGTCCTCTAGGTGATGTAATACCCTCTTGCACTGAGGTTGTGTCTTCACAGCCATGTGACCATAAGGGAAGGGTTAGGATGGCTGTTATAGTTTGTTATTCGATCATTGGTGACTTGGTAGCTGGGTGACTGGTGGATGTAAGGACTGCCTGGTAACATGTCTGCCTGGTGCAAAGGTAGCAGACTTCATGAGCCATTTAGACAAGTTTTACATAGTATTGGGGAGGAGCCTACTGTCTTGGTACATGTTGCTACCAATGACTTAGGAAAATGTGGGAGGAAGGTTCTGGAAACCAAACTTAGGCTTTAAGGTAGAAAATTGAAATCCAGAACATCCAGAGTAGTGTTCTCAGAAATGCTTCCTGTTCCATGTGCAGGATCCAAGAGGCAGGCAGAGCTCTGGAGTCTCAATGTATGGATGAGAAGATGGTGCAAAGAAGAGGACTTTGGGTTTGTTAGGAACTAGGCAACATTCTGGGGAAGGGGGGCTTTTCCAAAAGGATGGGCTCCACCTTAACCTGGGTGGAACCAGGCTGCTGACATTAACCTTTAAAACGTAGATAGAGCAGCTTTTAAACTAGATCATGGGGGAACGTTGACAGTCGCCCAAGAATGCATGGTTTGGAATGATGTATCCTTGAAAGATATTAGAAAAAACCCCACAAACCCACAAACCCACAAACTCTCACTCTTCACTCCCAATTCCCTCATAAGTAATTCCGCCTCAAGTTCTCTTATGTCCTGCCTTATTCCGGCCATAGTCTGCCTGCGAATACTAAAGAATCCAATATGTTTATACATAGTTACAGTTTTTACCCTGTACATAGTTACACAGTTTGTACATAGTTACAGTTTTTACCCTGCTGTTCCAAGTTTAAGTTTCCTGTTATAATGTAAGCACACCAGTGTCTTCTGATTGTGCAGCTTCTGTTACTTGTAAACCGCACTGAAAACAAATAGCGCGGTATATAAAAGATGTTAAATAAATAAATAAATAAATTAGCAAAATAGGGAAGTCAGGGCCTCCCAATAGAGAGGTTCCAATAAAGGTAAAAGTAACCCAGGTGCCTTTGAGTAAAAATCAGACAGAGTTGAAAGAATCCAAATTAACCCTGTCATCAAATAGCTGGACTGTTAATATTAACAACCCCCCCCCCCCAACTTTGAAATGCCTGAATGCAAATGCTAGAAATCTAAAAAATAAGATGGGAAAATTAGAATATATAGCAATGAATGAAAGGTTAGATATAACTGCATTTCATAGATCTGGTGGAAGGAGGATAACTAATGGCTACAAGCTATATCACAATGGTGGAGGGGTGGTTCTGTATGTTAAAGAGTGCAATGAGTCAAACAGAATAAAGGTTTTGCAGGAAATAAAATACACTGTAGAATCTCTATGGATAGTAATTCCATGTAAAAAGGGGAAGGCGATGGCAGTAGGGGTGTACAACCGACCACCTGGACAGGATGAACAGACAGATGATGAAATCTTAACAGAAATTAGGGAAACTAGCAAAGTTTACAACACAATAATAATGGGAGATTTCAATTACCCCTGTATTGACTGGGTTAATGTCACATCAGGACATGTTAGGGAGATAATGTTTCTAGATGAAGTAAATGACTGCTTCATGGAGCAGCTGGCTCAGGAACCAACATGAGGGGATGCTATTTTGGACTTAGTCCTCAGTGGAACACAGCATCTAGTGTGAGAGATAACTGTTTTGGAGCTGCTTGGCAATAACAATCTTAACATGATCACATTTGATTTAATAAATGGAGGGAGGATAGCAAGAAAATTGACTGCGCTAGCTTTTAACTTTCAAGAAGGAGACTATGATAAAATGAGGAAAATGATTAAGAAAAAACTAAAAGGAGCAACTGCAAAGTTTAAGAGGCCTGAACATTATTTAAAAATACTATCTTGGAAGCCCAGTCCATGCTTTAAAAAAGGTGGAAGGAAGGTCAAATGACAGCCAGCATGGCTTAAAGGTGAGGTCACAGAGAGGCCGTTATATCTAAAACAATCTTTCAGAAAATGGAAAATGGGAAAAGGAAAAAGAGTCAAATGAAAACAGAAAGCAACATAAGTACTGGCAGGTTAAAAGCAAGGCATTGATAAGGCAAGCAAAGAAAGAATTTGAAAAGAAGCTTGCCATGTAAACAAAAGTGCATAATAAAAACATTTTCAAATATATTCATTGCACAAAAAACATGTGAGAGAGTCAGTTGGACCATTAGATGATGGAGGGGTAAAAGGTGCACTGAGAGAGGACAAGGTCAAAGCGGAGAGACTGAATGAATTTTTTGCTTCAGTCTTTGCTGAAGAAGATGTAGGAAACTTACCCATCCCAGAAATGATAATCAAAGGTGATGTAAACAAATCTTGATAAATTGGGAAGATATAATACAGCTATTTCATAAACTAAAAAGCAGCAGATCACCTGGACCAGATGGCATACATTCCAGAGCGCTGTAAGAACAGAAATGAGATTGTAGAACTACTATTAGTAATAATTTGTAGTACCCAAAGATTGGAGAGTGGCCAATGCACTGACAATTTTTAAAAAGAGTTCCAGGAGTGATCCAGGAAGCTACAAACCGGTGAGCCTGAAATCAGTACCAGGCAAAATGGTAGAAATTATTATAGAAAACAAAATTACTGAACATGTAGATAGTCATAGTTTAATGGCAGAAAACCAAAATAGATTTATTTATTTATTTATTTATTTAACAATTCTTTTATACCGCGCTATTAAAATCAGTGCGGTGTACATAGAACAAGAACATACTACAATGCATACAAGTAACATTGAGTTTTACATTGAACAGGGAACTTCAACAATAGGACAACCGGGGGAACTATGTACAGATTAACTTAATGGCATATCTTGTTTAATGGTATTAACTTAATGGTATATACAGTGATATAAAACTCGTTTGGATGTTGCAATGTGGTTCCTAATAGGACTAGAGAGAAGGTTGGCCAACTAGCCCTTTTCGGGTTGAATTGAGGTGATAGTTTTGTTAATGTACGGGTTGACTTCTGGGTAGCATTTTGTGAACAAGTGGTATTTCAATGCTTTTCTGAATAGGGTTAGGTTTTTGATAGCACGGATTTCGTGAGGTAGCGCATTCCAGTTTAGAGGTGCAAATAAGGAGAAGGCCCTGTTGGAGGTGGCCTTAGTGCACTTCGTTATTATTTTTGGGACAATTAAGGTGTTCATTGATGTGGTTCTCCTTTTTCTGTTTTCCAGGGTGCAGTGGATAAGCTTGCTGATTGGCGTAGGGGGGCAGTTATTTAGTGCCTTGAATGTAAGGACTAAAGACTTATACTGGATTCTGGCATGTAATGGTAGCCAATGCAGTTCCTTCATGATGGGTGTTATATGTTCAGATCTTGATGAGCCGGAGAGGACTCTGGCGGCTGTATTCATGGCTAGGCGGAGTGGATTTAAAGTTGATTGAGGGAGGCCGTGGAGGATGATGTTGGCAAAATCCAGGTGTGGGAGGACTAATGCCTGGAAGGTTGTTCGGAAGTCTGTGGGATCAAGTAGAGAGCGGAGGTGACGTAGCGATTTGATTTTATAATATATATTTTTTGTGATGTTCTTGACATGCGTTGTCATATCCAAGTGCTGATCCAATGTGATGCCGAGGTAACGGATGGTAGCTTTTGATTTCAACTCTATGTTGTTGACGAGTAGTGATGGAGGAGGTATGAACTTACGATTCCTTGTGACAAAAAGAACGTCAGTTTTGTTGTGGTTAATCCGAAGGTTTTGTGATAGCAACCATTCGGCTACAGCTTCAAAACAGTTGATTATTGGGGAGAATACTGGATGTTCAATTGTGAACGGCATATATAGGAGGATGTCATCTGCGTAAGCGAGACATTGTACATTAAAGGATCTAATCAAGTCACATATCGGCTGCATGTAGATGTTAAACATTAGTGCCGATAAGGACGATCCTTGTGGTACTCCCTGTGATTGCAGGAAAGGTTCTGAGGATGCGTGGCCCGTTTTTACCTGTTGCCATCTGTTAGATAGGTAGGATTTGCACCACTCGAGTGCTGTGCCTTGAATCCCCTTATCTTTCAAACGTTGTAGGAGTATGTCATGATTCACAGAGTCGAAAGCGGCGGAGATGTCCAGGAAGATGAGGACGAAGCCCTGTTGTATGTTATTTATTCCTGTTACCAGAACATTGAATAGGGTTGTAAGGACTGTGTCAACTCCATGTGCTTCCCTGAAGCCATGTTGAGATGGATCTAGTGGTGCTTCAGTGTCTATATGATGTTGGATTTGTTGTTGGGCGGCCTTCTCAATGATTTTTGCAAGCTGTGGGATGCTTGAGATAGGCCTGAAGGAATCAACCTTGGATGGGTCCAGTCTATTATTCTTCAGTAGGGGCTTGATGGAGGTATGTTTTAGACTCTGTGGGAATGAACCTGTTAAGAAAGACTGGTTCAGTATTTTGCTCAGTATTTGACTGAGGTCATGTCGCATGTCCTTGATCCAGCTGGCTGGACACGGGTCGTTAGGAGCTGTACTGGGGTTGATTGAGGCAATAATGTTCACAACCTCTCTATTTGATACAGTGGAGAAGTTGTGTAGTGGCATTGCATGGGATGTCTTAGGTGAAGTGGAGGCGTTATTGACATTTAAGTCTGTGTTGGTTTTAATCATCTTTGATTGGAGGTAGTTTGCGTAGTCCTGCGGCTGAGGCATAGGGGGTTGTGCTGAGATCGGTTCACCTGTTATGGACTTTACTATGCTGAACAATGCATGTGGTTTGTTGATGGAGCGTTTTATTAAGCCTGTGTGGTAAGTTTTCCTGCTCTGTGATATCTTTGCTCGGTGGGTAGTTAGGTATGAGCTGTATGTTACCAGCGCCTCAGGGGAGTGAGTTCGTCGCCACTGTCGTTCAAGTTTGCGTAGATTGTGGAGGGATGTACGAAGGTCTGTGGAGAACCATGGAGAATGTTCACGTTTTCGAATTCTCTTTTCGGTGGGTGATGGGCAGGAGGCAGCTCTCAGGTTTTCATCCCATTTTGATATGAGGTCATCTAAGTCCATGGTTGTGTTGGCCATGAGAGGTCTAAGATTCTCTAGGACTATGCTCTGGTTGAGTGGTCTAAAGCGGGTTGTGTGGGGTCCAGATGTATTAGGAGACTTTTGGCTTTTGTGGGATGTATTAATGGGTATGTTGAAACTGAGAAGACTGTGGTCCGACCAGGGTACTGGTATTACAGATAGTGCAAGGGTTAGGGGTATTGTGGCGTTGGAGAGAGGTGCGAAAATGAGGTCTAGTTTGCCACCCTTAATGTGGGTGGGGGAATCGACATGCTGTTTGTAACCTAGGTCCTCCAGGGCGTCAAGGAATGCTGCTGAGTGGCTGTCTTGCAGAGATGGGAGATTGAAGTCACCGATTAGCCAACTTGGTGAGCGTGGGGTAGACGTGGTACATGCCTGCTCAATTATAGTTGGAAGATCATCTGGTGAGGGGGAGGGTGCCCGATAGAAAAGATTGATTGTGCAGAGCTCATTAGCTATAGTGAGGGAGTCAAGGTACGTTGAGCTAGAGGATTTGCACATCTTGAAGTGTAAATCAGCTTTGACCAGGATGAGGGTTCCACCCCCTTTCTGACTGGATCTGTGAGATGTATATATCACAAAACCTGGTGGCAGCATCTGATTCAGTAGTACGTTGTCACAGTCGGATAGCCATGTCTCCGTGATCATCAAGATGTCGAGATTATATTGGGGTATCAGGTCAATGGCTGCGGGCCACTTAGATCGCACTGATCTGGCATTTATCAGTGCACATTTCAATAGGCGTTGGTGATGTTGCTTCTCTTCTTGTATACTTTTGATGGTTTGGAGAGGAATGTTGAGTAGATGGGAGTGGGATGTAAAGTTATTTTTTGCTGTAGTGTGGTGGGGGAATTCGGACCATCTCCTTCCGTATGAGCGTCGGATTGGTATATGATATGTCTCATGGTTGAATGCATTTGATGTGTAAGGGAGACCAAGGATAAGGAAGGTCATGAATAAGAGCAGAATTTTGTACATTCTCTTGAGTGTTAGTAATGAGAAGGATAATTGTAGGAAATGTTGGTTACAGTGCAGTGTGATGCAGTATTCGCACTCAAGAAAGATTATTTGCAATAGTACTGTGAATGCAGGTGGTAATAGCAATAGTGGTAATAGTACATACGGATTCTAATTACTGGTATACAGTAAGATAATTGCATAAAAAGCATTAGATGTAGTTGCTTCCAATGTGCTTCGGGAGGATTAACACATTTAAGTGAGGGTAGGTTACTGGCTACAGTAGTGCGGTATACAGTAAATGAGAGTAGATATTGGTAACAGTAAATATAGGTAACAATGGATACAGTAAGTGAGAGAAGGTATTGGCAGCATTAAGTAATGGAAGCAGTAAATACAGTAGCATGAGTAGATACTGACAACAGTAAATACAGGCAACAATGGGTGCTGTAAATGAGATAAACTACTGGCAACAGTAAATAATGGCAACAGGTAGCGTTAGGGGGATAGGAGATATTACAGAGGCTGATACAGTTCAAATGGTGTTGGTAATACTTGCAGTTCCTGATGTAGGTTTGACTGATTGTGGGTGGTGTAAACCTCGTTTTGAGCTCAAATCCTTCCTAGGAGAGCTAGAGACACAAACACTTGAAAGACTGGGCTCCGCTGGTGTCTTTCTGAGGCTTCGTTCGGAGGTTGTTCGCTTGGGTTGATGGTTTGATTTCCCGCCTATCGTGCCCCGCCAAAGGGCCACGCCAAAGGGCCCTCTTGCGAGGCCCTCAGGCGCGGGCCCGCAAGGCGCGGGTGCGCCTGCCGGCGGCACCTATTTAAATATGCCGCTGGGACCTCCCACAACCCCGATTGGGTTGGAGTGCAGGAGCGGGAACTTGCCGCACGCCCTGTGCTCTACCCCGACCGGGGAGCAGATGAAGATGGCTGCTGAAGTTGACGGGGCTTTTTCCTGCCGGCGGCACCTATTTAAATATGCCGCTGGGACCTCCCACAAAACCAAGGGAATTCTTGTCTCATTAATCTCATTTTTTTTGAAGATGTGAATAAATAGGTAGATAAAGGTGAGACAGTTGATCCAGTATATCTGGATTTTCAGAAAGCCTTTGACAAAGTCCCACATTAGAGACTCTTGGGGAAATTAAAAGGCCATGGGTTAGGAGGCAATATACTACTGTGGATCAGGAAATGGTTGAAAGACAGAAAACAGAAAGTAGGGCTAAATGGTCAGTTTTCTCAATGGAGAAAGGTGAATAATGAAGCATCCTAGGGATTTGTGCCGGGCCCGTTGTGTTTTAACATATTTATAAATGACTTGGAAATGGGAATAATGAATGAAGTGATCAAATTTGCAGATGACACAAAATTATTCAAATTTGTAACAACACAAGAGGATTGTAAAAAATTGCAAGAGGGCCTTTATAAATTGGGAGACTGGGCATCCAAATGGCAGATGACATGTAATATGGACAAGTGCAAAGTTATGCACTTAGAGGTCATTCTGAAGCACAAGTAGGCTCCGTGTATGTGCGGGATTGATGTTTTATAGTCAAAAACGCCTAGACCTGTATTCTGAAACCAGATGGCCCTGCATGTACTGTACATGGCACTAAAACGGGCATCTCTGAACGTGGGCGGGAGGGGTTGGAATGGGGGCATGGTCAGGCATGGAGACGTACAATGCATATTCAGGAAAGACCCATGTATGTCTCCGGCATTTCATCCATACGTCCACGTTATACCTTCTGAAACGTGGAATAAGGCCTGGACTTAGAAAATATACTGCTCTGAACTCCAATGCATCCCATAGAGATAAATGGCTACGACATGTCTGTAGTAATCTGGTGCGTCTGTTGTCTGGGGGAGCAGCAGATGTCGTGGTAATGAATAGAATGCACAGGTGAGGGACGTTGGTAAGGTAAAGTATCAGTAAGAAACACCCTGACAGAAATGCACAGCACTGCAATAGTCATTAATCTGGCATGTGCTGGATGTGCCAAAGGGCCTATACAAGACCTCCCCAACAAAGTCCTTGGGCAAAAGGGAACACAGCTGTAGGGATGGTAGGTGTTTGGCTGGGAAATACAGATCAGAGGTATGGTCCTGAGACGCCATGCAATTATGCCGTAGCAGCAGTTGTGTACAGGTACAGGGCATGGTCGTGGCAGAGGTATGTTATCTGTGACTGCAAGCAAGAGTGTGTGTGTGTGTGTGTGTGTAGGAGAGGGCCTGGTGTGCTGCTCCGCAAATCTGGGGGGACATGTATGCCTAGATAGTACCTGGACCATAGGACTGACCGCAGCATCATCAGGTGCCAGTGTGAAAGGGCAGTATTTCCTGACAAGCTGCTCTGCAGCAACATTGCAGGGCATGTCCCTGGCTACGGTGGGGGACCCTCAGTGGGGGCATGCTGCAGCGCACACTGCACACAAGCATATCCAAATGCACCATCAGGGGTCTCTAACATTGTGCACATCTGGAAGGAAAGTTGATGGTGCATATGGGCCAGTATAGCTCATGTTTTTACTGTTGCATGTTCTTATCCTGAGGGTCCCTGTTATTGACAAGGATGCGCATTGACATGTAGCTGTAGGGACCCATTTTGGTCTTTTCTGGCCCATACCTGGCACTGCAAATACTACTGGCAGTGATATCCACCGCAGGAATACCTAAGGGGGGCAAGAGAAATATGCACTGTACCTGAATGTACACTGCTTTGACCCAGTGAAAAACAGTATAACATTGCTAAATAAATTTTTTTTATTGAAGTAGATTAGGAAGTTTTGCTTTGATATTGCTTATCTATCATGAGTATTTAGAGGCTAATTTTATAAGAGGGTGCGTCTATTTTTAGGCACTAACAACACCCCTAAATGGCAGTATTTAAGTCATTTATGTCCCTATGTAGCCATGTATTTGTGTAAATGACCTCTAATAGAATACAGTCGGTGTAAAAGTACTCACGCTGTTTGCTTGGCGCGTACATTCGTTGAGGGTGTGCACATGTGTGGAGTTTGGGCAAAGCAAGCAATTATGCACTTTGATCACAGAATATAATAACCAGGGCTTCTGACGTTTGGTTTCACTTGATAAATTTTAATAAAACTGCCCCAATAAAAAAATAAAATAAAATAGGCGTTTATTGGATAAGCACCAGAAAAACACGCAGCACTTTTTCAGTCCTCTCCTGGCTTGTATCCTCCATTCAGTTTTTATTTCTTTTCTGCATTAATAGCTCCTAAGTGATACAAATGGACATGATTGATTCCACTGGAGAAGGTATCCAGCAATAGTACCTGTGGGTGAAAACGCAGATAAACATTGATTTTTTTCTACCCTCAAAAACACCTAATTAGCAGGAAGAGAGAGACACCTAATTTTACCATTTACAAACACCGAGGAATGGAAGCCCTAACGATAATCTACAGGCATACTTGCAAAATGTAGGGGCACAGGGCTGGTGGAAGTGATCACATCTTAATTTAAGGCACGCTCTCTGCTACTCAGTAACTACTGTTTTATAAAATAGGCTTAATTTAGGAGTGCTAAACATGCTTTGACTAGGCAGCCTGTTATAAAATTATTCTCTTAGGGGGGTGTTTACTAAACGGCGGTAGTGGACTCGGTGCGATATCGGAGCCACGGCCCCATTGATTTCAGTAGCGACGCGTCTCCGATATCGCACAGAGTCCACTACCGCCATTTAGTAAACACCCCCCTTAGTCTCCACATCACTAGTCTAGCTGAGGCAGGGAGGATTACCAGGCTCAAGCAATGACTGCTGAATACCTGGCTGACTGCATGTGTGTGTGTGTGTGTGTGTGTGTGCATGCGTGTATACAGGGTGGTCCAAAAAAAGTGAGAACATCTTGTAAATTAAAAGCTTAAATAGTTTACTTATTTACCTTTTTTAGCTATATAACGTCTTTATTTTGACAATTTCTGGTCGCCATCTTTGTTTTTTAAAATTTGTCAATTGTTTACAACTGTCTTTTTGAATTTTTAAATAACTTATATGCTACGAGATGTTCTCACTTTTTTGGGCCACCCTGTACGTGTGCATGTATGCATGTGTGTGTGTGTGTGCGCGCACATTTGTGTGCGTGTGTATGTGAGTGTGTGTGTCTGTGTGCATGCGTGTGTATGTATGCATGTGTGTGTGTGTGTGTGTGTATGTGTGTGTGTGTATGCATGTGTACCAGTAGGCAATGTGCAAGACTTGCATTTTGAAATCCATTGGTGTGATTTACAGCGTGGGCTTTGCACCTTCTGCATAACACGTACTAAGCCCATGGGTACTAAATGACCCTGGTAAAAATGCACTTGTAAGCTTGGAGGTACAAAGTATTTGTGGGCGTGCAAGCTTCCTGCAGGATTTATTTATTTAAAACCAATTAATATACCACTCATCCAGGAAATACTTCTCTCAGCAGTTTGCGTCATGCATATCAAATAAAAAACAAAACATACAAAACCCCTGAAACCGATTAGTCATCCATCGACACATGTATCTTTTCCTACTGGTAATTTAATTTAATTTATTTTAACTGAATTTAATTTGAAGTCTTTTCATCGGCCTTTTCATGCTATAGAACATATAAAGTGGAGTAGAAATAAAACCCCCCCCAATAAAATTACAATATTCAAAATACAATTAAATAAAACATAAAAACACTTATTAAAACAATCAATGCAATAAACATAAATTCAATAAAATCACATCCTAACCACAAGATGCTAGAAAGAGATCCATTTTTAATCTTTTTCAAAACTGCAAATAATTTGTTTGATCCCCATATCTTTTGGAATTTTATTGCACAACAAAGGACCTGCAAAGGCAATGCCAGCAAATGCATGTCTAACAGAAGACGTTCCCTTAGTGATGGAACAGGCATTAAAACTTGAGACTCGGACTGTTAAGCTGTTCCTGGTTCATGTCTACTCAGGAGAGGTCACTTTAGCAACATCTTCATGTGTAAATAGTGGTCTAGATTAACTACATATGTAAATATTGATTTCAGAAAGCCGCTGTTTATGCTTGTAAGTGCCCAGGATACACAGAATCGAAGTGGCATGTTGTGAGAGTGGTTTGGGTGGGATGAAAAATTATACATGTATTTCACATTCCACAATGGGACTGTATGTATAATCATAAAGATTTCCCCGTTGGCTTTGGCACCTGCTCTGAAGTAAGCAGAACAAAGCCTTTTGTAAAATACTGGGGGAAGCTTGGATGTCCTGACTTGGATGTCCTGATGCCTACCTTGATGGGCTATGCAAGAGGGGGCTTCAAATCTCTTCAAGATAATGAGGGGTGATTCCATATAGCACCGTAAATGCAATAGTGAAAATCTTAAAATCTTTTTATGGCTGGTTTCATTTCCTTAGGGTGTACCTTTGTTATCTTGCCCAAAATTGTTGATTGGGAAGCCTAATGAAAGAAGAAATGCAGTTAAAATTTATTTCACTGTCTACATGCTCCCTGCACATGTTCACATATGTACATGTGCAGATCGTGCTCTGAACACTGTCCAGCAACTTCAGAGGTAAAAGTACACGTCGTCTATTTGCAGTGGGGAAAAGGGGAGCTCCAAAGGGCAGGGAGAAATCAAGAACGTATATGCTGATTTGCCCCGTCATTTTTGACAGGCTCTTACTCAAATGCACTCATAGAACTTCCCGATTTCATGCTTTTTGGCAGCCTGCTGGGATTTCAGATCATGCATGACATAGCCATGGGCTCTCCTTTTACTGGAAGCTTCAGAAAGCAATTTTAGGCATAGGTGCAGCCAGCCAATGGTAAGTCGTCAGCAGCAGCCAAATGGCCTGGAAGTTCCCTTGGCGACGCTTGCAAATGGGATGACTGAAGTTAAGGCCTTACTAAACCGTCTGAATTTAATCTGAAGGTTGGCTGTCATCAGTGTTTGAAAGACATTTAGTACAATTGAGGTTTAATTATTTCAGTTCCTTAGGCTGCTGCAAAGACAGAAAGAGAGAGAGAGGTTTCAAAATGCAGTCGCTCCGCAGTGTCAGCCGGTACAATATCATGCAGTCATGACACACAGGCTTTACTGCAGGGGGTTCATCTTTCTCTTAGAACTCATTACTTCTGGAAATCTACTACCACGATTATACAATATTCATTCTAGAAACGACTCCTCAATCAGCAACAGAGGCCTCTGTCTTTTTTTTTTTTTGCAGGCTAATGCAATTTTCTCTCTCTAACTTGACCCTAATAGATTAGCCAAGCGTGTGGAGTTTTCTTTTCTCTAATGTGATTGCGGCCATGCAGAAAGCCCAAGCGTTGCCTTATATAACTCTTTTTCATACAGAATTCAATTTAAATAGCTCCTAATTTAAGCCTCTGCTCTGCTTGCCACCTATTAAGTTTTTTTTGAAGGAGCCTTTTTTTTCCGTCCCAGTAGCACTAGAGGATGTCTACTGCAAAACATCAAGCGAAAAGGATAAATGGAACCTACTGTTTCACCTAGTCAGCAGGCTGTCTCCGACTTTGGGGTTTTCGCCACCTCTGAAGATGAACCAGCCTTTAATTATGAAAGATCGGTCTTGATTAGAAAGGGGGAGGGATGGGGGGGGCATGCTCAGTGCCCATTTGAAGGAGAAAGGAACAGGCTGTCATTTGTTACCTTCTCTTTGACAGCTTCCGCCCATCCATCTCTAAAGTTTGTAGGCAGAGGTGCAGAAGGCAGAATAGCATCCTGAAATAGAACTGAAGATTGTGGGGATCTGTTGCCATTTCTGCTGTGTTCTCATTCCCCAGGGACCTGTGAAACAGATGGTCCTCGGGGCGGGGGAAAAAAGTATCAAATCCAAACTCTACAGGGAACAGGGCTTCAGCTCTGCAGAATGTTGTAAGCGGCTGCGAATAGGTAAATGCCTGTCCCAGTTTGGAGATGACAAAGTACAAGGACATGCCATCCTTGCTGTTAATTTTTTGAACAGCTCTAAGAGAGTTTTGCGGGCTTGGTTGAGTTGTATGGTGCTAAATAGTTATGATTCCCCTCCCCCCGACATCTATGAGGGATGTGACCATTTTCAACTATAAGTGCTTGAAGGCAGATTATTGGGTCCTATTGTATATTATTAACAATATTTAAAAAGATTTTAGCTGGTGAAGGAAAGACATTAAAACAAAACCTAAACTGCCTTTCTTTACCTGCTGATTTATAGACTGGAAAGTGCATAATGAGTAATGGCAGCTGCTGGAAGCCTCAAAGAGTTCTAAACTAGGGTGCACATAAAACAGCGTGAACTATTTGAAAAAAATGACATACATGTCCATTTTCTGCAAGGTACAAAGCTGCAGAACACTTAATGCTTAAAACTTCACTCTCAAGGAGATTCAGTGACTTTCTTATGGAAGATGACGTTTAAAACAATCCAAGAATGTACCGTAAGGATTTTGAAGCTAAAATGAGAAGACTCTTTCAAACTAACGAGAAAGGGATTGATGCTCAAATAGGTTTATGCGGTTTGCAGCATCTGCAAACCGCTTAAAACCCAGCAATCCTGGGTACTTCTGCTGAATATCCCTACAGACCGCAGGAAAGATGCCCGGTTAATTCCGGGGTGGTCTGTGGGAAGCTGGAGTGGACCCTGCAGCCATCTGGAGTGGAGGAGTGGCCTAGTGGTTGGGGCAAGGTACTTCAGGCTGGAAGGTCAGGGGTTCAAATCCCACTAGAGGACAGCAACCTTGGGCCAGAAGGACTGGGGTTTCTAGTCCCACTGGTGCTCCTTGTGGTCTTGGGCAAGCCACTTAACCCTCCATAGCCCATGTTCCCTGCAAAATAGTTATCTCCAAGTTATAATGCCCTGTTCAATGTAATTTCAGTTTGTTCAATGTAAACTGCACTGATGCAGAATAGCACAGTATATAAGAGAATGTAAATAAATAAATCCAGTTAGCAGTGATATTCAGCTGCTAACTGATTAGCTAAACCACAAAAGCTTGGACAGGTCAATGGCTGTCAGGCATTTCTACAATTTTGTTGTCCAGTTAGTGGCTGAATATGACAGCTACCTCATCAGAAGTTAATGGGCCTGATTAGCCTGTGAAAAACAGAGCAGCTGTGGGCTGTATAAAAATCTTCAGAGCCCTGCACTGTTGAGGCATGCCTAACAGGGGCTTTGCATTTCAAGTCAAGGTAAGAGTGTGTGGCTTTTAATTTCTAGTTCTCTGCTTGAGAACTCTTAATAGGGTTTTGGTATATTTTTAAAATTAAGTTACTTTCTATTTGATGCTTTAGTTCAAAAGGGGAAATATTTTCTTTAGTGATGTAGGTTTAAAACTCTGCTTTTAGTATCTTTCTCAGCTCTTTGAAGCTACTGACTCCTTATAAGGAGTTAGTTCCCTCCCTTCCTCCCAACTCCCATCCACCCCAATCTTGCTTTATAAGGTACCTCCTCAGGTACCTTCACACAAGGACTTGGAACAGCATATTTAGAATACACTTGAAAGAGGTTAACTGCTTTTTCTCTGAAAGGATAGCTGGGAAACTCACTGGTACTTTGGTAGGTCTCTCTCTCTTTGCTCCAACAGATACCTAAGCTATACCAACTGCACAATGGCTGGGAAAAATCAAATCAACAAAGTTGTTGCCCGCATTCAGCTTCCGCCTCTGTCCAGACAGAGATCCCAATACCATCTGAAGGACCGGTTCCAAGTGTAGGATGCCTGCATGCTGAAGCTCTCAGGAAACAAGTGGAGGAGCTAAATAAAGAGGTGGCAAAGCTGAGGAGCATTCAAGACAGTGAGAAGTACATTGATGAGATGCTTCTTGAAACATCCAAACTCTCCAGCAGAGGAGAAGATGGGAGCCTACAGAATGATGAAGGTTGGACACGAGTCATCAGGGCCTGCAGAATCACCAATCCAACTCCTCCAGCCCTTGAATTGAAAAACCATTATGCAGCCCTGGAAGTGAAGGAGATGAAAGCATCCCTGGAAAGGGAAGAACTAGAGCTCAAGCACCCCAAAGTTGCAGAATTAATGTGACGACAAGGAAGCGAAGGGTAGTGGTGGCTGGTGACTCTCCTCTGAGGGATACTGAGGCATCCATCTGCAGACCAGACTTGATGTCCAGAAAGGTATGCTGTCTGCCAGGTACCAAAATCAGAGATATTACAGAGAGTTTGCCGAGACTCATCAAGCTCACTGACTATTACGCAATGTTGCTCATCCATGTCAGCACAAATAATACTACCAGGTATCTGAGCGTATCAAAAGTGGCTCTGGGACAGAGGGTGAAGCAGATAGGGTCACAGGTGGTATTCTCTTAAATCCTCCCTGTTGGGGGTAAAAGCCAAGGCAGAGAAGCTCACATCCTAGAGATGAATGCATGGCTGCATGGATGGTGTCACTGAGAGCATTTTGGTCTCCTGGACCATGGGATATTATTCTAAGGGTTGCAGAGCAGAGATGGCATCCATCTGTCCAAGGAGGGTCAATGTGTCTTCAGTAGCAGACTGACTAACCTACTGAAAAGGGCTTTAAACTAGATTTTTTTGGGGATAGGTGAAGAAAGCCACCAAGTAAGTGAAAGCCACCAGGTAAGTGAAACATTAAATATCTTTATGGAAAGGGTAAAAGGGGCAACATATGGAAAGCATTGTCTATAAACGCCAGTAGCATGGGAAATAAGATCCCAGATGTTGAGGCTTTAATGGGAGACACCGACTTGGATTTAGTGGCAGTTACAGAAACATGGTTCACAGAAAACCATGCCTGGGATGTAACTATACCAGGCTATACTTTATTCAGAAAGGACAGGGTAGGAAGAAGGGGAGGAGAAGTGACACTATATGTAATAAATAATATTAAAGCTTTGGAAATACAGGGCTTGAAAGGGAGAGTGGAGACAGTGTGGGTTAAACTAGAAGGAGGGAAAGAGAAATCTATTTGCATTGGCGTGATATGCAGACCTCCCTTGGAGGGAGAAGAGGTGGACAGACAATTAATTTAAGACATATGCAGCATTGCCAGGGAAGGGGAAATGCTACTGATAGGGGATTTCAATATGCGAGATGTTGATTGGCACATCCCTGCTGCAGTATCATCTAGAAGTAAGGAGATCCTGGATTTTCTACAAGGAGAACTATTCAGGAAACTAGTAACAGAACCCACATGTGAAGGGGCCATACTGGACTTGGTGCTTACCAATGGGGAAAGTTTTTCTGATGTTATAGTGGGAGATCATTTCATATCCAGTGATCACCAGATGGTGTGGTTCAATATTATGACTAGGGCTGATAAAATCCATTCAAAAGCGAGGGTCTTAGACTTTAGGAAAACTAACTTTGCCAAAAGGAAAGGGAGACCGCTATGGTTTTCGAAAGAAGTAGCTGAAAAAATGAAGAAAAAGACGGAGGCCTTCATGAAATACAAGAGATCACAGAGAGAGGAAGACAGGCATCTATATTTGGAAAAACGTAGAGAAACTAGTAAAGTAGCCAGGAAAGCAAAGATTCAAACAGAGGAGGAAATAGCCAATGCAATAAAATGGGGCAATAAGACATTTTTTCAGATATGTTAGTGAGAAGAGGAAGGCTAAAAGTGGTATTGTCAGACTCAAGGGTGTACGGGAGGAATATGTAGAAGCTGATGAGAATACAGCGGAATTGCTTAACAAATATTTCTCTTCTGTGTTCACAGATGAAGAACCAGGAGCAGGACCTCAGAAAACACTCACACAGGAACAGAAACAAGGGGCACCTTGAACAATTTTCAGAAGACTGTGTCCATGAGAAACAAGTTAATTTTAAAGTAGACAAAGCGATGGGACCAAATGGGAGACACCCAAAAATACTGAGGGAACTTGGGGACATTCTAGAAGCTCCACTGACTGACCTTTTTAATGCCTTGTTGGAGTCGGGAGTGGTGCCAGAAGACTGGAGAGAGGCACATGTGGTCCCTTTACACAAATGTGGAAGTAAGGATGTGGTTGAAAACTACAGGCCGGTTAGTTTATCTTCAGTGGTGAGTAAATTATTGATAAAATTGCTGAAAGAGACAATAGTGAGGTTTTGGAGTTCAACTTATTACCGGATCCAAGGCAGCATGGGTTCAACAGAGGCAAATCTGATTAATTTCTTTGACTGGGTGACTAGGGAGCTGGACTGAGGGAGAGCCCTAGATGTGGTTTATTTAGATTTTAGTAAAGCCTTTGACACCGTTCTGCACAGGCGACTTATAAACAAACTTAGCACCCTAGGGATGGACCCTAAAATTACTGCTTGGGTTAGAAATTGGTTGAGTGGGAGGTGACAAAGGGTGCAGATAAATGGAGCTCAATCTGAGGAGAAGGAGGTTACCAGTGGTGTGACCTAGGGATCTGTCCTTGATCCGATTCTTTTTAACATCTTTGTTAGTGATATTGCAGAAGGGCTCTCGGGTAAACTTTGCCTCTTTGCTGATGATACCAAAATCTGCAATAGAGTAGACACTCAGGAAGATGTAGATAATATGAGGAGATATCTAGCTAAGCTTGAAGAATGGTCTAGAAATTGGCCGTTGAGTTTTAATGTTAAAAAAATGCAAGGTCATGCATTTGGGCTGCAGCAATCCAAGGGAGCGATAGAGTATAGGGGGGTGAAGTACTTCTGTCCACAAAAGAAGAGCAGGACTAGGCATGATTGTGTCTGATGATCTTAAAGTACCTAAACAGGTAGAAAAGGTGGCGGCAAAAACTAGAAGGATGCTTGGGTGCATAGGGAGAGGAATGACCAGCAGAAGAAAGAAGGCGATAGTACCTCTGTATTAGTCCTTGGTGCGACCTCATTTGGAGTATTGTGTGCAATTCTGGAGACTGCACCTTAAAAAGGATATAAACAGGCTGGAATCAGTACAGAGGGTGGCTACTAAAATGGTTAGTGGTCTTCGTTATAAAGCATATAAGGAAAGACTTAAGGATCTTAATATGTACACCTTAGAGGAAAGGTGGGATAGAGGTTATATGATTGAGATGTTTAAATACCTCCATGGTATAAATGCACAGGAGGAGAGCCTCTTTTGATTGAAAGCAAGTTCTGCTGCGAGGAGACATGGGATGAGGGTGAAAGGGGATAGATTCAGGAGTGATATGAGGAAATATTTCTTTACAGAAAGAATGGTAGATGCGTGGAATAGTCTCCCAGTGGGGGTGATAGAGATGAGAACAGTATCTGAATTCAAATAAGTATGGGACAAACACAGAGAATCTCTAAAAGAAAAAAGGGGACTATTGTAGTGGTTGATATGGAAAAAGGATATAGCAGTACTGGAAAAGGTACAGAGAAGAGCGACCAAAATGGTAACGAGGATGGAAGGATACCCCTATGAGGAAAGGATTAAAAGGTTAGGACTCTTCAACTTGGAAAAAAGTCAGCTGAGGGGAGATGTGAAAGAGGTCTAGAAATTAATGAGTGGAATGGAACGTATATTCATGCTATCAAAAAGTAGAAAGACTAGGTGACACATAGTGAAGCTACAATGTTACCCATTTAAGAACAATAAGAAAAAATATTTGTTCGCTTAACGCTTAAGCAAATTCTGGAATTCGCTACCAGAGGATGTAGCAAAAGCTATTAGTGTCGCTGGGTTTAAAAAAGATTTGGACAAGTTCCTGGAGGAAAGGTCTGTAAACCATTATTAAAGAGGAGCCAGGAAATCTACTGCTTGCCCCAGTACAAGCATTATGGAACCTGTGTATCTTTTTGGGAACCTGCCAGGTAATTGTGATCTGGATTGGCCACTACTAGGACTGGAAATTGACTTATTGGGGGGTTAGGACTGGTAATGGGCTGATTGGGGGGCTAGGACTAGAGTGGGCTGATAAGGGGGATAGGACTGGAAATGGTCTAATGGGGGAGGGAAGGAGAGTGCTGCTGTCCCTGGAAGAAAACTAGGGGCTAGAGCTACAAATGGGCTGATGTGGGGGGATGGTAGAATGGACTGGAAGGGAGCGTATACTGATAGGGTCTGCCAGGGGAAGGAGGGGGCAGGAAGGGAGATGACATGGGGGAAGGAGGGGGCTGGAAAGGAGCTGACACCTGGGATGTATTGAAGGGGGACTGGAAGGGATCTGACACTTGGGGATGGGAGTTGTAAGTGGCTGGGTAATAGGGAGGAGGCTGGAAGGGAGCTGAAATGCGAATGGCACTGAAAGGGGGATGGACAGAGGGTAGGGCAACTGGAAGGGAGCTGTCTGGGGGGGTGTCACTGAGAGTGGAGGTGAGCTGATACCTGGGATGTTATTTGGACTAGAAGGGGCTGGACAGTGGTGAAGGAGGGGGACTGGAAGGGAATGGACACCAGTGGCAGTCGTGGGAATGCAAGGCGGTTGACATTGGAAGGTACTGGGAGGGGAGGACTGGAAAGGGGGCTGATACTGGGGAAGGGTTACTGGAACTGGAAATGGGCTGATGGAAGGAAGTGAAGAAAACAAAAGAAGAGATAAGAAATGGCAGTTGGACCATAGACGAAAGAAAGAGAGCTAAGAGAAGACAGGAAAGCAGAAGCCTCAGATCAGGACCAGCATGATCAGAGAATAAAATGGTCAGACAACAAAAGTAGAAAAAATAATTGTAGTTAATTTTAGTGATTGGACTTTATGCTATTTTTATACTTTACACAGTATTGGGGAACCACATCTCTTATTTATCTGATGTTGCACTGCATGTGGACTCTGGCTTCTTGGGGTTTCAGTTTAAATTTTGTCTACATATTTTTATTTTTACTTTAGATTGTGGTTACTTATTCTGTACTTGGTGAGGGTCGATGTTCTGACTGTGTGGCTGAGGTCAGGTTTTCTGTTAACATGGAGTTTGTACATGAAGATCTATATTGTACTGTAGTAATTTGACTTGTTCAGCTTTTCAAATAGGTGTATCGATGTTCCAGGGCCCACTGTAGTATTTACAGTGACGCTTTTTTTGGGTGGGCTCCTTATGTGAGTTTTGTAAGTTTATGCTGATGTGGTATGATATGGTAAGTTTGCTCTTTGTTGTAGGGTTTTGTATTAGTTCACAATATGCCTGGTACTGGAGAATAGTAGTTGTTGTTAGTGAGATGATCAGAATCAGATTTGTTTTTAAAATACTGAATTCTGTGGGTGAATGTCCTGGTTCTGCTCTGCACCTACTGTGGATGTAAAATATATGTTGAAAAAGAAAAAGCAAGAACCAAAATGCAGTTTATAACAACAAAATAAAAATGAGTTATAATTAAGTTTTATAACCTGTGCTGTTGGTTCTTGCTGTCTTTTAGTTCCTTGGTGTGCAAACAGGACCATATCGAGTTTGGATGTTTCCAGAAGCATCTCATCAATGTACTTCTCACTGTCTTGAATGTTTCTCAGCTTTGCCACCTCTTTATTTAGCTCCTCCACTTGTTTCCTGAGAGCTTCAGCATGCAGGCATCCTTCACTTGGAACCGGTCCTGTACAAGTGGTGCAGCCGCACAGGGTGCAAAGGCTTGGGGGGCGCATTTTGGCTGTCTGCTGTTGCCCTGATACTGCTGGCAGGAGAATAGCAGGCAGCCAAAATGCGCCCCCAAGCATTTTTGCAGCACTTTAAGCAGGCCTGGTCCCTCCCTCCTCCAACGCAATGTCTGAACAGGGAGGGACAGATCTGCTTAAAGTGCCGGCACCTTTCAGATAGGATGCATACCCCCCTCTTCCTCCCCATACCTCCGTTTAGCGCAGCCTGCTCTTTCCATGCTGCCGGCGCCACCTTGAAAAAAACAGAGGGTGGCAGCAGAAGAGAAAGAGCAGGCAGCGCTGGACGGAAGACGGGGGAGAGGAGGGCATGCGCTCGAGCTGCAAGTCGCACAGGGCGCGATTGCAGCTCGTTACGGCCCTGTGTGCAAACATCTTGCATTTCCACCATATAATCTAATCGGCTTTTTGGTTTGGTTCAGTCTCTGATTGGATTTCTGAAAAAGCCCTGCCACCCTCTAAGGTGTGGGGGTGCCATCTTATTGTTCGTCTCAGGCAGCGGATTGCCTTGAGCCACCCCTGGTTGGAGGCCTGTAGACTACACCACTATGGATGACAGTGCCATCTCCTCTTTCCAACACAATCCACAGCACTTCTTCTTTCCCCACATTCCCTGCATTTCAGCAGCTTTAATATTGTTTTTGACATATAGGGCTACTCCCCCTCCTTTTCTACCCTCTCTATCTGTTCTAAATAGATTATAGCCAGCTATGGCTATATCCCATTCATGCGACTCGTTAAACTATGTTTCTGTAATGATCACAATGTCCGAGCCCATTTCCACCATTTGGGCTGCCAGGTCAGGAACTTTATAGGCTAGGCTTCAAGCATTTGTGCTCATTGCTTTCTAGCATTTGTTGACGGATTTGCCTGTATTTTGCATGGATTTTGTTTTACACGCCTCTTCCCACTTGGCATTGATGCGTGGGTTAATACTGTGGCTGTTTCCAATGTTATTATGTTTGCTGGGAGTGATGTACTGAATTTGTTCTTTTCCATCCATCACCCCCTTTCCCTAGTTTAAATGCCTGTCCACATAATGCCTGAATTTTTCAAATAGGATCCTTTTCCCTGCAACAAAGAGATGTAGTCTATCTACACAGTATAGCCTCTTGCTGTTCCATCTATTTCCCCAGTCACCTATATATCTAAACCCTTCTTGTTTGCACTAGGTTTGGAGCCATGTATTAAAGTTGATTATGCGATGCAGCCTTTCTGCCCCCTTACCAAGAACAGGTAGAACTTCTTAGAATGCTATAGTGTTAGCAATGGGTTTGAGCTTCTCTCCCAGAAGCTGGAAGTCCTTCTGAACTGTAGAGGCACTGTTTCAAGCCAGGTCATTTGTACCCAAGTGGATGATAACATCAATTTTGGAGTGCTCACTTTCTGCACTAACTGTGCCAGAAATTTGCTTTGTATTTCAGCTGGCTGAAGAGCCTGGGAGGCATTTAACCATCCTCTCCCCTTTGAACTGTGGTCCCAAGTTGGTGCCTCTGATGATGGAATCTCCAAGTAGTAGTAGTTTCCTCTTTTCTTCATATTTAGGGCATTATCAGTAGATTGCATATTAACTTTCTTGTTCGAGGGCACTTCAATTTCCACTAATTGGGCACTCAAATTTCCCAAGGCAGAGAAGGTATTATGCAGGGATGGCAAGTGTCTCCGTGTTACAGGTCACAACCTATCAGAGCCCACTGTGATCCATTTGTTCCTGGGCTGCTTGATTCTTTGTGGGAGTGGTGGTGGATTTTTTTTCAATTTGTGTTTGTTTAATTGCAGCTCATTCTTTCCTTAATAGAATAGATTCTTTATCTATGGCAGATAACGAGTCATATAGGGCAAACTCTTAGGCTGCAAATAATTCTTCTTAGAACAAAGGCACCACAACTATTGCACTGAATACAGTCAGACGGCTGCCTGGGTGAGAATCTTCACAGTCTTGGCAAGTGCATATATCTATATGATTTGCAAGGGATTGTGGGCAATGCAGTTCATTCACACCAGACACAGCTGCTCACAATAATTAGTTGTGCTTTTGGGTAAAGCCAATAAGATTTTTATTTATGGGGTTATTTCTCCCAACACAGATATGCTTGGTAGCACATAAATCAGGTTACTTGCTTTCAGTGTTAAACTTGGAAAAACAAAATCAGGAAAAACAACATTTGAACTTGTCAGGCAATCAAAGCAAAAGAATAAAGACCTGGTTGGTACCAAACTGGTCTTTTCTGTAGGCTTTAGCTAATATTCTCTTAGCAGTGTATCAAACAACAAACAAGATCCACAAAGAAGGGAAAAACTGTTCTTTTCAGGTTAACTTCTTATATCTTCCCACATAGATTCAGAAGTGATTCTCTCAGAGCTCACAAGCAATTAGGTAAGGCTCAATTGCTAGCAGTTATCCAGCTGAAACCCCTTAGCTGGCTTGCTTTCTACTGCGTGGGTCAAATCCTGCTTCAGGAGCTTTCCTGAGTAGATTAAAGAACAAGTTTGTATTTCTTTGTGATGGTTGCTGTACTTTATAACAGAAAATTACCAAAGGAGTTTAGACAGAGAGCAGTCCATATAAACACATTCTTCATCTGCAATCATTCCCCCTTCTTCAACAAGCATGGGTTCAATATCATGGATTGGCACAGATGAATCTCCCAATGGAGCCCTTTCAGGAGAATACTTGTTTCCCTGCTGTCTTTGAAGGTTATAGCTAGGGCATAGATCAGTGTTCATACCTGAGCTTCCATTGCTGTTAGAGTTCCTCTCTATATAGCCTGGCCAGTATGTAGTCCAGTTCTTATGCCCAGCCTTCCAATCCAGATCCCTGGACACTGGATCTCTCTTCACATACCTTCTGGCACGGGTCCTAGGGTCCCTTCCACGTGCAGCCGTCTCCCTCACAGGTCCCCTCTGGAGATTCCTAGCTCTGCAGCACCATTCCTCTGGCTTTCCCCAGTCCAATGGTGTATGCTGGCCCTTGGAATGCCTTCCAGTATACGTACTGCTCTGGACTCCTTTAGACCTCTCAAAGGCTTTTCTCTTCTTTCTTCCAAAGAGTTTCTTGCCCTCTCTGTCCGTCCGGTTTAGCTTCTGCTTCTGATGATCCTCCAGATGAAACTGAGGATGAGGATATCCAAGTTGATCATGAAGATGATGATCAAGCTCCAGCTGATTCTCAGGATAATTCTCTGTAGAATAAACTCTACCTTTATTCTGCTTAGATGAGTGCTCCTCCCTAACACAGCGCAGCTGTGCTGAATCAGGCCCTGCCCTTTGAGATGAGTGCTTAGGGATTACCTCATAGCCCTCCTGATTGAACACACGTTTCCCCACTTCAGCTCCTCTAATGGCTGCTGGAAACCTGGTGCATTCTGGGACTGGTAGTCTTTTATGGGAAAATTCTGTTTTCTTATTTCTACCAGAACTGACAGGTTGCTTGTTCAGAGTCACTTCACCTTTTCTATAGCTCCTTCCTGAGCTATGATAAGCTTCCTTATCACATACCCCCCTGCTTAAGTTATTACGGACTGGTTTAACTGGTGAAACTTCTTTCCTACAGTCCGTAATACCTACGAGAGTGTTCTCTTTTTGACGCTCACTTACTTCCTGACTGGCTTCAGGGTCATTATTATTTACAGGCCTCTCCTTCCAAGACTTAAGTACATTAATATGATAGGTCTGCCTACGCCCTCTTGCATTTTCTAACATATAAGACACTGGGCTCACTTGTTTAACAACCTTCCATGGCCCTTTCCACTGTACTTCAAATTTTGGGGCTGTACCTGCTACTTGAACCAAAAGCTTTTCACCAATGCTTAATTGGCGGCTTTTGGCCTTCCTATCATACCACCCTTTCTGGCGAACTTGACTGTCCTGCAGGTTCCTCTCAGCAACCTGCGAGGTCCTTTTCAAACGTGCTCTCAAGTCACATAGAAACTGTGGCACCTCCTGACTTCCTGGTTCAGGATCAATCCATTGTTCCCTCAAAATATCTAACAAACCCCGTGGAGCCCTACCATACATCAATTCATATGGAGTTACACCTAGGGACACCTGAATTCTTTCCCTGCAGGCATATAAGGCAAAGGGCAATAACATATCCCATTCTTTTACCTCTCCTGCTAACCCCCTTCTCAACATTTGTTTGAGAGTTTGGTTGAATCTCTCCACCAAACCGTTTGATTGTGGATGGTAGGCTGAGGTTTTCACGTGATGAATGCCAAAGGCATCCCAGACCTGGGCCAAATATTTGGATACAAAATTGGACCCTCGGTCAGTCAACACCTCTCTTGGGAATCCCACTTCACAAAACAATTTTACTAGCTCTAAAGCTATTGTTTTTGCAGAAACATTCCTCAATGGTATGGCCCAGGGAAACCTTGTTGCCTGATCTACCATAACTAGGATGTATTGGAAACCTCGGGGCGTTTTGACTAATGGGCCTACAATATCCATGGCAATGCGACCAATTGGGTCTGTGATAATTGGCATGGGGATCAATGGCACCACCGGTGGGTGAGCCGCTGTAACTCGCTGACACGCTGGACATGCAGCACAAAACTGGGCAGTTTCTTTGAAAATACCTGGCCAGTAAAAACGCATAAGTATTTGATCCAGCATTCCTTGCATCCCTTTATGACCTCCCACTGGATGATCATGTGCTAGTCTAAGTACTAGCCCTTTGAAAGTTGTGGGTACCCCCAGTTGTTTATGTATGGTCCCATTTCTGGGGTCCTGACTCTCTCTATATAATATTTCATTATCTAGTCTGAATCTGGGTAACTCCTCCCTGACCTCATGAGCATACTTAAAAGCTCGGGTGAGAGCTTGATCAGCTCGCTGCTCTTGTGGAAAGTTAGGAAACTTTGCCACGAACTCAGCTGGCACCCAGGGTAAACTTTGACCAGCTAACATCTCAGCCCTTCCCTGTGCTCTGCAAAGTCTCTCACGCCGCTTTTGTGCTTTCAACTTTCTTACTTTACCAGATGATGGGGTTATTAAATCATCATGAGAGGGTAAGTCTCCTAATAACTCTGCCTGCTCCCCCTCTTCCTTTTGGCTCTCTACCTTAGCCTGCGAGCGGGTGGATACAAGGCCCCTCTTATTACCTATAGTTTGGCCTTCTGGAAGCTTAACCATCTTTTTAGCTAGGGACTGAGGACTTCCAAAGAAAGGCCCGGGAGCTATTTCCATTATTCCTTCTCCCTCCTTCTTTCCTAGTCCTTCCACTAGACCCTGCTTAAATCTTGGCCAGTCCCTTCCTAGTACCAAATCAAAGGGTAGCCTAGGCACCACTGCTAACAGGACTTCCTCTTGTTCCCCCAGGCACTTAACCCTTAGCCTATAGGTGGGATATGATGTTGCAGCACCATGAATGCATCTGATGTGAACTTGGCTTTCAGGGGTTCTAGGCACAAATCCTTCGTGGGCCTCTATCCTCTTCCAAAGCCTTTTTGACATCATACTCTGCTCTGCCCCAGAGTCTAACAAAGCATTTGTGGTAATTCCTTGCACATCAACCATCAAAAGAAATCCTTCTTTGGGCTGTTTTAAATCCAGACCCATTAAGCTAGTGTGTGTCTGGCATTCCTTTTCTAAATGTCCCCATTTTCCACACTTGAAACATTTCTTTCTATTCCACTGTGTCATCTGGTTTGATACAGTACATTCATTTTCAGAAACATTTTTAATTATTTTCTTTTCTGATACAGCACATCTTGCCTCAGCACCAATCTTCAGAGGGCCACCCATTCTATGGCAAGCCTGCGTGGCTTCCAAGAATCTCTCTGCTAGCATGGTTGCCTCTCCAAGATTTTGGCAATTTTGCTGTATAAGGAAAGTGTGCAAATCTTTAGGGACCGCAGACATAAATTGTTCAAGCATTATAACGTCTAATAACATTTCTACCGTCTTTTGCTCAGGCTCCAACCATTTTACAGCTAAACCTCTGATTCTCTGACTCAGAGCCCTGGGTGTTTCACCCACTCTCAAAGTAGTAGCTCTAAACATTCGCCTATACTCTGAAATAGACAACCCTAGGCGATCTCTAATAGCAGCCTTTACATCCTTATAATTCAAAGCCTGGGCTGCTGGCATTGCTCTGTAAGCTGCAAGCGCCTCTCCAGTTAATGAGGCTGCCAGCCTTACTGCCCACTGGGTCTCTGGCCATGCTAATGCTTGTGCCACTCTTTCAAAAGACTCTAGAAAATCATCAACATTATCATCTGGAGTTAGCTTCCCAAAACTAAATGCCCCAATCTCTTGATTGAGTCCCACACTGTCCACATGTGGTGTACCAGTATTTACTGCTGGTCTTGCATCTGTTCCACTTTGGCTCTGCAGCTTAACTAGGGCTTGCACCAGATCAAGCACTGGCCTCTGCTGGTCCATTAAGGCTTTCATAGCAGTGTCCTGAGCCTGCTGTGCTAGCTCCTGCTGCCTGCTAAACTGGGCTGCCATCCACTGAGGTAGTTCCTTTGGATCCATCTTGATCCCTGCAAGAAACAAAGAAAAAAAAAACAAAGTGCACCACCTTCCAAACAGGTGGGGTTTTTTTTTCCACTTTTTTTTTTCCAATTACCCCTGTGCTTACTCCCATCCACCACTAGACATGCCCAGGTACTTATTACCTTGTGTCAGTGATGAATCCAGCTCTGCACAGGGTCTTTTCCTCCTGAGACAGCTTCCTGGAACAACCACTTCTCCTCCAAAGTGCAGTTGAGGGAAAATCTTTTTTTTCAGCTTTAAACTTGAACTTTAGTTGTAATCCACTGAAAGTAAATCCCTTTGTGCAAAAGCAATCCAAAAAACTACGCCATTTGTCAGACGGCTGCCTGGGTGAGAATCTTCACAGTCTTGGCAAGTGCATATATCTATATGATTTGCAAGAGATTGTGGGCAATGCAGTTCATTCACACCAGACACAGCTGCTCACAATAATTAGTTGTGCTTTTGGGTAAAGCCAATAAGATTTTTATTTATGGGGTTATTTCTCCCAACACAGATATGCTTGGTAGCACATAAATCAGGTTACTTGCCTTCAGTGTTAAACTTGGAAAAACAAAATCAGGAAAAAACAACATTTGAACTTGTCAGGCAATCAAAGCAAAAGAATAAAGACCTGGTTGGTAACAAACTGGTCTTTTCTGTAGGCTTTAGCTAATATTCTCTTAGCAGTGTATCAAACAACAAACAAGATCCACAAAGAAGGGAAAAACTGTTCTTTTCAGGTAAACTTCTTATATCTTCCCACATAGATTCAGAAGTGATTCTCTCAGAGCTCACAAGCAATTAGGTAAGGCTCAATTGCTAGCAGTTATCCAGCTGAAACCCCTTAGCTGGCTTGCTTTCTACTGCATGGGTCAAATCCTGCTTCAGGAGCTTTCCTGAGTAGATTAAAGAACAAGTTTGTATTTCTTTGTGATGGTTGCTGTACTTTATAACAGAAAATTACCAAAGGAGTTTAGACAGAGAGCAGTCCATATAAACACATTCTTCATCTGCAATCATTCCCCCTTCTTCAACAAGCATGGGTTCAATATCATGGATTGGCACAGATGAATCTCCCAATGGAGCCCTTTCAGGAGAATACTTGTTTCCCTGCTGTCTTTGAAGGTTATAGCTAGGGCATAGATCAGTGTTCATACCTGAGCTTCCATTGCTGTTAAGAGTTCCTCTCTATATAGCCTGGCCAGTATGTAGTCCAGTTCTTATGCCCAGCCTTCCAATCCAGATCCCTGGACACTGGATCTCTCTTCACATACCTTCTGGCACGGGTCCTAGGGTCCCTTCCACGTGCAGCCGTCTCCCTCACAGGTCCCCTCTGGAGATTCCTAGCTCTGCAGCACCATTCCTCTGGCTTTCCCCAGTCCAATGGTATATGCTGGCCCTTGGAATGCCTTCCAGTATACGTACTGCTCTGGACTCCTTTAGACCTCTCAAAGGCTTTTCTCTTCTTTCTTCCAAAGAGTTTCTTGCCCTCTCTGTCCGTCCGGTTTGGCTTCTGCTTCTGATGATCCTCCAGATGAAACTGAGGATGAGGATATCCAAGTTGATCATGAAGATGATGATCAAGCTCCAGCTGATTCTCAGGATAATTCTCTGTAGAATAAAGTCTACCTTTATTCTGCTTAGATGAGTGCTCCTCCCTAACACAGCGCAGCTGTGCTGAATCAGGCCCTGCCCTTTGAGATGAGTGCTTAGGGATTACCTCATAGCCCTCCTGATTGAACACACGTTTCCCCACTTCAGCTCCTCTAATGGCTGCTGGAAACCTGGTGCATTCTGGGACTGGTAGTCTTTTATGGGAAAATTCTGTTTTCTTATTTCTACCAGAACTGACAGGTTGCTTGTTCAGAGTCACTTCACCTTTTCTATAGCTCCTTCCTGAGCTATGATAAGCTTCCTTATCACAATACACGACATGCAGATTAAGATGGTTTTAAAGCAGTTCTAGGACAAGGAAAAAAGGTGGGGGTTACACCTAATTGGAGGACTGATCTCAATATATATGATGACTATATAGGCAATGCAACACTGGGGTGGGTGTGGTGAGGGGTAGGGTGGGCGGGGATTTAAGTGTCCCTGGTCAGTAGATCTTCTATGAACTGAGGGCACACTCAAATCTAAGAGAATATAAACAGGTAATAACTAGGCAGGGAAAATTTATATCAAAACCAGCCAAAATAGTAAATTTCAAAACTTATCTTTGTAGTGCTGGATCAGAATTCTTGCTCAGGTAGCAGAGAGACGTTTTGGGGGTAGAAACAGTGGGAGAGATGGATGGATGATCAGAAGATAGAAAAACAGTAAATGTTAATGGTTTGTAATGTGATAGGAAACCTGGATCTTAAATACTGCGATGGTCCACATGTTGTAAAGCACCTGACCACCATGGCTGAAATTGAAATTGGATATTCTGCACTGGAGCCTATCTGGCATCCAGCACTGATTATACGTTTTCACCGGCTAGAGGTTTTGCTCTCCAGGTAGTAACATAGAAACATGACAACAGAAAAAGACCAAATGGTCTATCAGATACGGCGATCAGAATTGCACACAATATTCAAGGTGCGGTCGCATGATGGAAGGATCCAGAGGCATTATAATATCCTTTGTTTTATTGTCCATTCTTTTCCTTATGATACCTAGCATTCTATTTGCTCTCTTGGCCGCCACTGCACACTGGGCCGAGGGTTTCAACATATTATACATAATGACCCCTAAATCTTTTTCCTGGGTGGTGGTTCCTAATGTGAAACCTTGCATCGTTTAACAGTATTTCGGGTTGTTCTTTCCTAGGTGCATAACTTTGCACTAGTCCACATTAAATCCCATCTGCCATTTGGACCTCCAGTCTTCTATTTTATCAAGGTCCTCTTGCAATTTTTCACAAACCTTTTTGACTAATTTTGTGCCATCTGCAAATCTGATCACCTCACTCGTTATTCCCATTTCTAAGTCATTTATGAAAATGTTAAAAAGTAGCGGATCCAGCACAGATCCCTGGGATACTCCACTATTCATCTTTCTCCATTGAGAAAATTGGCCATTTAGCCCTATCCTTTGCTTTCTATCTTTTAACTAGTTCCTAATCCACAGTACTATAATGCCTCCAATCCCATGACTTTTTAATTTTGCCAAGAGCCTCTCTAGGGGGACCTTGTTGAATGCTTTCTGAAAATCCAGTTACACTTTATAGACCAGCTCACTTTTGTCTACCTGTTTATTCACACTTTCAAAAAAATATAACAGATTAGTAAGACAAGATCTTCCTTGGCTAAATCTATGTTGGCTTTCTCCCATTAAACCATGTACATGTTCATTAATTTTATTCTTTATAATGGTTTCTACCATTTTGCCCGGTACTGACGTCAGGCTCACAGATCTGTAGCTTCCCAGATCCCCTCTGGACCACTTTTTAAAAATTGGCATTACATTGGCCATTTTTCAATCTTCAGGTATTATGGATGGTTTTAATGATATTTCATGGATTACTAATAGTAGGTCTGCAATCTCATATTTCAGTTCTTTCAACACCCTTGGATGTATACCATTTGGTCCAGGTGATTTGCTACTCTTCAGTTCATGAAATATTTGTAATACATCTTCCTGGTTTATCAATATTTCTTTCATTCCTTCTGATACATCACCTTTAAATACCATTTCAGGCATGAGTGACTTCTCTACATCTTCTTCAGTAAATATCAAAGCAAAGACTTCATTCAGTCTCTCTGTTATGTCCTTGTCCTCCTTTGGGGCTCCTTTTACCTCTATCATCCAGTAGTCCAACTGACTCTCAAAGGTTTTTTACTATGAATGTTTTTATTATGTGTTTTTGCTTCCATGGCAAGCTTTTTTCCAAATTCTCTCTTTGCTTGCCTTACCAATGCTTTGCATCTAACTTGCCAGCGCTTATGTTCCCCTTTTTTATCATTTGGCTCCTTTTTCCATTTCCTGAAAGATGCTTTTTTGGCTATAATAATGTCTCAGACCTCACCTTTGACAATTTTTTGGTCTTCCTTCCAGTTTTCTAAAATTGTGGAATACTTCTGGCCTGAGCTTTGAAGATAGCATTTTTAAACAATGCCCATGCTTGATGTAAATCTTTAACCTTTGCAACTGCTCCTTTTTGTTTGTTCTTAACTATTTTCCTCATTTTGTTATAGTCTCCCTTTTGAAAGTTAAAAGGTAGTTCTGTGGATTTCCTTGCCATTCTTCTTCCATATATTAAATCAAATGCGATCATGTTATGATCACTATTGCCAAGTGGCCCCAACAATGTTATCTCTTGCACCAGATCTTGTGTTCCATTAAGGACTAGGTCCAAAATAGCTTCCTCTCTTGTTGATTCATTATAGCTGCTCCAAGTAGCAGTCATTTATTACATCTAGAAACTTTATCTCCCTAGCATGTCTTTCTGTGACACTGATCCAGTCGATACTGGGGTAATTCTTTTAAATTCTTTTTGTTTCCCAAGTTTAGTTTCAAATTAAGAGGAATAGTAACAATTGTGCAATTAGAAAGGAACACCAAATCTTTACAATACATAAACAAAATAAAAATTAAAAAACAAAACAATAAAACCCTCCTACAGAGGTCTATTTAACAACAAAATGATAAATGATATCTACAGAATAAACAACCCTCACTGCCTTAATGAAACTAATAATAATAAATCCCACACCCATCTTAGATGTTGGTTTACTCATAGTAGACAGAGCTGACATTTAAAACGAAGAGACTAATTCCTTTTCCATTTTATACCATGGCACTGTAGAGACTCCAAGCACCCATTCCGATATCGCACGGAAGCCGCTACTGCTGATTAGTAAACATATCCCTTAAAGTCAGGGAAGCCCACTCCCCCCTTATCCCTATATAATTTCAATTTAGCTAGAGTAATTTGTGGTATTTTACCTTTCCACAAAAAGTTCACAAGATACCAGGGTAATTCAAATCACCCATTATTATTGTGCTGTAACTTTTGTTAGCTTCCCTGATTTATTTTAGCTTTTCATCATCCATCTGTTCATTCTGGCCAGGTGGTCAGTAGTACACCCCCCCACGGCCATCGCCTTCCCCTTTTTATAAGGGATTTCTATCCACAGAGATTCTACAGCATATTTTATTTCCTGCAAATCTTTAATCCTGTGTGATTCAATGCCCTCTCTAACATAGAGCACAACCTCTCCACCAATTTGATCTACCCTATCATTGTGATATAGTTTGTACCAAGGTATCACAGTGTCCTCCTTCCGCTAGGTCTCTGAGATGCTAGTCATATCATCTTTTCCTTCTGCTGTGCTGACCTGATAAAGTAGTGTGGTGGCCATATTATTCTACTTTAAAGGCTGAAAAACAAAAATAAAAGAATAAAAAAAAGATGACACTTTTCTATTGGACTAATTTAATACATTTTTTGACTAGCTTTTGGAGGACAAAACCTCCTTCCCCACTGACCTGAGGAAGGAGGTTTTGGCCTCCGAAAGCTAGTCAAAACTATGTTGTTAGTTCAATGAAAAGGTTTCACCTTATTTTCTTTTTTTGTTTCTTATACATGTGAAATAAAAGCCCAGTTAATGGCTGGTTGGAACATTATTGTAATTGTACCAGCTCAGCCCCCTCCCTCCTGTGAAAAATGACAGGGCAGTGGAATGACAGATAAAAGAAGTGACAAATTAGTCCTGGAAGGCTGGAATGTTGCCAAGATGGAGAAAGGCTTTTTTCCCCCCCTTTGGAAGGGAGGATTTCCCAGCACAGACTTCAATGGGTGAACTGAACTTCTTGAACTCTCCCCATGGAAGAAGCTCAACCCTTTCGTCTTCAGATATTAAAGACAGGTGCACCCCATCAATTAGGAGAGTCCTACAGGGAGAAGAGTCTTTAGGAATGAGAGATTAACAAGAGTTGCTGAATCTGCTTATGACCCGTTACTAGCTTAAAGCAAAAGAAAGAAAAATGATGGTTAAGTAGCATCAGACGTATTAGCAGAAAGAGCGAATGCAATATTACACCTCGGAGGGCAGTACAATTCTAATTTAAGTTTGCTGTGGAATGCATTCTATTTGATGTAGCACAAGGAGACGTTTAGTTAACTCAATAAATGTGTTCGAAGCTCAAATTCAGTACAACTCATTTGAGGGAAAGATGGACTTTCCTCTTAGGATCTGCTACATAGTTCCAAGTGACCCGGATAGGCCACCATCAGAGACAGAATGCTGGGCCCAATGGACTATCGGTCGGACACAGCATGGCCCTTCTTGTGTTCTTAATGACTTAATGTGCTTTCCATGACTGAGATACTGGATGATATTTAGTAAAGGAGTTAAAAGTAAAGGAGAAATTCTTATGACTTATTTGGGGGCCTAGAGGGTGTTAGGGGGGAAAGGGAGATAAACAAACATCATGGAGTGAACTGGAGATAAATCCTATGATGGAAGGAATCATAGCCTGAGCCAATGAAAGGCAGCTTGAAATAGTCTGGCTACAGCCTTCTCACAAAATTGCAATCTTGAATAAACTTGAAGCCAGTTTGATAGCTGTAAAAAAATAGAAACATAGAAACATGATGGCAGAACAAGACCACATGGCCTATCTAGTCTGCCCTTCCATATCAACTACAATAGTCCCCTTTTTACCTTTAGAATAGAAACATGATGGCAAAAAAAGATCACATGACATGCTGGAGGTTGGAGGAAACCTGGGGGAACAATCAGTTGCCAACGCAATTGCAACTCTTGGTTTTCGCCAAACAAAATCACTACACATCAGGTCAAAAACAGATAGGTGGTCATTCTGATCAGCGAATAGTGGGGTTGGACGTATGGCCTGGACGTCCAACCTGCCATGGAACACGATTCTGCTCTCAATGCTCCTCTCACATACAGATCATTTGTGCAGGGAGCGCTAGACGGAGCTGGGATGGGACAGTTCTGGGGAGAAGCGGAGGTGGTGTGGGGGAGGGGCCAGCTGCCAGGACATACAGAGGCAATTCTGGTCCTGCCTCTGTATGTTCCCCGGCTCTTAGTTATATGCCTAGCTTATTCTACCCCGATGGTGGAATAAGTGCTGGGTGCTGTGGTGATCGCAACCTGCAGCCCCCCTACCCCATCACAACTTCACGGGAGAGTCCCTGCCACCTGATCCCGACCTTGTGGGCCTCTGTTGAGATTCAGATAGTGGGGGGATGGGGCTGCTATGCGTTTGGCCATTTGGTTGCTCCAGCTGGACTTGCCGGTGCTATGGTGATGGGATACCACTGCACTTGCACACCAGCCAGAGCGTTTTGCGGTCTGGGTGGGCAGGCCAGTAGATGTCTGCTGCACCAGAATGGGGTGCCCGGCCGGATGTCTATGTTCCAGATTCTGCCCTCGCGGGTACAACTGGCCTCTGTGGTGGCAGAATCAGGGAGATCTCCCGCACATCTAGGTTTTGGCCGGGCAATGTGGCCAGATGTGCCGGAATCAGAATCAGCCTTATGGAGCCTGATTCAGTAAGGGGCATGTCTGGACCATCCGGATGTCCAAGAACAGGATGGGCTCCGATTGTACTCGATTCTGCACCCTGGGAGCCGGATGTTTCCGTGGTTGCAGGATCAGACACTGATACCCTGAGCCCCGTGGGAGACATACTCACTGCAGCATGGCTAGCCCTCCCATGCTCCTGCTGGTGTGCCGGTGCCGTGGTGTCCCATCACCATGGCACCAGGATGCCCAGCAAGAGCGTTGAAAGTCTGCCGCAGTGCTGAACACTGTTTCCCCTCTGCCCGACCCTCAGCGGGGGCAGCCAGGGCCAGGATCAGGCGGCTGGGACTTACCTGCCCCTCTTCTGGTCATGTGGTGGGGTTGCATGGGCCGCCTACTACCACATGTCTGGACTGCCGCCGGTGCTACGGTCCGCCTCTGCTCTGCCCACTCCTGCTCCAGCACTCCCCGCACAGCAACTCAGTGCGTGCGGGGAGCACTTCAGGCAGAATATGGTCCCTGCGAATAGCGAGACTGCACGTCCCACCGGAACGTACAGCCCCCCTATTCGCATGGCAGAATCAGGCCCATAGTGTATACATTCCAAAGGCTCTGAATGTGGCCAAGAAAATAATAGTATATATATTCCATCCGCCGAATATGTTTTTGGGCCTCTTTTACTAAAGTGGGTTAAGCAGTTCATGCAAGGACTAGCACTTGGCCATTTCAGTAGTAAACGAAGTGGCTTGTCACTTAGCACTGGCTAATCTGTGGGGTTATACATCTTAAAGTGGGGAATGGATCTTAAAGTGCGGAATGGTACCATGCATTGACTGTTAATGCCAATCAGTTAACACCACTCAACAGATAGCATTAAGTGCAGCTGCACTATCTGCAGTGGAGTTGGCCTATGGTAAGTGTTTTGTCTCTATGTTAACTGTATGAGAAGATGCTGGGAGCACTGGGAGAGCAGGAGCCCTCGCAAACATGGAGCAAACACACAATGGGCGAGTGGCGTATGGAGGTCACAGGTGCTTTATTTCAAATAAAGATGCTGGGTATATACACAATAGGGTGTGTCAATTTTGGAGATGTTGTAATTTTAAAAAGCACTAGTGAATAAATGGTACAATTTCATGTGGCAAATCAACAAATAGCTTTAAATTTTGTGTAATATGTTATTTACCTACCTGTAATTTCTAGGAAATTATGCAAAAACACACAAATTACTGAAATCTGTTTAAGTGCCCTGATAATAGTTTTTATGTGTTTGCATTGCATATTAATGCCTTTTGTGTCTCAATTATCAATTTATCTTACTTATTTCTGTTTTGGGGTTTACATGGTGAACTGATTCAATATGAAAATAAACAGCAATTAGACACAAGGTCCCAGGCAGCTCCTTTTCCAGCTGCAACTGTTGGAAGAACAGTGTGAAGAGGTAAGGAAGATAGTCATGCCTACAGTGAGAAGGTCAGCTTGGTATGGTTACAGCGAGTCTGTTCTGCAAGCTATACTGTGCAGTGAAGAGGAACAAGAGAGAGGAGAAGCAGTGGAGAAGATATTGAAGATCAGAGGTGAAAGATGAGAAGACTCAGCTTGGAGACAGCAGTGTGAGACCAGGGAAAACACCATCCATCAACACTGAGGCAACTACACTCACCCAATTACTTGATTGGAGCTATGGAGTCTCTGAGCCTCCGCTTACCTGTACCATGACAACAGAAGAGATCAAGGCATTTCTGAGCAAACCCATCATGGTTCCAGAGTGTCCATAGCACAACAAATCCATAGAAAGGTGTGTAAAAATGACAACCGAGGCTGTTGGTCATGTGTACAATCAGGTGAGGAGGTAACATTATATTAGGGGTCAGATGGTCAGCAGGGAGCCCATGAGCTGAAACAGAAGCAAACAAGATATGGCTTCTATGCTGGATTTTGTTAAATAACATTAAATTAACTGCATAAATGACATTTTAAAGACAATTATGTGGCTACAGGTGTTGTTCAGACTATTTGTACATTCAAATAAATATTACTTAATTTCCACATATTTCAACTGTGATTTGATGTAGGTAAGACTCACTTTAAGCAGTTTCTGAAGATAGCTTTAGATTCAGCATGCAAAACTGCATAATTTGATTACTAGCAGTTTGTAAAGTTTGGAAAAATAAAAATCTACTCCTAAAATTGACACGCTCTAGTACCCAACAGTTAATACAGAGGCTTTGCAGTTACTATGTGTTAATTTAGGCCATTAATGTGCAGTAGCTGTAAAGCTTTTACACTGCTTGGCAATAGCAGAAATTCAACTTGAGGATCCCAAGCAAAATATTGGAAAGGGCTAGAGTTGCCAAATGGTCAGTTCTTATATGGCCAAGCCGACTGCCAGCAGATAGCCAAAACTGGCCACTCAAAAGCTGATTTTTTGAAGAAGTCAGCAGAGGGAAGCGGCCACCTTGGTGGCAAAAAACCCACACCCAAAACAGCCCAGCTACAGCCACCTCACTGTGCCTTGATCTGCTGCTGCTGCCGCCATCGTCAATGCCACTTCTCCCGGGTCTGCATGCGGCGGCATAAATCACTACTCCCCAAACCGACAAGCAGCAGCAGCTTAGTAAAAGCGCAGGATCCCGACTGCAGCATGTTTGTAAGTCTCCACCAATCCTTCTTCCTTCTGATATGGAAGTATGCATCAGAGGGAGGCAGGACCGGCAGAGACAAGCACGCCGAAATCAAGACCCTGTGATTTTGCTTGTGTTTATTTCATTCCCTTTTTTAAGCGGCCATTGCCTTCCTCAACATTGGTGGCAGCGTTGGCTTAAAAAAGAAATAAAACAAAAAACACAGGCAAAAGCGCGGGGTCCTGATTCCAACATGCTTGTAAGTTTCCGCCAATCCTGTCCCTTCTGATGCAGAAGGGGGCAGGGTCGACAGATTTACAAGTGTGCTGGAATCAGACCCCGCGCTTTTACTAAGACGCTGCTGCTTGTTGTCGGCCGGGTGGAGGGGTGATTTATGCTACCAGGAGAAGTGGCAACGATGGTGGCATCAGCAGCAACAGGTCAGGGAAAAGATTCTGGATGTTGGGGGGGGGGGGGCAGGGGGACAGATACGGGCCAGGGGGAAGGAGGGCAGATGGTGGCTGCAGGGGGGAGGCAGAGGGCAGATGCCGGCCTTGGAATGAGGGGGCAGTGGGCAGAAGGTTTCCACAGGAAGGATGGAGAGCAGATGCTAGGCATGGGGGGGGGGGGGGATAGGGGAAAAAGGGCAGATATTGGGGGAAATAGGGGAAAGAGCAGATACTGGGCTTGCTGGTGCATAGGAGAGACAGGGTGGATGCAGGACATGAGGTTATGGAGGGCAGATGCTGGGCATGGGGAATGGGAGTAAGGGCAGATGGGGGGTATAGGGAAAAAGGACAGATACTGGGCATAATGGGGGCATGGGGAGACAGGGTGTATGCTGGACATAGGGGCATGGAGGGCTGATGCTGGGAATGGGGGAAATGGGGCAAAAGAGCAGATGGTGGGTGGATATGGGGAAAAGGGCAAATACTGGGCATTATAAGGGGCATAGGGAGAAAAGGCAGATGCAGAACATGGGGGTATGGAGGGCTGATGTTGGGCATGGGGGAGAGATAGGAAAGGGCAGATGCAGGACATGAGGAGTGATGGGGAGAAAGGGCAGATGTTGGGTATGGGGGGAGAGAAGAGGAGAGTTAGAGGCTGGGAAGGAGAGAGAGAGGGAATGGAAGGGTTGGGGTGAGGGAAAGAGATGGAAAGCTGCAGCTAAATAAGTAAAAAAAAAGTAAAATTGAGATGTGCTTGGTAAGAAGGAGGAGTGAAATTTGGATAGAGAAGCAAAGAAATAATCAGGGGAAAACTGAAAATAAGAAATTGGCATTAGAGACTGATCTAAGGGAGGAAGTGAAGACAGGAGGAGAAAGAAGAAATGGCAAATGAATAGGAGACCATGAGAAGACAGAAGAAAACAGACACCAGAGACTGGGACCAAAAACAATTAAAAAAAATAAAATGACCTGACATCACAGGAGAAAAAAAGAATTCTATCTTTTAATTAGTAATTGCAATATGTCAGTCTTTGGAATGTACATCTTTTTTTTTTTATTTATTTATTTATAATTTCTTGAATAACAACAAAATAATAAGGAAATACAATAAGATTCCAGTGCATTTAACAATACTCAAGAAAAACATAAACCACATAAGAAGATACCACATCAAGGGAGAACATATTACCTATTATGTAAGACAATGAAAATAAGGAAATCAGAAGTACTCAAACTCCACTATTAGGGGACAGAAATCTCACTGCCGACATCCTTTACCACCTTTTTCTGGTTCAAAAAAGACTTAAGTTGGGTCACATCCGTAAATACAGAAGACTGACCCTCAAGGGTAACTACACATCTACAAGGAAATTTTAAATAGAAGCATGCACCTATAGCCAAAACAGATGGTTTTAACATCAGGAGCTGCCTACGCCGGACCTGGGTAGCCCTACTCACATCCGGGAAAACCTGCAGCTTTTGACCGCAGAAAAACGGCGTTGGGATTTCATCTGTAAACGCCAGCAAGATTAATGAATTTTTCCTTGTTGGAAGCTTGATAAAACGAGATCGAAGCTAAGTATCTTTCACTATTATGTCGAAGGAATACTGATCAAAAATCAAAAAATCAAAAAATTCCAAAAAAAGAAAAAAATTGTTTAAAGTTGTTATAAGATTCTGAACATGCACAGAGTTATAAGATCCTGAATATACATTGAGATAAAGTTTTAAGAGATCTAAGACATCTAGTTAAACAAGTAAAAGTGATTAACACCGGTACTTTAAGAGAGGTCACTGATGTGAATAGCAGCGGTAATTTCTAAAGAAGTTTTGGGAAGCTGCGAGTATTTTACTGAGACCTCAGTACCTATGTTCAATGAGATTTTTCAGGAAGTGCAGATCTATTTCTGCTGTTTCAGAGAGGTGAAATTATGAGCATATAATAAGAATAGCTTATTGGTATTTTTCAAGATGCTAGCACAGGGGCAGGAGCACATGGGCAATGCTTTCACTTCATCATAAGGTACCCGGAGGTGGGTGGGAAGTTCAGAGCCACCGAGCCTTTTTTTATTGGGTGGATGTGGGGATTGGGGCCGCTGAGCCACCAAGGTTATTTATTATTGGGTGGGTGGGGGGATCGGGGCCACTGAGCTACCAGGGTTTTTTTATTAGGTGGATGGGGGATCAGGGCTGCTGGGCCACCAGGGATTTGGTTTCTGTGGGGGATTGGTGTCTGGGGCACCGGCCCCCGACAGTATTTTGATGGCATCAAGGGCTTTCCTCGATGCCTGAATCATCAGAGGTGAAGTTTGGGAGGTGCTTGCTTGTTTCCTGTTTGATTCTACGTGACCATTTACCTGCCTGCCCGGTGACCTGCTGCAGCTTCTCTGATTGGGGACGCTGTTCGTGTTGGGGCTATATCAGCCTGCCCCCTACGCAGGATACCGAGGTGCTTGCTTGTTTCCTGTTTGATTCTACGTGACTATTTACCTGCCTGCCCGGTGACCTGCTGCAGCTTCTCTGATTGGGGACGCTGTTCGTGTTGGGGCTATATCAGCCTGCCCCCTACGCGGGATACCGAGGTGCTTGCTTGTTTCCTGTTTGATTCTACGTGACCATTTACCTGCCTGCCCGGTGACCTGTTGCAGTTTCTATGATTGGGGACGCTGTTCGTGTTGGGGCTATATCAGCCTGCCCCCTATGCGGGATACCGAGGTGCTTGCTTGTTTCCTGTTTGATTCTACGTGACTATTTACCTACCTGCCCGGTGACCTGCTGCAGCTTCTCTGATTGGGGACGCTGTTCGTGTTGGGGCTATATCAGCCTGCCCCCTATGTGGGATACCGAGGTGCTTGCTTGTTTCCTGTTTGATTCTACGTGACTATTTACCTGCCTGCCCGGTGACCTGCTGCAGCTTCTCTGATTGGGGACGCTGTTCGTGTTGCGGCTATATCAGCCTGCCCCCTACGCGGGATACCGAGGTGCTTGCTTGTTTCCTGTTTGATTCTACGTGACCATTTACCTGCCTGCCCGGTGACCTGCTGCAGCTTCTCTGATTGGGGACGCTGTTCGTGTTGGGGCTATATCAGCCTGCCCCCTACGCGGGACGTGTTAGCGGGCGCGTGCCCGTGGTGCGTGCCCGAAGGGGTGTGACCAAAGGGGCAGGGCACGCCCCTTTGGCGCCCCTTCGGCGTACGAGGCAGTGAGAGTAACCGCTGATGGGGAAACGGAAGAAGTGCTACCCTCCGGTCCAGACGAAAGCTGTAAAAGTTACAGGTCCGATGGATGCCCATATACATTCTGGAGGGGTACTATCTGTTGTCCCTGCAGTGGACAGTATTCCGGTGGACATTTCTACTGTGAGTACTCCTTCTTCCTTGTTATCCCGAAAAGAGATTGTTCAGTCCTCAATGGTTGTACCCAAAGGAAATGTTTCTGAACTCCCCTCCTTATCCGGGAATGACCAGCTAGTAGCTGGGAAGCCTGTTTTGTCATCATCGTTTTTGCGATTGGATTCTCCACCTCCCGTGTTGCCTCCTCCACTTCCGTCGGTCGTGGTTTTCCCTGAGGTTGTTGAGATGCCGGTTCCTCCGGAGGATGTCTCTCTTAAGGATGTTTGGACTCTGCTTTCTTGAATGGAGATGGTTTTTGGTACCTCTTTAAAAAAATTCTCAACTTTCTCTAAAGAAACTGTGAATAAACTTTCTGATCAGGAGACTAGATTGATTTCTTTGGAAAAAAGAGTTGTCTCTTGTGAGGAGCAGGATTCTTCCACCCAAGAAGTTTTGGGAATATTGGTGAAAGATGTTACTTTACTACGTCGTCAAGATGAGATCCTGGAAAACTCCTTGCGTGCAAAGAATCTGCGCTTCTTAAACTTTCCTTGCACGCACTATTTGGATCCTGTTATTCTTTTGAGAAAGTATTTGAAAGAAGTGTTGCTTTTAACTGATGTTGACTCTATGGGAATATCGAGCATATATTATTTGTCTTTGGGGGGTACAAATAGAGGTAGTGTTAAGGCTGCGGAAGTACAGGGGGAAATAGGATCTTCTCCCTTGTTGGATTTGTCTGCGTTCTTAGAGTCATCTCAGGACGAGATATCTATTAGAGCAACCCTATTGGTTTCTTTAGTCTCTGATCTGCATAGGCAAAAATTTTTTAGGGCCTATTTTAAGAGAAAGTTTGAGAAATTCTGTGGGCAATCCATTCAACTTTTTCCTGATGTCTCCAGAGCCACTCAAGCACGGCGGAAAGCCTTTTTGGAGGTCCGTCCACGTGTGGTGGCTCTGGGGGCTAAATTCTTCTTGAAATTTCCGTGTAATTGCCATGTAATTGCTTCAAGGGAAGCGTTATATATTTGGGGAAGTTGAGCATCTGTTAGATTTTTTGAAGGGGAAGGTTTAGGGTTACTTTTTGTATTTACCTGTTACCTATGGGCTCTTTGAGGATTTACTGGGCTGTTGGTAGGTTTATGTTACTTATTTCGTTAATTAGCACCTCCTAGATGTGTTTGTTTTTGATATGTGGCTGAATGACGGGATTTGTATAATACTATGGGATTTCCTGTATTATTTTCTTGTTCTATTTTTTGGAATTGCGCTGTTTTACTTCTTGTATTATGTAAATTGATAAAAAGTAAATAAAAAAAAAAAAAAAAAGAGGTGAAGTTTGATACTTCACCTCAAATGATCCAGGCATTGAGAAAAGCCCCCAATGCCATCAAAATACTGTTGGGGGCACGTGCAATATGTTTAAGCCACCTCAGACTTGGCGTAGGGATATTGGTGCTTTGGATGGTTATGTAATCCTCTAAGCGTTTCTCTGCATCGGGTGCAGACAATATTAGCATGCCGTTTTAATACATGCAATTCATTTGCATATAATTTAAATTTGTTTGACATTACTGTGTGCACTTGCTTTTGCTTTGCTGTTTATGTGCGCGTCGATCTCTTTTCTTCATTTGGCATGTCAGAACTTGTGCATATAAGTTGCATTATCTGTGTGCAAAGGACATGACAGTCTTTCTGCATCGACCCCTTTGTTTTATATGGTTAGAGTATGGAGAAGTGGACTAATTCTGCTCTGCATATATTATTGTGGAGAGGGAGTCTGCGGATGCAGAATATTAAAGAGGACTTGGGAAATTCACTGCTTACCCCGGGATGAGCATTGTGGAGCCTGTGTACCTTTTTGGGAAACTGCTAGGTACTTGTGACCTGGATTGGCCACTATTGGAAACAGGATTCTGGACTTGATGGACCTTGGTCTGACCCAGTATGGCATATCTTAAGTTCTTAATATATATTTGGATGTAATACCATATGAGAAAGCATATGTGTATTCCTCGGCCTGCAATCTTGGGGTTATCTTTGACTCCTCTCTCTCCTTCTCCACTCATATCCAGCTAGTAGCCAAGACCTGCAGTTTCTTTCTCTATAACATTAGCAAAATTTGCCCCTTCCTCTCCGAACACACTACTAAGCCGCTTGTCCACTCTTTAATCACCTCTCGTCTTGACTACTGCAATCTGCTCCTTGCTGGCCTCCCCGTGAACCATCTCTTCCCCCTTCAGTCTATTCAACATTCTGCTGCTCGACTAATCTTCCGCCTCGCCTTTCCCATATTACCCCTCTCCTCAAGTCACTCCACTGGCTCCCTATCCGTTTCTGCATCCAATTCAAGTTTCTCCTCCTGACCTATAAGTGCATTCACTCTGCAGCTCCTCAGTATCTTTCATCCCTTATCGCTCCTTACAACCCCTTTCGGATACTTCGCTCTTCTGACAGACTGCTTCTATCTGTGCCCTTCTCCTCTACTGCTAACTCCAGACTTCGCTCCTTTCACCTTGCTGCACCCTTTGCCTGGAACAAGCTACCTGAGTCTATACACCAGGCACCCTCCTTGGCCCTATTCAAGTCCAGGCTAAAAACCCATCTCTTCATCATTGCTTTTAGATTGTGACCCCTGTCTTTGGTCCTGTCTAGACTACAAGCTCCATATTTTGTGTTTTCACTTTGTATTATATGTTAACTGTTACTCTGTGTTTTGTCTCAACTGGATTGTAAGCTCTGACGAGCAGGGACTGTCTCTTTTATGTCTGTACAGCGCTGCGTACAAATGGTAGCGTTATATAAATGATAAATAGTAGTAGGAGTAGTAGTATTGGGGGTCTGAGGAGGGGACTGGGGCGGAATGGATGCAGAAGAATGCAACCTCGTATTCTCCCTCCACCTTTGGATATGGCTTGCAGATATTAAAGCCTGCACTGCTACACTCTCTGCAGTTATTTGTTGGGGGTGGGCAGGGCAGCAGGAGGATCATGAATGGGGCAAGGGCGGAACAGAAGGCGGGAGGAGAAGGGGCGCGAGTAGCCACAGGTGGTGAGTTTTTCTCTTTAAAAAAGTTGGCAAGCCTAGAAAGGGCCCCCAGAGCAGGAGGGAATCCACCTCGGAAGATAAGGCAACAGCTATGAATGGGTCCCCTTTTTCTCTGTGCCACCCTGCATGATATGGGCATCTTGGGTGGAATTTATGCCATGCTGCTGAGTAAAAGGGGGACTTTGCAATATTGTTATAAGTGCATTTTGCATATGTGATAGCGTCTTTTGGGGAGTCTTCAGCCTGCTGTGTATGGTTGAGCTGGACTTGTCTGTCTGTCTGTATGCATTTGTTGGTTCGTACATGCACAAACAAACAGTTGCATATGATATCACTCTCCTCCCTCCCCCCCCTAAAAAAAATAGCAGGTTGAAGAGCTGGCAAAAGTCCCAAGGTCCTGCCAATGTGAAGACCAGGGTTGGAGCCTGGCTGCCTGAAAGCAGAGAAGGGGTGTTTAAGGGACGGAGCTTGGAAAGAAGGGGTGGGATTAAACAAGACAGGAAGGGAAAGTATAAGGCAATGGATGGGGGTAGAGAGGAGGGAGGGAGCATTGGGGAGGGGCAGGGCTAGAGCGGGGTTGAGACTTGAGAGAGCGCAACTGAGGCAGTGAAAGGTAGTAAAAGGAAAGACTGCAAAGTTGTTTGGGAGGGGAGGCGGTGAGTGCACGGCTGGGTAAAGTGAAGGAGAGAGAGTTCAGGAATGAGCTGTTAGTGTATCTGGGTTTAAAAAAGGTTTGGACAACTCCCGGAGGAAAGGTCCATAAACCATTATTAAATTGGACCCGGGAAATCCACTGCTTGCCCCAGTACAAGCATTGTGGAACCTGTGTGTCTTTTGGGGAAACTGCTAGGTATTTGTGACCTGGATTGGTCACAGTTTGGAAACAGGATACTGGGCTTGATTGACTTTGGTCTGACCCAATATGGCATATCCTATGTTCTTATGAAGCCTAGAGGAGCCTTAAAAGAAACCTGGTGGAATCATGAGAGAGAGAGTGGGCAAAGACTGGTGGGATTTGGGTCATGAGACTGAGAAAGAGATTGACTGGGGGAAGTCTTAGGAGGATTATGAAAGAGAGACTGGAGAAATCCTGGGGGGGGGGGGTCATAAGAGAGAGAGAGAGAAACACACACACACATGTATGCAGCCCCCAATACCCCCCATCATACACACATACGAAGCCGCTGATACTCCCCATCACACACACACACACACACACACACACATATGCATGCAGCCCCCAATACCCCCATCATACACACATACGAAGCCGCTGATACTCCCCATCACACACACACACACACACACACACACACACACACACACACACACACATATGCATGCATGTCCTAACACTCCCCATGACATAAACACACACGCATGCATACATGTATGCACTCTGCAACAGTCCCCATGACAGTTATAGAGATGCATATACCCTCTGATGTTCCAATGACACACACACACACACACACACACACACATGTAGCCCGACATTCCCACATATTCATCCACCTAGCCCCTGATAATCCCTGACACACATACACATGCCGCACCCCGCAACACTTGCTATGAGACATACATATGAACCCTCACACGTTTTATTCTGAAAATGGGGAAACATGCCATTGCGTCACACTGTTCACTTTTCAAACCTGTTTTGTTTTATTTAAGACTTTTAGGGCCATGCTTACTAGGAAACATACTGGTGGTATGCGCTGAGGGTCAAAGGTTAGGGTGGACACCCCTGCTACTTTTGGGGTCATGTGTGTCCATTCCTCTACTAACTTGTGTGCGGGAGCACTTACCATCACCCATTGATGTAGCATTAAGTGCATCCAGACTAACAGGTCCCTTCATGGTTAGTTAATTCCCAAAATGCCCATGCTAACCATGACGTGTCATCACCGTCCACCTTCTGTCCCTTACCCGCCCAACGTCTGATCGTGTGCAGATTAGTTAGTGTGGAAATTTTACTGTGGGGGCCCGAGGCTATTAGTGTGGGTGCACTTTCTATGTGCTAAACCCTGCTCTAACTGTTAGTGCATGTGCACATTGGTATAATCCATAATGATCAAGAAAAAACAACAAAAAATACATAACTCTAGAGAAAAAAAAACAAAAAAGTTATAAAAGCTGATCAGTAGCCCACTTTAAGGAGAGAGAAAACAAAATCTAAATCAAAGATCGAAAACTACAAAAGAAATAATGGATATAAAAATATATCCAACCACTGAGCCCTTGTTATATGATCAGACCAACCCCAGTTCCAAGATCCCTCAAAAATTAAACCAAGTCATGATCGCTCATAAATTTTTTTCCAAATGTGCCAGATTGAGGAAAATATAATGGTTCCCCTGAAATGTAATCAAATGCTTCAGGAAAAAAGAGCAACCAGCAGCCACAATCTTAGGGCACTAGGCAAGAAAAAAATTTCTGTCAAGCCTAAATGGCTTGCCACTTAAGGAAAAATAGAAATTTTTGTCCCCAAAAAAAGCTAATTTTTCTTCCAGAAATAAGATTTCAAAACAGTGCCTTTATCCTTTTCAGCAAAGAAGGGTAGTTTTGGAAATAATCACCTCTTGAGAATCTTCATGATATTCAGTTAAATTCTTGATACCTCGTAGAAGGGGAAACCGAAGTGTCATGCCATCCTCTTGTTCAGTCATTCAGTGAGTTTTCTGAGTCAAATAATATATTTTAGTATAGGAAAGTATCTCATAATTGGGGTTCTCCAAGACCTTAAAATAGTCTGTCGATAAAATCTCTGGTGACGAGATACATAGTATGAAAAGTCAAATAGCAAAGATTTTTAGCCTTATGGAAATTTTCCAACATTTCCAATTTGCTATGTATTATCAAGCTATCTTTCAAAGCAGAAGACCTGGTGGCCTGCAAGGTCAGCCGCTGTGTTTCCATCCTAGCCATCCGCTGCTCAACCTCATTCACTTGGTTGTCTAAGGGGTATATTTACTAAACCGTCCTGTTTCTGGCGCTAGTTGCAGCGATAATGTGAAAAATGCCATATAAGGAGTGGGCGTTCCAGTCCTAAGGTAGCAAAAATCTGTATTGCGTGATAGTGGGCGCCGTGGCACGTTAACGCGTGTTAACCCTAAGTTCATGCAAGTGCAGTGTTAGAAGCTGTAAAGATGTAGCCCACTGGTTACTGCAATGCCTGCAGAGCCAGGAGTCATGGGTTCTATCCCACAGTAGTGTTATGTAAGAAGGCTGTCTGAGGCATTTCCTTTTTTAAGTTAAATCAGTGCTGCCAGCAAAAACACCCTCACAGTGCCGCATAAGGTGCCGCATAAGGTGCCCTATAACGCACTCCATAGGGCACATTATAAAGTGCCCTGTCCGCCAAGGCGCCTGTTAATGTGCCCTATAGGGCGCGTTATGGGGCACCTTATAGGGTGCCCTATAGGGTGCCTTATGAGGCACATTAAGGTTACAGCAATGTGAGGGTGCATTTTGCTGGCAGCACTGATATAAATTAAAAGGAAAAGCCTCAGACAGCCTTATTAAGCAACACCACTGTGGGATCAAACCCATGATCCCTGCCTCCACAATCATTGACATAACCAGTGGGCTACATCTCTATAGCTGCTAACACTCTGCTGGCTGGCTACAGAAAGACTGCAGGTCACCACACAAACTGTCTGCTGTGGTTACCAGGATAGGGTAAACCCACCCATATCCATGATGCACTTCACATGCAGATCAGCAGTCTACAGCTGATCACAAGATGGGGTATGCACCCCCACAGTACCTCGGCCTGGTAGGGGGAACTGACTGTGTGTGTTACTGGCACAGAGTTGCTACAGACCATGACATTGTGCGGGTCCTGTGCAAACCCTGAGGGTGAGGTGGGGTGCCCAGCACCAGGTCTGCAGCACCTGGCTGGGTTGAGATAGGCTATGCTGCAGGTCCTCTTCAGTGGATATATATAGGTAGCCCTTGCAGACACACCTAGGATACACCTGTGTCCATCTGTATTTCCCAGTCACGTCTAGTCCTTGTGGACTATGATGTACCTAGAATAGTGCACATCTTGTGTGGGTGCCATCATCACATGTTATAAGTGAAGGGGAGGGGGGTGTTTGGACCCAAAAGCAGATTATGTAGTATCACCCAACCCACCCTCTCTGGCTCAGGGAGGGAGGACAGGATCTCCCACCAACAGATCCACATTGTACATCTCTGCAATGGTGGCAGTAGAGGGGTCCATCAACCCCAGTCCTGCTGGGGAACAGGCACCCTACAGGGCAGTCAATGCAGCTCTGTACACATCACATAAGGCAATGGCAGACAGGCAGAACACTGGAGTAGCTCAGCTGCCCCCCACCACTATCTGACATTCAACAGCAGAGAGCACAGTCAGTCTCCACCCACTGCACAGCATTCCAGCCATACACATGCTAACTGCAGACAGTCTACTAGCTAGTACATAGTGCATGTTCCTGGAGAAACTGTGTGCACCCAAAAATGGGATGTAAGCACACACACCAAGCAGGTAAGTCAGTGATTGGGCCCCAGAAAAGAGAACCTATAAATATCACTTGAGAAAAATACTGCATAGCACTATGGGGGAACCTAGCCATGCCATGGTCACTGCTCAGTCAGGGTGAGAGTGAACTCACAGCATGACATGCTGTGGCCACCCTGTCCGTGCAGGTGGTGGTCGGGCACTACAATGTCCCAGCCATTGCCCTATACCCTGTGCAGATGCATCCTGCCCAGGCCACCCTGTCCGGGCCATACCCACAGTACCTTGCTCCTCATTATGCACATTGGCAGGCTAACACTGGAAACAGTGCAAGCAGTATGGGCTCAGTAAGGTATAGGCAGCCACAGCACACTGGATAGACAGACACACACTCCCACACCTATGCCAGCATTGTGTAAATATAGAGGTTTGTGGCAGCCCTGGCCGCCACATCACTCCTGGGCACAGTGCAGGCATTGCTATGTTACGCAAAACTGTTGGGGTCACTCCCTGGGGTGGTAAATACCGTCAGAATAAATAACTGAAACATACTCCACAGATATCAGAAAGGTTGCTATGATGAATCTCTATCAACAAATTGTGTTTAACTTAGGATTTGTTATCTGACATTAATCATTGCAACCTTTTGTTATATGTGGAACATGTTCCCAAGTTTAGGACGGCATTGCTAAGGTATGCAGGTGCCAGTATTGGGAGATGCTGCTCCATGCAGGGCCCAACCGCCTGACTCTCCATGAGGCGTTGGATAGTGGAGCCTGTGGGTGTTTATGCCCCTGTTGGCCGCTGCTCTAGGGCAGAGGTTCCCAACTCCGGTCCCGGTGGGCCAAAGACAGTTCAGGTTTTCATGGTGTCCCTAATGAATATGCATGAGATACATTTGCATACAATGGTGGCGGCGCATACAAATACAGCACAGGCATATTTATTAGGGACAGCATGAAACCTGAATGGTGTTTGGCCCTCCAGGACTGCAGTTGGAAAACTCTGCTCTAGGGATTGCACATGTTTATGGTGTCTGTGCTCTGTAGGGTAAAATATAGGTGTTTCAGGCATGTTTATTTTATCTGCAATAAAGGCTCTGTCTTTATTACCATGGTTTAGTACTGGGTAAATTATGGGGACAGGGTTGGTAGTAGCCATGGCTGAGACTTGAACTTGTGACCTTCTATGCCTGAACACACTGGCTGTGTGTACTGCACCACACTGTTGCCACAGAGGCAGGTCATTCCCTGGGGATACTATGACTGTACGTCAGACAGATCTTGTCTGTTGCAGTGCACAGCATACACCTAAATGGGGCTTGGCTGTGGTCTGCTGTGGGCAGCTGCCACTGCTCCCTCCACCACCAGCACCCCTCCGCCACCATGCTGCCATGCCATTATGCCGGTGGTGCTGGTGGTGCACAGTCCCAGGCCAGCCAGTGTGCCGGTAGGCAGCTGCCTATGGTGTGGGTTCTCGGGTGGGGGTGCCTACATGGACATGGTTGCTTCCCTCCGGCACCGCCTGCCAATGTTCTGTGCCCTTGGGGGTACCTGCTGGGTAATATCCCCTGGGAAACTGGGGAATACACGTGTGCCCATGTTGGACCCTCGTCAGTTGCTGGCTTGCTGCTTTACATTTTCGGCATTCCTATGTGCCACCTAGGCATCTGCCTAGTCCGCAATGTGCCCCAGCGGGACCACAGCATGTGCCGCCTGCAGCCCTTTGTATCCCATTTCCAGCATCAGCACAGTTGTCCTGTCCTACATGCCCACTCTGCTGTTGCTGCACATTTGCACGCCATAACAAACCTGCCCAATATAAACAACAAACACCATGATCAGCGGTATTTCAATCTGGGATCATTCACTTTGTATGGGGACTGAGAACAGACCCTTCCAAACATGATATCTTCTTTTTTATGCTTTGTCAGTAGTGTTGCTTTATGTTTCTCATTAATATAACTATTGGCCAGCTTGGTTATTGGGATTTCAAATGTGGCTATGGTCATTTTATCTGTTTCTTTACTTTTTTGGCTCCTGCACATGTATCACTACTATCACGTTTTTGGGTTTCCCTGCCTTTGCTGTACATTGCTGACTGAAATAGTTTCTCTGACCTGCAAATGTGCCTAGCGCCAGGTTTTCACTGGCGCTAATTTTCTGAGCTTCATTTCACGGTGTTAGTGTGAAAGGAGCCACTCCACGCCCACTCTCCACCCATTGACCCCTTCTCTCTGCCCCTGGGGAGCCTTCTCTCTGCCCCTGGGGAGCCTTGCTCCACCCTCGGCGCACCTTACCGCTGCAGCAGACATTATTGCGCGATACGTGACATTCTCGCATGGTAATGAGCCATTATTGCACGATAACATCACATATCGCATGATAACATAGTAGCTGCGCCGTTAGCGCCGTTTAGTAAACATACCCCTTAAAAACAATCAACTAAATGATATAAAAAAATATAAAGATAAAAAGAATCAGGAAAACCAATTATTACTAAGTCGCACTGTTTAAGTTACAGAAAGGGTATGACTGCTACAGTGTTCTCAGGCATAGATTAACAGATGGCAGCAATCCCAATGCTAAAAAAACCAGGACCTGCTAACCAGATAAACACCGCTGAGAGGGATATTCAGAGGCACTAGCTGCTACAGCACTATCCAGTAGTGCCTGGGTTGTCCATGGTTGGGGTGAGGGAAATGCAAGGACTTATCCGGTTAGCAACGATTTTCAGATTACTAACCAGATAAGTAACCGCGGAAAGTTAGGCCATGAAAAAAGAGGCCTAATTTGGGATGTTTACTAAAGGTTAACACGTGTTAACTAAAGTTCAAACATGTTCATTGCTCAGACATTTACCGGCTGTTTTTGACACGTCCTGATGCAGCCTGGGAAATAGGCGAAACTCGAGTCGACTTATTGTCATACTGCATCTGTCTTTTCCCATCTGGGAAGTCCACCGTTACAGCTAAGTGTTTTTTTTTTCATTTTTTTAAATGCATTTGAACATTGTAAAAAGTAATACTGCTGAGGAGGGAGGTCAATGAATGAGTTGGATGGGCATTAGTGAGAGTGCTCTCTGTGTTAAGCTATTTAATGCTGTGCTTCCAGTTAGCCTATAGCCCACCTCCTTACTCAAGAAAAGATTTCCCAGTCGGTGATTACTGCCACACTTTTTTTAGTATGAGTGTGGCTGGAATACATTGCCCAAGTTTTGATAGAGCCTGAAACAAGTTATTTGATACTTTTATATTTTCCCTTTTTTTCCTTGCTGGTTATCAAGTATAAGGGATTATTAGGGTTTCTGTTTTGGTTTGCCAAAATGAATGGGCCATGGCAGCACATAACACATGTTAACGTTCATCAACAAGAGTTAACCTTGAGTAAACATGCTTCTTACTGAGGTCAGGCTATCTGGATAGTGCCTGAACATTGCCGGTATCTGGTTAGCGAGTGACTGTCACCACTGAAACTGGATATTCAGTGAAGGCCTTCAGCCAGACACCACCACAGGTTTCATTTTTGCCTGTGGACGCTAGTGCTTTGAAAATGCTGACTGTTGCATACTGAATATCGGGTTGGTAATTTTTTAGGGAAGCTTTTGGCTGACAGCGGGAGGTTTAGTTCTAGAATAATCAGTTTAGATTGGTGTATGAAGCATGGGATATGTGGAGCTGAGTGGAAATTGGTAATGCGAGTTAAGTTTATTATTGGTTTGTTCATCAACTGACTATTGATAATCTTTGGTTTACCGGAATCCGCTTAGAATGTTGAGATAGGTGGAAATTATATATACATACATACATACAAAATACCACTACCATAAGTCAAATTGCACCTACCCTACCTCGGAAAAGGCAGTATTATAGATATTATCTAAGATCCACAACATCAGTATACTTACTACTGAGAAAATAGAGCAAGCAGATCTCTACACAGAAACTACATGGTAGCATAATCCCTCACCGCACTCTCCTCTCACGATTATCCGACTTTGGGATTCGCGGTACGGTTCACCAGTGGTTTCAATCCTTTCTCTTCTCCTGCACCTTCACTGTTCAATCTGGTACCACTTCCTCTGCCGCTCTCCCCTTACAATGCGGCGTCCCTCAGGGCTCCATTCTAGCATCCCTCCTCTTCAATGTTTTTCTTGCCACCCTTGCATTATGAATTCAACAATCCGGCCTGTCCACTTACTTTTTTGCTGATGATATCCTCCTGATTCACCATACATCACCTCTAGCTCCCGACCTCTCCCCCCTCAACAATTGTCTCACTTCCATTGCCACCTGGTTCCATGAAAATTTCCTTATCGTTAACCTCTCTAAATCAGCCGCTATCTGGTTCACCTTTGGGGCTCCTTCACCCACCCTGTCACCATCTATGGCAAATTCACCTATTCCCCTGGTCTCAACCCTTCGCTATCTTGGTATTACCTTGGATTCTTCACTCTCGTTTCACCAGCACATCTCGGGAGTGGTGCGTAGTTCCTTTTTCCATCTCCGCAAGATTAGGTCTGTTCGCTCTCTTCTCCCACCCACGTCCCTTGTCACTCTTGTTCTCTCTTTAGTGATCACTCGGCTCGATTATTGTAATTCTCTACTCTCCGGTCTCCCCCAATATCAAATTCGAAGATTGCAATTAGTTCAGAACACAGCTGCATGCCTCCTTACTTTCTCTTCACATCGGGACCACATCACTCCACGCCTTCTCTCCCTCCACTGGCTTCCCGTTAAGGTCCGCTCTGTGTACAAGTTGCTCACTATCACCCATAAGGCTCTCTATACCAACACTCCCCAGTATTTAGCTGACCTCATCTTTCTTCAACCCACTCCTCGCATTCTCCGCTCATCATATTTAATTTAATTTAATTAACAGTTTCTTATATACCGCATCTTCCAATGATCAAATGCGGTTTACATGGAACAAGACATAACAGATTGGCGTCTGTTTTTACAGTGAACAGCTTAAAACCATAACAACTATATTATATTACATGGAACTATATTATATTATATGGCAACCGCCTCTTCCTTCCCTCACCCACCCAGGCCCGCCTCGAATTGACACGACACGCTGCCTTTTTCTTTATAAGTCCCGCTCTTTGGAATTCTCTCCCGTACTCTATTCGCACTGAAGCATCCTTTCCCCGGTTTAAAGCTCTCCTCAAAACACACCTTTTCTGCCAAGCCTTTGACCTTCCTCCTCCTTCCTCCAGCCATTCATAACTTGCCCATTTCTATCATCCATCATCATGGGTCTTCCCACTCACCCACTCCCTTCCTTGCGTTTCTTCCTGTAGTGTCTGTCTGAACCTTCTCCTCTGTCCTACACTAATTTTCTCCCTGCTTTTTCTATCGCTTTCCTATCAAGTTAATGGCGTTCCTTTCTCCCTGTATCTTCCTGCAGCCCGTAATTTTTCATTGTTCACCATTTTAATGCCTCACGCCTAGGCGGTATATCAAATGTTGTCAATAAAGATAAAGATAAAGATATACTGTACATGTAAAACAGATAGACCTCCTTCCAAAGACAGAACAAATAATCACAAATTTTCAGGGGCAGCCAAACACCTTTTTTGTTTGGAGGAGCCAAAGAAACCAATCTGTAGCCCTGCCCCCAAGCTCTCAAATTGCTGAGTGTTGGGCAAAATATTAGTCAAGCCATGGCCCCAGTGGCCTACCCCAAGCTGCTGCTATTTGATATAGAAATATGCCGAGAAATACTGACCTAAAAACTGCAAAAGGCCAGACTATGGAAAACACTGGAGAACCAGAAACAGAGACACATTTTTTTATTGTGCCTGGTGTAATATAAAGGGGGTGGGCATATTCTAAAGGGTTAAACCCATTAGCAGAACCTGCTAACCGCTAAACTGCGATGATCCCGATGTTCAGTGGCACTTTCTGGAAAATGCTGTTAAATATCTTCACGACTGCAGAAGACACCAAGTTAAAAGCAGGGCAGTCTGCTGGCAGTCCTGGTAGCTCTCCTGTTAGAGGCAATATTCAGTCTGTAAGTGGAGTGCTAGACCGCACAAAGATAGGCAGGTCAACGGCAGTCCTATCTTTATCCGCTTTGTGCTATTGCCACTAACTAGATAGCAACTGCGCTGTCTGGGGAAACTGGATATTCAACACTGGATTCCTGATAAGCTCCAGGGCTGAATATCTAGTTTAAATTAAAATGACAGCAGCCAGGTGATTTGAAAACGCTGACCACTGCTGCTAAATATCTGCCCCAAAGAGACCAAAGATGCACATTTCTCAAAGCTGGTATATTCCAGTTAAAACATTCAAAATAAAATACCTTTTCTACCTTTGTTCTCTGGGCATTTTTTTTCAGTTATATTGGTCTTAGTCTCTCTTTTCTATTTTCTTCTGTCTGTTTTCCTCTAACCACTCCTTCTGGCCTTGGGCAAGACACTTAACCCTCCATTGACTCAGGTACAAACTTAGATTGTGAGCCCTTTGCGGACAGGGAAATACCTACAGTACTGTACCTGAATGCAGCTTGCCTTGGTCTCCCCTTGGAAAGGCATGAGCTAAATAATAAACTAACTAACTAACTAACTAACTAACTAACTAACTCTGTTTTCAGGGTCTGTTGCTGTTCTCTTTCCATTTATCCTCATTCCTCTTCTACATCTATCTCTGATACATTGATATTTCCTTTTTAGCTCATACTTCTAATTTTTCTATTTTCTATCTCTCCAAATTTCACCTCTCTTTCTCATCCTTCAGTCCTCAATCTCCCTCTTTTTACCTTTCACTTACATTTCAAATTTCCATCTGCTTCTTTTACCTGCTTCCTAGTCCTCTCTGTCTCCTCAGTCTTTTATTTTCTTCTTTCACACAATCCCCTTTACCTCTTATCGACCCTCTGCACTCACCCACTCCACAGCCAATCTGCTTCACTCTGCCTCTCATCCTTTAATCAGCCCCAGCTCCTTTCCTGTCTTTCATCTCCTCCCCTGTCTCTAGTCTCTTTCTTCTCTCTCTTATCCCTAACTAGTCTCCAATTCCTCCTTTTACCACCTCCACAGCTGGATTTCCAATCTCCTCTCACTTATCACCTTGCCAACTCCATCCCATAGCCACCTCTCACATGGTACTACATCTTCCCTTTCTCTCTTCTGCCCCTCCCTTTAACTCTTCACCCTTACTGCCTCCCATCCAGCATCTTGCCCTTCTTTGCTACTACTGCTGCTGATGTGGCTTGCACATTTTCCAACCTGGCCTCTGAATTGCAGCCCAGGCAATGAAAATAAAACCAAGTGTGGGATCTTTGAGCCCATGCACACACTCAAAGCCTGCCATGTTCCAACCCTCTCTGACACAGGCTTCCTATTTCCAAGGGGCAAAAACGTGGCAGGCTTTCAGTGTGCCTATGGGCTCGAAAGGCTATACAACGCAGTAACATACCTAGAATGTGGTACTGCTTATCATGAAACTCTTATAATAAATATCACACAATTTCCAATGGACATGAATTTTTTTATACTTTTTTTTTACACAATTTATTGTATTCATTTATAATCAAATACTTTAAATAATCACAATCACATAACAAAACAGGCAGACGAAGGTGCCCTCAAATCCCTCTACATTATATGAGAAAATTTGTTCTTTCAAAGGGCATGTCCTTGCTTTATCCCAAATTATAACAACGACATATCCATCATCAACACTGATGGCTTGTAAAGTCTGTCACTCCAACATAAACGTGCACAGTTTTCACCTACCAATTTGCCTTCTCAATGAGTACCACCAAAAGTCACAGCAATATATCCATAGCATGTATAGCTGGTAACATGGGCTATTTTTTAGGCTGCTTGCGACGGCAATCTTCTTCTTCATTTATAGTGTTAAAACCACTCTAAACCCGACTGTTGATTTTGCCAAAACAAGTTGGCCTCATCAGGGACAGAAATATACAGTATATTCGTCATTCAAACTTTTACAGAAATCTTAATATATATATGTACAAATGTTTGCTTTTTTTGGTTGTTTTCTTACTATCCTGGGTTCAAAGCCTCCACGCTTGCTTTTGTTTTTTGACCTCTTGGCTGTTTCTCCCCCCTCAGGTTGGCGCCCAAGGGCCATGGCCGCCTTCCGCATCCTCTCTTGGTATGCCACTGCCATTAGAAGTAATTTTTGTGCAGCATCATTATTCCTGAAAGCAGAATCTGGGTCTTCGGCATTGAAACCTGGCCAGCAGACCAGTGCTTCCCATTCATCTGACTGCGTATCTCTAAGATTTTACCTATTGAACACGTCTTCTGAAGTCTTGCATGGCAGAAACAGATTAATAATTATTGAATAGCTATGTTTCAGGTAGTCATATAGAAATGGCCAAATCAGTCAATCTGCTTGGCAGGTTTGGTCCTGTCCGACAAATATAAGTAAGATGTGTAGCTGAGACATGACCATGCTGAGAGTATGAATCTGTCACTTGACAAGGGACCTTGGAAAAAGCTGTTTCATTATTTACAAATCAAAGTAGATAAACAGTGCAAACAGCAGCGAAGAGCATTACATCTTATGGAAGATCCAGTCTTTGTTTATAGGAAGCCATCTAACTCTTCGCAAAATCATACTCTAGCAAATGGCAGGAGGGCAGAGAAGGCCGGATAGCAACCAAGGTCAAAGATTTGATGCTAACACATTTCAGATTTCTGTGAATTCAGTTAACTTTCTGAAAAATATTTTTTCTCTTATCTTAAAAGTAAGTCTTGGAGTATATATTTGTGTCGGAAATTCCCAGTATCCCAGAGGATTTCCCAGTGATTATCCCCTCACAATAACAGTTGAGACTGAGACACTAAACATTTTTTGTTCGAGCAACTTTATTACAAATACCAGTAGCTACTGGGAGAACAGAGTGAGTTACTGATAGTTTCAGAATCACAGTCTGGTCTGGGACTTCCAAGTCATTGCGAAGCTTATATATCCAGTCACAAACAAGGTTTAGCTCTCCCAATCATCTTTGCTTTATGAATTCATCCTATATTATATACTTCCTTTTCTCACATCCTTGGTCCAAGTCATTTACCACTACGCCATGCCAGGTGGCCACCATTTTATGCCCCTGCCTAAAGTACGTAGCTTGAACAGGGGTCACATGGGATATGGCAGCCATCTTAAAGGCATAAGCAACTCCACATGTGTATAGCTACTTTAATAATGATCTGCCATCACTGAGATTTCCTGACTTCCAAAATAATGTACATTTTCCAGAGAGATATAGGAAATAGTAGACTCAGAGGTTCACTGCCAGATTTACATTTCAAACCAACATAGGACAAAAACAACTTCGCAAAAAGCCCTGCTGGTCTGTGTGCTTGCTCAACTCTGAGCAAAAGATTTAATTTCCTGAGATTTCAGGAAAGACATAACCTACCACAGGAAGAACAGTGGAAGGAGAAGCACCTGCTGAAAGCTCTGCAGGACTTTCACTTGATATAATACAAATGCTGTACTACTAGTACTTTTGGCTCAGTTCATTGCTTCTTGTTAAAGTTCTTTCCCTTGCCGATGCTGCTGAAATGGAAAACTATGGGTAAAGAGTGTGTTTGAAAACAGTGCAAGGCCTTGGACCTCCAGGCTTTCTTCCCTTTTGTTTACCCTGCTTTTGCTCAAAATTAAATCAGACTTTTGGACATTGGTCCAAGGTTTTGTTCCATGAAGACACATCTATAGAAAGGATAAAGATTAAGGAGTCAGGAGTGTCCTGTTCTTTCGAGCAGCCAGATCAATCGAGAATGGCTTCATGGGCTGCAGTGTCATGAACCTTCATTCACAGCTATACAGGACTTCCTCCCATTTTCCAAGGGATGGGATTCCCATTTTAATCTTCTCCCTTCTTGCACATTTATTTATTTACATTCTCTTATATACTGCACTATTCTGCATCAGTGCAGTTTACATTGAACAAACTGAAATTACATTGAACAGGGCATTATAACTTGGAGATAACTATTTTACAGGGAACATGGGCTATGGAGGGTTAAGTGGCTTGCCGAAGACCACAAGGAGCACCTGTGGGACTAGAAACCCCAGTCCTTCTGGCCCAAGGTTGCTGTCTTCTAGTGGGATTTGAACCCCTGACCTTCTGGCCTGAAGTACCTTGCCCCAACCACTAGGCCACTCCTCCACTCCACATCAATCACAGCAGCAGTCTTCCACTAGGGGCCACAGATGGGGGTTCTCTCTGATGTGTATGTACTCTTGCGTTGGCCAGTAGAATTGTCAAGACTCCCTGCTTCCTCCCTTCCCCATGAGGACTACATCCGTCGCTGACCGGATAGCAAAATCTGTTGGTGGCGAAATTGGATACTCAACACCAGATGAGCTCTGGTGCTGACTATCTGGTTTCACTTTTGCCCACGGCGATCAGGTGCTTTGGAAATGCTGACTACCGCAGGCTCAATATCGGTCCCATATATTACAACTTATGAACATGTGTATATGACAACTTATGGACTCCAGGAGGAGGTTCTCTCATTGGCATAATGCAAGCATTGAGATGAGCAATGGTATGATTCTGAAATATTGAGATCATCTCCAGCATTAGCTCACATAAGAGTTAGAGTCATTCTGGTCAGTCTATGTGCAAAATGAACCCATTTGGTGACAATGTCATGACGGACTCTGACCACAACCTCTGCAGCATCTTTAGCCTTAGCCAGCCTGAGGGGCAGGAAGCCTTGGGAATCAAAGTGAGATCTTGGCACATAGCAAATAACAAGAAATGCAATCAGAGACCAAGACAATTTGTAAGAAAGAAACAGAGATATTTCCCATTGTGGTGGGTGCCGCAGGCCTGATTAAGAAGAATTTCCAAGCACACCTTGATAAATTTCCCATACATATTATATCTTATGAACTCCAGAAGGAGGTTCTCTTTGGCACAATGGTATGTGTTGGCAGTAAATTTGAGAGACTGAGATCCTACTCCACATACCCCGGCTTAGGAGTGTGGTTCATGACCATCATGTTATGTGCAAAACTAACCCATTTGGAGAAATTGCCCACAATGTACAGCTTTACCTCTGAGACGTCAAGACGCCCGAAGAGCCATTGCCTTTGAATGCATTCTCGCCAGGGGATGACTATTTTCTAGCCTTTGAAACATTCATCTGGTCCAATTAATTACCTCCTGGGATACAAAATAAATGCTTTTTTTCAGTTTATGTTTGCATACCCTTGTGTCTTTTTCCACTTTAATTTAAATAATCTCATTTTCCCTCACTATGAAATTTGACCTAAGTTCCAATCTCATGTTCATAGAGAGAATTTGCTCACCAGGTACTGTCTATTGCACAAGTAACGTTAATTACAATTTTCACAGTCAGTTAATGGGTATGTGAAGGAGTGTTCAGCTCTGAGGGGCTTTTTTTTTGCTGTTAACATTTCTGTCAGTCACAATTTATGACACACTAAAACAGGAATGCTATATGTTTTCTTTTTTTTATAAACAATGACATTTCTCTTAAAAGGTGGTTTTCCACTTCACAATTTTTAGATTTTGAAGCAAGGCTTGGTACTATTTGCTATGTCAAATGCATTTGAGTTCTGGTGTGATTCTAATCCCCTGAAAAGGTAAAAGGTCACAGGAAGAAACTCTGCTCCTCCATGCGAAACACAAAAAAGAACATTCCAAAATAATAAATGTGACTTTACATCGCCCATTTCCAAAGTATTTTACATATATAAAATGAAGTTCTGTCGCTGTTAGCAGTGGTGCTCATTTTCTACACCATGGAAGGTCCAAAGTCCAAGTGAATCCCCCTGGAAAATGGATGACACATTTACAAAGCACAACAGTTACATCGGCAAGTTGTTACATTGATTAGCTGCTTGTAGATAGATTGCTGATGTAGCTTGATCAGGGATTCTCAACCCAGTCCTTGGGACACACCTAGTCAGTCAGGTTTTCAGGATAACCACAATGAATATGCATGAGAGAGATTTGCATGTACCGCATATGGACATCTACACGGTGACATCCCCATAGCCATTTTACAAATGGCTTTTAAAGATGTCTCCAGTCGAGGACGTCCAAGTAGGTAGGGGGTGTCGAGGCATATCTGAGTAAGTGCAATGGACTTAGATGTCCTTGCTCAATCTCAGAAACATCAGAGACGTCCAAGTGTAGATCTGCTCCAGGCAAGAATATGTATTGGAAAGGGCTTGTTTTGGCCTTAAAACATCCATAGAGTGCAGAGAAGATGGAGGGTCAAGCGACTTGCCGAAGATCACAATAAGCAGCAGTGAGAGTTGAACCCTGACTTCCTATGCTAACCATTAGGCTATTACACATCCCCATTTTCAAATATCCTTCCGGGAATGTCTATAGTCACATCCAAGTTTGTGAAATCGTGCCGGAACTTGGACATGCCTGCTTTTTTTCCAGACATTCTGGCTTGGACATCTCAGATTGCACTCCCTATATAGGTGCTATTCTCTTTTTCAGTACCCATGTATATTTTAATCATTTCCCTATAAATGAAGTTCCCTAGTCCATCGTTTGTTCTGTTTGTCTATCTTGCAGGGTCGGTGCTACCATGAGGTGACCTAGGTGGTCACCTAGAACTCCAGCATTTTGAGGGCAGCCTATTGCTTCCACTTCCACCTCTCTCTAGTCTAGGAGCTCCAACTGCAGCAATGGCATTCAACCAGCGACTTAGTGCTTACCCAAAGCCCCTGATGCACACTTTGACCCAGCTGTTTCCTCCCCCTGCAAACATAGTAACAAAGTAAATAATGGCAGATAAAGACCAATATGGTCCATCTAGACAGCCCAGTAAGGTGGCTAGAATTGTAGAGCTGCACCTACTGCTCTGTGCAGGTTACTTCCTCCTCTATGCCTTTGCTTAAGGTTGTATCTACCACTCCAGGCAGGTTACCCCTCTCTATTTATGAAGTTATTTACTCTTGCTTTGATTCCATCCTCTTGCAATATAGTGATCCTCTGAGCCTGTCCCATGCTCCCACCGCCTCCAGCAGGAGGGCGTTCCCGGCATCCACCACCTTTTCTGTGAAAACGCATTGCCTGATGTTGCTTTTAAGTTGACCTCCTTGCAGCTTCATGGATGGAGGAAATCTGTTTCAGAGGGGGCGGAAGCAGCTCCATTGTATGCAGATTGCTCTCATGCATATTCATTATGGTTGTCCTGAAAACCCAACTGGTTAGATGCGTCCTGAGGATTGGGTTGAGAACCCTGCTCTAGAGGAAAGTTCCCTGAAACTGGGAAACAGGTAATATAGCACTGAAAAGGACGCTTCTAACTTATTTTCTGTTATGTAATGGGTTGTATTTAAAAGTTTGTGCATTATTCTGATTTATTTTGCCCATAATGAACTCGATGTCCGTGCACAGTAGACAGTTACCTGAACTCATTGTTCATAGGCTCTTTTTTTTAATTCAAGGACTGTAGCCAATTTACATTAATTAATGGGATAAGTACAGAAGCTGTATCTGCCTTTAATTCTTTAATCTTGCTAAGGAGGTAGAAATGGATTAGTTAAGGATAAAAATAGCTTATGGTATTTCTTCATGGGAACAAGCTGCATTCCTGATTCAGGGCTGGGCACCAGTGTGATAAGACTCGCTCCCTCCTGCTGAACTGTTCATTTTGCTTTACTTTTAAGAATCCAAGCGCAATAAAAGTTCGAAGGCAAAAAGTTGGTTCTCAGCAGGCTGCGATACTCTTTATTGGGTCGATATAAGAATTATGCAAAGATGACAATGGATGTGAGTATTTGAGACTCTATAAGAGCCTTCTTCCTCTAGCTGGTGTAAATGTTTCTATAATGTGCAGGGAAGGAAATCCAGTGTCCATAGCTTTGCAAACTATTATACCATGTGGTGCCTGGACTAGGATGCCTTATCTACACCAACACAGTGATAACAAATTTTGGGATGCATTTTTAGTGTATACATGCTTGGCACTTCATCTGAAAGTTCAGGCTGTAAAAAGAATCTAAACCTTTTGTGCACTGTCAGGTGTACACATGAAAAATAGTAATACATCACTTACACTGTTTACTGCTGAGTTATTACTTATTAAATTATTGCTGTTTTCTCTGTCCATAAGTAAGTCATGGAAACATGATGGCAACTAAAACCCATATGGCTCCTATAGTCTGTTTATTGTCCTTCATGTTGAAGGATCACAGATCCAACGTGCTCTCTGGTTTTGTCCCCATTTTGCCACTGCTGAGAGTGTTATGTTGTAAGCCAACCTTCCTAGAGGAAGGTAGGTCATAAATCAAAAATGCAATGAAATGTCACGTTCCTCTGTGCTCGGCCCCTGCTTTGCTGAGCTCCTCAATTATGTTTGCCCTCGCTTCGTCCACATGTCACTTTCTACATGCATCCACTACCCTTCACTGTCAAAAAATACTTCCTTGTGTTGCTTCTGAAGCTGCTCTATACTTGCTTTATCTCATAGACCCCTTGTTGTAATCAAGAACCTACTATTCCACTGAAAAAGTGCTTATTACTGGTGCATTATTTATAATGGTGCAAAATTCTAGTAGCCATGTCGGTCCTAGGGAAACTGAAACGTTTCTAAGTTGCGAAGCCTTTAAGTGTATCGGAATTTGATATTACAGTGTGTAGTGCATTGAGGGTATTCTCATCTGAAGATGAGACTTTTGTGGTCTCCAGCAGTCAAGTACTACACTTTTTCTGAAGGTCCTTCAAAAGCTATCAGAACCTCGTTGCATCCATATGGACTATGATGTCACATATAATGTGAGGTCACAGACCATAGCATGAACTAATCAGTTCCTGTTTCTCCTAAAGTCACTTGTGATCCTTTTCAAAACAGGGGTCTAGAAGAATTACAGGGAGAACAGCGTAGAGCATTTAAAAAAATAATAACGTGTTCTCGATAAAGGATAATTACCACAGTTTATCCTGGGTACGTTTGAAACAGTGATCAGCATGCAGTGGGTACAGCTATCTTTTAAGAGCGCAGCAAAAGAGAAATGAGTCGGCCTCCTTTCTACTCACCAATGCTTTGATTTCTGGGAAAGATTTGTTATGCATGCTGATACGAGGCCATTCAAACATCTTAATGTAAATCACTCTGCAATCTAAAGACTGTGGTTCCTTTATCAAAAGAGCTATTGAGTTATAAAGGCACCGTATGAACACTATATAAATGTATGAAAACAACCAGAAACAATCTTTCTTCCTGATGGGTGACCTATTTACTGGCTGAAAGGTTTGTCTTATGTTATGTCTGCTTTCCTGTCAACTGAACTTTTAATTCGTAACAATTTAATGAAATTTTTATCATACAGAAACACAAAAGCATTAGAAATGATGACGGATAAATACCATATGACCTATGCAATCTGCCCAACCATACCAACTACTGAGCTTCCTCTCCCTTTCAGAGCCTCTGTGCTTGCCCCGTGCTTTCTTGACTTCTCGTCTCCACTACCTCTGCTGTATGTATCCACCACCCTTTCTGTAAAGAAATATTTTCTCAGTTTACTCCTGAGTCTTTCTCCTTTCACGTTCATCCTGTGACCCCTTGTTCCAGAGCTTCCTTTCAACTGAAAGAGGCTTGCCTCCTGTACATTTATGCCATGGAGGTATTTAAATATCTCTATCATATCTCCCTCTCTCACCTTTCTTCCAAAGTATACATATTGAGATCTTTAAGTATTTTTGTGTATGCTTTATGATGAAGACCACTGATCATTTTCGAAGCTGCCTGCTAGACTGACTCCATCCTGTTTATATCTTGTTGGAGATGTGGTCTCCAGAATTGCACACAGGACTCCTATAGTACTCTTATGTTCTTACTCTGGAATTCATTACCGGAGGATGTGGTAAAAGCTGTTAGTGTAGCTGGGTTTAAAAAAGGTTTGGACAAGTTCCTGGAGGAAAGGTCCATTAATCATTTTTAAAGAGGACCCGGAAAATCCACTGCTTACCCCAGGACGAGCATTGTGGAACCTGTTTGCCTCTTTTGGGAATCTGCCAGGTTCTTGTGACCTGGATTGGCCACTGTTGGAAACAGGATACTGGGCTTGATGGACCTTGGTCAGACCCAGTATGGCATTTCTTTCTTATGAGGTCACATCAAGACTAATACAGAGAAACCATCACCTCCTTTTTCCTGTTGGCTATTCCTCTCCTTATGCACCCAAGAATCCTTCTGGCTTTTACCGTTACCTTTTCTACCTGTTTGATCACCATAAAATCATCAGATACAATCACCCTAGGTTTCATTCTTCTTTTGTGCACAAAAGTATTGCATCCCTTATACTATATTACTCACTGGGGGTTATGTAAGCCAAATGCATGACACTGTTAGATTCTAGACCAGTCTCCAAGATTTGCTAGATCGTTCTGAATGCAGTCCATGTCTTTCAGGATGTCTACCCTATCACAGAATTTGGCATCAACTGCACAAAGGCAAACATAACTGACAGCTCTTTTGCAATGCAAGCTAAATACAAATACAAACATACCTCACCAAAATGACAAAAAGACTTGGACCAAAGACCTATCCCTGTAGCACATCACTGGTAATGTCCTTATCCTCAGAGCAAACTCATTTATTACTTAACTTTGTCATTTCCCACTTAACCAGTTTATAATGGAGGAGTGGCCTAGTGGTTGGGGGAAGGTACTTCAGGCCAGAAGGTTGGGGGTTCAAATCCCACTAGAGGACAGCAACCTTGGGCCGGAAGGACTGGGGTTTCTAGTCCCACAGGTGCTCCTTGTGGTCTTGGGCAAGCCACTTAACCCTCCATAGCCCATGTTCCCTGTAAAATAGTTATCTCCAAGTTATAATGCCCTGTTCAATGCAAACCGCACTGATGCAGAATAGCACAGTATATAAGAGAAAGTAAATAAATAAATAATTTACTTTAGGGCCCACTCCAAGGGTGCCCAGTTTACTTATAAGTTGCCTATGTGAAGTGTGTCAAAGGTTTTGTTGAAATCTAAGTACACCCTATCTAGTGTTCTCCCTTAATCAACTCTCTGCTCACTAGGTGAAAGAAATTGATCAGATTCGTCTGTCAGGGCCTACTTCTAGTAAGGCCATCCTGCCTCAGATCCTGCATTGGGTTCCAGAAACGGAACTATCGTCTGCTTTAGAAGCTTTTCCATTCATTTACTCACCACAGAGGTCAGACTAACTAACCTGTACTTCCATCTTCCTTCTTACTTTTGATTTTGTGTAGACAGACCGCATCCACCCTTTTCCAGTCCTCTGGGACCACTACCAGAAAGAAGCATTGAAAAGGTCAGTTAGCGGAACCACTAGAACTTCTCTGAATTCCTTCACTGTCCTCACAAACACAATCTTTTGAAAAGCATTCAAGATCTATTTCGCTTCCATTCCTATTTGTGTTTGTTTTCTGAGGTTCTACATCTCTGAACACAGAACAGAAATATTTTGGATTTAGAAAAGGGTTTTAAAAAGGGATTTAGAAAAGGGTTTGGATTTAGCTAAAACCTTTTTCAGGCAAATTACATTCAGGTACAGAACTGGAGTTGGCATAGGAAGAGAAGGACACAGATAGAAGGGATCTGCCAGGTTTCCGAGGAGGGGTATGCGAAGAGAGAAGAGAGGAAAGGTAGTGAGGAGCAGCCGAATGAAGGCACTTATGCTGTAGGTCAATAGTAGAAGTTTGAACTGGATGTGGAAATTAGGGTTGCCAACTTTTTCACTGAGAAAAACCCGACACCTGTGGCTCGCCATGCTCCACCCATTCTCCGCCCCCAGTTCCATCCCTGCCCCGCCCCACCCACAAAAATTACCGAGGATTCACTCACACCCCCCCTCTTAGTGCTGGTTCACTCATCCCCCTCCCCTCAGTGCTGGTTCACTCACTCGCCCCCCTCCCTGCTGGTTGCCCCCTTTGACATCACTTCCTCGGGCGCTGCGATGACCGGAGGGCTCCTCACACAGTTTGTCTTTACTTTTCAAAGTAAGTGTATTGTAGCCGCTGCTCTGTACAAAGCAGAAGCAGCGGCTGCACTGCCTTAGGGAATCGCGTTCACGCCGCGGACTTTGGGAGTCTGGAGAAAAGCCGTTTTTTTGCTCTGGCTGCTCCCGATCTTGCGGCCAGAGCAAAAAACTGGCTTTTCAACGGCCGGTTTTACATCTGTGCCGGCAGCTGGCCTGGCCATGGAAAAACCAGCCAGGCCGGCTGAAAACCGGCCGGTTGGCAACCCTAGTGGAAATGGATAGAGGGCCAATGAAATGACTTGAGAAGAGGGGTGACATGAGTGTAGTGACACTGGCAGAAGATTAGCCGTACAGCTTTGAACAGATCGAAGTGAGGAGAGATGATCCAGGAAGACGAGCAAAGAGGAGGTTGCAATAGTCTAGACGGGAGGTGACTAGAGAATGGATAAGGGTCTTAGTGCTGTGTTCAGAAAGGAAGGGATTCATTTATGTTGATGTAATAGAGAAAGAAACAACAGGTTTTAGCTATCTGTTCTGGGAACAGGAGAGGGAGGAGTTAAAGCTGACCCCAAGGTCGTGAGCTGAGGAAACAGGGAGGAGTAGAGTTTTAACCACAGAGATAGAGAAAGAAGGAAGGGGGAGCTGGGTTTAGGGGGAAAGATGTTGGCTGTGATTACATCTAGGTCACAGAGAAGTGTGGCAGTGGTGTCCTTAAGATCCACATGCATGTCTGATGTCACAACAATGCCACACATGTAAACCCACCAGTGGAGACGTCTGCATTAGACCCATTCCTCGGCACAAACAGGTCTTCCAAAAGTGCTTGTTTTAGCTAGCCCTCAACAATAGGGGTGATAGGGGAATGCCCTCTCACTCCTCCACTTATTTTCTACCTCTCATAAAAGGATAGCAGTAAATAGTGATGCCTCTTTGCTTACTGCTGTGCTACTCCATGTCTCCATTAGCAAAATGGCTGGGCTGTGGGGACGTATCTATGTACACGTTCCAAGATACTGGCGCTGATCCATCTGTTTTGCTGGGTCCTCTTGCATCAAACTTTCTTGGAAATGGTGGAGAAATAAGGAAGATGGATTGAGTGGGATCTCACTATTTCTGCAGCTGATAGGAAACCCCAGTTTTATATGGGGGTGAGGGCAGGGGTGGAGTTTGGGAAACAAGGCTTCAGTTATGGAAGGAAAAAGAGAGAAAGGGGACAATTCCATTGCCTCAGGTACAACATGCGGATTGTGAGCCCTTCAGGGACAAGGGAAATATACATCATACCTGAAAGTACACTGCTTTGACCCGGTGAAAAGTGGTATATAAGCTTTGCTGAATAAATTAAAGGGAATTCACCTCTTTTGATCAGATTAGAGAAAAATGAGGCATCCCTAACTCTCTGTTGCTGCAGCATTTGCAGGCGAGGCGCTATCATAGTGAATTAAAAGCAAGGGACTCTAGGGAATGCTAAACCATGAACCTGGACTGAGCATTCCTGCAGGTGCCCCCATATTTGAATAAATCGGCAAATTAGTACCACTGTATGAAAGTGCAAGATGATGTATCTCTCCCAAATACTTCAATAAGAACAAAAAATCTAAAAACCCTTCCAATGGGGAAATTGGGGTTTCCAGTTGTAAATGAAACCCCCTCCCCCACATTTCTGGCTTGCGGGATCCACTGATGTCATCCGGTAGCTGCTACAGTGACTGAATGATGTCATTGGGCTGGGCCACTGTACTTTCTTGTATCTTTGCTCCCACTACTCTGTGCTGCTGCTTTTGGGTGCCGTGGTAGGGTTTCAAACATGAGGAACTATTCTCGTATTTCAGTAACACAGTGCTGCAGAAGCAGGCAACAACGTCCTGCAGCTCTGCTTAAAGGTAGAAAGAGGGGGCTGGAATTAGTACAGGGAGAGGCTGATCCTGAGGCTAGTGGACCTGGGGCTGATGCTGGGGCTTGCAGAAAGGGAAAACTGCTGATAAATTTGGAGACAAGGCGGTTGGGCCTGTGGCTTGGAGAAAGGAGGAGCTGGTGCTGGTACTGTGGTAGGCGACGGCCTATGATCCATGCTAATTGAACTAAGCAGACAGGCCTAACCAGCTTGACCTGTAAATGCAGCCTGTGGAGAGGCTATAGGATTGCACATCCCCCAATATGCTGCTATAAACCATGGATTTAATAAGTATGATTGTAGTGACCTAGACAAGTAGAATTTGAGTCTGAGAAAATAGAGAAATATGTTATGCTCACTGATAAGAGAATGCAGCTGTAAGGGATTTAATTAAAACTGATGATAGAGAAGCTGCAGAGCCCTGCTCCCCTGCACGTACAAATTGGCTCTATGGCCTTGAGAGTGTGAAAGTAACAAGTTGATGAACTGACCATTGTAATTGGGACTAGAAGGGGGGCAACCAGGTGCTGAGCCCAGACCAGAGTCCCGATTGGGTAGCCATATCAGTACCGGGACCAATAGATGGGTGAGAGGGGTACTGGGACCAATGAAAAGTTTGCCTATGCTTAGAATGGACAAGAAAGCTATAAAAGTTGTTGTTTTACTAGAAGCCATTGCTCAGCCATTTTGAAATTGCTTATTGCTTGAGCCATGTGCACATTAAACTGGCTTGGATCCTTGAAAAGACTCCTGGATTTATTTATTGCATGCTTATCTGCTGCTACATTCTTGGTGCGTTGGCCGGGAAGTGCGAGTGGTGGATAGTGTTCAAGTGAATAAATCCACGTAATTCGCCTTGAGGTTTGGACCGGTTGGAACCATGCCAATCCGACGCAGAGGAATTCCCTGGGCCCACTGATCCTCTTGTATCGGAGGGAGTTCTGCCTGGCCTCGGCAGGCACTGGTTCCGGCTGGAACAACACCTCCGACCCGGGGGAGTCCAGGATCCAACTCAGAAGCTGGTGAGGTATCGGGGACCGGATCCGTAAGTATAGTTTTGAAAACCTGTCTAGACAGATGAGTTAGAACTGCAGTGTTTGGTAAGACTTAAGTCTTTGTTTGAAAATCCTTGGATGAGTATTCGCGAGGTACAGCTGTTATAGAGAATCATGATTCAGCCTAGTCAGAACAGACAGGAACTTGGAATTGGTAATCTCGAGATAAATTGGAAATTGGTAAGAGAGCATGATCAACTCTCAAGACGAGCCGAGTACCCCTGCATGAGTATTCGCGGGGCGAAACCCTTGTCTTTTTGTAATTGGGAAATTGGATAAGACTAGTCAGAATAAATAGAAAGGAATGCATTCTAAGATACGTTGCTAGCATGATTGTGTGAATGAAGTGTGAATGAGAGGTCTGGCAGCACGGACCAAGCAGAGTGGACTCTGGACTAGCGCAGTTCCTAGCCGGGTGACTGCGTCTAGGTCGCAAAACGGAGGAAGCGTTTGGTGTATTGTCCGTCCTACTGTGTATCTGTTTTTTGTTCTCTGTTGAAACCACGAGTTTCCCTTCTGTTATAAATGTGAGATTATTCTGTTGAGTAATTTGTGACAGTTCACTGATTAAGAAATTGTATTAATAGAGCAGAATGAAGACCTAAAACACCTACAGTCATTTTTAGAAATCAAAAAGCTGGTCTCACCCAGTTGGTTTTAGCACAGTGAAAAAGCTGACAGGGGGCGTGTCTGAAGGAAAGAATGTATAGTGTTTTTCTAACCCCGTGCAGGCTTAAATCTAAATGCTGTTAGTTTGTGCTTATTTCAGGACAATTGTACCTGTATTATTCAATAGGTTTTTAATAATAATGTTCCTTCTGCTGTGGTTATGTAATATATCATTTATTTATCATTTAATAAGAATGTTTAGTCAGGATTGTGGGTCCCGATAGTTTTTGGGTTTAGCCTGAAAAGGATTAAGTTTGTATTAATCCCTTATGGGTTGCGGACCAAGTGAGAGGAATTTCTGTCGGCTGTATGTTCAAATTTTCAGTAAGCACTGAAACAGTTTAAATAGGAAATGATAAAGAACTGTTTTTGTTTTTCCTTTGATCTACAAAGTAATTAGATCACGACTTAACATTGATTTAAATTGTTTTTTTCTGGCATCTCTGTCCATGTGAATGAGAAGTCTCTTTTTATGAGCACAGTTCAATTGTTTCCCCGCGAGCAGAGGGGTGTGGCTTCCACATAGCCTGCAGAGGAAAAAAAAAAAAAAAGGGGGTTCTGAAGAGACTGCAGGAGATTTCTCCTAGGAATGAAAAGGGACTCCCGATTTGAAAAGTCTCTTCATTTAATCGAAGCGTGATGAATTTATAATTAGTTTTTTTCTCTGGTTTCACTAGCTCTGTTTAACCAAAAGTTTTAAAAACAAAGTTTATCTTTTTATGAATGAGTATAAGTCATTTGAATGCATGCTTCCCCTCTGTGCTGGTTACTAATGAACAAATCAGTTAGCTACACTGACCTTTACAATATTGGCTTTTAAGATAAATTAATCTGTGTTTCTGTATTTTAAAAAAAAAAAAGGAAAGGTGTACTGTATTTTATGAAAAATATCCGGAATGTCTTTTAAATATTTGCTTCCTGAACTAAAAAAATAATTTCTTTTGCAGAGACATGCTGACAGATAGCTATAGTTCTCTCTATAAGAAGCATAATGGATGTATGTGCTCAATCTAAGTGTTTCCTGCCTGCCCTATGTTTACAGAAATAATAAGTGTCTTTTCAAGTATGATCAAGAATTTCAGTAAGGGATTTACTGAAGATTATGAAATGTCTCTGTCCCAATCAGGATTTTGCCCCAGAATTTCTAGATATCCTGTCTCGTCTCTCTCTCTCTCTCTCTGTAAGTAGTTCTGTTCAGAGTGCTTAAGGGGGGGATGGAGCCCAGTCCACCGATGATGTCAACCCCCCCCCGGTGGGCGTGAACTAATGTGCCCACAGCAGAGAAGTGGATCCTTAAAAAAAAAAAAAAAAAATCAACCTCCTGGATAGAGCATTGCTAGGAGAAACAGAATCCAGGAGAGGGGGGGGGGGACTACAGATTCCCAAGTAGTTTGCTAGCCACCTCTGCAACAGGGGAATGTCCACCCCCTCCGGACTAGAAGTGAAAGTCAGCTGACCAGACTTGTTTAGAACTGAAAAAACTGCATTATACACTGAGAAGTTTTAGGACTTGATTGAACTAATGAACGGAAATTGCAAAGAACTGGATGAATTTGCGGGCATAATGGTTAAATGAAAGTTAATCAGAGGGTGTGTGAATTGTGAAAATAAATGTAACAGAGAAAGTGAATGATATTTTAGTTGAATGATGTGAGGAGGTTATCCTAATCGAAGGAACAGAGGAAGTGAAAAACTGGGTGTGAGTACGCCCATTATAGAAAAAGAAGGACATTAGAGAAGTGAATGCCCGTATCTTGACTCCACCCCAGGAGGGAGTACTTGATTGTAGAATCATAGACAGAATAAAACCAAGCACAGTGTTTCAGCACGAGAGTGGAGCAGCTATAGCGTGAGTGGCAGCCTGAGAGGGCTACAGCATGGATGAAGACTAGGCCAGACCGGACTCTCCAGTTTCCCTGGGTCCCCAGGAGTCAGTCTGAAAAATAGGGGACCAATATATGGACTTTTATGGGGGATACAGGAGCAGAATACTAAAGCCAGTAGCCCCTGTGTTTTTCTCGCAAAGCCTTTTCTGCAGAACCACATGTGTGAACTAGAAAAAAAAAAAAATAATAATGTACCAGTTCCTGTATATGCCTGAATGCCCTATTCCATTTTTGGGCCGAGACCTGCTTGCAAAGCTTCAAGCACAGATATCCTCTGTTGAAGGAAGAAAAAAATGAAACTCAAAATCTGCTGGCCTGATGGTGTTAACTGTCCCCAAGAAGAAGAATGGCGGTTCTATTCACCTGCATCCAAAGCAACAAGCTGTACACTTACCAACCTCATAGCCCCACCTGGAGGATGGGCAGAAGATAATCCACCTGGCCTAGCAAAGAACATAGCCCCTGCCATTGTCACCCTCAAGCCAGTCAAGAAGCCTGGGACAGGTGATTACCGCCCAGTGCAGGATCTAAGAAGAATGAATGATGCAGCTGAAACTATACAACCAGTGGTACAAAAATCCTTATATTCTCTTGGAACTGATCTCTGCTGAAGCTATACATTTCATCATTCTGGACTTAAAAAGATGTTTTTTTCTGCATACGCTTAGCCCAAGACCCCACTACAAGGAGGCGGGGCCAACTCATCTGGACAAGATTACCTCAAGAATTCAAGAACTCGCCTCACTCAGCAAAAGATTTGACAAGTTATCCAGAAACTCCAGAGAAAAAAAAAAAAAGAAAAAATTCTACTTCAATATGTGGACAACTTGCTCATAACCACCAACTCAGAAAGTGAATGTCCACCAGCCACCAGTGAACTCTTGCACCTTTTTAATGAGGCTGGATACAAAGTCTCAAGAGCCAAAGCATAATTATGTCAAACAAGTTAAATACCTAGGATTCCAGTTGTCCAGCGGAATTCGACGCCTGGAACCCTTACCAGAACGCAAAGCAGCTGTATGCAGTATTCCTACTCCAACCACCAGGAGGCAAGTGAGAGCCTTCTTGGGTGCCACAGGGTACTGTTGTATATGGATCCCCAATTTTGCGCTGCTAGCAAAACCATTGTATCACATTGTATCAAGCTACCAAAGGAATGAAAAAGTCTCCATTGGAATGGGGACTTGAATAGGAATGCAGTCTTTTGATCTTTGAAAACCGCTCTGATGTTATCACCAGTTCTGGGTCTACCCGATGTCCAGAAAACCTTGCAGTCTCTATGTTCATGAGTCGCAAGGAAATGTTCTGGGAGTGTTGGACCTTATTTGAGAAGCTGTTACAGCTACAGCCTTCCTAGTAAGCAAAAACTAAAAGAAAAATCACTTTGAGATAGAATCTTCAAGTTACTGTACCACACTCTGTTCTAACCATTATGAAACACAAAGGAAATTACTAGCTAACAAATCTATGAATGTTGAAGTATTAGAGTATGTTGTGTGAAAACCCCAGATACAACTGAAGGGTCAGTCAAGCTTTCAATCCTGCTATGTTATCAGTTAGTCTTGATCCCCTGATCATGACTGTTTAGAAATTATGGACACTGTATTCTCAAGCCACCTGGATTTGACTGATGTCCCTCTGGAGAACCCTGAACAGACTTTCTTTGTGGCTGAAGGCAGTTTCATCATCAATGGACATTGTTGTGCTAGATATGCAGTGGTGACCCCTGATTTGGTAGTTGAGTCCTCAGCCCTGGCCCCAGAAACTTCACCACAGAAAGCTGAACTGATAGTCCTCACTAGAGCACTAACAATAGGAAAAGAGCCCTGTCTAAATGTGTACCCAGATTTCAAGTATACCCTTACAACCTTGCATGCATATGGGGCCCTGTACAAAGAATGAGGGTGGATAACCTTAGGAAGCAAGTCCATTAAGTATAGCCCCAAGATATTGATATTAATAGATACATACTGCCTATAGATCTCAGAATTTAGGAAAAGTAGAATGTATGAATAGAACCCTGAAATCTCAGTTGTCTAAACTTTGCCAAGAGGTTTACCTGAAGTGGCCCCAGGTTCTTCCCATAGCCCTTCTTAGGATATACTTAGCCCCTGCTAAGTCTTTAGGAGTTTCCCCTTTTTGAGATTCTGTATGGACAACCCCTGCCTATTGTATAGGAAATAAAAGGAGATATGAGACAGATAGGATCTGAAATTATTAGACATGAACTATTGGTTTTAAGTTCTGTTTTGCAGGAGTCTTCATACCTGAGTACAAAATCGATTACTCATCAATTTGCCTGCATCCTTTCAAGCCTGGAGTCTCGGTGTGGATCAAAGAGTGGAGAAAGATACTGTTAGCCCTGCATTGGAGAGGACCCTATGTCGTCATCCTGTCAACTCCAACTGCAGTAAAAGTCGCAGAATTTGAACCTTGGATCCATCATAATCAAGTGAAGCCAGCAGCTGCTCTTGAACCTGATCACTGAACTACTGTACAGCATCCTGAGACTCCATTGCACCTCACCCTACGACAACAACCACGGACCTAAGACTTATTGGTCCCTCAGAAACTGCACTGTTTCAAGACTGTTTGTTTATCTGAAGGTAAGCCTCGCATCTGGAAAAAACTGCAATCATCAGAAAGAGACTGTGTTGTGTTAAGAAATTGAATCTTCTAAGAGACTGTGTTTAAATACTCTGAAAAGACTGTTTTGATCTCCTAAAGAGTGAACTGCTCTAAGGAAGCAATAATAGCCTAAGAGACTATGCTATGATATTTTAAGAAATTGAGACATCCCAGAGGACAGTGATACTTTGGAATCTACAGCCCTACTCCTGCCAAAAAGTTGGTAGGTCTACGTACGGCAGAAGCTTGAGGATCTACAATCAACCCTACATCTGTTATCTGTTGTGGAAGTCGACAGTTCCACCAATTTTCCAGAGACTATGCCCATTATGAATTATTATTATTGCTTTATTTTGTCAGCAGCCTTGGAGTGCTTTGAAATGACTTTTGCCTTATCTCCCTGGGCAGCCTGTATAAGTACAACATGAACTGGACCGAAGGTCACTCAGACCTTGTTTTATCATTCTTCCTATACTTGCATTGGTATACTCTCCAATCCAAAAGTTGTTCTAGATCTTGACTTTCTACAAGGCTATGCAAGCCACCGTTGCAATTCCTCATACCACCACCAGAACTTGTTTCTTTAACTTACTGGAGCAATAGCATCTAGTCTCCACACTTCTGACTGTTTCTATTGTGGAGGAACTAAGATGGGAGATCAGTGGCCCTGGGAGACGTAAGAACTGAACTATTCTATCCTATACAATCAGACTGATTTACATAATACTACTAGTGAGTGGGTATTGGCCCACCCCATTGTTGACAGTTTGTGTTTTGTTCGGACTGGACCACAATCTACTACGAAGGATGGACAGCTGGTCTGTCTAAATCAGAAGCTTTACGACAGCACAACAAAAGATGCAACTGAACCTTCTAATCCTTTAGTTCTTTTCCCCACTCTTGCCAAACTATGGACTTTGACTATCTGCCTGTTGCTCCCTTGTTTCTTGCCATTTTGCTTGCAAATGATAACTTCAGTTATTAATAACACTGTAGAGCGTAAGACAGCTACAAAGATGCTAGCTATGTGAACTTACTACCCTATACCACAGAGTGATACCTTTACCTAGTATTATGTGATTTGATTCTCACACCTTATTAACATGCGGGTGAGAATAATCAAAGGGGGGAATGTGGTAGGCGACGGCCTATGATCCATGCTAATTGAACTAAGCAGACAGGCCTAACCAGCTTGACCTGTAAATGCAGCCTGTGGAGAGGCTATAGGATTGCACATCCCCCAATATGCTGCTATAAACCATGGATTTAATAAGTATGATTGTAGTGACCTAGACAAGTAGAATTTGAGTCTGAGAAAATAGAGAAATATGTTATGCTCACTGATAAGAGAATGCAGCTGTAAGGGATTTAATTAAAACTGATGATAGAGAAGCTGCAGAGCCCTGCTCCCCTGCACGTACAAATTGGCTCTATGGCCTTGAGAGTGTGAAAGTAACAAGTTGATGAACTGACCATTGTAATTGGGACTAGAAGGGGGGCAACCAGGTGCTGAGCCCAGACCAGAGTCCCGATTGGGTAGCCATATCAGTACCGGGACCAATAGATGGGTGAGAGGGGTACTGGGACCAATGAAAAGTTTGCCTATGCTTAGAATGGACAAGAAAGCTATAAAAGTTGTTGTTTTACTAGAAGCCATTGCTCAGCCATTTTGAAATTGCTTATTGCTTGAGCCATGTGCACATTAAACTGGCTTGGATCCTTGAAAAGACTCCTGGATTTATTTATTGCATGCTTATCTGCTGCTACAGTACTGGTGTCGGGACTTAGAGAAGAAGGAGGGTGCTTGTGCTGCTGTGGTTTGGAGAAAGGGGGCTGGTGCTGGGGCTTGGAGAAAGGGGGAGCTGATGCTGGGGTTCATGTTTGGGCTTGGTGGGGACTGGTGCTGATGTTGCGACTTAGAGAAGGAGGGCTCGTGTTAGGGCTGATGCTGGAGTTTGAAGAGCAAGGGTGCTGGTACTGGGACTTGGAGAAGGGGTGCCTGGTGCTGGAGGTGGCGGTAGTGCTTGAAAATGGTGCTGTCATTGAACGGAATCCACTGAAAAATCCCCAAAGTTTTTCTTCCATGACACAAATACACTACCCCCTATTTTTCTGACCCTGTGAAAATGCCCAATTGCCTCAACAATAAACCCCTAAATTTCCAAACACTTAGGGGTATGTTTACTAAACCGTCTTAATGTTACCGGCGTTAATTGCAGTCTTACTGTGACGAATGCCATATAAGGTAGTGGGCGTTCCAGTCTTAAGGTAGCATTTCGGGTTATCGCGCGATAAAGTCCGTTATCGTGCGATAGAGGGAGCTGTGGCATGTTAACGCGCGTTAGCCTTAATTAGGCGCGCTGACCTACCAACACAACAACAGAGGTGTAGCACACTGGTTAATACATTGACTGCTGATACAGTGGTTATGAGTTTGATCCCCCAGTGGGCTCAGTTAAAAGACTGTTTGAGGCAATCCCCTTTCCTGCTTATAACAGTAAGACACATCCCAACAATTTGCACTGCCAGCCAAAAAAGCCTCACCCCAGTGCTGCAACCTAATGCACCTTTTAGGGCACATCATAAAGCACCACGTCATCCAAAGCAGGTCATAATGTGCCCCAGAGGGCGGCAGGAAAGGTTGGCACCCTCCAAGGCAGCATATAAGGCACCCCATAAGCTGGCCAAACCTAAGGTGCCGCGAAAGATGCCCCAGGGATGCCAAGGTGACACAGGAGATGGTGCCCAGGGGCACAAAGGTGCCCCAAAGTCACAAGCATGAAATGTATGGCTCAAACACAGATGTAATCATAACACTGCACAGAGCACCAAGGAAAGGCAATGAACAAGTGATGGAAGGAAGTAGATGACGGAGCTCATGGACTAGCCAAATGTGGCAGCAGGTAAAGTGGACAAACATATCGGGGGCAGCTGTACCAATGTACAGGGTGATGGTAATGTACAGAGCAACAATGACAGTGTGTGGCAGAGGATGGGGATACGTGTCCACCAGAGGAGGTAGAGGTGGCAGGATAAGTGCAATGACAGAAGGACAGAGGAGAGCAGTGCCATGCAGACACAGGAGAGGCAAGCATGAAGAGTCAACAATGCAGAAAGGTGTGCCAGTGCAGGACATTGGGTAGCAGCCTGCACATTAGGGCAGGTTGCCACACAGCTGGCACACACACATAGACGGACAGAAGGATGGATGGCAACAGTGATGGGGGTATAATGTGGCGGCAGCACAGATCTGTACAGATATGACAGTTACACGAATGAAACGTAGTTGTGTAGGACAGCCATAAAAAAAGGGGAACAGAGAGGAATCAAACCCATGACCTCTGCTATTAAAGTCATTGCATTAACAATTGTGCTACATCAATATGGGAGTTACTATACCAATGGCTGGCTACAGAAAGAGTGCATGTTACCATAAAACTGTCTGCTGTGGTTACCAGGATAGGATAGAACCAACAGTACCCATAATACAATTCACATGCAGAGCAGCAGTCTACATCTGCTCACCAGATGTGGTATGCACCTCTACAGCATGTCAGCTTGGTAGGGGGAATGACCGTGCGTGTTACTGGCATAGAGTACACACAGGCCATGCCAATGTGCATGTTCTGTGCTCACCCTGAGGGTGAGGTGGAGTGGCCAGCACCAGGTCTGCAGTACCTGGGTTGGTTGAGGTGGGCTATGCTGCAGGTCTCCATCAGTGCCAGTGTGTGACACATATTTGTTGCAGACACCTTTAGGAGGTCTCTATGTCCATTTGTAATTGCCATTCATATGTGGCCCTTGTGGACCATGATGCACACAACATAGTGCATATCTGCTGTGCTTGCTATGGGCACCTGTTTAGAGAGCAGGGGTGTGTCAGGGGCTCACATGGCGACAATGTACTTAGCAAACTGCCCTCTCTGGGTCAGGGTGGGGGGACATGATATGCCCCCAACAGACCCGCACTCTCAACCTTTGCAAGGGGGGGGGGGCAGCAGTGGAGGTACATGAGGACAGGCTGTGGGACCAGCAACCCCAGTCCTGGTGGCAAATGGACAGCTGCTGAAGATCCACACTTGGGACAGGACCACTGGCAGATAGGGAGTGGGCCCAGTCAGCTCAGCTGCCCCCCACTACGATCTGCCATTCACCAACAGAGGGCAGTCAGCATGCACCTGTTGCACCCTGCAAGGTGGTGCAGCCATACAGATGCTAACTGCAGACAGTCTGCTAGCTAGCATATAGCACATGTTCCTGGAGGAACTGTGTGCACCCAAAACTGAGATGTCAGCACGCACGCATGTCAATGATTGGGCCCCAGAAAAGAGAACGCACAAATATCACTTGAGAAAAATACTGCAAAGCACTATGGGGGAACCTAGCCATGCCATGGTCACTGCTCAGTCAGGGTGAGGGTGACCCCCCCAGCATGACATGCTGTGGTCACCCTGTCCATGCAGGGGGTGGTCGGGCACTACAATGTCCCAGCCATTGCCCTATACCCTGTGCAAATGCATCCTGCCCATACCACCCTGTCCGGGCCATACCCACAGTACCTTGTTCCTCATTATGCACATTGGCAGGCTAACACTAGAAAATGTGCAAGCAATGTGGGCTCAGTAAGGTGTAGGCAGCCACAACACACTGGATAGACAGACACACACTCCCACACCTATGCCAGCATTGTGCAAATATAGAGGTTTGTGGCAGCCCTGGCCACCACACCAGTCCTGGGCTCAGTGCGGGCATTGCTATGGTACTCAATACTGTTAGGGTCACTCCCCGGGGTGGTAAACACTGTCAGAATCACAAACTGAAACACACTCCACAGATATCAGAAAAGTTGCTATGATGAATCTCTATCAACAAATTGTGTTTAACTTAGGATTTGTTAGCTGACATTAATTATAGAAACCTTTTGATATATGTGGAACATGTTCCCAAGTTTAGGACGGCATTGCTAAAGTATGCAGGTGCCAGTATTGGGAGATGCTGCTCCGCGCAGGGCCCAGCAGCCTGACTCTCCATGAGGCTTTGGATAGTGGAGCCTGTGGGTGTTTATGCCCCTGTTGGCCGCTGCTGTAGGGCAGAGGTTCCCAACTCCAGTCCTGGTGGGCCAAACACGGTTCAGGTTTTCATGCTGTCCCTAATGAATATGCATGAGATACATTTGCATATAATGGGGGCGGCGTATACAAATGCAGCACAGGCATATTTATTAGGAACAGCATGAAACTTGAATGGTGTTTGGCCCTCCAGGAATGCATTTGGGAAACAGTGCTCTAGGGATTGCACATTGGTGATTGGTGTCTGTGCTCTGTAGGGTAAAATATAGGCATTCCAGGCATGTTTATTTTATCTGCAATAAAAGTTCCATCTTTATTACCATGGTTTAGTACTTGGTTAAATATGGGGACAGGGTTGGTAGGAGCCACAACTGGGACTTGAACTTGTGACCTTCTGCTCCTGAACACACTGGCCCTGTGTACTGCACCACACTGTTGCCACCAGGACAGCTCATTCCCTGGGTATACCATGACTGTTCATCAGACAGACCCTGCCTGTTGCAGTGCACGGCACCCACCTAAACAGGACTTGGCCATGGTCTGCTGTGGGCAGATGTCACTGCCCCCTCTGCCATCAGCACCCCTCCGTCACCATGCTGACATGCCATTATGCTGGTGGTGCGCAGTCCCAGGCCATCCAGTGTGCCGGTAGGCAGCTGCCTATGGTGTGGGTTCTCGGGTAGGGGTGCCTACATGGACATGAGCGCTTTCCCTCGGCACTGCCTGCCAATGTTCTGTGCCCTTGGGTTACCTGCTGGATAATATCCCCTATGACACTGTGGGACACACACTCGTGCCCATGTTGGACCCTCGTCAGTTGCTGTCTTGCTGCTTTACATTTTGGCATTCCTATGTGCCACTTAGGCATCTGCCTTGTCTGCACTGGACCACAGAAACAGAAACTTATACGGTGCAGGGGACTGTTCTGTATTTACAATAAACAGGTGCTTAAAACTTTGATAAACTGGGGTAACTATTTACATATAGGCTTCATATCAGGTCCTATCATAGATTAATGATGGTGTGTTGGTGCATGTGAGATGGTTGTTAGTACACCTACGTCTAGGTAGTGTTTGAGGAAGAGGTGGTGTTTTAAAGCCTTCCTGAGTTGTATTAGGTCAGGGATTGCCCGGATGTCAGGTGGTAGGGCATTCCAGCATCTGGGTGCGCAGAATCTAAATGCCCTGTTTACTGTTGCCTGGGTGCATTGAGTTACTGTTTTAGGGAATAACAGTGTGTTTATTGCTGCAGATCTTCTGGCCCTGTTGGGGGGAGTCATGTGGGTGAGCTCTGTGAGTGAGGCGGAGGAGAGCCCACTGATGGCCTTGAAGGTCAGAAGTAGGGTCTTGAAGGTGAGTTGCCCTTTCCTACGTGCCCACTATGCTGTTGCTGCACATGTGCATGCCATAACAAACCTGCCCAATCTAAATGACAGAAACCCTGATCAGCACTATTTCAATGTGGGATCATTCACTTTGTAGGGTGACAGAGCATAGACCCTTCCAAACATGATATCTTAATTTTTACGCTTTGTCAGTAGTGTTGCTTTATGTTTATCATTAATATCACTATTGGCCAGCTTGGTTATTGGGATTTTAAATGTTGTTCTGGTCATTTTATATGTTTATTTGCCTTTTTGGTTCCTGCACATGTATCACAACTATCACTTATCTAGGTTTCCCTGCCTTTGCTGCACATTGCTGACTTAAATAGTTTCTCTTTCCTGCACATGTGCCTAACGCGAGGGTTTCACTGGCATTAGTGTTCAGACCCAGATTTCACAGCGTTATTGTGCCTGGAGCCTCTCCCCTCCCACTCTCCGCCCATTGACCCCTTCTCTCCACCCTCTGGGAAGCCTTACTCCACCCTTCAGACCCGGATTTCACAGCGTTAGGGTGCCTTAACGTCACCGCTGCGTTATCGCGCGATAAGTGACCTACAATGTTACATTATCATGCGATAACGGTTTAGTAAACATACCCATTAGGAACAGAAATCCTATCTTTCATTCTTACAAGACCAACATTAAACCCAATTCTCTTTACAAAGCTGTTAAATAAACTATGCAGCCATCAAAACCAGTAAAACAATAGTTCAAAACATTTAGCCTCCCCATGTTCATTGAATTTTGAGTTTTTAACCATGGTCAGTCCCTGCAGGTAAACCCATTGCCTTCCTGAAAGCCTGATGCATCAATACCAGGTCGTAACCATCTCACTGTGCAAGCTGCCCCAAGTCCTTCTTGAAAGGACAGGCTATTGCAGTCGTAAAAATGCATCTTTTTCAATTTTTTTGGATTAGAGTAGACTATTCTTCCAGTCTTTTTAAGTATCACCTTTCATTTTATCTACCTTCTCTGGCATGTCTATTCTACTGCAGATTTTTCTGTCATTTGAAAATAGGTACATTTTACCTTTCATCTCTTCCAAAATGTTAAACTGAACAGGATTTTACTTATTTTAATTAACAGGTTTTTTAATATCTTTTTATCCTTAAGTCAAAGCAGTTCACATTACAACTCAGAACAGTTTACATTAAACAATTTTAAGGGGTGTGGGTGGCATGCATGGAAGGTTGAACAACTTGGACTATTTATAATATTAAACGTCATGAACCATTTACAAGGTTGGAATCCGATGGAGAGAAGGGAGTCATTTGGGTTCTGTCTGTGGGTTTAGGCCATGGTCATTTGTATGTGGTTTATTATGTAGTTGATGTTAGGAGATGCTGCCGAAATATTCAATAAACAGGAATGTTTTTAGCTTTTTTCGGAAGTCCTTACTATCCTCCGTACAAGGGGTACAATGGAGGACAGTAAGGACTTCCATTGTACAAAGGGTGCGGTAAAGTTAACCTATGGCTGAGGTGTCCTATTTGTTGATCTTTATTTTACTTGTGTATAATTAAAGATTGCAATGTCAGGAGTCATTTAGTGGCATGTTTTTTACTTTGCCTTTAGTTTTCAGAGCAACACTTAACCAACACCTACTGTGGGGAACAGTGCCAATTTTATTGACAGGCAGATGGTGGGGGAGTTATTTATTATCAGCTGTAAAACTAGTCTTAGAAACATTTATCTTCAATTAAATAAAACACACGCAGGATTTTTTTTCATTACGAAGCGCTGGAAAAGTATCTTATTTTAGTGAAATTGCACATCAGCCCTTTACAGAACATAAAAAAGGTCTTTCTTCAGAAAAATTTGTGAGACAAGCAGTTTGCAAATATGTTTAATGCAAGAAAATCAGCATCGCCTATGTTTTGTACAGCCAATGCTAAACAGCACTTGCTAACTATTTCCTTAAAACCAAGGAATAAAATCCAGAAATCTACTGGTGACTTAAAACAACTCAGTTGTGAGCTTTAGGTTCCTGCAGGTCAGAATAGTGAATATTTATCATGTCAGGTGTCATATAGATTTGTAGCCCCCTTTACTCTGTCTTCTGGGCATTACTGGGGGGAAGGGGGTGAACTATTTTTCAGTGTTCACTTCTTCCCACTGATACACACATGGCATAAGTCCTTTGATGGGGAGACGGGATTTACTACTTCATGGTCCAAGGTGTGAGATCACTCTGGGGACATATGCAGTGTTCCAAATTGAAGTCTTTACTGAACTTAACCAATGCCATGATACATTTCATCCAATCCTTCAAAATCACAGTACAGCAGCTGACAAAACAAATTCTAGCTCACAACTCTACAATTGCATCTCCTCCTAACTCTCTCATGGAATTTCTTTCATTCTCAGCAGGTCTCCTTTCCCTGGGCTCCTGGGTACCTATTGCGGATCTCGGGTGGTACCTGTTTTCTTTCAGAGGATCAGGATTCTCTCTGAATCTTTATTCCTCTGATTTTACTTCAAGAACATTCCTGGCTGTTGTTCTCAAACAGGTCTTTACTAGTGCAACTCCTGGTTCTCAGTGCGCTCTTCCCTTCCGCTTCTCTGTAATCCCAAATCTGTTAGTTTTCCAACTCCTTGTCCTAGAGGCTCAATCTACCCTCTGGATGAGAGGCAGACTCTCGGAAAAGGCTATCTCCTCTTGCTCCTACTCACACCAGAGCTCAGGACCTGACTTCCTTTTTACAACTCAGTCTCCTCATGTGACCACTGACCAATCCTTTGCATTGTATTACTGTAGCCATTCCTGATGGGAAGTACCAGAGTTAGTGGCTAGTATAGGGACTCTCACATTTCCCTAGACACATGACTTCCAGTGCCCTCAGAGAGGAGAGGGACCTTTTTGATAAGGGGGGCAAGGGAACCCCTTACGGATGGGAAGCAGGATGCATGCTGAATGTGTTGCAGGCAAATTTCCAAACTACAAATACCCCCTCCCCCCCCGAAAGGAAAGGAGGTTTTCCAAGTTGAAGCCAAACTGCAATAGACTCATTAGTAGGTAGTGCCAAATTCCTGCCTGGGTTTCGGGGTTTGTTCATAGTTTCAGTTGAACTGATGACAGTAACCTCAGACTGATCTATTACACCAAGGACTGACTACCAGTTTTTGCAAATCCTTTTAAGCCCAAAGTACGTTGGCAAACCTTTTGTAGAGAGGACCCATATGACCAAACAAAGAACTGGGGAAGTACTGAAAGCCCCACCACTCTCTTTTCCAAATTTTAAAATAAAGGTGAGGGGAGTACAAGAGACCCATATGGACCCACCACAAATAGAGCAGCATTCCAGCAGCTTGTGAAATTAATTGACCCATTTGTGTTAGATTCTGGTGACTCTCCAATACAACCAGCTGTGAGTGGGCATGTTTACATGTATAAACCTTTACACCTGGGGGAATTCTGTACAAAAAAATGTAAAATTCTGTGCAAAAATTTCAAAATTCTGCATGCGGTATTTTAAAAAATTGCCAAATTCTGCATGCTTTATTAGTAAATTTTTGCGCAGAATTCCCCCATCATAAAGCTTAACTATTTTCAATAACATCATATGGATGCAAAAGTTGGTCAATGAAAAAGATGGACAGGAAGAAAATTGATGGCAAGGTCTCAGTCAGTTTCGAATGCAAAAGTACCAATCATAGTGGCCACAGAACCTTCCTCTCTAGAGGAATCAAGAAGGTTAGTCAAGTCTAAACTGTCTATAGAAATTCCCGAGGTCTCTATCCGTTTGCACTGGTAACATCCCTCTTGGGTGCTGGCAAGTAAAAGGCACGAGCCAGTGATGGCAACAATTCAGTCAAAACATTCAGATTCTCAGGTCATATATCTCTTAAGCAATTCCTTAGCAGAAATGAGTGGGAGCCTAGGAAAATTTACAAAGCAAATATTCCTCGCTCTCATAACGTTGTCAAGGAATTCATAATTCCTATGTATAAGAATGTTATCTTTCACCGGCATAACCTGACCTGTATGGAGCGGCAGGTGCACCTACTCTTGCCACCTTGCTGGACAGACTAGATGGACCATCGGCCGTCATTTACTATGTTACTATGTAAAATTATAATCAGTATAATTTTGTACTTCTTTAGAGTCTTCAATTGTTTTTATTATTCATAGCAACTTTTCTCCTTGATGGACAGAGCAGTTCTAACTTTGCTTTTACATTTCTTAGGTTCTCTCCTCCCACTTCTGTGCTGTGGCTTCACTTAGATATGTGAAATTCAAAACTGTCGTCTCACAGTTTTGCGGTCTGCACCTAGACCTTTTTTTTTCCCTATAATTGAAGGCACTTCAAATTATGCACAACATAGAACTAAGCAGACTGAGCATCATGTTCGAAAGGTCCATCCTACGTCTCCTAGGTGTCACTAATGCTTTCTGCAGTTAGGGTAAGGCCATCTTCCACCTGGCTGTAGCTGCCAATAGTTTTGTTTTGTGGTAAAGTTAAACAGATATTCTGGCAGGAAAAAGAATGTGTCGGGAGACACGGTAAAATCTCAGTGCACACATATAAAGCAGCACGTTTCACTTAGCCTGTCACTTAGGTTGGAGAGTTTTTCTATTTATTGATTTGGACTAGGTTCAGGTCCTATAGGAGGCATATGACAGATTTCATCTATCTGGCAGCCAAGTTAGATTATTGTTCCAGCATAAAATGGCCAAATGACAAAGTGACACATGTCTAGGTGCCATATGGAAGCTTTAGGTAAAATGTTAGATGTGGTTTCCGTTCTTTTTGCAATACCCGGGCGTGGCGTGCATCCTCAGTGGCAGCCAATGAAACCCTGTTCACACCTGCTGAAATTCCTTATAATACACAATATTTATTTATTCAATTTTATTAATTTATTTAATGTTTCTTTTATACCGCGCTATTTAACATCAGTGCGGTTTACAGGTAACACATTTGTGCAGTGCAGGAGAGTCTGCACTGGACTTACAATAAAACTGGGTTTTTTATACAGGGCTAACAGGGAACCTATGTACAATTTGGCTGTCACAGGCTATATGGGCAGCTCAGCATTATTTACAGGTCTAACAACGTAACTATGTACATTCTAGCTGGCTGTCGCAGGGCGTGTGGACAGTTCCTCATTATCTACGGTTAGGGAAGCTATACACAGGGTGGTGATTTCGAGGGGGTGGGGCTCTCGAAGACAGGGCTGAAGGTGTGTGAGGGGTGGCTATGCTGGGGGTGCTGGCTTGGGTCCGGAGTGTGGGTGGCTGTGAGATGTCATCTGGTTCAGTATAATACTGGAGAAACAGATGGTGCTTCAGTGCCTTTCTAAACTGGGAGAGGTTATTGATGGCCTGGATGGCCAGTGGCAGGGCGTTCCAACAGGAAGGTGCATAGAGTGCGAAGGCTCTGTTTCTCGTGGCCTGAGAGCATTTGGTGATCGCCTTCGGGAGTATCAGAGTATTGGTGGTGGCTGATCTCCTTACCCTGTTGAGGGGGGTGGTCTGGACGAGCTCCGTGAGGGAGGTGGAAGAGCACTTGTTTATGGCTTTGTATGTCATCGTTAAGATCTTGAAGAAGATCCTGCAGTGTACCGGGAGCCAGTGCAGATGTTTCAGAACTAGGGTGATATGGTCCCTCCTGGAAGCTCCATGCAGGATTCTGGCAGCTGCATTCATTGTGAGCTGCAGGGGGTTAAGCGAGCTTTTTGGGAGGCCATGCAGTATTGCATTAGCATAGTCAAAGTGTGGCATTACTAGTGCTTGATAGACTGTCCGGAAGTCTTCCGGCTCTAGCAGCTGTTGTAGGTGGCGAAGCATCCGAATTTTGTGGTAGATCGCCTTTACCACATTGCCTATCTGGGCCTTCATGTTGAGTTGTTGGTCAAGCGTGACCCCTAGGTACCGTACCGTGGGCTTGCTGAGGAGCTCTGCATCACGTACCTTCAGTGAGGAGGGCGGAGTGAATGCAGGGTTCCTGCTGATGAAGAGGACCTCCGTCTTCTTGAAATTTATTTTGAGCTTCTGCGTGTGTAGCCAATCTGTGACCACATCGAAGCAGGTGGACAGCGGAGAGAGGTCTGGATGCTCCATCGAGATTGGCGTGTATAGCAAAACGTCATCAGCATAGATTAGACAATTGATGTTGAAGGATTGGATGAGGGCGCAGATGGGTTGCATGTAAACATTGAACAGTAGGGCTGAGAGTGAAGATCCTTGTGGCACGCCCTTCTCTTGTGGGAAAGGTGAGGAGGTGGAGGGGCCAGAACGGACATGCTGCCATCTGTCAGTCAGGTATGATGCACACCAGGCCAGTGCTGTGCCGTGGACTCCCTTCTCCCTAAGGCTTGATAGGAGTTGTTCGTGGCTGACAGAGTCGAAGGCAGCAGCAATGTCCATGAAGATAAGGGCAAACCTTGTCTAATGTTGTCCAATCCTATGATTAATGTACTGAATATATAACCTCCCCCAATCCCTAATATCAACCGATGCAACACACAGTCCTTCAGAAGCAGAATCAGCTTGTCCTTGATAAGTCCAGCCGGTCCATGGCTGTCATCGGGTATCACTTTATGGTCAAGAAGGGTGGTAAGGAAATCTATCCTTCTGAGGAGATTAACAGCCCCCTATAACAGTGGTTCTCAACACAGTTCTTGTAGGATTACCAAATAGCAAAGTGTGCCTTTGAGTCAGCGCTGACTCCTGGTGACCCAGCATCTCCTAGTATTTCTTGGCACCTTGAGCAGAAATGGAGCGCCAAGCCTTTCTTCTGAGGCAATGGAGAGTTAAGTGACTTGCTCGAGGCCACGTAGAGTGTTAGTGGGAATCAAAGTCTGATCTCTTGGTTACCAAGCCAGTGCTCTAACACTAGGCTACTCCTCCACACCTGTAAAATTACAGTCTATTTTCCCAGGAAATTCAGAAAGAATATTTATCAAATATAGTTTCATTGAACAGAGACAGTGCATCCAAGTAGATCTCATGCATATTTTTTGAAGGCAGTTTGTCCAAAAGGGTTAGTTTTGCACATTACGTCAAATAGCTGTGCAAGAGCTAAACAACATACCAACCAATATAAGCTCTTATAATCCAATACTGACAATTACAACAAATCCTCAAGCAAAATCACAATTCTAACACAGGCAAAGTGACCTCAGGATAGCTCAATATCTTGCACATAGTGAAAATATCACTGTAAAGAGCAGCTGACGCTCACATCATTGGTCACCAAAGCCTGACATGCTCTCATCAACATTCTCCACACATACTTAAAAAACACTAAACCAGACCAAATATCACTGGGACAAGACTCCTTATCCAATTACACAAGCATACACTTCCACACCACACATACAAATAAGCGTCTTATTGATTTTCAAATTATGACGATCCAAATTTATCAATCTACATCAAGATCCGCTGGGACTGCATGTATATCCCTATAAAGGAAAAACATGTAATAAATAGCGGGGGAAATGGTGGTTTGAGTGGCGAAGAGATCTTCTTTTGGTTATTGTTTAACCCCTGATGAAGCCTTTGGTTGGCGAAACAGCAGCTCCTGTAGGGTTATGTATCTGATTATAGAGGATGGAATTTTGAAGATGTCTCCTTCCCCGCTGAACTTGTAGCTTGTTAGCTATGAAGATCGCATTCAACTATCGGCTCTGGTTGAGACTGCTGGAAGATTAACGTTTTTGAAGATAAGTAATTGTAGACCCTGTTGGGTTGGCGATATGTCTAAGTATTTATTACATGTTTTTCCTTTATAGGGATATACATGCAGTCCCAGCGAATCTTGATGTAGATTGATATATTTGGATCGTCATAATTTGAAAATCAATAAGACGCTTATTTGTATGTGTGGTGTGGAAGTGTATTCTTGTGTGATTGGATAAGGAGTCTTGTCCCAGTGATATTTGGTCTGGTTTAGTGTTTTTTAAGTATGTATGGAGAATGTTGATGAAAGCATATCAGGCTTTGGTTACCAATGATGTGAGCGTCAGCTGCTCTTTACAGCGATATTTTCACTATGTGTAAGATATTGAGCTACCCTGAGGTCACTTTGCCTGTGTTAGAATTGTGATTTTGCTTGAGGATTTGTTGTAATTGTCAGTATTGGATTATAAGAGCTTATATCGGTTAGTTTTGCACATACCATGACAGTCATGACCCTCACTCCTAAACCAGGGTATTTGGAGTACAATCCCAGACTCTCAAATTGACTGCTATTACTCAGTGTAGTACTTGCATTGTGCCAAAGAGCGCCTCCTTCTGGAGTTCATAAGATGTAACATATATGGACAACTTACCAAGGTGAGATGGGAAATTCCTCTTAATCAAGCCTGTGGCACCCAGTATGATGGGAAAATTTTCTGCATCCTTCTGCCACATGCTCTTAGTCTCCAACTGCATTGCTTGGTACTTAAAGACCTTCTCTTTCTCCACTCAATGCACAGAATAAATCCTTGTGGATATCCTAAAAAACAGCTGGTCCCCAAGGGCTGGGTTGGGAACAACTGTTCTACTATAAGGGAAGAAAATTGATGCCTTTGAATTATGGTGCTGGCAGCGAATACTGTGTATACCATGGACTGCCCGAAGAACAAACCAGTTGGTACTAGAGGAGATCAAACCTAAGCTTTCTTTAGAAGCTCAGATGACAAGACTTCGACTTTCATACTTTCGACACATCATGCGAAGAGAGAGAGATCATTAGAGAAAGACATCATTCTTTGCAAGATAGAAGGTCAACGCAAAAGAGGAAGGTCAGCAATGAGATGGATCGATACAATAACAGCAGCTACGGGTACCAGTCTGTCAACAATGAGCCGCCTGACTGAAGACCGAACACAATTTAGGATAGCTATCCAGAGGGTCGCCATGAGTCGACTCCGACTCGACGGCACTTAACAACAACAACATTACTGGGCAGAAAGTTCATATTTTCCATGGCACAACCTTTGCTGAATTTTCAGCTTGAATGTATGTGTTACTTTAGCTTTAAAAATTACCTCAGGAAGACTGAGCACATACATTTATACCTGCTGTTTGGTGTGCATAATTTTTCTGAAGTAAAATAAATATATATTTATCTATTTATTTATCAGGTTTTATATATGAGAGCTTTATCATTTCAGTCAAAGCGGTTTACATTGTAACTTAAACTTACTAATGTACATTAAACAGGAACATTGATAACTTGGATTTTTATGAGGCAATGGAGAGTTAAGTGACTTGCCCAAGGACACAAGTAGTGCTAGTGGGAAAATCCAAATATCTAGATGTATTTGCATATAGGGCCAGTGCAGGGGTAGTAGGCACTCGAGGTAAACCTTCAGCTTTGCCGTCTTCCACCCAAATGAACTGTCAAGGTCTTCGTACCTCTCCACCTAAGAATCTGCTAATTAAACTCAACATCAGTCTTCACAGAACAGTCCTGCACAGGATGGACCATCACGCTTGTTTTGTATATATTTACATAATGAGGGCAATTTCCAAAAGCTATTTATCCAGGTAAATGGGCTATTTGAAAACTGCCCCACTCCCTGTGACTGTCAGGGACCTGTTTATTCTGGGTTTTCCTCCATTTTGTGCCTATGAGAAAATGCTTAGTAAAAAGGGCCCTAAGTCTGGCCAATAGCTGCCACAGTTAATTGATGGCGGGCACTCCCTGCCCACACAGGGACTGTGATTGCCTGCCTCCACAACTCCCCCATTCCTAGCTGGCTGAAGCTGCAGAGGTCAGGCGCAGAAATGACACCTGGATTGTCTTTATGACAGCTTGATACGTTTCCTATGAGTTATTACACACTGTGAACTCCAGAAAGAAGCTGTCTTTGGCATGATGCAAGTATAACGAGGAGCACTGGCCGGATATTCTAGAGACTGGGATCATGCCCAATACTCCCTCGCTGACAAATGAGGCTCATTTCTGTCAGGGCCGGCCCCAGAGTTGGTTCAAGTTGTTGGTGCCCTAGGCAAACCTTAAGCTTTACACCTCTCCTGGCTACCAAAATCTATTGTTAATCTTTAAATGCCCTGCTCTTTATCACCCCCCCCAAGAGGTGGTTGCCCTAGGCAACAACCTAGTTTGTATAGTGGTTTGTATAGTTTTAATGCGGTTTAAGCACTTTAAAGGAGCTAAAGCTGTGAAAATTTTAGGGGCCGATTTGTACAAGAATTGCTGTTTAAAGATCACTGTGAACAACGTATCTTTATATGAATTAGGACAAAAGACTGCAAACATTACAAATACAGCATACATCGAGGCTCTAATTGTTTAAAGATCTGTGGACATTGAACATCCCCACAGCTATTGCTTCTTACATTATTAACCGCACGGTGCTATTGAGGTCATTGATGCTAACTAGCAAAACTGTTTCCTATAATTGGCATGTTGGCCTAAAGGACAGTTGCTATTGTAAGTCTGAGACCTCTTTATTCCGTTAAAATAATGTTATTCCTTGAGATAGAATAAGTACTGTCTCTAAAAGTGAGTTTGCAACCATTATATTTGATTATATTGAACGTTGTTCTTTTTGGTAGTTACGATTAGCGTTCAAACACTAGACCACTTGATACGTGTGTATAGTGGTTGGGCCAGCCCTGATTTCAGTCATGGTATGTGCAAACTAAGCTCATTGGAGACACTACTCCGCCAAAGTATAAGATACAGACACTGAGCCACTGGCTTGGGGACAAATTGAAGCCCAGGACTATAAAATAAAAATCAAGATAAACCAGTGGCCTTAGTAACACTTGTAGCTAGTGCTGGTCTTGCTTGGGGTATGTGTCTTATTTATTTTAGATTAGGGGGACCTGGACAGGGAAAGCATGTAGGCATATCCATTCCACCTACTTTATAAAGGCAGCATATACAGTACTATATAGGCCTATCCAAATTCCAGCAAACCCGTCTCCAGAGGATCCAAAACACCGCTGCCCGCCTTATCACTCACTCCACCCCCCGGGACCACATAACACCTCTTCTCCTTCACCTTCACTGGCTACCTGTCTCTTTCCGCACCCAATATAAGCTGCTTTGCCTTGTATATAAAGTCCTTCACACTAATACTCCACAGTACCTAGCAGACCTTATTTCTTTCCACTCCCCCAGGCACACTCCCCGCTCTTTTCACCTCAATCGTCTTACTCTTCCCTCTCCCATCTACAATCCACACGTTCCTCCGCTTTCTTTTTCGTAGGACCTGTCCTCTGGAATTCCCTCCCCTCATCCCTTCGCCTGGAGCACCATCATAACACCTTCAAACAGGACCTGAAAACCCACCTCTTCTCCACGGCTTTCGACCTTCCTTCCCCTTTTGTGTAATCTATGTCATTTTCTACTTCCCTCCCTGAGATTGTCATTTCCTTGTCCTGTCCTGTCTCTCTCCTCTCTCTCTCTCTCTCTCCTATAAACATTGTAAAACCTCTTTTCCATTTCACTGGCCTTGAGCCTTTTCCTGCTTGTTTGTACACTGTACACCGCCTTGCTTGCTTCAGAAAGGCGGTTTATCAAATAAAATAAACATAAACATACACTTACGACCTATGCCAAAATTTCTACAAAACGTTACATCAAAAGTGAATTCATGGCTCTGGGACAGAGGGTGAAGCAGTTAGGTGCACAGGTGGTGTTCTCTTCAATCCTCCCTGTTGAGGGTAAAGGCCAAGGCAGAGAGGCTCGCATCTTGGAGATGAATGCATGGCTGCGTGGATGGTGTCATCGAGAGCGTTTTGGTTTCCTAGACCATGGGATGCTGTTCCAAGGGTTGCAGAGCAGAGATGGCATCCATCTGTCCAAGAGAGGTTGACGCATCTTCAGTAGTAGACTGGCTAATCTACTGAAGAGGGCTTTAAACTAGATTGGTTGGGGATGGGTGAAGAATACCCCCAGGTAAGTGAAAGCCCCCAGATAAGTGATACATTAAATACCTTTATGGAAATGAGTAACAGGGGTAACATATGGAAAGCAGTGTGCATAAATGCCCATAGCATGAGAAATAAGATCCTAGATGTTGAAGCTTTGGTGGGAGTGGACAACTTGGATTTAGTGGCAGTAACAGAAACATGGTTCACAGAAAACCATGACTGGGCTGTAACTATACCAGGCTATACTTTATTCAGAAAAGACAGGGTAGGAAGAAGGGGAGGAGGAGTGGCACTATATGTAAAACATAATATTAAAGCTTTGGAATTACAGAGCTTAAAAGGGAGAGAGGAGGCATTGTGGGTTAAACTAGAAAGAGGGAAAGAGAAATCTATTTGCATTGGCGTGATACACAGACCTCCCTTACAAGAGGAAGAGGTGGACAGAGAGTTAATTGAAGACATACACAGCATTGCTAGGAAAGGGGAAATGCTACTGATAGGGGATTTTAATATGCCAGACGTTGATTGGTACATTCCTGCTGCAATATCATCTAGAAGTAAGGATATCCTGGATTCTCTACAGGGAGAACTATTCAGGCAATTGGTAACAGACCCCACACGTGAAGGGGCCATACTGGACTTGGTGCTTACCAATGGTGAAAGTGTTTCTGATGTTATAGTGAGAGATCATTTTGCATCCAGTGATCGCCAGATGGTGTGGTTCAGTATTAGGACTACGGCTGTTAGAATCCATTCAAAAGCAAGGGTCTTAGACTTTAAGAAAACAAACTTTGCCAAGATGGGCTAATACCTCAGGGAGTCGTTAGCAGGATGGGAACAGCTGGGGGATGTAGAAAAACAGTGGGTAAAACTGAAAGGGGATAATTTAAGGGCAACCAACCTTTTTGTTAAAATGGTAAATAAAGGTAAAAGGAAATGGAGACTGCTATGGCTTTCAAAAGAAGTTGTTGAAAAGGTGAAGAAAAAGAGGGAGGCCTTCATGAAATACAAGAGATCACAGAGAGAGGAAGACAGGCATCTATATTTGGAAAAACTCAAAGAAGCTAGCAAAGTAGTCAGGAAAGCAAAGATTCAAAAATAAAATGGGGGGATAAGACATTTTTCAGATATGTTAGTGAGAAGAGGAAGGGCAAAAGTAGTATTGTCAGACTCAAGGGTGCAGGGGAGGAATATGTAGAAGCTGATGAAGATAAAGCGGAATTGCTTAACGAATATTTCTGTTCTGTGTTCACAGATGAAGAACCAGGAACAGGACCTCAGAAAACACCCACAAACAGGAACAGAAGCAAGGGGCATCTTGAAGAAGTTTCAGAAGACTGTGTTTGTGAGAAATTAGCTAAACTTAAAGTAGACAAAGAGATAGGACCGGATGGGATACACCCTAGAATACTAAGGGAACTTGCAGACGTTCTAGCTGCTCCACTGACTGACCTTTTCAATGCCTCGTTGGAGTCAGGAGTGGTGCCAAAGGACTGGAGAGAGGCTCATGTGGTGCCTTTACACAAACGCGGAAGTAAGGATGTGGTTGAAAACTACAGGCTGATTAGTTTAACTTCAGTGCTGAGTAAATTATTGGAAACGTTGCTGAAAAAGAAAATAGTGAGGTTTCTGGCATCCAGCGGATTAGAGGATCCGAAGCAGCATGGATTCACCAGAGGCAGGTCTTGTCAGACAAATCTGATTCATTTCTTTGACTGGGCGACCAGGGAGTTGGACTGAGGGAGAGCCCTAGATGTGGTGTATTTAGATTTCAGTAAAGCCTTGGATACTGTTTAACACAGATGACTTATAAACAAACTGAGCACCCTAGGGATGGATCCTAAAGTTACTATTTGGGTTAGAAATTGGTTGAGTGGGAGGCGACAAAGAGTACAGGTAAATGGAGCTCACTCTGAGGAGAAGGAAGTTACCAGTGGTGTGCCCCAGGGATCTGTCCTTGGTCCGATTCTTTTTAACATCTTTGTTAGTGATATAGGGGAAGGGCTGTTGGGTAAGGTTTGCCTCTTTGCGGATGATACCAAAATCTGCAATAGAGTAGACACCCAGGAAGGTATAGATAACATGAGGAAGGATCTAGCTAAGCTTGAAGAATGGTCTAGAATTTGGCAGCTGGGATTTAATGTTAAAAAATTCAAGGTCATGCATTTGGACTGCAGCAATCCAAGGGAGTAATATAGCATAGGGGGTGAAGTACTTTTGTCAACTAAAGAGCAGGACCTAGGTGTGGTTGTGTCTGATGATCTTAAAGTAGCTAAACAGGTAGAAAAGGCGATGGCAAAAGCTAGAAGGATGCTTGGGTGCATAAGGAGAGGATTGGCTAACAGAAAAAAGGTTGTGATAGTGCCACTGTTTAAGTCTTTGGTGCGACTTCATTTGGAATATAGTGTGCAATTCTGGAGTCTGCACCTTCAAAAGGATGTGAACAGGATGGAGTCAGTACAGAGGGTGGCTACTAAAATAGTTAGTGGTATTCATTAGAAAGCATATGAGGACAGACTTAAGGATCTTTATATGTATACCTTAGAGGAAAGGTGGGATAGAGGTGATATGATTGAGAAGTTTAAATACCTCCATGGCATAAATGCACGGGGGGAGAGCCTCTTTCAATTGAAAGCAAGTTCTGCTATGAGGGGACATGGGATGAGGGTGAAAGGGGATAGATTCAGGAGTGATATGCGGAAATATTTATTTACGGAGAGTGGTGGATCTGTGGAATAGTCTCCAAGTGGAGGTGGTAGAGATGAGGACGGTATCTGAATTCAAAACAGCATGGGATAAACACAGAGGATCTCTAAAGGAAAATAGGGGGCTGTTGTAGTTATTGATATGGAAGGACAGACTAGATAGGCCATGTGGTCGTTTTCTGTCGTCATTTTTCTATGTTTCTCTGTTTCTACACCTATTGCAAGACAGCAGCTGCCCACTTAATCAATGCCAAGCGGGAGATTTTTGGCCAGTCCTAGATTTCGGGCCACCGTTTCCTGGTGCATCATGGGACCTGCTGTTCTGTTTTCAATGGGCAGAGTCAAGAACTATACATACCACACTGCTTTGGGGTATAAGTTCTAAACCAGAACTGGCTAAAAGGTCTCCCTGCTGGAACTGGGGAACTTGACAGCTCTGGGAATAACAAGTGAGATGATCAAATTTGCAGATGACACAAAATTACGAGTATTCAAAGTTATTAAAACACAAGTGGATTGTGAAAAATTGCAAGATAAATTGATAAATTGGAAGGCTGGACATCCAAATAGCAGATGAAATTTAATATGGACAAATGCAAAGTTGTACACCTAGGAAAGAACTACTCAAACTACAGTTACACAATGCAAGGTTCCTCATTAGGAACCACCACCCAAGAAAAGGATTTAGGCGTCATTGTGGATAATACGTACGTTGAAACCCTCTCCCCAGTGTACAGCAATGGCCTAGAAAGCAAATAAAATGCTAGGAATCATAAGGAAAGGAATGGAGAATAAAACCAAAGATGTTATAATGCCTCTGTATTGTTCCATGGTGTGACCACACCTTGAATATCATGTGCAATTCTGGTTGCTATATCTTAAAAGGAAATAGTAGAATTAGAAAAGATACAGAGAAGGGCAATCAAAATGGTTAAAGGAATGGAAGGATACTCCTATGACAAAAGGCTTAAATGGTTATGGCTCTTCAACTTGGAAACGAGACGACTGAGGGGAGGTCTATTAATTAATGAATATAGTAGAACGGGTAAACGTAGATAGGATATTTACACCATCAAAAAATAGAAAGACTAGGGGACATGCAATGAACCTACATTGTAACCCGTTAAGACTAATAAGAGAAAATATTTTTTCACTCAATGTGTAATCAAACTCTGGAATTCGTTACTGGAGGATGTAGTAAAAACTGTTAGTGAAGCTGGGTTTAAAAGAGGGTTGGACAAGTTCCTGGAGGAAAGGTCCATAAACCATTAATAAAGAGGACTGCTCACCCTGGGCCAAGCATTGTGGAATCTGCGTACCTTTTAGGGAACCTGCCAGATACTTGTGAACTGGATTGGTCACTGTGAAAACAGGATACTGGGCTTGATGGACCTTGGTCTGACCCAGTACTGAATTTCTTATATTCTTATGGTGCATGTGTGTGCAGCTAGGAATCAGAACATATCAGTGAATTTTAGAACATATAAGTGCTGGTCCCACCTCCAGCAGCACTAGATTGAGGCAAAAGCAACATAGGCATGTGCTTAGAGTGCCAAATTCTAAAGGCACCTAAAACCGGGAGCTTGCGACTCTCCAATTTCTCGGGGGCTCTTCTCCCCACCAGTCCTCTGCTTAAGGGAGCCATAATCTGAAATCCAGCCCAGGCCTCTGATTAGGGTTGCCAACTGGCTCCAGATGCGCCCGACAGGGTCAATCCAGTCCTGGATTTACCCCATTGCATGCAGGGATATGTAGTTCTGATTTCTCCATTGCACTCCATAAGAAATAAACAACTACAAGTCACTGCATGCAATGGGGTAAACCCAGGACTGGATCAAGTCTGTCTGGTGCATCTGGAGCCAGTTGGCAACCCTACCTCTGATTCACCCATTCTCCAGCCTCCAGAAATATATATAGGGGGGGATGTTCAGCGGTGGCGGCTAGCGCTTGTAAAGCACATAGCCATTGCCGCTGAACGCTAACCCTGGATATTCAGTGCTGGAAGCTTGGGTCACTGCAGAAGCTGGAAGCTAACTGGTCAGCAGTGATATTGAGCCACTGACTGGTTAGCTTCCACGGGTAAAGTTAGGTCACCCTTTGCTGCGCCTTACTTCATCTGCGTGTCGCTAACCGGGCAGCATGTCTAAATTACTGCTGCTCAGTGAGCGATGGGTGCTGCCTCTGTTTCACCCATGACATGCCCTGAGGCTAAGCACTTAACATTGGGGTGTGTAGTGCCGGCTCCCAAGGATATCCAGCCGAATGTCCCATTCAGGTCTGGAAACAGTATAAATGCCTTTGACTATCCCCTCCATATTGCATAAAAGTAGGTGCTGTGTTTTCCACAAACCTACTTTTACATGCACATGTGCTGGGGAGGAGTGGCCTAGTGGTTGGGGCAAGTTACCTTGGGCTGGAGGACCGGGGGCTTGAATCCTGCTAGAGGACAGCAACCTTGCCCAGAAGGACTGGGGTTTCTAGTCATACAGGTGAGCCTTGGGCAAGTCACTTAACCCTCTGTTGCCTCAGGTACAAAAAACATAGACTGTGAACCCTTCCGGGACAAGGGAAAAATATGTATATATAGCACCTGAATGTACACTGCTTTGACTGGTAAAAAAGCAGTATATAAGTCTAGTTAAATAAATAAAATGCTTATTCACATCACTCATACAATTAATCCCAAAATGTACATACTGTTTAAAACGTTTTGGGGGCAATTTCTCCAAATGGGATACTTTTGCGCAATCTCACTCCTAAGCCATGGTATGTGGGGTATAATCTCAGTCTCTCAGATTTACTGCTAATGCTCGCTGTAGTACCAAAGAGCGCCACCATCTGGAGTTCATAAGATGTAACATATATACGCAAATTTCAAGGCGTGATTGGAAATTCCTCTTAATCAGGCCTGTGGCTCCCAACCCAATGGGAAATATCTCTCTATCTTTCTGCCACATTTTCCTGGTCTCCGACTGCTTTTCTTGGTACTTGAGAATCTTCTCTCTCTCGACACAATTCACAGAATAGTCACGTGGGACTGACACCTCTATCGTCAGTGCCATTCTGGTGTTTTCTCCTTGGCTACTACAGCATGTCCGGCTTCCTTGCATCCAGCTTTTTCTTGGTTGGAATGGAAGTGTCCCAGGCAATCATACTCTCTTCATTCTGCGTGATTCTCAAAGGGTCACGATTCCAGTGCTTGTCAGGTACAGTGATGCTGTCCAGTAATGTCTGCTGAGGGAGCAAACTGGTAACTTGGGGAGAATATCCACACATCTGTGTCATAACTTTGTTCTGCCCTATTTTAGCAGTGTTACTGGGTCTCCTGTTTGTTTCTTATATAAAGTCCCCCTATTTCTCTTCAAGAACTTCAGACCAGTAACTGTGCTGTCCTGTCCGTCTCTATGTTCATCCCAAAATCATCAATGTTGAGCCCCCGGTGATGGCCCCCCTACTATTGATTCCCCCCCCCCCCCGTTATGTGTCTCACCGCTTTGACCCGGTGAAAAGCAGGATATAAATACAGTTAAATAAATAAATAAAATAAAATAAAGTCTCATCTCATATAGGATGTCTAAGTTGAGGTGTTCACTTTATACAGTGAATTTTATAAAGGGCTGCTGTTTTGCATAAAGCATATAAGGCCAAGAGAAAAATGCTCGAGGCCGCGGGCCGGGTCCCGCGGCCGTCAGTAACCTGGGCCCGGGCCCGGCCTCGGCCTCCAGCACGTGACGGGGGGCCGGGGGGGGTGAGAGAGAGGAGGCTGTGCGTGCGGCATATGAAATCGCTCCGTCGCGTTGTCGGAGCCATTTCATTGGCCGCGTGCGAAGGGGGGGCGGAGCAGTGTCTGGGAGGAGCCACGTGGCCGTCTCCTTCTTGCCGCGGCTCCTCGGGAAACGGACGCGTTCGCATTGTCAGATCCGGTGAGTGGGGTTCTTGGGGGGTTATTGTGTCGGGGGCGCTCCGGGGGTGATTCTGTTCGGGGGGTGTGCTGGGCGGCGGGTTGCTTGCGGCGGGAGGATTTTGTTCCAAGACAACACAATAAATAATTAGTTAAAATAAAAAATAAAGACAGCTTCCCCTGACTCTGCAGCCAGCCCATTTGCCCCGAGCAGGGCAGGAGCACTCAGCCTCTCGGTGGGAGGGCCAGAGCATGGCCGGCAGGAGCAAAGCCAGGGGGGCTTCGGAAGGAAGGGCTGGGGGGAGCTCGGGGGGGCCTGAGGAGCGGGTGCCGCACCAGGGCCAGAGCGGGCCGTGGGAGTTTGCGTGGGACAGGTTGGAGGGCGGGGAAGCGTGGGGTAGGGGCTGTGAAGCGTGGGGCTCTACCTGCTTCTGCAGCCGCGTTGCGTGGTCTGGGGGAGGCGGTGGGCCCCCCGGTGGGGGTTGTGGGGCCTGGGGCGGGGGAGACTGATGGGGTGATGGGGGGGTTGGGGGTGGGGGAGTAGCAGACGGGAGCGTTGCTCGGGGGTTGGTAGGGGACAGGGGGGGAGCGAATGGGCGGGGGGGGGGGCCTGGGTGTGTTCAGGCCTGGCTGGAGCCTATGGGCCCGTTCCGCTGGGGAGGGGTAGGCCGGGAGTGCATGGCGAAGGGAGGCAGGCTTGGGCCCCGGTATCTGGACAGGCTATGGGTGGGGGGCCCATGGGGGGGGCTGGGGAGGGGAGTGGGGGGGGGGCGGTTTCCAAGTGGTGGGGGGCAGCTTCCCTGGGGGGCGGCAGGCTGGGCAGCCGGGGGGTTGGGGCCCTCGGGGGGGGGGGGTGCAGGGAGGGGGAGCTGGGTGGGGGGTGGGGCCTTACGGGATGGCTCCTCTGGGGGTCGGAGTTCCTCCTTCCCCATTTGTTGGCTCTTCTCTCCTGTTGCAGGTTCCTGGGAGTACACCGGCTGCGGCGGGTGGAGCTGGCATCGACTCGATAGTGATGTCGCTAAGTGGGGGCCGGTCTGGCCCGGCCCGACATCGGTGGAGCAGACGGCAGGTGAGTGTACCGGGACTACAGTGGGGGGGGGGGGGGTTTGGGGGGTAGTACCGTCGGGTGAGGGTGCACCGCCGGCTTTTAAAGCCAAGGCGAAGCGGAAGAACCGACGGCGTTGGAGGCGGGGCGCGTCATCTTCGTCTTCGTCGTCGGGGTCCTCGGACACTGCCTCGGCAGACTCCACGGTCGGGCCGAGGACTGGTGAGGGGGCGGGGTCCTCGGTGGTGCGGTGCGCGGAATTGGGAGGGTGTTCCGTGCAAGTTGAGGCGGCGGATCGTGAAGCGGCATTACCTTGATATTTTCCGGCTATTAGAGGGGAGGAGACGCTCGGGGAGAGTCGCAAAAAAAACGCAAGGAGGATGGAAAGGCGGGGTGGGTGCGGAAGGTGTCCCGGAACACATTGAATTGGACACGGGCCTTCTTGCGTGCGGCGAGCGTTTGGGGGTATGAGGACCCGAGTCGGTACGGGGAGCTGTTGGCTTATGCCGACGCTATCTTGGCGGCATCCCAGGTTCACGAGGGGTTGGGCATGGCTTAATTACGAGGAGGAGTTGCGCGATGTGATGGATGAGAATCGGCAACTGTCGTGCGGAATGAAGGATATTAACCATTGGCTCACGCAAAGGTCGGCCAAGAAGGGTGGAATGGGGGGGGGGGGGCGCAGGTCCGGTTAGGGCGGCAGGCACTGCAGCTCCGGCGGGCTTTCGGTCCTTTCGGCCGCGGGTCGGGGGCCCGAGATGAGCAAAATTGGAGTGAGCGGTTCCGGCGGAGATCTGTGCTGGCGCTTCAAAAAACATCCTGCCCATTCCCGGACTGCAAGTTTCGGCACGCCTGTTTGCTTTGCGGTGCCGGTCACTCGGCCGTCAAGTGCAGCCGGAGGGCGGTACAGGGGGCGCCGGCCGCGAGTAAGTGACGGGCTAGCGGGGGGGCTGGCGCCTACCCCCATTAGGATTCCGGCATGGCAGCCGTGGCTGGAGCTGTATGCGGCTAACAGGCATGGCAAGGCGGGAATATGTTGAGGGCGGGGTTTTCCGCGGGCTTCCGTATCCCTTTTCAAGGGGAGGTCCGGGAGGTAGTGGGGGGGAATGCTAACAGTGAGGCAGTTGGCGGAGGTGGCCCACGCGAAGATCGCGGCGGAGTGCGCGCTGGGCAGAGTCGCAGGGCCATTTGACCGGCCGCCCCCTCTTCGCCGTTTATGGTTTCTCCGCTGGGGGGTTATCCCGAAGAAGGAGCCTGGGCATTATCGGCTGATACATATTCTGTCTTGCCCCCTTGGGGCCTCGGTGAACGACCATATCCTGCGGGAACTGTGCTCGGTGCGCTATGCCTCCTTTGACGAGGCCTTGGAGCTGGTGCGCCAATGCGGGACGGGGGGCTTTGCTGGCGAAGGCGGACATTGAATCTGCCTTTCGGCTTTTGCCGGTTCACCCGTCCGCTTTTCCCTGGCAGGGATTTTGTTTCGATGCTCAGTATTATTACGACAGGTGCATGCCAACGGTTGTGCGCTCTAGTGTGCTTACTTCGAGGCCTTCAGCCCGTTCTTGCACTGGGTATTGGTGTGGAGGTCGGGGCGCTGTACTGGCGTGCATTATCTCGACAATTTTGTTCGAGGGGCCTGCACAGTCCGCAGTTTGTGGATCCCTGCTGGGGCTTTTCCTGGGCCTGGCGGAGGAGTTCGGCATTCCTTTGGCGGAGGGTTAGACTGTGGGGGGCCGCTGGCGTGTCTTTCGTTCTTGGGGACCGAGATCGACTCCGTGGAGTTGGTGGTCCGTTTACCTCAGGATAAAGTAGAGCGGCTGCGGCTGTTGGTGGCAGGGGTGGGCTCTGCCTTGAAGGTGACGCTACCGGATCTTCGGAGGTTGGTCGGCCACTTGAATTTTGCTTGTCGAGTCCTTGCAATGGGGAGGCCGTTTGCGCGGAGGCTCTCCTTGGCGATGGCCGGTGTGCACCGTGGGCATCATCGTATCCGGGGGATGTCGGGGATGCGAGACGACTTGCGGTGTGGGATGCGTTTTTGGCCGATTATAACGGCTGCTCAGTGTTGCAGTCGGCGGTACTATTCAACCGGGATTTGGAGTTGTTTTCGATGCTGCAGGTAGTTCGGGTATGGGATTGTACGGCCAGGCGCCGTGGCCGGCAGCCTGGATGGCGAGTGGCGTTCCTGGAGTTGTTCCCCATTGTGGTGGCCTTCGGGGTATGGCCAGAACGGTTGCGGGACAAGCGGGTGGTGTTCTGGTGCGACAACGCCGCGGTGGTGCAAGTCATCAATCGGCATTCGCCCAATTGCCCGTGGGTGGCCGCGTTGATGCGGGTGTTTGTGCTGGCCTGTTTTCGTCTCAATGTCACGGCTCGGGCACGCCACGTGCCAGGTGCTCTGAATACTATGGCTGACGCTCTGTCTCGTTTTCGGTGGGAGCGGTTTCGGGCGTTGGCCCCGGGGGCAGAGGAGACCGCGGCAGTGGTGCCGGAGCGCATTTGGCGGATTGGGACGCTGGAATGATTTCCTTGTTGCGGCAAAAGAGTGTGGGTGGTCCCGGTCAGCGGTCTCCTTATTCTGCAGGGCGGCGGGCTGGGGCAGCCTGGGTGCATCGTACGTGGTGAAGCCAGGTGGGCTCGGGCGCAGCCAATGGTCCCGGATTGGCGCTGTCCCGGGTATCATGAGTTGCTGCTGCGCATCTGGGTCGCCCTGCCCGGGGTGGCTGCCTCCTCGTTCGAGGCGGTACTTTTTCGGGCGTTGTTTGTCGCGGCTTTCCTCGGGGCATTCCGGGTTAGTGAACTGGTCCCACGGTCGGGCAAACAGGGTGGGCAGGGGGGTTTGCAGGTTCCTCACGTGGACCTCCAGGAGGCGCGCGTGTGGATATTTGCGGCCCATTCGGAGACCGCCCCGCAGGGCCGTGGTCGGTGGGTGCTGTTGAAGGCAATTCCGGGTCTGGGATCCTGTCCGGGTGCAGTACTTGGCGTCTTATGGGCGTCAGCGGCCGGATCTGGCCAGTAGTTTCTTCTGCCACAGGGACGGGAGTGTGGTCACCCAGTTTCAATTCACGGCGGTGCTCCGCCTGGCCTTGCGGCGTCTGGGCTTGGATGAGCGCAGGTATGCGTCTCATTCCTTCCGGATAGGGGCGGCGACGAGCGCCGCTGCCGCTGGTCTTGGGGGTGAGGTTATTCAACGGCTCGGGCGTTGGCGATCCGGGGCCTATGCAGGCTATGTGCGCCTGGACCAGTTGTGGGGGGGGGGGGCGTTGGTGGGGGGTGGGGGGGGTGGGGGGGTGCTAATGCTGTGTTTCTTTTTCAGGTGCTGCAGGGCGGGCCTACACCGAGTACTGCATGGGGCCCGCCGGGTGTATGGTGGATGCTGGGACATTCGTTCGACTACTGGGCGGAACGCAGAGCCTCAAGTCGTCCGCTGGGTCCGCACCGGGCTTGGTGTCCTGCAATTTCCAGTTGGTTTGGCTGGGCGACTGGGGCATGCGTTGGTGGCAGCTCCTTCCATGGATTCGGGAGCATGCGGAGCGGCGGCAGCGGCCGGTGGGACTCCTAATACATCTTGGCGGGAATGATCTCTCCCGTTGGACGTGCCGGCAGCTCATTCGAGCGGTGCAGCAGGACCTTCGGGCGCTGCAGGAGCAGTGGCCAGACGTGGCGATCGTCTGGTCGGACATCATCCCGCGGCCGGCCTGCCTGCCTCAGCGGCGGTGGTCGAGAGGGCTAGCTAAGGTCAACAGGCAGCTTGGCCGTTGGTTGCAGCAGGCCGGGGGGATGGCAGGTCCGGCACCTTGGGCGGACCCCCAGTGTACTGGACTGTACCGTACCGACGGGGTACACTTGTCCCCGGTCGGACAGGACTTATTGCTTAATGATTGGCAGGAAGCAATGGAAAGGATTGGTCGCAGCTTTATGGGGGGGGGGGGGGCGGTGCGAGGATAGTGAATACCTCGCACCGGTGGCGGGGTACAGAGCCAGCGCTTGCAGGAGCGGCGCGGGCTTGAACTGGTTTACGAGCAGTGGGGGGCGAAGTGCTCCTCGGGTGGGGCGAGACAGCCCGGTTGTACCAAAACGTTTGTACCAAATTACAGTTGTTGGCGAATTTGTGGGGGAATATTATGGTGGGAGGTCAAGACTTGGGAAGGAGGCGAGGAGGGCCTCCGGGTTACCAGAGTTAATGCTCGAGGCTGCGGGCCGGGTCCCGCGGCCGTCAGTAACCTGGGCCCGGGCCCGGCCTCGGCCTCCAGCACGTGACGGGGGGCCGGGGGGGTGATAGAGAGGAGGCTGTGCGTGCGGCATATGAAATCGCTCCGTCGCGTTGTCGGAGCGATTTCATTGGCTGCGTGCGAAGGGGGGGCAGAGCAGTGTCTGGGAGGAGCCGCGTGGCCGTCTCCTTCTTGCCGCGGCTCCTCGGGAAACGGACGCATTCCCGCCCGCCCGCCCCTTTTGGAGGTGGTTTTGGGATGTCGCAGCTGGCGGGGGCGGGGTACAGAGCCAGCGCTTGCAGGAGTGGCGCGGGCTTGAACTGGTTTACGAGCAGTGGGGGGCGAAGTGCTCCTCGGGTGGGGCGAGACAGCCCGGTTGGGGGTCTCGGCCCGGTAGCGGGGGGGTGGGAGCCGGCCTTTGCTACTAGTACGGCGAGGCAGGCGGAGGGGTTTGGGGGGGAGGAGGATGCTCCGCCTTGCTACTAAGATGGCGGGTGGGGGGGCATCCTCCGGCAAAGGGGTGTGGGGCTGGGTTATGTTGGATTGTTTTATATTCAGGCCCGTGTTGGGTCGGTTGTTATAGGTTCTAATAAAGCTGCGACCAAAAAGTTTGTACCAAATTACAGTTGTTGGCGAATTTGTGGGGGAATATTATGGTGGGAGGTCAAGACTTGGGAAGGAGGCGAGGAGGGCCTCCGGGTTACCAGAGTTACTACACACACAGTATTTGGTAGCACAAACAGCAGGGGGACAGCTGTTTAACAAAATAACAGCGTCATCACTAAGTGCTTTGTACCTGTGAGTAAAGGCACTTTGACATGCAAGTGTATGATATTTCTATCTACTTGGGTAAGAAAATAATTTTGCAAAATTGCATGTTCAAGGGAAGCCAACATCCAAAATGTCATGTTTACCCCATGGTTTTGAACACCAGAGAAGTGAGCACAATTTCCCCTTCATTCATTTCTCCAAAGCCCACGCACACACTAGCAGTTAGCTGATAGCCTTGACTGGTGCAGAATAAATATAAATGCTCATGGGGAAATTGGGCATTATACCTGAACTGTACTTCCCCTGCCAAACAGGAGGATTGGCCTAGTGGTTGGGGCAAGTTACCTCAGGCCAGGGATTCAAATCCCACTAGAAGACAGCAACCTTGGGCTGGAAGGACTGGTGTTTCTAGTCCCACAGGTGCTCCTTGTGGCCTTGGCAAACCACATAACCATCCTTTGCCTTAGGTACAAAAACAGATTGTAAGCTCTTTGGAGAGAAAGGAAATGTATATATACAGTACTTGACTGTGCACCACATGGACTGGTAGAAAAGCAGTATATAAGCCTAGTTAAATAAATACATGTGTACTTCAAAAGGTCCACCCAAATCATACCCAGTAGACTTCCTCCTCAAATCTGTGCATGCCCATTTCTACATATCAACCAGTGTTATTCCAAGTTAAGTGGTGTCTAACTCTTTAAAATTGCCTCCATAATGGAGAATGCATTCCGCTGCTTTTATAAATAGAAACATGATGGCAGACAAAGACCACATGGCCTGTCTAGTCTTGCCTTCCATATCAAACACTACAACAGTCCCCTTTTTTCCTTTAGAGATCCTCTGAGTTTGTCCCATGCTTTTTTGAATTCAGATACTGTCATCATCTCTACCACCTCCACTGGAGACTATTCCATGCATTTACCACTCTTTCCGTAAAGAAATATTTCCGCATATTACTCCTGAGTCTATCTCCTTTCACCCTCATCCCATGTCCCCTCATAGCAGAGCTTGCTTTCAATCGAAACAGGCTCTCCTCCTGTGCATTTATACCATAGAGGTATTTAAATGTCTCAATCAGATCACCTCTGTCCCACCTTTCCTCTGAAGTATACATATTAAGATCCTTAAGTCTGTCCTCATATGCTTTATAATGAAGACCACTAATCATTTTAGTAGCCACCCTCTGTACTGACTCCAACCTGTTTACATCCTTTTGAAGGTGTGTTCTCCAGAATTGCACACAATATAAATACAGCTAAATAAATAATCCAAATGAGGTCGCACCAAAGACCTATACAGAGGTATTAACACCTTCTTTCTTCTGCTGGCCATTCCTCTCCCTATGCACCCAAGCATCCTTCTAGCTTTTGCCGTCCCCTTTTCTACCCATTTAGCTACTTTAAGATCATCAGACACAATCATGCATAGGTCCCGTTCTTCTTTAGTGGACAGAAGTAATTCACCCCCTATACTATATCGCTCCCTTGGATTGCTGCAGCCCAAATTCATCACCTTGCATTTTTTAACATTAAATCTCAGCTGCCAAATTCTAGACCATTCTTCAAGCTTAGCCAGATCCCTCCTCATGTTATCTACACCTTCCTGGGTGTCTACTCTATTGCAGGTTTTGGTATCTTCCGCAAAGAGGCAAACCTTACCCGACAGCCCTTCCCCTATATCACTAACAAAGATGTTAAAAAGAATCGGATCAAGGACAGATCCCTGGGGCACACCACTGGTAACTTCCTTCTCCTCAGAGTGAGCTACATTTACCTGTACCCTTTGTCGCCTCCCACTCAACCATTTTCTAATTCAAGCAGAAACTTTAGGGTCCATCCCTAGGGTGCTCAGTTTGTTAATAAGTCGCCTATGTGGAACGGTGTAAAAACTTAACTAAAATCTAAATACACCACGTCTAGTGCTCTCCCTCAGTCCAACTCCCTGGTCACCCAGTCAAAGAAATCAATCAGATTTGTGTGACAAGACCTGCCTCTGGTGAATCCATGCTTCCTTGGATGCAGCAATCTGCTGGACTCCAGAAACCTCACTATCTTCTCTTTCAGCAGCGCTTCCAATGATTTACTCACCACTGAGGTTAAACTTACCAGTCTGTAGTTTTCAACTACATCCTTACTTCTGCTTTTGTGTAAAGGCACCACATGAGCCTCTCTTCAGTCCTCTGGCTCAACTCCCAACTCCAACGAGGCATTGAAAAGGTCAGTCAGCAGAGCTGCTAGAACATTCCCAAGTTCCCTCATTATTCTCGGGTGTATCCCGTCTGGTCCCATCACTTTGTTTGCTTTAAGTTTAGCTAGTTTCTCACGGTGTCTTCTGAAAATTGTTCAAGATGCCCCTCGCTTCTGTTCCTGTTTGTGGGTGTTTTCTGAGGTCCTGCTCCTGATTCTTCATCTGTGGACAAAGAATAGAAATATTTGTTAAGCAATTCCGCTTTATCCTTATCAGCTTCTACATATTCCCCCCCTGCACCCTTGAGTCTGACAATACCACTTTTTCCCTTCCTCTTCTCACTAACATTTCTGAAAAATGTCTTATCCCCCCATTTTATTGTGTTGTCTATTTCCTCCTCCTTCTGAATCTTTGCTTTCCTGACTACTTTGCTAGCTTCTTAAGTTTTCCAAATATAGATGCCTGTCTTCCTCTCTCTGTGATCTCTTGTATTTGAACTAAAGAGATGTGCTCGTTATTACAACCACATTTTCTGTCTCATGACAATGTAAATACATCTTGTGTTTTGCATCACGTGCATCAGTTTTGATTATATAGTCAATGTGGTGGAGGAGCCTAATGGTTAGAGCACTGGCTTAGGGACCAAGAGACCAGGGTCCATTCCCACTAGCACTCCTTGTGGCCTTGGGCAAGTCACTTAACCCTCTGTTGCCTCAGAAGAATACAAGTCCCTGTTTGATGTACATTGCCAAGTTTAAGTTGCAATGTAAATGGCTTTGATTGAAATGATAAAGCTGTATAACAAGCCAGTTAACTAAATGTTGCCACTGTGCTCTTCTAAGTACAATGGGGCATGTGTCCTAGAGTGCCTTTGCTTTAAGTGCTGAAGTTAAGGTGTGTAAATGGAAAGCCTGTGAGGAAATGCAGTGGGTGTGCCCAGCACCTGCACTGCATTTACCGTACAAGGCAAGCACTTACTACACAGACCCCGCATTACATACAGTGGGCAGATAGCGTGGGGGCACCTGCACTATCTGCGGCTACTTGTGACATTCACCCCTCCCAGCCAAACACTGGCACCAGCTGCCAGGGCTGATGACAGCTCTTAGACTTCCCACTTTCCTGATACACTGACAAGTAAGGCAGCCTTTCCACTCTCCTAATCTAGCACCCCCTCAATAGAACCCACCTCCAGTCCTCCACCTAATGCCTCTGCCTCCAATCCCCCTGCCAAAGCAAGAGATAGGTAATGAGGTGGTGGGCATAGGAAACTCTACCCGCTGATCAAACCACCACCACAATGGAAGCTCATCTCTCCCCAAAGCCCCCCTGCACTTACCCTGGCATAATCCCTGGTGTCTACTGAACAGGGCAGGAGCGATTCCACCCACCTCACTCCTGCCCATTGACACATGGGTGCAAAAGAACAGATCTGACCCCCTGGTGGTACTACTGCTGATCTAGCCTGAGAGCTATCCGCGGTGCTTGACACTAGTGCTACTGTTTGCCTAGGAGGGATGAGACAGCAGCTGTGAGTGGCCAACATGCCCACTCTGAGCCCATACCTGGCTCAGGGCCCACCCTGCTACCAGCTAACTAGTTAACATGGGATATTTACCATGCACACTGATTTTACCACATGCTAGCATTTACCAAAGATATTATATAGGGTATCCCTCTAATGAAATTAGTCAAAGCTAGTGTTTCAGAATCCACAAGGTGCAATTGGAAACCTCTTATTTATATGCCAGTTATTGTTTAACCACTGGTCTCAGCCTATAGCGTGCACTGCTCAGGATACATATCGCAAGAGCTACGTGCTACAGTAACATCAATGACCAGGTTTAATTATTTAGAGTATGGCTTAGAAAATGTCATGTACCAAATTTTGGGATTCTCAAAGAAAACCAGATTTATCTTAAATATTGATCCAGTTTCAGTTTTTGCCAATATTGCAGTTGCCCCGCCACTTCCATCAGGAGGGTATACCAAGCATCCACCACCAGTTACTGCACTTTATTAAATATGCTCCAATGTGATTGGCTAAATATACATTATTTAAATAAAATAAGAAAATCAACGGACTGGAAAGGGGGGCTGTTACTTCTGGAGAGAAATCTGAAATTGTGAGTATATACTTCTGGGAATTTTTCTGAAAGGAATTTTTTTCTTTTAAAGCTAATTAATCTGTGAACCCACTATTTTTTTGTTAAATCAGTCAGGGCCTAGTAGCAACAGTTTAAGATTCAATTTAAAAACACAGAAGAGAACTTTCTGGTTACCTTTCATACCCAGTAGACAGCTGTAGTTTAAATTTCATAGTCACTCAGGGCCTAGCATCAGCAAAGTACTTTTAGTTTCAAATTAAAACACAGAAGAGAGCTTTCTGGTTAAATTTAGAATCCAGCAGAGAGCTTGTAGTTTAAATTTCATAATAGGTTAGAGCCTAGTAGCAGCAAAGAGCTATAATTTAAATCAAATCAGAATATAGTTTTCCTCAGCAGCACAGGACAAGGTACTGTGTAGCAGCCCTTAGTGGAACACCAGATGTAGTGCAAGAGATAAGGGTGTTGGGGCCACTTGGCAATAGTGATCATAGCATGATCGCCTTTGATTTAATTAGTGGAGGAGGGATAGTAAGGAAATCCACAGTACTACCCTTTAACTTTCGAAAGGGAGACTATGATAGAATGAGGAAAACAGTTAAGAAAAAACTAAAAGGAGCAGTTGCAAAGGTTAAAGACGTACATCAAGCTTGGGTGTTGTTGAAAAATACTATCTTGGAAGCCCAGACCAGCTGTATTCCACGCTTTAAGAAAAGTGGAAGGAAGTCCAAAAAATTGCCAGCATGGTTTAAAGCTGAGGTCAGAGAGGCTGTTGTTGCCAAAAAAGCATCTTTCAAGAAATGGAAAAAAGAGCCAAATGATGAAACCTGGAAACAGCACAAGCACTGGCAAGTCAAATGCAAGGCATTGATAAGGCAGGCAAAGAGAGAATTTGAGAAGAAGCTTGCTGCGGAAGCAAAAACGCGAAATAAAGACCTTTTCAAGTACATTCGTAGCAAAAAACCCGTGAGAGAGTCAGTTGGTCCATTAGATGATAAAGGGGTTAAAGGAGCACTAAGAGGCGACAAGGCGATAGCGGAGAGGCTGAATGAATTCTTTGCTTCGGTCTTTACTGAGGAAGATGTAGGGATGTTACCCACGACTGAAGTGGTATTTAAAGGTGTGGAAGAATTGAAGGAAATATCGATACATCGGGAAGATGTCCTACAACTATTAGATAAACTGAAGAGTAGCAAATCACCTGGGCCGGATGGTATACATCCAAGGGTGTTGAAAGAACTGAAATTTGAGATTGCAGACCTGCTATCAGTAATCTGTGAACTATCATTAAAATCATCTCTAATACCTGAGGATTGGAGGATCGCCAATGTAACACCAATTTTTAAAAAGGGTTCGAGGGGTGATCCGGGAAACTACAGACCGGTGAGCCTGACATCAGTACCGGGAAAAATGGTAGAAACCATCATAAAGAATAAAATTACTCAGCATATAGATAGTCATGACCTAATGGGAGACAGCCAACATGGCTTTAGACAAGGAAGATCTTGTCTTACTAATCTGTTATGTTTTTTTGAAGGAGTGAATAAACAGGTGGACAAAGGTGAGTCGGTTGATATTGTGTATCTGGACTTTCAGAAAGCCTTTGACAAGGTCCCTCATGAGAGACTTTTGGCAAAACTAAAGAGTCATGGGATAGGAGGCAGTGTACTACTGTGGATCAGGAACTGGTTAAAAGATAGAAAGCAGAGGGTAGGGCTAAATGGCCAATTTTCCCAATGGAGAAAGGTGAATAGTGGTGTACCCCAGGGATCTGTGCTGGGTCCGCTGCTTTTTGACATATTCATAAATGACCTGGAAAGTGGAATAACGAGTGAGGTTATCAAATTTGCTGATGACACAAAACTATTTAAAGTTGTTAAAACCCAGGAGGATTGTGGAAAATTGCAAGAGGATCTTGATAAATTGGAAGACTGGGCATCAAAATGGCAGATGAAATTTAATGTGGAGAAGTGCAAGGTTATGCACCTAGGGAAGAACAACCCAAACTATGGTTACACGATGCAAGGTTCCACATTAGGAACCACCACCCAAGAAAAAGATTTAGGCGTCCTTGTGGATACCATGTTAAAACCCTCGGCCCAGTGTGCAGCGGCGGCCAAGAGAGCAAATAGAATGCTAGGTATGATAAGGAAAGGAATGGAAAATAAAACAAAAGATATTATAATGCCTCTATATCGTTCCATGGTGAGACCGCACCTTGAATATTGTGTGCAATTCTGGTCGCCATATCTTAAAAAGGATATAGCAATTTTAGAAAAGGTTCAGAGAAGAGCCACCAAAATGGTAAAGGGGATGGAAGGCTACTCCTATGAAGAAAGGCTAAAAAGGTTGGGGCTCTTTAACCTGGAAAAGAGACGGCTGAGGGGAGATATGATAGAAGTCTATAAATTAATGAACGGAGTGGAACGGGTAAACGTAGATCGATTGTTTACCTTATCAGAATATAGAAAGACTAGGGGACATGCAATGAAGCTACAGGGTAAACTATTTAAGACTAATAAAAGAAAATATTTTTTCACTCAACGTGTAATCAAACTCTGGAATTTGTTACCGGAGGATGTAGTAAAGGCTGTTAGTGTAGCTGGGTTTAAAAAAGGTTTGGACAAGTTCCTGGAGGAAAGGTCCATAAACCATTATTAAGAAGGGACCCAGGATATCAATGCTTGAACCAATACAAGCATTGTGGAACCTGTGTCCCTTGGGGAAACTGCTAGGTACGTATGACCTAGATTGGCCACTGTTGGAAACAGAATACTGGGCTTGATGGACCTTGGTCTGACCCAGTATGGCATATCTTATGTTCTTATGTTCTTATGTTCTTAACCATCAATAAAGAAGCAACAAGCAGTCAAGAAATCCGACGACACATTGCTCTTGGCAGAATGGCTATGAAAGACCTGGACAAGATTCTCAAGAGCAGAGATGTCTCTCTCCATAAAATGATTCGACTCGTTCAAGCCATGGTATTTTCAATAACATCATATGGATGTGAAAGTTAGACAGTGAAAAAGAAAGACAAGAAGAAAAGTAATGCCTTTGAATTATGGTGCTGGTGGCAAATACTGTGTATACCATGGACTGCCCGAAGAACAACCAATCTGTACTAGAGGAGATCAAACCTAAGCTTTCTTTATATAAGCTCAGATGACAAGACTTCAACTTTCATACTTTGGACACATCATGCGACGAGAGAGATCATTAGAGAAAGACATCATGCTTGGCAAGGTAGAAGGTCAACGCAAAAGAGGAAGGCCAGCAATGAGATGGATCCATACAATAACAGCAGCTACAGGTACCAGTCTGTCAATAATGAACCGCCTGACTGAAGACCGAACACAATTTAGGATAGCTATCCAGAGGGTCGCCATGAGTCGACTCCGACTCGACAGCACTTAACAACAACAACAAGAATTAATAAATAAATGATATATTGTGTTAAATTTTTAAGCAGAAAAGCTATTCGTCTAAGAGGTGCATTTACTTATGCTGCGGTAAAAAACACATTTTACTGTGGTGATATTTACTGCAGGAGTAACTAACCTTCTGTATCCTGCAGTATCTCAGTACCACAGATCAGCGATTCCCACAGACACTATAAATCTGTGTTGCTGCAGCAACACAGATAGCAAAGTCGGATCTGCTCTTTTGCGGAGATGGCTTTTGGGTGACTAGAGTCACGTTTTACTGGCCCGATGTTCCCAGGAAGCAAAATAACGTCAGCCCAAAGCATGCATTATTTTTACACAAATAATGCAGCATGGTAAGTTAAACACAAGTTGCATCATTAAATTTGCATAAACATGAAATACTTTGCATGCATTTGAATACGTTGCTATCTCATTATTATCATACTCATGTTGTGGTTAATGTGTTATGGGCAAATAAAGCACAATTTTGCCATTTAACGCATATAAAATTCCCTTCGAGGCACATTCCAAATGGGACGTCCAAGTGCAAACGGATGTCAAAGCCAGAACATTTGAAAAGAAAGGCAGGCGTGTGCAAGTTCAGGCACAATTCCAGAAACATGGATGTGCCAATATGCACGTGTATCAAATGTCTACATAGACATCCCCAAGAGACCATTTCAGAACCAAAAATGTCTAGCAGCATAATGGTTAGAGTTAGTGGCTTCTGAGCTGGGTGGCCAGGGCTCAAATCCCAAGGTGACACTCTGTAGTCTAAAGCTAGTCACTTAATTCTTCATATTCTTTGGATGTTTTAAGGTGAAAACGAACACTTTCCTGATACCGATTCTTTTCTGGAGCAGGAATAAACACGCATGTGCCTGGAGACAGCCCTGTTGCTTCTGGGATCGAATGGGAACCTGCAAGTCCATTGCCTCTCCCCAGACATGCCTCGGCCAGCCCCTGTGCCCGCTTGAACATCCTGGTACTGGAGATGTCTGTGAACGCCATTTGTGGAATGGTTACAGAGACGTGTCCGTGATTTCGACGTCCAAACCATGACTGAACCTTTTAGAATGACCCTCTTAATGCATGCCAGTAACTATTTATTTGAGAGATTTTTATACCGCCTTATCAGGTAATCAAAGTGTTTACAAAGAACGTAAGCTTTTACAAGAAACATGGAGAACATTTGTAACTCTCCCTGATCACAGTGTCAGCACATGATGTGTGCCTTACACATGGATGTGTGAAGATTATAGTATTTTATAATCTACCCATGCGTGTGCAAACTCCACCCAGAGCACTTTTATATCGGCTGACATTTTTATAATTGGTCATTACACACGCATGTGGGGAATGACTTCATAAAATTATCTCTTGTGGGCAAAGCTGAAAGCCTTGACATCGCTTGCCTAATAAGTGTCTGAGTTCAGTGCATAGGCAAAGCATTGTATCCTGTTTTTCATGCAGGATGACACAATGAACCTTCTCAATGGACTCCTATACCTGATCTGACTTTTTTTTCCTAACCTGCCTTGCAGCTTCACTGGGTTTTTTTCAGTATTTACATCTAGCTCACAACTGTCCAATATTAGTTCAAGATACAGAAGATATTTTCCTGTTTCTGGAAGGCTTACAATCTAATGGGCCAATATTAAAAGCCCTTATCTAGATAGCCTATGGGGGCTGTCTGGATAAGGGCACTGATCAAGACATTCAGTAGCACTACCCGGACAGTACCCGCTGAAGATCTCCACAGACCACCCCAGCGTTGTCTAGTTAGTGCAGGGTTGGTCTGTTGGTGGAGCTAGGGCGGTACAGCCATTAGGCAGATAAGAGCTGTTCTTCGATCCTAAATTCTTATCTGGATAAGGACTGGCTGTACAACAATAGTATTTGGATAAAGTCTGCCCTGATCTGGATACTGTGCCTTGTTATTTTTGTTACGTAGTGCAGGTTATTTGATTAATGCATGGCATTTAAGAGCAGCGCATCCTACTAGTGAAAAGAATATCCGCAACAAAAAACATTTTAAAAATGAAACAGAATTAACAAAACAAGGGAGAGACTTCTTCAAAGAGCTGACCCTGTCCAGAAAAAGTAACAGGGCAGATTGACATTGCACAGTGGTTGCCCTTTTGCAAGCTACTGAAGCCTGGTGAATTTTGCCTTGTCTGTGAAAGCTGTAAGCTCTGTGGAGCAGGAATGTTCTCTTACATGTGCGTGTACCGCACTACATATGCCTTGTAGCACTATACAAATTAGTAGTAGTAGCAGGATGCCACAGCATTATATTTCCTGCAAAAGCAACCGGTCAGGTAGGAGTTAGGGATATTATTCGGAGATCCTCATAAACACATCTCCGCATTTCTCCTCCTTACCTTAGACCTTGCAGCTTATTTACATGGCTATGTTAGTTTGGTGAAAGCCAACAGCAGTTTTCTTCAAAAAGGAAAATTCATTCCAACGTTCCGAAGCAAAAACAATTTAAAAGTGCCGACTGACAGTGTGACACAATAGCTCTTTTCCCCTTGCATCCATTTGCAGACTCAGGCATGTCTGTGTGGGGGACTCAGTTGAAACAGCCATGTAAAATGTGTCTTAGTAACATAGCAGGAGATGTGTGAGCGTGTGTCTGGGCTGGTGAACATAATGTTGGTAGTGACGGATGGTGGTACCCTGGACATGGTGATTCCGCTCTCTCGTGGCTTCCCGGCTCCCGGCAACCTTTGGCTCTTGCCTTCAATAGACAAAACCAGGCTAGATGCCTATTCCAGGCTTTATTAAAATCCAGTCCTTGCAAACACACAAAAAGGAACCCCCCCCACCCCAAAGCTCTGAAATCATCACACTTCTTCTGCTTCTGGTACCACAATGCCTCTACCCCCCCCCCCTCCCCCAGCTTACAGGCCTGCTTCTCTTCCGCAGTCCCTGCCTTTACAGTATTAACAGTTCCCATGTAGGAGAGGGAATTCCCCCTATCTCCCGCTCCTGGCTGTGCAAAGGGGTCGGTCTCTAGAGTTCAGCTCACCTCCCTCAGTTCATAGGAATCCTTCTTTTAGCTCAGTCATACAATGAAACCTGAGTCCCAGCACAGCTCCAGTGTAGTCTTGGGCTAAAGAAAAACAGTTAATCCAGCCCGGGTTTTCACTCTGTTCTGTGGCAAAAACACTTTAGCAGCTTCAAGCCCTTGCTATAGTCCTGCAGCTCAGGTTCCAACACATAAAAGGAAATGGTTGCAGGGGTGAAGGGCTTTGTCACCCACCCTTCCAGGGGCTTTTCACTGTCCCTCCCCAAACTGTGCCCTTCCCTCTCTGAGCTGGAAATGGCCGATAAACACACTAATCTCTCAAAGGAAAAATAGTCTACTTGAAGGTGTCAGGCAGCTGCTGTTCAAAAGCCGTCTCATCTTCTTCTGCTGCTGGTGGGGAAGTTGGTAGCCCCACCACCTCCTCCCCACTGCTTGCTGGCTCGTCTGGGTCTGGGAGCTCTGCTCCCTGGAGAGTTGAAGGATACACTCCCCCCCCCCCCCCCCGTGGGCCCTAATGCATACCTTATATGGTGCCAGGGAAACTCCGCCTCCTCTTCCTTGTTGAGGTGTTGGATTTTCCTGGCCCCGCTTTCCAAACCCAGCTCAACAGGACCTCCCTGCCCCCAGCCCTTACAGGGCCCGCACCTGTTTATTTAGGTACTCCTTCCCCTCCTCTTTCCCTCTAGGGTCAGGAACCCTACTGCTTGGTCTTTCTTTACCCCGTTCCTCTTCTACCATAGCATGTATGTATTTGAACCAATGGCATCATATGTATATTCATCTCCATGGACAGAGTTTAGCTGTGTGTCTGTGGAGATGTGAGGGTGGGATATCAGAGGGAAGTGTGTTTGTGTCATAGATGGTTGTGTGTGTTGGGGGTGTGTGCTTCTGGGAAGTACGTGGCAGGAATTGTGTATGTGTGTATATACATGTGCGTATGTGGGAATGTTGGTGGTGTGTCATGGAGACTGTATGTGTGTGTCTGTCTCAGGGGCTGTATGTATATGTATGTGTATAAGTTAGGGGCATGTGTGTCTGTGTGTGTGTGTGTATTGGTTATGTGCACATGTTGGCAGTGTATGTCAAAGGCTATGTGTGTGTGATGTTTATGTTTATGGGTGTGTGTGTGAATGTCTGTGTTTGTGTGTTGGGGTATGTGTATGTTGGCAGTATGTGTCAGGACTGTGTATATATATATATTTGTATGTGTATATGTTGCGGGGTGCACATTTTATTTATTTATTTAACATCTTTTATATACCGCGCTATTTGTTATCAGCGCGGTTTACATTCAACAAGGTTGCTCAATTTAGTCGAAACTGTTTTGCGCTTACATTGTAACAGGGAATAAAACTTTGAGCAAATACAGGGTAACTATATACATATTGACATAGATCAATACATGGTAACTGTATACAATTGACATAGAACATAATATAAAAGATGTTAAATTAAATAAATGTGTCAGGACCGTGTGTATATATATATTTGTATGTGTATATGTTGCGGGGTGCACATGCTGGGAGTGTTTGTCGGGGGTAATGTGTGTATGTGCTTGTGGGCATGTGGGCTTCTCTCTCCCTTGCACTTTTCCCTGTACTTCCACATTCACTCTCGGTCTCTCCCACTGTTTTATACTATTTCTTCTTTTTACCCTTTGTCACTCTCCTTCCTTGAACTCCTTTCTCCTTTCTCTGCCACTGCCTTTCACTCCCTCCTTCTTTATTCTCTCCCTTCCTTCCCTTCCCCTTTACACTCTTCCAATTCCTCTCCTCTTCTTGCACTTCTCCTTTCCTTCCCTCCTCTCTAACCCCACCCCTTCCCTTATGCTCTTTCTCTCACCCCCTCTCTTTTCCTGCTCTCTAACCCCACCTCCCCTTCTTTTCCTCCTCTGTAACCCCGCCCTTTCTCTTTTGCTCCACCCCTCGCTCCACCCCTTTTCTCCTCTTTAACTCCATCCCTTCCCTTATGCTTTACCCTCATCATCCCCCACCTCTCTAACCCCCCTGCCCTTATGCTCCACCCCTCTCTTTTAGGATGCCTGGCCCAGCACTCGAGGCTCTTGTCAGCTCTTGTTACTGTTGCTGCACAGCTTTAGGCGGCATGACCTGGGGACTCCGGCCAGCTCTTGGATGCTTCTACTCTGCCTTGAGTTAGTGGGACATGGGGAATCCCACCAGCGGTTGTCACTGTCTCTTCAGCTGACGGGAGTTTGGGACCTCTGTCAGCTCTTCACTTTTGCCACTACCGTGCTCTGCCATACTGAAGCTCTGCATATCTGTCTGACGGTTCATGTGCAAACGGATGGAAGGAAAAATGGACAGATGGATGAACGAATGGACTCTCCCCAAATCGCTTAGGTGAAACATGCCTAAACAATCTGGACATGATATAAAAAATGAAATGGAATAAAAAGTTTTCTAATGCACACACACATACATATTTCCATAATCTCATCTTTGTTCCTGCAATCTCTACCTCACGCAGCTCTTTTATCATCCTCGGAGCACGGCATCTGTTATTCCAGGAATAGATACTATCATTCTTAGCATGACTCCCTAATTTCCAGCAAGATTCTTCTCTACTAATGCTTGCTGTTTTCACACCCCTCCAGTATTACATAAGCACATAAGAGATGCCATACTGGGTCAGACCAAGGTCCATCAAGCCCAGTATCCTGTTTCCAACAGTGGCCAATCTAAGTCATACGTACCTAGCAGTTTCCACAAAAGATACAGGTTCCACAGTGCTTGTACTGGGTCAAGCATTGATATCCTGGGTCCCTTCTTAATAATGGTTTATGGACCTTTCCTCCAGCAACTTATCCAAACCTTTTTTAAACCCAGCTACACTAACAGCCTTTACTACATCCTCCAGTAACAAATTCCAGAGTTTGATTACATGTTGAGTGAAAAAATATTTTCTTTTATTATTCTTAAATAGTTTACCCTGTAGCTTCATTGCATGCCCCCTAGTCTTTCTATATTCTGATAACGTAAACAATCGATTTACGTTTAACCATTCCACTCCATTCATTAATTTATAGACTTCTATTATATCTCCCCTCAGCTGTCTCTTTTACAGGTTAAAGAGCCTTAACCTTTTTATCCTTTCTTCATAGGGGTATCCTTCCATCCCCTTTACCATTTTGGTGGCTCTTCTCTTAACCTTTTCTAATAACACTATATCCTTTTTAAGATATGGCAACCCGAATTGCACACAATATTCAAGGTGTGGTCACACCATGGAATGATACAGAGGCATTATAATATCCTTTGTTTTATTTTCCATTCCTTTCCTTATGATACCTAGCATCCTATTTGCTCTCTTGGCCGCCGCTGCACACTGGGCGGAGGGTTTTAACATGTTATCCACAATGACGCCTAAGGGTGGTAGTTCCTAATGTGGAACCTTGCATTGTGTAACCATAGTTTGGGTTGTCCTTCCCTAGGTGCATAACTTTGCACTTGTCCACATTAAATTTCATCTGCCATTTTGATGCCCAGTCTTCCAATTTATCAAGATCCTCTTGCAATTTTCCACAATCCTCTTGGGTTTTAACAACTTTAAATAGTTTTGTGTCATCTGCAAATTTGATAGCCTCACTCGTTATTTCCTTTCCCAGGTCATTTATGAATATGTCAAAAAGCAGCGGACCCAGCACAGATCCCTGGGGTACACCACTATTCACCTTTCTCCATTGGGAAAATTGGCCATTTAGCTCTACCCTCTGCTTTCTATCTTTTCACCAGTTCCTGATTCACAATATTACACTGTCTCCTATCCCATGACTCTTTAGTTTTGCCAAAAGTCTCTGATGAGGGACCTTGTCAAAGGCTTTCTGAAAGTCCAAATACAATATATTAACCAACTCACCTTTCTCTACCTGTTTATTCACACCTTCAAAAAAACATAACAGATTAGTAAGACAAGATCTTCCTTGTCTAAAGCCACATTGGCTGTCTCCCATTAAGCCATGACTATCTACATGTTCAGCAATTTTGTTCTTTATGATGGTTTCTACCATTTTTCCCGGTACTGACGTCAGGCTCACCGGTCTGTAGTCTCCCAGATCACCCCTAGAACCCTTTTTAAAAATTGGCGTTACATTGGCCATCCTCCAATCTTCAGGTATTACAGATGATTTTAATGATAGTTCACAGATTACTAATAGCAGGTCTGCAATCTCATATTTCAGTTCTTTCAACACCCTTGGATGTATATTATCCGGTCCAGGTGATTTGCTACTCTTCAGTTTATCAAATAGTTGTAATACATCTTCCCGATGTATCAATATTTTCTTCAATTCTTCCGAACCTTTAAATACCACTTCAGTCATGGTTAACATCCCTACATCTTCGTCAGTAAAGACCGAAGCAAAGAATTCATTCAGTCTCTCCGCTATCGCCTTGTCGCCTTTTAGTGCCCCTTTAACCCCTCTATCATCTAATGGACCAACTTACTCTCTCACAGGTTTTTGGCTACGAATGTACTTGAAAAAGTCTTTATTTATTGTATTTACACGACATGCCCTTGAAGATTCTGGCTTTCTTCCTCTTCTGTAGCAGGTGTTTTCCTTCTGGTAATATAAATCCTGTTTATGTGTCGGACTGTATTCGGGATCACAAGACAACACACACACTCGCAAAGGAAAACCAAGCAGAGGAGAGTGAAGTGTAAAAACAAACAAATGTACTGATAAAAAGCCGTCATTTGTGGCTCGTCTGCCTCAAATGTGGCTTGACAACGTCATTGCAGCTCTTGAAGGCTTGGCCCCTGATGAAGACAATCTGCTGAAAAGTGGCCATGTTGTAATCATTTTATCAATACATTTTTTTGTTTGTACACCTTACTGTCCTCTGCTTGGATGTTATTGGGGACCAGAGAATCAATAGCAACAAGTATGGCCATCCTTTATACTGCATTGTTCATCTACATAACGTTTCAGTATCTAAGCTCACAGTATTCTCTTCTGAGGTATTTAGCCATTTTACTTACTTGAATGTCCCCACAAAAGGTCTGGAGGCTGTGTTTCCATAGATATGTTGATGGAGGGGCAGTCCAGAAGAGAGCTACAAACATATTGACCATACACCCTAAGACTTAACAACCTAACTGTATACCATAGATGAGAGGAGAGAGAGGGAGGCAATATAATGGAGACATTGAGCTCTATAAAGAATGCATGAGAAGTATATTTTTATGGAAAGAAAGATGCAAGAGAAGAGGTCATGATATGAGTGTGAAAAGGTGAGGTAGGCTTAGAAATAATGTGAACTATTTCTTGGATTTGTAGTTTAGATTTTATTACTTGCCTTTTCTAAATCTGAGCTCAAGGTGAGTTACCATCAGATACACGAATCATTTCCTTGCCAAGGCAAACTCATGGGCTAAGTTGTACCTGAGACAATGGAGAGAGAAATGACTTGCTCAAGGTTATAAAAAGCGGCAGTAGCAGGACTTGAACCCTGGTCTCGCTGCTTCTCTAACCACTAGCTACTGCTCCACTGGCAGTGGATGCGTGAAACGAACTCCCACTGGATGCAATGGAGGCCAAAGCACAGTAACAGAATTTAAGAAAACGTGGGAAAAGAACGGAGGACCTATAGCTGCAGGAAAACAAAGATAAAATCAGATGCAAGTATGGCCTGCGGCACTGCAGATCGCATGGGCTTCACCTCCAGTCAGATTCTCTGTTTCTACGCTCCACATTTTCTCCATGTATTCCTGAGCTCTTGGGAGTGCCCGCGTTCTCTGCGTATCTCCCCTTACCCCCCAAGACGAAAGCAGTGATACGTAGAGAAAATCGAATGTCTTTTTCAAGTACAGAGATGAAATTTCTATCTATTGGCGCCCAGTGTAGAACAAAGATTCCGTCTGTCAGATAAGCCCTTGAGTGAGCTATACCATTTATACTGAGGGCTACCTGCAGATTCTCATTATTTAATGGAGTAGGCAATTTCTAGGTGCCGCTGCCAGTCTGTAAGGATGTTGAAGCATCAGTGATTCAGAAAGGTGTTTAAAACGAAGGGAGTATAAAGAACAGACAGCGCTGTCAGACACAAGGAAAGATACGCATCTTTGAAATTTCTTTTTTTTTTTTTGCAGGCTTCCTTTCCTGTTCTCTCTTCGCCCCTCCCTCCCCCGGCATTATAATCAATGTGAGCCGCCATAGCAGAGCTTGGGTATTGTGAAATAAGATTCCCTTGCAGCTCTTGGAAAGCTTGGCAAAACACCAGGAATCGTTTGGGCTTTTTTTTTTAACCTGTTTCTGCAACTGAGGCAGAAATCTGAGCTGAAATAAAAAGGCCCCTCTCCGTGCATCCAATTCAGTCTGCCCCCTCTCCTAAATGGGAATGAAGGTCAAAGGGTCATATTTTGTTTGAATCCGTTGGGGGTGGGAATAACAAGATGGATATAGAATGAAATTTTTTTTTTGGATGTTGAATCCTGTTATCCAAAGCTTTTGTCTTTCACGGGTGCAGAATTAGAAAACACAGGGTGCAAGCTTTTCTTTGGTGTACTGGGTGCAGCAGTACACGCCTGTTTCTTTCTGCTTCCAGCTCTGTCGGAAAGCAGAGCTGGAATCTGATGCCATTGGGATTTGTTTCACTATTTTATATCTTTTTACAACTTACTTTAGCCCAGTCATGGTGGCCATGGTACTCTGCTGGGGGACATGCATCAGGGATTCTTTTGCAACCCTGCAATCAGAGTCCCTACATTTGGCCACTAGATGTCATCATTGCTCAATGACTATGACTCCCTACCCTCAGGGATTGTGAGCACAGCTTCCCAGCATCCCAACCCCAGCTGACCTGTGAATCAGAAGACCACAATCAGGAATTGAACTCATGCAGGGCCGGCCCGTCCATTGAGCGAGAATGTTTTTTGCACAGGGCCCCGCGTTTCAGGGGGCCCCGCGCAAAAAACATTCTGATCTAAAAGTAAAATTTAAAAAAAAAAAAAAAAAGCTGTCTGCTGCCGCTGCCGGGGCCGCCGCGGCAGAATCGAGTGTGCCGCGGGGCCCCCCCTGCCCAGCAGAGCCTGCCCTCCCCTGCCCAGCAGAGCCTGCCCTCCCCTGTATCACCTCTCTCTTTACAGCTGCAGTCACATGCGCCGGCTTTCAGAGCACGAGGGGAGAGTTTCTCCCTCGCTGCTCTGTTAAGCCCGCGGGGGCTTAACAGAGCCGCGAAAGGGAAACTAGTTCCTTCGCGCTCTGAAAGCCGGCGCGTGTGACTGCAACTGCAAAGAGAGAGGTGATACAGGGGAGGGCAGGCTCTGCTGGGCAGGGGGGGCCCCGCGGCACACTCGATTCTGCCGTGGCGGCCCCGGCAGCGGCAGCAGACAGCTTTTTTTTTTTTAAATTTCCCTAGGCTAGCTAGGCTAGGCTGGGCTGGGCTGGGCTGGGCTGGGGGGGGGGGGTTAGGAGTGGTGATGGGCGGGGGGGGGTTAGGAGTGGTGATGGGCTATGGGGGGGCTGGGGGTGTTAGTAGTGTTGTTGGGCTATGGGGGAGAAAAGTCTGTATATGGGCTTATGGGATTAGTACTGGAATTGGGTTGATGGGGGGTTAGGACTGGTAATGGGCTATGGGGGGGCTTAAACTAAAAATTGGGTGATGGGGGATTAGGACTGGAAATGGGCTGGTGGGATTAGGACTGGGAGTGGTCTGATGGGGAGGTTAGGACTGGTAATGGGGTATGGGGGGGCTTAAACTGAAAATTGGGTGATGGTGGATTAGGACTGGAAATGGGCTGGTGGGATTAGGACTGGGAGTGGGCTATGGAGGGCTAGGACTGGTAATGGGTTGGGGGGGGGGTTGCTAGGACTGGAAATGGGCTGGGGGGATTAAGACTGGAGGTGGGCTGATGGGGTTAGGACTGGTAATGGGCTATGGGCTGTGGGCTGTTGGGGGGTTAGGACTGGTAATGGGCTATGGGGGGGCTAGGACTGGAAATGGGCTGATGGGGAGGGGTTAGGACTTGAGGTGGGCTGTTGGGTGGGGTTAGGACTGGTAATGGGCTATGGGGGGCTATGACTGGAAATGGGCTGATGGGGGGGGTTAAGACTGGAGGTGGGCTGATGGGGTTAGGACTGGTAATGGGCTGTGGGCTGTTGGGGGGGTTAGGACTGGTAGTGGGCTATGGGGGGGGGGCTAGGACTGGAAATGGGCTGATGGGGGGTTAACACTGGAGGTGGGCTGATGGGGTTAGGACTGGAAATGGGCTTTGGGCTGATGGGGGGTTAGGAATGGTAATGGGCTATGGGGGGGGGTTAGGACTGATAATGGGCTATGGGGGGCTAGGACAGGAAATGGGCTGATGGGAGGGGTTAGGACTTGAGGTGGGCTGATGGGGTTAGGACTGGTAATGGGCTGTGGGCTGTTGGGGGGGGGGGTTAGAACTGGTAATGGGCTATGGGGGGGGTTAAGACTGGTAATGGGCTGTTGGCTGATGGGGGCTGTCTGGTAATGGGCTATGGGGGGGTTAGAACTGATAATGGGCTATGGGGGGGCTAGGACAGGAAATGGGCTGATGGGGAGGGGTTAGGACTTGAGGTGGGCTGATGGTGTTAGGACTGGTAATGGGCTGTGGGCTGATGGGGGGGGGTTAGGACTGGCAATGGGCTATGGGGGGCTGACTGGAAATGGGTTGATGGGGGTTAGGACTGGAAGTGGGCTGTTGGGGGGTTATGACTGGTAATGGGTTCTAGTGGGGCTTAAACTGAAAATGGGGTGATGGGGGGTTAGGACTGGAAGTGGGTTGATGGGGGGGCTAGGACTGGTATTGGTTTGGGGGGTTGCTAGGACTGGAAATGGGCTGATGGGGGGCTAGGACTGGAAATGGGCTGATGCAGGGACTAGAAGGGAATGGATGCTGGGTGAGGCTGGAACTAGAAGAGAGCTGATGTTGGGGGAGGATTAGAATGGGATGGGGCTGGGAGAGTAAAATGGAGAGGGGAAAAATATTTTGTGTGGGAGGGATAAAAAATCTACAATTGGCCGGGTATTGGGAGAGTAAGTGGGGATTGAGGATGGAGGGGTAAAATTTGAGTGGATGAAATAGGAATGAGGAAAGAGCAAAAGGAGAAAGATTAGTATGTTAAAGCAGATGTAGAGAGAGAATGGAAAAAACTAGAAGAGAGAAGAAAGGACAAATGGACAGCAGACAATGGAGAGTTAGCAGAAGACACGAAGAAACCAGAAGAAAGTGGCTGGAGCAATTGCAGCTGAAAAAAAATGCACAAAAGGTAGAAAAATATCTCTTTATTTTGAATTTATTAATTGGAATATGTCAGCTCTGGTAAATGTGCATCATTAACGTCTGCACTTTGTTTAGTACAAGAGCAAATTAATGTATAGTTTTATTTCTACAGTGTTGTACATTCCAAGTTTGGCTTTTGGGATTCCCAGTTTAATTATTGTCTTCCTGTTTCTAAATTGTGATTCCTTGTTTGGTGATGGTCTATGTTCTGCATGTGTAACTGAGCTGAGGTATTCTGTTTATGTAATTCCTATTTGACATTGCCACTTGTTCTCTTTCCCCAGTAGGTCATGTATTGTTGTTCTCTGAAATGTATTGGTTTAATATTTGCATGTTTCCTTTTGATAGGTAGGGTATGGTGCTTTGTGAGTCCTGGTAGTGCTGTTAGGATACGGCGGGTTTGCTATGGGTTCTAAATGGGCAGTGTTTGTAGTAGTTCCTAATGTGTCTGGTGGTTGGCACTGGATTATAGTAATGTAGAAATCTTTTAGTCTTTCTTTATCCATACACTCATTAAGAGGCATGTTTACTAAAAGTTAGTATATGGTAACATTATGCAAATATTTATGCAAATGAGGCCCCTTATGCAAATGAGGCCCCGCACCGAGTCTCCGCACATGGCCCCGCACCCCCCTTGGGCCGCCCCTGAACTCATGTTCCCTTAAATCTGTCTTGAATGTTATATTCTGGCACAGAGGCCCAGGACCAGTTCCAGTTTTGATGGTACTTCATATAAACTAACCTTGTCTTCTGAATGCAACTGTTTCAGGCTTGTCTATCTCTACCATGCCTTCTACTATGTTTTTGCTTTGACTTTAAGCAATGGGGATTAGGGACCTAAGGGGGTCATTTTAGAAGCCCTTTTTGTGAGTTAGATATCTGAAAACAGGCATTCAGATATTCTAATCGCAGAGACGGCACTGGAACCATTTTACTACTAATACTTCTACTTCTACATATCATTTGTATAGCGCTGCAAGACATATGCACTGTTGTAAATATTCATGTAAGAAACAGTCCCTTCTCTGGAGAGTTACGATCTAATCGAGATAGGCAACACAACAAGTAGGGACTAGGGTAAGACTAGGGTATCAATAAAGATGGACAAAAGGTGGTGAGCAGGAGAACAAGGGCACAGGATCCAAAAGCAGCCTCAGAGGTGGGTCTTTAGCCTGGACTTGAATAGGGCGAGAGAAGAAGCCTGACGCACCGACTCAGGTAGTTTGTTCCAGGTGTATGGAGCAGCAAGACGGAATGAACAAAGTCTGGAGTTGGCAGTGGCAGAGAAGGGCACAGATAAAAGGGATCTGCCAGTGGAGCGGAGTTCTCGAGGAGGGGTGTAGAGTGAGATAAGAGAGGAAAGATAGTGAGGAGCCACAGAATGAATGTACTTGTTGGTCAGTAGGAGAAGTTTGAACTGGATGCGGAAATGGATAGGGAGCCAGTGAAGTGACTTGATAAGACAAGTTACATGAGCATAGCGACACTGGCAGAAGATAATCTGTGCAGCTGAGTTTTGAACAGACTGAAGAGGAGAAATATGATTTAGAGGCAGACCAGCAAGGAGCAGATTACAATAGTCAAGATGGGAGGTGACTAGTGAGCGAAGATAATAACATAAGATATGCCATACTGGGTCAGACCAAGGTGCCAATATTCAAAGCCCTATATTTAAATGGCACAACAGTCAGCTCTGGCTTTTAAATATCCTCTGGATGTTCAGCACTATTATCCAGATAGTGTCTGCCACTGGATTGAGCAGCCGCTGTCTGGAAAGTGTTGACGTCTGGCTGCTTTCTGGATAAATTATCTGGATGGCAATCTACCCTCATAACTTTTCTGGATAGCAGCTGGAAATTGCCACTATCCAGATAAGTGGCATAATTATCTGGTAGTGCCCTCGCTCTGCCCACTTACCACTCCTATGTCTTTCAGAGCTGAGAGCGCAATCCTTGACTTCTCAGAATTACCACTTTAAGAGTCAAAGATTCTACTGCGCTCAGAATTCTTGATATCCTGGACCATATTGTTCTCCAAAATCCCTGTGTGGAAGGGCATTGGTTGGGCCTTACACATCAACACCTATTATCTCCTCTATCCTTTAATTTGAATTTTTTGAGCAGGGTTCAATAGGCCCTATGCAACAGGAAAAAAGGAGGCTTACATTATCACCACTGATCTAGATATATAAACTATGGGCCCAATATTAAGAACATAGGAACATAAGGTATGCCATACTAGGTCAGACCAAGGTCCATCAAGCCCACTATCCTGTTTACAACAGTGGCCAATCTAGGTCATACGTACCTAGCAGTTTCCCCAAAAGACACAGGTTCTGCAATGCGTGTACTGGGTCAAGCATTGATATCCTGGGTCCCTTCTTAATAATGGTTTATGGACATTTCCTCCAGGAACTTGTCCAAACCTTTTTTAAAGCCGGCTACACTAACAGCCTTTACTACATCCTCCGGTAATAAATTCCAGAGTTTGATTACACGTTGCGTGAAAAAATATTTTCTTTTATTAGTCTTACATAGTTTACCCTGTAGCTTCATTGCATATCCCCTAGTCTTTCTATATTCTGATAACGTAAACAATTGATCTACATTTACCCGTTCCACTCCGTTCATTAATTTATAGACTTCTATCATATCTCCCCTCAGCTGTCTCTTTTCCAGGTTGACCTTTTTAGCCTTTCTTCATAGGGGTATCCTTCCATCCCCTTTACCATTTTGGTGGCTCTTCTCTGAACCTTTTCTAATAACGCTATATCCTTTTTAAGATACAGTGACCAGAATTGCACACAATATTCAAGGTGCGGTCTCTCCATGGAACGATATAGAGGCATTATAATATCCTTTGTTTTATTTTCCATTCCTTTCCTTATGATACCTAGCATTCTATTTGCTTTCTTGGCCGCCGCTGCACACTGGGCCGAGGGTTTTTACATATTATCCACAATGACGCCTAAATCTTTTTCCTGGGTGGTGGTTCCTAATGTGGAACCTTGCATCTTGTAACCATAGTTTGGGTTGTTCTCCCCTAGGTGCATAACTTTGCACTTGTCCACACTAAATTTCATTTGACATTTTGATGCCCAGTCTTCCAATTTATCAAGATCCTCTTGCAATATTCCACAATCCTCTTGGGTTCAAAGGCATTTACATGGTTAATGCCACTGAATATCTCCGGGTACTGCCGCTATATAGAAACATGATGACAGAAAAAGACCACATGGCCTATCTAGTCTGTCCTTCCATATCAACAACTACAACAGTCCACTTTTTACCTTTGGAGATCCTCTGTGTTGGTCCCATGCTTTTTTGAATTCAGTTACTGTCCTCAAATCTACCACCTCCACTGGGAGACTATTCCATGGATCCACTACTCTTTCCGTAAAGAAATATTTCCACATATCACTCCTGAATCTATCTCCCTTCACCCTCATCCCATGTCCCCTCGTAGCAGAACTTGCTTTCAATTGAAAGAGGCTCTCTCCCTGAACATTTATGCCACGGAGGTATTTTAACATCTCAATCATATCACCTCTATCCCGCCTTTCCTCTAAGATGTACATATTAAGATCCTTAAGTCTGTCCTCATATGCTTTATAATGAAGCCCACTAATCATTTTAGTAGCCACTCTCTGCACCGACTCCATCCTGTTCACATCCTTTTGAAGGTGCGGTCTCCAGAATTGCACACTATACTCCAGATGAGGTCGCACCAAAGACTTATACAGAGGCATTATCACCTCCTTTTTTCTGCTAGCCATTCCTCTCCGTATGCACCCAAGCATCCTTCTAGCTTTTGCCATCGCCTTTTCTACCTGTTTAGCTACTTTAAGATCATCAGACACAACCACGCCTAGGTCCCGCTCTTCTTTAGTGGACAAAAGTACTTCACCTCCTATACTGTATTGCTCCCTTGGATTGCTGCAGCCCAAATGCATGACCTTACATTTTTTAACATTAAATCCCAGCTGCCAAATTCTAGACCATTCTTCAAGCTTAGCTAGATCCCTCCTCATGTTATCTACACCTTCCTGGGTGTCTACTCTATTGCAGATTTTGTTATCATCCGCAAAGAGGCAAACCTTACCCGACAGCCCTTCCGCTATATCACTAACAAAGATGTTAAAAAGAATCGGACCGAGGACAGATCCCTGGGGCACACCACTGGTAACATCCTTCTCCTCAGAGTGAGCTCCATTTACTTGTACTCTTTGTCGCCTCCCATCCAACCAATTTCTAACCCAAGCAGTAACTTTAGGGTCCATCCCTAGGGTGCTCAGTTTGTTTATAAGTCGCCTGTGAGGAACAGTGTCAAAGGCTTTACTGAAATCTAAATACACCACATCTAGAGCTCTCCCTCGGTCCAACTCCTTGGTCACCCAGTCAAAGAAATCAATCAGATTTGTCTGACAAGACCTGCCTCTGGTGAATCCATGCTGCCTCGGATCCTGTAATCCGCTGGACTCCAGAAACCTCACTACTTTCTCTTTCAGCAGCGTTTCCAATAATTTACTCACCACCGAAGTTATACTAACTGGCCTGTAGTTTTCAACCACATCCTTACTTCCGCTTTTGTGTAAAGGCACCACATGAGCCTCTTTCTAGTCCTTTGGCACCACTCCCGACTCCAACGAGGTATTGAAAAGGTCAGTCAGTGGAGTTGCTAGAACGTCCCCAAGTTCCCTCAGTATTCTAGGGTGTATCCCATCCGGTCCCATCGCTTTGTCTACTTTAAGTTGAGCTAGTTTCTGACAAACACAGTCTTCTGAAAATTGTTCAAGATGTCCCTCGCTTCTGTTCTTATTTGTGGGTGTTTTCTGAGGTCCTGCTCCTAGTACTTCATCTATGAAGACAGAACAAAAATATTTGTTAAGCAATTCCGCTTTATCCTTATCAGCTTCTACATATTCCCCTCCTACACCCTTGAGTCTGACAATACCACTTTTGCCCTTCCTCTTCTCACTAATATATCTGAAAAATGTCTTATCCTCCCATTTTATTGCATTGGCTATTTCCTCCTCCTTTTGAATCTTTGCCTTCTTGACTACTTTGCTAGCTTCTCTAAGTTTTTCCAAATATAGATGCCTGTCTTCCTCTCTTTGTGATCTCTTGTATTTCATGAAGGCCTCCCTCTTTTTCTTCACTTTTTCAGCTACTTCCTTAGAAAACCATGGTGGTCTCCTTTTCTGTTTGCCTTTATTTACCATTTTAACAAAAAGGTTGGTTGCCCTTAAAATATCCCCTTTCAGTTTTGCCCACTGTTTTTCTACATCCCCCAGCTGTTCCCATCCCACTAACGATTCCTTGAGGTATTGGCCCATCTTCGCAAAGTTAGTCTTCCTAAAGTCTAAGATCCTCACCTTGGAATGGATTCTAACAGCCCTAGTCCTAATACTGAACCACACCATCTGGTGATCACTGGATGCAAAATGATCTCCCACTACAACATCAGAAACACTTTCACCATTGGTAAGCACCAAGTCCAGTATGGTCCCTTCACGTGTGGGGTCTGTTACCAATTGCCTGAATAGTTCTCCCTGTAGAGAATCCAGGATCTCCTTACTTCTAGATGATACTGCAGCAGGAATGTGCCAATCAACATCTGGCATATTGAAATCTCCTATCAGTAGCACCTCCCCTTTCCTAGCAATGCTGCGTATGTCTTCAATTAACTATCTGTCCACCTCTTCCTCTTGTGAGGGAGGTCTGTATATCACACCAATGCAAAGAGATTTCTCTTTCCCTCTTTCTAGTTTAACCCACAATGCCTCCTCTCTCCCTTTTAAGCTCTGTAATTCCAAAGCTTTAATAGTAGTTTTTACATATAGTGACACTCCTCCTCCCCTTCTTCCTACCCTGTCCTTTCTGAATAAAGTATAGCCAGGTATAGTTACATCCCAGTCATGGTTTTCTGTGAACCATGTTTCTGTAACTGCCACTAAATCCAAGTCAGCCACTCCCACCAAAGCTTCAACATCAAGGATCTTATTTCCCATGCTACGGGCATTTATACACACTGCTTTCCATATGTTACCCCTGTTACCCATTTCCATAAAGGTATTTAATGTATCACCTACCTGGGGGCTTTCACTTACCTGGGGGCTTTCTTCACCTATCCCCAACGAATCTAGTTTAAAGCCCTCTTCAGTAGATTAGCCAGTCTACTACCGAAGATGCATTGACCTTTCTTGGACAGATGGATGTCATCTCTGCTCTGCAACCCTTGGAACAGCATCCCATGGTCTAGGAAACCAAAACGCTCTCGATGACACCATCCACGCAGCCATGCATTCATCTCCACGATGCTAACCACTTAGCATCGGGGCTTTCCAGGGCTTTCTCTGTCGCTAACTGGTCAGCAACAATATTGAGCCACTGGCTGGATAGTGACCCGTGGGGAAAGATAGAGTAGAGTGTGTGGATCTTTGTTGTCTGCCCCTCTCAGAGCAGGCTCTCTGGAATACCCTCCCGGATTAACTGAGGGCAATAAATGACCTCAAGGACTTCCGCAAATCTCTTAAGACCTTCCTATTCAGAGAATACTATAAGCAATCAGAGAAAGGACCCAACAGCAGCGCTTGAATATAAAGATAACCCCTCTTTTAACCTTTTATGTATGTAGTATCATTCCATTCAATGTAAACCCAAGTGTGTTGCCCACCACTTTGATTGAAGGAGAAAGTGGTATATAAATCTGGATAAATAAATAAAATAAATAAATAAATAAAGTAGGTGACATGGTTATCCCCTGGACAGAGGAGCTGAGGTCACTGGGGTGATTTTGGAACAGGAGGGAGTGGGCAGGAAACAGATGTTTACTGTCATAAGAGCATTTTGGGTGAAATTGATGTTAGTACATCAAGTACAGCCCCTATTTGAAGGCCGCCACTCTATGGCTGTTGATGCAGGCCATGGTCTTGGGCATCTTGGACTACTGTAATTGATAGTATACTAGGCTGTCCCTTTGGTCGGTGGGTCAGATACAGATACTTCAAAATGTGGCCGCATGAGTTCTACTGGGTGCACAGCGGCACGAAAATGCAGGTCTGCTTTTGCAGCAGCTACATTGGCTCCCTGTCTGGCTTGGTCCACCTTTAAGCTCCTGGTTATTGTGTGCCGGGTGCTTTTTGACGAAAGGCCAGGTTATTTGCGCGGGCTGTGGGAGTGGTATATGCCAGGTCGTGTTCTTTGCTCCACCTAGGGCCATGTTTTTTGGAGGTTCTGTAGTTGAAAATTGTGCATTCTGCGCATGGTAGATTCAGGGTTTTTAGGGTCATGGGTGCAGAATGCTATAATGTGCTGCAGCATCAGATACATATTTTGACTAATGTGCTTAGTTTCTGTTAGCAGTTGAAGGTTGCATTGTTTGCTGGTGATTGATGCCTCTTATGTTCCGGGGGGAGGAAGGGATTGGTGTGTTTGTCTCCTGGAGCGTGAGGGTGCTCCTGGGCTAGCAGCTGGAGGGGGGGGGGGGTGTGGAGGGGGAAGTGGAAATGGGCTGGGTTGCTGTATTTGTCTTATTGCTAATGTTGTACAACCCCATTGATTGACGTTAGTTAGAACGGGGTTAAGCATGCACAAATAAATACATATAATAAATAGGTGCAGCAAAAGCTGGCTTATGTTTATATTTAGGAGCTAACTGGGCAGTGGCTTAATATTGCTGCTTGCAGATTAGCTTCTGGGTTGTGTGACCAGATATGGTCCCGACATTGAATATCCCGATTTAGTATTCCACGATGACGGCAAGGCTCTGCAATAGCACTAGCTGTCGCTGCTGAATATTGGGCCCTATATTACCCCCTATATGTTTCCAGCCCCTCCACATTTCTAACATCACTCCCAGATCCTGTTCCCAAATTCATTCTACTCCAACCTGTAGCCTCTGTTCCAGACCTCGCAATAACTTAAACAGTTGGATCCCGTTTTGGGATGATGGTCTTTGCTTCTAACCATGCCACACAGTACTCATTCTTCATCCAAATCAATGAGTTGCAGCCCACTCTTCTGCAGAGCGTGACAAATCTTCAGCCATCTACAAAACTTATGAGCTAGAAAGTCCAAATTCTTCCTGTAGATCTTGATTCCAGATTCCCCCAAAAGTTGGCCAATTGTCCATATTCCTCACCTCTGCCACCCCTACCAATTAACTAGTTCACTACTCACTCTTGTTCATTTACTACATCATAAGGGCAAATTCCTTGAGTCCTCTTCTGAGATATCAACATCTTATGAAACCCTTGCAAGATTTCAATTATAGATAGTAATTAGGGGAACTGTGAAGGTATCACCATATCTAGCTAAACTGAGCACATTTTTATTAAATATAAAGTCTGATTTAGATCTTCCAGGAGAAATACTGGGCCTGATATTCAGATTTGTGGTGGCTAGCACAATTAATTTTAGGGGGTTTGTGTGAGTCTTTCCCCCCTGCCAATAGCATGATGCTAATGCACAGCACCAGGGTAACCAGCATGCAAGTCCACTTCATGCCACACATTGAGGTGGCGTTGGGTGCACCTGCACTAATGGCATTAGGCACGATTAGTGAATGCCCAAAATGCCCGTGATTATCACGATACACAGTCAATGCCCACATTACACTCCTAACTTGCCCCAGTCCCACTCAATCATGTGTTAACTGGTTAGTGTGAGATTTCTAGTGTGGGACCCAATGCTGTTAGCATGGCACGCTTAGGGTGTGTCAAACCCTGCACCAATGACTAGCTCACTTTAGTAAACATGCCCCAGATGCATTATGAACCAAGAGAGCAACTGATCTATGTAAACTCAAACCCTGATCTCCATATAGTCTCTGCTACACTTACTCAACTGGAATTAGGCAATATAACATTGACTGCATTCTCCACCTGCAGACTGGGCATCAAAACACAGCAATGAGTCTCCCCCAATGCCTTCCCCCCACCCAAGTGCTATATGCGTGCTTCTGAAGTAATCAGAAGTCTTCATAGGTGTAAGTGCTTTAGTGATAGAGCATGCCACAAATATTTAAAATAAATACACATTGAATTGCAAAGAATTTCAAACAAAGAGGTTATAGAAATTCACATTATTACACAATGGGAGTTATTTTAGAAGCCTTATTCACGATTCACACATGTGAAAACACCCTTTCACCCATGCAAATCACAACCACATCCAAAGTGCTGAAGTTACATGTGTCTGCCCTGATCATATCCAAGTCACATGGGGGCATAGTGTGTCCAGGGTGGCCTAAAATGATCCCTGTGCATTTCTGGTTTCACAGCGATGCCCAACGTATAAAATCACCAGCAGACACGTCAATATTTAGACCTGCTCCTCGGCACGAATAGGCATTTTAAAAGTGCTCTTTTCAGCCACCTCTCAACAGTAGGGATGGCAGGGCTGTGCCCTCTCACTCCCCCTATGGACATGGCAATATTTCCATATGCAGGTTCCTAAATACTGGCGCTAACACATCTATGTTGCTAGGTCCTCCCATGTCGCAATTTCACATGTGCATGTTTCTGACACCGAGCGTCTCCCTGTATATGTCCATGCCTTTATTCTGTATCACCCTGTTTTCTGGGAACGTTTATCTTTCAGGGTGGGATACAAGTCCAGAATGCAGTTACACATATCCTCCTCTTCTACTGCCCTTCCTATGGAATTCTGGACATTTTGACTTGTAAGTCCCAGGGGGCACCTAAAATGTGTCTTTACGAGAATAATAATTATGCTAGCCTGCATCTCATCTATCCCTGTATGCCCACCCCCCTCCTCTGGCCTCCATTCACTGAGCAAGCTGTTCCTCTGTCTCCCATGATTAACTCCAGAGTTTCTGGTTTTCACCATTCTTTGCTGTAGTCCTGAAACAGTCTCCCTCTCCGGTAATATTCAAGCCTTGTCTAGAAAACCCACCTTTTTGAGGATGCTTTAAAATCATAAATCCTAACACTCCCTTGTTATAGACTTAACGATTTTAATCATATTTATGACAATAAATATATTTCCTAAAGCTTCTTTATTTTGTCTTCTTGTTATAGATTCTACTTTTAAACAAGTTTGACCCAAAGCGAGGGCAAGCAATTCAGCACAAACCTGTTCCTGACTGAGTCAAAACATTTCTCTGTTGGAACATTTCTGCTAGGTCTCAGTCTGTTCTGTGCTTCTGGGACCACATTGATTGTGTTTGTTGAACAGCATTGCCCATTGATTTTAATTAGAATTTTCCTAGTTCGGCCTTAAATTGTTTCAGAACCTTGGACAGTGCACTCTGCAGCTTTGAGCGCCTGGCAAAGGCTTCAGACTGATCCTGAATTCTGCCCGATATAAAGGAGGATTTTTTTGTTTTTTGTTTTAAATGGAATCTTTTACTGCTTAATGATATAACGTATCTGGTTCCAAACTGCTAATTTTAGAGTTCGTATAGGAAAAACACCACATCGCTATTCCCTTTGAAGAAATCTATTTCAGTCTGGAGACTTTGAACTCCACGCACATTGAAGCAGCGCAATCTGATACAGCAAAGCGAGGCAGAGGGGTTTCATATGAGTTTCAAGGTTTGTGATCCAGGCAGCATAATCTTTTTTTTTTGGTGGGGGGCGGGGGGGGGGGGCGGGGGAGGAGCGGGGAGTGATTCACAATATGCAAATGACTGGGGAATCAGTCACTATGTGGCTGGTGGAACATAATCAAATATTGTAGTGGACTGCCTTTAGCTAATAACGAAAAGAAGCTTTCGGCTTTGGGATGTCATCCATATGAGAGCCAGAAGCCCCCCCCCCCTTTCTAATTTGTTCCTGAACGTAAGCATTTCCAGGACTGATGCTTAGGAGAGTCTGGTTTCTGGTGGGATATTAATCGGCACCCTGGATCCCTGTCAACCCCACAGAGGCTGACATTTCACCAGTCCCAGTTTTGATGTAAAACATCGCTGCAGTAATCTTCAGGGCAAGAAACAGATGCACAGGCTGTAAAGAAAAAATATGAGCAAATTCAGAAAATTATAGTCTTTAAAATGTTAAAAAATAAAGAACAACAAATGTCAGGTGTTTCTCAGAGCTGTAATGGTTGTTCTCAGGTGTTAGTTTGGCTCAGACTTTAATTGAATTCTTGTCTGTGTCTGCCCAGTCTGATTTATTTTCTGTTTCTGTGTATGTGCTTTTGCTGTGTTGCTGAAGGAGAATCTTAACCGTATCCATATTTCTGTGAAAGGTCATGGAACTGAAAGAAATGGCTTGAAATAAAGAGAGAGAGAGCCGGAAAATAATTCATACGTTAGAACTTCACCAAGTGAATAGATTGCGGTGGCAAGGGAAACAGCTGAACAGGTGGAAATGTGTCAATAAAACAGCCATAAATCCAGGGAGAAAAAAGTGATGGACCCAGAGAAGAAGCGAAAATCCTTAAAGGCGAGACAGGGCTGTCTCGTCTGCACTTGCAAAATATGCAGGGTGTTTGCATTTGATCCTCCAAGGCAGGCCGTCAAGAAATAGTACGGCGAGAGCTCGCCTAGTGATAAAATCAGCTAGCTTTGTCAGGCTGGGTTTTGAGCTGTCAGCACGACTCCAGTGGTAATACCGGCAGAAGATTGATAGGAACAATTCCATGTTGATAAATCCGAGGTGCTATAGCAGGACACAGGCGTGGGGAACTTGTGAAAGAGAATGACAGTGATGGGCACAAGACAGGACACAAGAGTTGGGAATTACATTAAAGAGGATGCTCAGAGAGGCAGCCCGGTACATGGAAGCAGGCAGCAAGACAAACGAATGGGGGGGGGGGGGGGATGTAGGGGAAGCAAATGAGAAGCCAATGCTAGAAGTTTGTATTCAAGAGCACTTTCTTTGAACACAGAAAGGAGGCTATAGAAAAATTAAATCTGTCCTTTTTTAGAAAGGGAAGAATTAGATATCTGTAGGCATGGATATATGTGCATATGTATATGTCTACGTACATGCCTATGGGTGTTCATGTGTGCAAGCAGAGGTATGTGTCTATGTATGGAAGAAAGAAGCCTGGAGAAAACCCTCCGTTTCTCCAGATATAAATGACTGCGTACATCTTCCAGACTGGTTTTAATGTCTGTGTCTGCAAACCACGCACAGGGATAATATGATAGCTATGTGAAATGTCCAAAAAATTGCTTATTTTATAAAATAAGATCAAGTATGGAACAAAGAACACCGTGCACAAAGATCCAAAATGTGAGGTAGAAATGAAACCATTCACACATTCACACCTTTCCCCCTAAACCCACCTCTCTCGTTCCTCCTTTCTCTGTCCATGTGGATAAAATTCTACGCCTCCCTGTTTCCTCAGCTCGTAACCTTGGGGTCGTCTTTGACGCTTCCTTCTCCACACACATTCAACTGATAGCTAAAACCTGTCTTTCTCTATAACATCAGCAAAATTTGCCCCTTCCAGTTTGAACGCACTAGTAAGACACTTATCCACTCTTTAGTCACCTCCTGTCTAGACTATTGCAACCTCCTCCTTGCTGGTCTCCCTCTGAATCATCTCTCTCCCTTTCAATCTGTTTAAAACTCAGCTGTGCGGCTAATTTTCTGCCAGCCTCGATATGCTCATATAACCCCTCTTCTCAATTCGTTTCACTGGCTCCCTATCCAGTTCAGACTTCTCCTACTGACCTTTAAGTGCATTCATTCTGCTGCTTCTCTCACTACCTTTCCTCTCTCACCTCTCCCTACACCCCTCCTTGGGAACTCTGCTCTTCTGGCAGATCGCTTCTATCTGTGCCCTTCTCTTCTACAGCCAACTCCAGACTTCAATCCTTTCACCTTGCTGCTCCTTATGCCTGGAACAAACTACCTGGGTCTGTGCGTCAGGCTTCATCTCTGGCCCTTTTCAAATCTAGGCTGAAAACTCACCTGTTCAAGGTCACTTTTGGATTCTGATCCATGTAGTCTCCTGCTCTCGAACTACGTGTTTCCTTATCATTCCCCTAGACCAGCGGTTCTCAACCTGTGGGTCGCGACCACCACGGGGGTTGCCACAGGATTTAGCGGGGGTCGCCTCATTCCGCCGTTAAAAAAAAAAAAGCTGCCGCTGCCGAGTCCACTTCTCAGCAGCGGCAAACTCACCGCCTCCCTTCTAATGCAGCCGTGGCTCCTTGCCTCTTAGGGAACCGCGGCTGTGTCTGTGAAACCGTTGCAGAGCCCTTCCTGTCTCTTGACGAGCTCCGTGCAGCATTGTCCTGCCTCCAAAGGAAGTTGTTTACCACTTCCTTTGGAAGCGGGACAATGCTGCACGGAGCCCGTCGAAGGCTCTGCAACTGTTTCATAGGCTCAGCCGCAGTTCCCTAAGAGGCAAGGAGCCGTGGCTGCAGAAGAAGAACAGGACAGTAGCAGGCAGACAGGGAGAGGGGAGGAGGGGGCAAGGAACCTGCAATAGGGCTAACATGGGGGAAGGAGGGGGCTGACATGGAGGGATGGATGGAGGGAGGGAGGGGGGCTGACATGGACAGAGGGGCTGACATGGAGGGAGGGAGGTCTGACATGGACAGAGGGGGGCTGACATGGAGAGGGGGGAGGGAGGGAGGGAGGGGGGCTGACATGGAGTGAGGGAGGGACGGAGGGGGCTGACATTGATGGATGGAGGGAGGGAGGGAAGGGGGCTGACATGGACAGGGGGGCTGACATTGAGGGAGGGAAGGAGGGGGCTGTGATGGATGAATGGAGGGAGGGAGGGAGGGAGGGGGCTGACATGGACAGGGGGCTGACATGGAGGGAGGGCTGACATGGACAGAGAGAGGGGAGGGCTGACATGGAGGGAGGACTGACATGGACAGAGGGGGGCTCACATGGAGAGAGGGGGGAGAGAGGGAGGGAGGGGGGCTGACATGGAGAGAGGGGAAGGGAGGGGGGATGACATGGATGGATGGATGGATGGATGGAGGGAGGGAGGGGGGCTGACATGGACGGGGGCTGACATTGAGGGAGGGAGGCCTGACATGGACAGAGGGGGGCTGACATGGAGAGAGGGGTGAGGGAGGGAGGGAGTGGGGCTGACATGGAGAGGGGGGAGGGAGGGAGACATGGTGGGAGAGAGGGAGGGGGCTGACATTGATGGATGGATGGATGGATGGAGGGAGAGAGGGGGGCTGACATGGACGGGGGGGCTGACATTGAGGGAGGGCTGACATTGAGGGAGGGCTGACATGGACCGAGGGTGGGGAGGGCTGACATGGAGGGAGAGAGGGCTGCATGGTCAGAGGGGGCTGACATTGAGGGAGGGAGGGAAGGGTTGACATGGATGGAGGGAGGGAGGGAGAGGGCTGACATTGATGGATGGATGGATGGAGGGAGGGAGGGGGCTGACATGGACAGAGGGGGCTGACATGGAGGGAGGGAGGGGGCTGACATGGAGGGATGGATGGATGGAGGGAGGGAGGGGGACTGACATGGACAGGGTGGCTGACTTGGAGAGAGGGGGGTTGACATGGAGGGGGACTGACATGGAGGGGGGCTGACATGGATGGATAGATGGAGGTAGGGGGCTGACATGGACAGAGGGGGGGACTGACATGGAGGGAGGGAGGGAGGGGGCTGACATGGATGGATGGATGGATGGAGGGAGGGAGGGAGGGAGGGAGGGGGGCTGACATGGACAGAGGGGGGACTGACATGGAGGGAGGGAGGGGGGCTGACATGGATGGATGGATGGAGGGAGGGGGCTGACATGGACAGAGGGGGGACTGACATGGAGGGAGGGAGGGAGGGTGGCTGACATGGACAAAGGGATGAGATAGGGGGACATACTAGACAGATGGGGGATAAATGCTGGACAGAGGGGAGAGACAGTGCGAGTTAGGATTATAATGGGCAGATGGGGGGGGCTAGGACTGGTAATGGGTTGATTAGGGAAGGCTAGGACTGGGAATGGACTGATCAAGGGGGTTGGGACTGATAATGTGCTGATAGGGGGTAGGACTGGTAATGGACTGATGGGGGGCTAGCATTGGAAATGAGCTGATTGGGGAGGTTAGGACTGGAAATGGGCTGATTAGAGGAGGCTAGGACTGGTAATGGGCTGATGGGGGGGGGGGGTAGGACTGGTAATGGGGTTAAGGAGGGACTAGCATTGGAAATGAGCTGATTAGAGGAGGCTAAGACTGGTAATGAGCTGATGGGGGGGGTAGGACTGGTATTGGGCTGTTTAGGGGAGGCTAGCACTGGTAATGGGGTTGAGGGGGGACTAGCACTGGAAGCGAGCTGATTGGGGGGCTTCGACTGGGAATGGGCTGATTGTGGGGAGGGGAGGATAGAGCTGCTGGCCCTGGAAGAAAACTGGGGGCTAAGGCTACAAATGGGCTGATACGAGGGGATGGAAGAATGGAACTGGAAGACAGTGGATCTGAGAGGGGCTGCCATGGTATTTGTACTAGAAGGGACTGGTCAGTGGGGAAGGAGGGGGACTGGAAGGGAATGGACACCAGTGACAGTCATGGGAATGCAAGTTGACATTGGAAGGTACTGAGAGTGAGGACTGGAAAGGGGCTGATACTAGGGAGGGTTACTGGGACTGGAAATAGGCTGATGGAAAGAAGTGAAGAAAACGAAAGAAGAGATAAGAAATAGCAGATGGACCATAGACCACAGAAAGAGAGCTAAGAGAAGACAGGAAAGCAGAAGCCTCAGATCGGGACCAGCATGATCAGAGAATAAATTGGTCAGACAACAAAGGTAGAAAAAATAATTTTATTTCATATTAGTGATCTGACTACAGAATCATCATAATTTTGAAATCAAATATTGTTACTTGTTATTGTGATTAATTAAATAAGTAAATTTTATAAATAAAAACATATTGCAAAGGCCTATAATATATAATTCAACAAATGATTACAGCGACAATGCGTTAACGGTAAAGGAAGAGAGACGCATTCGATTTTATCATTGGTGGTCACCACAAGTTGACCAATGGTAAAATGAGTCATGGTACAAAAAAGGTTGAGAACCACTGCATTAGACGTATCCTTATCCCCAGCTGTTGTGTTGTCAGTCTTGACTAGATTGTACGGTCTGATGGGCAGGGACCGTCTTTTACATTTTTTCTGTACAGTGCTGTGTACGCCTTGTAACACTATACAAATGATCAGTAGGAAGAGAAGTAGTAGTAATACACACAGTAAAGAACCTCACCTAGACAAATCCAAAAGAACTTCAAATACTTTAAATAAAGAATATTTGTTGGACCCCTTATACCTGATCCAGCAGTATATTCTAGAGCCTCTCCCTCCACTTGCACACACACACAGCCTCTCACTCCACTCTCCCACGCATCTGCACACACACACACGCACACACCCCTAGCCCCTCACTCCATCCCTGCAAACATCTGCGTTTAACCCCTACACCCTCACATGTGTGCACATACAGTACATTCAGCCCCTCCAATGAACATGTGCCCACACCCTCACACTGAAAACAGAGACAAGTCTACACAGGAGATTACTCTCCTAGGAGCTGCATTGCCTCTGTTCCCTTAGCGAGTCCTCCCGTCCCGTGTCTCTTGATACCAGTCCTTCTGTCGTGTAATAGTTTGCAAATGGAGGAAGGGGACATGGACCATTTTGTCACACTACAAGTGTGCACAATTAAACTTGTTCTAGCTCCCTGTCTCTATGCAACTTTCTGGGACTGGGCCAGCTATGCAAATTGACTTTTGGAAAGAAATTGAATGATGATCTTATTTTTTGAGCTGTGCAATTTATGAAAATTACTTTTTCTAAGCTCATTGCCTGTCTTTTCATTGAATTTGCACAGACTTAAGGTTTGAATGCTTTAAAATTGAAAGTACGACAAATGTGCAGTATTCTGATACACTATGTTTCATGGTAAGGGCTGGAATCAGGAGATAGTGCCCCTGACTCTTCATTTCCTGACATGTTTATCAAATGTTCATTAGCGGGACTTAAACACCTTGGTTTTCTTCTCTACCCTCCAATTTCCGTACCTCAGCTCTTTCCTTATCTGATCATCACCTCCTAAGTTTCACACTTCATCACTCCCCACCTCAACCCCGCTCTGTCTCCTCTTACCTTTTCAGGAATCTTCATACTATCGATCCATTAGCTCTTTCCATTATCGACTCACCACCTCTTTCTTCCACTTTGTCATCTAAATCTGTTGATGAGGCCGTAGTTTTCAATAATACTGCCCTCTTCTCTGCTCTAGATACTCTTGCTCCACACATCCCATGCTCTATAAGATGCACTATACCCCAGTCCTGGTTGTCCTCAACTATCTGCTATCTCCACTCCTCTGCCCGCTCAACTGAGTACATTTGGCTCAAATCTCGCTCTCTTTTGCCCCTTACATTCTATTGAAATGGCACTTGCGAAAGTCTCCAGTGACTTGTTCCTCACTAAATATAAGAGCCTCTACTCTTTCCTTATCCTTCTTGACCTTTCTGTTGCTTTTGATACTTGTTGCTTTTGACCATCACCTTCTCCTTGACACGTTGTCTTCACTTGCTTTTAGGGTCTCTATCCTGTCCTGGTTCTCTTCTTATCTCTCCCATTGTTCTTTCAGTGTTTGTTCTGTTGGTTCCTCCGCTACTTCTACTCCATTCTCAGTTGGTCTAGAGTCTATTCTGGGCCCACTTCTTTTCTCTCTCTACACCCAGTCCCTTGGTATTCTCATCTGCTCCCATGAACTTCAGTATCATTTTTATGCTGATGATTCTCAGATCTATCTTTCTACACCTGATATTTCTCTGACACTCCAGGCCCGTATCTCTGCTTGTCTCTCTGACATCGCCACCTGGATGTCTCACCGCCATTTGAAACGAAATATGGACAAAACCAAACTTCTTATTTTTCCACCTAAACCTTCCTGCTTTCTCTATCTCTGTTGATAACACTCGTCTACTTCCTGTTTCTTCAGCCTGTAACCTTGGTGTCATTTTTGACTCTTCCTTTCCTTTTCCTCACATTTCCAACAGATAGCTAAAACCTGTCATTTCTTTCTTTATAACGTTAGCAAAATTCACCCCTTCCTCTCTAAACATACTACTAAAGCACTTGTCCACTCTCTAATTACTTCCCATCTCGACTACTGCAACCTCCTTATTGCTGGTCTCCCTCTGAATCATCTCTCTCCCCCCTTCAATGAACTCTGCTGCGCAACTAATCTTTCGCCAGCCTCGATTTACTCATATATCCTCTCTTCTCAAGTCACTTCATTGGCTTCCCTTCCATTTCCATATCCAATCAAACTCCTTCTTCTGACCTTTAAATGTAAAGCGCTGCATATGCCTTGTAGCACTTTATAAATATTTATTATTATTATTAGTAGTAGTAGTAGTAAAGAGAAGAGATACAAACTTGCTCAAGAAGGCATAGAAATATGGACAAGACTGCAGTTAAATACCATTAAGCCCCTCTTGTCCTCTAAGTATCCTTGCTGTTATAATATCATAGGGTCTATTTGATGTCTTCTTATTGTCTCTCAACTAAGGATCCTCAGTACTTATTCCATGATTTCTGGAAGTCTGTTGCTGGTTTTCTCTCCCTGGTCTCCAGTTTTCCAGGTGTTTGCCTCCCTTACTGTAAAGAAATATTTCTTTATGTTTTGCCAAAGTCTGTGCATGGAAAGCACCATATGAGTGGGCTGCACTCTCCTAAATAGATGCTGTGGTGTGACATGAACCCTAGCTGGGGCTTCTTTTTGAATGTAATCCCAGGTTCTGTCAAGGGTGCATTTGGATTGATGTGCTGTACTGTACATTTTCTGCCAATATTGCGTGTATGTAGCAAATAATTTTGGATAACACTGTACATCAAACAGCATTATATTTTTATTTTTATTATTATTTTTAGGAATTTATATTCGAAACATAGAAACATGACTGCAGAAAAAGACCACATGGCCTATCTAGTCTGCCCTTCCATATCAACTACAAGAGTCTCCCTTTTACCTTTAGAGATCAAAGGGAACTGGCCTTTGCTGGGACCGCTGCATGCATTGAGCTCGTTGTGTCTCCCTTGCAGGTTGGCAGTGGGCCGGAGTGGCCGAACTGGCGCTTGGCTCTTGCGCTTTTGAGGACAGCACTTGTGCCTACGAGTCCATCTTCCAAGTGCATTAGGGCTAGAAATTAGAGCACCATTATTCCCGCAAGACTTCTCTGTTCCCCCAGTCAGTGTTCAGTCTCCTCCTTTCTTCCCCCTCACCATCCTCTACCCTTTCTTGCCCAGAGGCATCTCCCTCTATCTTTCCTCCAGTCCTCCTCTCAGCAGACTGGTCTTTTACTCATCACCTCCACCGAAGACCCGTCTCTACCCCCATGTGTGGTTTAATCCCTTTAAGAATTACTCTAGGCCCGTGCTTATTCTGTTTGTCTGTCTTTCTTGAACAGATTGTAAGCTCTCTGGGGAAGGGACTGTATGTGTACAGTGCTTCATCTGCCTGGTAGTGCTATGGAAATGATAAATAGTAGTAAGAGCAGTAGTAATAACCAGAGCTTTGTTTTCCAGGAGGTTTGTGGTGGCACTGTTTTCATTGCCTGCTAAAACTGACCTATGGTCCTCGTGTATTTATGAGAGCTCTGCCTACGAGTGCTGGTACCTTTTTTGCTAGGAAAAATGTACTGGATATAACTAAGTAGTACATAAGCCTTAGAGCAGTCGTCCCATATTTCCCACCTTTGACAACGACTCTGGTACTATGCCGAGGCCCCTCCTCCTTTGCAGAGAGCAGAGACTTCACCAGCTCTAGCTTCTGCTGCATTCTGGAGCAGGTATCATCGAGGAGGACCACTGAGCATGGATTGCCTGCAGCCTGCAGACATGATGTGGATGGGTTTGGAGGGGAGGAAGAGAAGCGTTGACACCCCCCTCGAGTAAGGTTGCTTTTGCAGGCAGTTTCTCCAAATGGGTGAGTTTTGCACATACCATGACAGTCATGAACCTCACTTCTAAGCCAGGGTATGTGGAATATGATCTCGTTCTCTCAAATTTACTGCTAATGCTCGGCGTAGTACTTGCATCGTGTCAAAGAGCGCCTCCTTCTGGAGTTCGTAAGATATAACATAGATGGGTAATTTATCAAGGTGTGCTAGGAAATTCCTCTTAATCAAGCCTGTTGCACCTAACACAATGGGAAATATCTCGGCTGGCTGTAGGTAGGGAAAATTCAGGTTTTCGTAGAAAAACTAATTTCTTTAGACTGTTTTGGTTTCAGAGGTAGCAAAAGACACACTATGTGAATGGCAGAATTGGTTTCTCTCCCTGCATTGCTGTCTAAGAATTGCCTGTTTGCTTGTTTTTTTAGCCTCTGTGTGGGTGTTTCCAAGCACTCCACAAACAGATTATGGATGAATTAACGTCTAATAGGTTAGCCCACTGGTGAAATGTCTATCAGGATCTAGAATTGATTTCTTAAAGCCTGACTTCACAGTAAATGTCTTTTGGGAGAAAATTTCAATCCTGTATGTAAAGGTTGTGTGAAATATTCCCTGTCTCCCAGGACAGATTGATTAATTCGTAAGTTCAGGTAATCAAAAGGTTTAATGCTATGATTTGTCGTAGTCTCACATTTTTTAAAGGGGTGTCATGTGAATTACCAGTGAAGCAGAAAACATCTCCATCTGAAATAAAAAACCTCTCCCTTGCGAAAATTGGAATACTTCAGTAAAGGGAGCAGAATGAATATAAGTAATGAAAGTAGGTGGTGGAGAAAAGCCCAGTGGCATTGGATTTTGATCTTGCAAAGAATGGAATTTTTTGTCTTGCCAGCAGGGGGCAGCATTGCATTATATTTGGAAAAATGATTTTTCTTTTTTGAAGTGAATCGAGCCAGAAAGGGCATCACTGAAGAGAAATGAAAAACAGAGGGGGGTGAGGGGGAGGGGAAGCATTCCTTGCTAAAATATGTAATATCTGACCTCAAAGGTGCAATGGATCCTATATTCTGAATTGCACAACAGCCCGTGATAACCATCCGGCAATCCTAGGTCTATCGCTACTGCGTGAATTTCAGAGAGAGATATGCAGTCCTGCAAGGGAACTGCTGGCTGGACTATACTGTGGAAGAATTATTTGTTCTGCATTGGAGATGGTGCATAAAGATGTCTGTGTGTGTGTGTGTTGGGGAAGGAGAAAGAGAGGACTTTCGCATGCACGGTGTATTAGCTCTCCTTTATCACATGGCCCCTGTGTGGGATGAGAAGTGTCTGACTTGTTTATCCTTCTTGCCTTCTGCTTCGTGCAGACAGGAGGTAGGGCTGGGAGGAGGATCTTAATGAGCTCGCTCCGCTCACTTGCCCAAGTTGCAAAAAGATATCTGCAAGACTGGCTTAGCTTATTAATGTTCCCCTGACTTTGAAATCATTTTGGTTGAAGTGTGAAAGGACTGGGATGCGACAGGACTGAGTAATCACACGTTAGCTGAATATAATCTAGAAGAATAAAAAGAACCAAACACTTTTTTGGGCAACTTTAGGCCTTATTCCAAAAGGTCTTTTTACCATTACGTGCCTATGAGAAAAGCCCAACCATTGTGCCCACGGTCATATATGTGTTTGCGTCATTCTGATTAAACAATTGGCCTAAGTCATTGTAAAATGAATGGATGGGCACCTGACAGAAAGGACGGAGAAGTATGTAGAATCTGACAGGTTGCAGGACACTAAGAAACATAGTTTTACTGGAGGAGATAATGTCAGACAAATCTGATAAATTTCTTTGCCTGGGTGACAGAAATGCCAAGTCTCCTGCAGTCGGCAGACGACATTAACTTTGTCAGGTCATCTCTCGCCCTTGTGCACTCACACACCTCCTTAAAGCAGGCTAAACTGTGGCATGGCAGGAATCCATTGCAGAAAACAACTGTTTTGTTTACGGCCCCATCCCCTTTCCTTTGGGCAGCCTACAGAAATCAGGAAGGGAGGGCAGGGTTGCCAAGTTACCCAGTTCCAGGAATGAGATTTCAAGCCAGTCCTGGATTTCTGACAATTTCATCCTGAGGCATGATGGGACCTGCAGCACTGATTCCAATGGGTAAAATCAGCGACCGCAAATACCCTACTGCACTGCACTGCAAATTTAAAACCAGAACTGGCAAAACAATCTCACTCTTGGAACTGGGTAACCTGGCTACTCTGGGAGGGGCTGGAGAAGAGAGTAAGACAATTGTTTTCTGCTCCTGCTGTATTACTCCAGATTCAACCCTTCCCTCCTGTCACTGTCAGCAGATGGCGTAGGGGGAGGGGAGGGGCTAAAACAGTTCTGGGGTTGACTAAGGAGAGACTTGTGAGTGATTAATGGTGGGGAGGGGGGTGAGTAGGTAAATACTTTCAAGGGGCGTAGAGAAGAGAGGGGGAATGCTTAGGGAGATGAATGTTGAATGGGACAAGGGGGGGGGGGGTGAATATTGGAGGTGGTTGTGTTGGTATGGGGGAGGGGGAAGCATGAGCCGCTCAGGTGTGAGTATGTGTGTGTGTGGGGGTTTTGGTTCTGTAGGGGAGAAATAGAATAAGTTGTGTTAGCGTGTATGTGTGTGAGTTGGTGGGGAGGAGGGGTGTGGTATCTACTCCAGAGTATTTATGTGTGTGTCAGTGAGAGACAGTTGCTTGTGTGAGATAAGTATCTGTTACTGCAGAAGTGTGCCCATAGTTTTCTTGAATGACTTGGGGGGAGGGGAGGCATCAATGTGAGCCTGTGCCTGTATTGAAAATCTCCCTCTTATAAAGTTCTTCCCCTAGGAAGTTCTAGAGGTAGATTATAGACGCAGGTTACATGTGGTATACTTAGATTTCAGCAAAGCTTTTGATACTGTCCCACATAAGAGGTTCGTAAGTAAACTGAGCTGCCCATGGTTGGGCACTAAGGTGGCGGACTACAGTAGAAACTGGTTTGGTGACTGAAAACGGAGGTTAGTGGTAGGAAGAAAGGGTGGCGAGTGGAGTGACTCAGGGATCAGTCCTGGGCTTGATTCTGTTCAATATCTTTTTGAGTGATTTTGTAGAGGGGTATTGCGGAAAGTTAGTTTTTTACCCTGAAGACATGAAGATCTTCAACTGAGAGGAAGTAGACTGAAAAGAGATCTAAGAAAGCTTCAGGGCTTGTTATGTGCTTGATGAAGATGCTGTTCACTGAACTATAGGGTCATGCATTTGGGCTGCAGAAATTGAAGGGTGAGACGAAGGGTGAGAAACTGATGTGCACTAAACAGGAGTTTTGTTTCTGATAGGGTCAGCAACCACTCAGCATTTAGTGGCCTGGGAAGGTCTGGGGCTTTTAGTGTTATTATGTTAGATTTCCTTTGGGGTTTTTAATTGTGCGCCACCTTAGCGCATATGGTGGGATACAAATATTTTAAAATAAATAAATAAATATTTTTAAGGGAGGCCTGAGCTCCATGGAAGGGTTTAGTAGGACCTTCAAACCTGTAATATAGAATTGCTGCTATTGGATTTGATTACTCCCCTTTTCCAAATACGAGCTCAAGGCATATTACAAGCAGATATATAGCCTAAGTAGACTTACAATCTAAGCTGTATTTTAGACAATGGAGAGCAAAGTGACTTGCTCAAGGTCACAAGGACAATAAGAGCGAGAAGCAGTATCGGAACCCCGGTTTTGCTTGTTCACAGCCTGCCGCACTAACTACTAATGTACTCCACGCCTGCCAATTACTAGACATTAGTTAAAAATCCACCTCTCACCTCCCAGGAGTTTCTCTCTCCCCAGGAACCTTTTCTTAGGAAGTAGGGGGCTGCTCTTTGGTCTGACCATGGCAGTAGCAGTGACAAATTACTGAATCATCACATCCTCTTCTTCTAAAACATGTTCCTCCATGGAAGCTAGAAGCCACTCTGGGGCTTGGGAGCAGACTTTCTCCTGACCCGCATATCTTTACAACCTGCTCCTGTGGTTTCTGCTACTGTCCCTGCCACAGTCAGCACTGTGGGTGATCCTAGCACCAACCCCTGCTTTTAAAGAAAGTGTCGGTGGGGGCTGGGAGAAGGCAAAAGAGGGGTGCTTGTCAAGATGAAAAGATTTGTTAAGTGGGAGAGGTTGTAAAGGGGAGAAGGTCTGGGAAGTGGGGGGTGCTGATGAAGGCGATGGGAAATGAGATTGGGGGTGGCTGCTGTTTTTTTTTTAATTTGTATTTTTCTAGTTGAGAATCCCAACTTTCTATCTCAAATTCATGAAACAGTGCATCAAGACATTGGGCAGAGCCAGAAGAATGACTAGATGCCTAGGGGAAGCAGAGCCAGTAGGAAAAGGCTGGTGATTATGTCTCTCTACAGGATGTTGGTGGGACCTTACCTGAAGTATGAGGCCTAGGTCTAGAAGCCATCCTTCTGAAATGAGATAGATAGAGTGGAAGAGGTCCAGAGAAGAGCTACCGAAATGGGGCAGGGTCTGCCTCAAAAGACTTATACGAGAAGATGATACTTCAAGATCTAATTATGTATTTTCTTGAAGAGAAGAGAGATGGGGGACATGGTCAACACATTCAAATATCTCAAAGATAGAAACAATACACAAGAAATACATATTTTACAGTGGAAAATAAATTATAGAATGAGGCTCAAAGGGCGTAGAGAGCAGGAGGCTCTTTGGCATGATGCAAGTACTACACCGAGCATTAGCAGTAAATTTGACAGACTGAGATCGTACTCCACATGCCCTGGCTTAGAAGTGAGGTTCATGACTGTCAAGGTATGCGCCTAACTAACCCATCTGGAGAAACCGCCCCGGGAGTAGATTCAGGTGTAACACTGGAAAATATTTCTTCATGGGAAGTGTAGTGGATACATGACACAGCAGAGGTGGTGCAAATGAACCAATACCAGAATTCAAGGCGGCCTAAGATAGGCACAGAGGATCGTCAGTGGTGAAGATGTGAAAAGTATGTAGACAGAGGTCAACTGGGGCTTCAGTCAATGTAACAAGGATTGAGTTGAGCTGCTTGAGTGGGCCTTATAGTCCTTGTCTGCCATCTTTTCCAGTTTTCTTGTGCCTGCCAGAGCATTGACAAGAGAAAGGGAATTTTAAAGTAGCAGTTCAGTACATTAGCTATAAAGCCTGCCTCTGCTGTCTGCATCTCTGCAAGCATCAAGTGCCTGGGTACATTCTAGAAAAAAGCATAAAAAAATGACTTTCCTACTTATTTTGCCTGAAACAAAAACTCCTTCTGGGCAGACTTTGTCTTGTTAAATAAAGAGACTAAAATGGATTTAATCAGGCCCCAAATGTCAAAATGCCCCGTAATACACCTGGCTCTAAGTAATATGGGTCCGATATTCAGCAATGTGGCTAATGTTTCTAAAGTGCATAGCCATCGCCGCTGAAGTTTAAAAATGCCGGGGCCATATCTGACCACAGGCATTGAATATCCGAAACTAACTGGGCAATAGCGATATTGAGTCGCTGCCCTGTTAGCTCCCACAGGTAAAGATATGCCAATCTTTGCCATGCCTATCTTTACCCGCAGGTCGCTAACTGGCCAGTGGCTCAATATCAACACGCCCTGACGCTAATCGCATAGCAACGGAGCGGGTAGCGGTGGTACTCGCAGTTATCTAGCTTAGGAGCATTTACATGGTTTACAGGTCTGCAAACCGTGAAAATGCCTTTGAATTTCGAGCCCTATAATCTTGGGAGCACTCCTGGGGGCATGGCTCTGAGCTGTTTCATCCTCTTAGGATGCCAGGATTGTCCCAGAGTCTCCAGTCATTAAAGGCAACAGCCCAGGACATTGCTGTACTAAATCTTGGAGAAAACTCATCAGGAAGCTAAATGGAAAAAAAATCAGATCTATCACCTACCAGCATCTCAGGAATTTCAGATATTCCTGGAGCACATGGGCCAGCCCATGTCTGCAATGTTAGGCTTTAAGGAAAACCCCTTGATCCCAGGAGAACCAATGCTTATCTTTAAATCTCTTTAAGGAGCAAACCCAACACAACCACAGGGTTCACAGCCCGACCATAGCTTCCACAGCACATTGCCAACTACATTCACAGGTAATTATAGAACCCTGTTAACGTAATAAAGATATCAACTTTCTTTTTCTGTTTCTCACCCCCTCTCCCCACTGTATCCCGTCTTAAACGCCAAGCCATCAGATTACAAAAGGGAATGAATACCACACTACGGCATCACATAGTCGGTTTCAACTTTTCCTCCCCTTGTTCCCCACCTACCTCAAAAGCCTAAGGGGTCTGTTTACTAAAAGGCCGGTGGTGTGCGGTCCGCGGTACCGAGCGGGTGCCGTATAAGGAGTGGGCGTTCCGTCGTGAAGAACAGAAGCTGTGATTGACAGATGCGCTAAGGTGCGCGGCGCCCGTGTGGCTAGTGCCCTGTGACATTACGGAGTTTGATCTGTGCACATGGTTCACACTGCTCACGGTTTTTGGGCTTCCACTATTGTGCTGCACATTGCTGACGGAAACGGTTTCTTTTCCCGGCACAGCACCTCTAACGCGAGTGTTTCACTGGCGTTATATTTCTTTGCAGATTCGGGCACGCTCCTGTGCGGCGAGTCTCTCCCCTCCCACATTCCGCCCACTGACCCCGTCTCTCCGCCCCTAGGGGGCCTTCCTCCGCCCTCATTTCGCCTTTGCACGCCTCTTTCGCACATTACCGCCCCGCAAATGTGCGCGTTGTCGGCGCACGCTTGCGGGACCCGTTAATGTGCCGCGCACTCGTACGGGGCGCTTAAGAGCACTTAAATACATCTTTTAGAGCGCTCATGTGCGCCCCGTACAAGTGCGCCGTTTAGTAAACAGACCCCTAAGCCTCATATGAACCTATTTCTCATTTCATGTCCATTTCGATGAAGATCATAATGTTAATATGTATATATTCGCTGCTAATTATGCATGTATATATCGCGATTCTGTTGTGTATTATTTAAACTCACTGGGCTCTTCAATCTATAATCTGTAATTGTAATTGCACTGGTGTTCAAACAGTAATTTATATGCCAATCAAATGTATAACTGTAATCGTGTCGTTGTTAGCCTCCCCCTTGTCTTGTCCCCTCTCCCTTGTCTTTGTACAATGATGGACCGCTTCTGATCGCTGGAAGGAGCGGTGTATAAATGTATGCCAAATAAATAAAATAAATAAATACCAGATGCCTGCCCTTTTCTCATCCATCTCTACTACTACTACTAGTGGTTGGGGCAAGTTACCTCAGGTCAGAGAGCCAGGAGTTCAAGTCCTGCTAGAAGACAGCAACCTGGGGTTTTTAGTCCTACATGTGCTCCCTGTGGCTTTGGGCAAGCCACTTAACCCTCCATTGCCTCAGTTACAAAACATAGCTTGTGAGTCCTTTGGGGATAAGGGAATTATATATACATAAAGTACTTGAATGTACACTGCTTTGACTCATAGAAAAGCGGTATATAAGCCTAGCTAAATAAAATAATCATTTGTATAGTGCTACAAATAGTATGCAGCACTGTACATATAGATGTAAGACATAGTTCTCGCTCAGTGGAGCTTACAGTCTAATCAAGACAAAAAACATAGCAAAACTGGGGACTAGAGTATGGTAAGAAACACATACGTAGTAGACAAGAGTGTGAGGAGCATCAGGATGCAAAAGCAGCTTCAAGGAGGTGGGTTTTTAGCCTGGATATGAATAGGGCCAGAGAAGGGGCCCGACGCACAGACTCAGGTAGTTTGTTGCAGGCATATGGAACAGCAAGGTGCAATGATGAAAGTATGGAGCTGGCAGTGACAGAAATAAAAGGGATCTTGCCAGAGGAGCAGAGTTCCCGAGAAGGGGTGTAGAGTGAGGTAAGAGAGGAAAGGTAGTGGGAAGCCGCGGAATGAATGCACTTGTAGGTCAGCAGGAGAAGTTTGAATTGGATGCGGAAACTGATAGGGCAATGAAGAGACTGGAGAAGAGGGTCACATGAGCATAGCGACACCGGCGGAAGATTAGCCCTGCAGCTGAGCTTTGAACAGAATGAAGTGGGGAGAGACGAATCAGAGGAAGACCAGCAAAGGGGAGGTTGCAGTAGTCTAGATGGGAGGTGACTAGAGAATGGATCAGAGTCTTTGTAGGGTGTTCAGAAAGAAAGGGATGAATTTTGCTAATGTTATAGAGAAAGAAGCAAAAGGAGACTATTGTAATGGATATGGAAGGGCAGACTAGATAGGCCATGTGGTCTTTTTCTGGGGTCATGTTTCTAGGTTTTAGCTATCTGTTGGATGTGTGCAGCAAAAGAGAGAATAGAGTCAAAGATGACCCCAAGGTTGCGAACTTAGGAAACAGGGAGGAGTGTAGGGTCATCCACAGAAATAGAGAAGGGAGGAATGCGGGAGGTGGGTTTAGGGGGAAAAATAAGGAACTCAGTTTTGGCTACATGCAGTTTCAGATGGTAGTGAGACATCCAGGTAGCAGTGTTGGATAAGCAGGCAGAGACCCGAGACTGGCTTCCTGGAGAGATTTCAGGTGCAGGGTGGTAGATCTGAGAGTCATCAGCATAAAGATGGTATTGAAAACCATGGGAGGAAATAAATGCACCAAGGGACTGAGTATAGAGAGCGAAAAGGAGAGGCCCCGAGGGACACCAACTGAAAGCGGGATGACAGTAGAAGAGGATCCACTAGAACAGACACTAAAAGTGCGATGGGAGAAATAAAAAGAAAACCAGAAAGAACAGAGTCCTTAAATCCAAGCGAGGATGAGGTATCGAGGAGAAGGTGGAGATCAGCAGTGTCAAAGGCAGCAGAAAGGTCAAGAAGGATGAGGATCGAGTACAGGCCCTTGGATTTGGCAAGGAACAAGTTGCTGGAGACTTTGGCAAAAGCCATTTCTGTGGAATGTAGAGAACAAAAGCCGGACTGCAGTGGATCCAGAAGGGCTTGAGAGGAAAGAAAGTGGCAGTGAACTGCGTGTTCAAGTAGTTTTGAAGCAAAGGGGAGAGAGAGATAGGCCGACAGCTGGAAGGACAGGTAAGATCTAGTGAGGGCTCCAACCTACTACCCCATCAAACCTCCCTTCTGCAGGCTCCAAATTCCTCCTCTATCTTCCCTTGAACCAACTCCCCACCCTTGTCTCAGATCATTCAGAATTAGACTCTTCACTTGGTGTGACAGAGATTGGATATACAATAAAACTCCCAAATACCCAGGAAAGTCTGTTGATATGTCTCATTATCTCTGCAAGTTAGACGCTCCATCTGCATCATTTCATGAAGCAGATTTCTCCATTTACACAAAGGGTCTCCAGTTCTACAAGATAACAGTCAGGACTTTTGAAGAAAAATGATCTTGTCAAGTCCCTTAATCAACCAGTCCAAAACATTCCCTCAATTTTCACTCTCACTGTCACTCCAAGCACACTTCCTAAGTACCTTGCCACCTTATTCCAGAAGCCCTGAACTACCAAATAGGACCCAAAAGCATGCCCCAATATACCTCCTTTACCACCCCCTTGTATTTTTGGCACATCTCAGTAACCCTATCAAAAATAATTATCCTCAGGGAGCCAAAATATAAAAAAACCAAAAGAAGAACTCCCAACTATACTCTCAAAACAAGAAAAACAAACCACAAAAACCAAAAAGTGAGAATAACTCAACAAGCAAGACTGACAAGGAGCCGATAACAGCACAAAAACACTGTGTTAGAGGAAAAAAGACCTCAGCCACCCCTTCTATCAATACCAATAAAGGGGACGAGACAGTCATATGGCAAGACCAAGACAGAAATCCTGCCACAGTAACGCTCTATCTATGAACTCTACTCGGAATGACATCAATGGTCAGAAGAAAACCTCTAATATGAAAGAGAGTTCAGCCCCAAACTGTAAAAACTCAACAATCCAAAACACACAGTGAAAGGCTCCTAGCAATAACAGTCAGCAAAATATTGAGCCACCATAGCAAAATAACAAAATAGCAATAGCAGCCAAAAAACTCCTAAAAAAAAACAGCAGCAAGACATTAAGTTCAATAAAGACAGGGCAACAGCCTGAAGCCCCATCTCAGTAACCACCATCCCAAACATAAAAGCTTACTGCAATGAAAGGGCCCTTCAAATTTTCTTACAGTGCATTTCCCTCAAATTCTTTTTAAACGTCAATTGTTTAAGTTGGACATAGCTTTTTGGCATGTACCCTGGGGTATTGCTTGATCCTAGAGTCCTTTCCCATCTCTATGACAGATATTACTATAGGTCATTCCCCCCATAGATCTCCAAACACTATAAAAATATGCTACCGAGGGGCCTATAGACCCCTCCACTTGAAACAAATCCCCCACTTCCTCCACAAAATCTTTCTCTAAATGTACTCACTCCTAATTCTCCACCCGAAAAACCACTGCAATCCCTGAAACTCTTGGCAGATTTCTATGTCCTCAACCACTTGACCCAGTGAACCAATCCCCTCGCCTTACCATTGATGAAAAAAACTATTTTCAAAAACCTAGTAGAAACTCCAAGTTATCTCATAGAGGTAACAATTTAGAGTGATATGGAGAATGGTCCACCATCCCACCTAATGCCAAACGGCCCTCAGAGGGCCAACCAGCACATTAGCCTACAGGTCCCTCAGCAGCTCCCTATGTGTGTGTATCACATATCGGAGATTCAAGGAGGCCACTAATGTCTTTTGCTAGGCCATCAGAGTCACACAACTAATCCTTTAGATGAAGCAGAACACAAGCCCGATTATAATTCTCAAAATCTGGCAGACCGATGCCCCCCTCTCTGCCAGCCTCACATAAAGGTCTGCAAGGCAATCCTTCTGTGCCTGCTCACCAGAGAAACCGACCAAGCATCTTGCGCAGTCAGTTCAGCTCTTTCTTCATCAGCCGGAACAGTAGCACCTGCAGCTTATACTGTACCACCACCAAGGAAATAAAATGACCTTGAACAAGAAGACCTGACTCACCAGAGAGACTAGGAGCATCTGCCCCGGGCCAAGTGATCTTTGTTAGATTCCACAAGACACAATATGATCTCCCTATATAAAAGCTAAAGACGTTTGTGGCTGTTGTTCAGGCAGATTAGTATTTATTTCCTGACGCAGAACTGTGTTTTTTTTAGAGTCTGAAGCATAGCACTCTGTCAGTTTGTGGTTGAAAAGGGATTGCTTTAGGGCCGGACCCAGAATTGTTTCAAGGTATTGGTATCCTAGGCAAATCTTAAGCCTTTTGCCCCCATTCCCTTGCTGTCAGAATCTATTGTTCAGCTTTGAATGCCTTGCTCTTTGCCGCCCCCCCCCAGAACCTGCTGCCCTAGGGGACTGCCTAGTTTGTCTGATGGTTGCACCGGCCCTGGATTGCTTATAATAAAGTAAAAGGGACTGGATTGAAGAACTAGTAGTTAGATCTGCTGGCGTCAATATCTTGGTCTGACAAAATATAGTAAAAACAGAACATTGTCACTTTACTACTGGGTTCAATTTGAACTGCATTGCACCAAATCTCACAACCAGAACCAGCGTTTCTAAGGCGAATACACTAACACAATGTTATTGTCTAATGAATGTGTTTTAGATGCATCGGTTATTTATTATTTGTGACAGTGTAGTGTTTAACCTTTTCTATGTAAAACGGATTGGATTTGCTTAATACACACACATTAGCATTCACTGGCCTGTAGGATATTCCGATTCAGTCAGGGGTAGTTCTGTCTACCACCGTGCAGAGGGACTGCGGCAGGTCTTTACAGAGGAGGGGAAGGAGGTGCCATGCTGTGCTTCAGCTTCAGGGATTTAGCTTTGAATTCAGTTAGCGCATGCATAAACTATAGATGCTAATGGCTGACAACTTGTCAGAGACAAGTAGACATGACAGCTTTTGAAACCTCCTAAGAGAGAGGTTTGGTGAGAAATAGGAGATGTGATATCTTAATCTTCCAGTGACATGTATTGCTAAAACAAAGTTTTATTTGGGTTTTTTGATTTTAAAAACTGCAGGGAAGACAAAATTGCATTTTGCCCTTTATAAGCAGCCGTAACTCATAGGGGTTCCACAGGGCTGGTGCTACTGGGCGTGCAAACTGTGCTATTGCATGGGGCGGCACACAGGGGGAGGGGAAGAGGGGGACGGAGGGCAGCGATGGCAGGTCCAGTTTGATTGAACTGAACCAGCCCTATGGCTGGGATCGACCGACAGTAGCTACATGGGGTGGGGTGGGGAGGGCGTGAGAGAATCAGCAGGGAACTGAGCCAGTGTATTACCTGGAGGGGACACTCAGCATAGCCCTTGAGGTAAAGCCAGGAGGGGACGCACAGTGCAGCCACCGAAGTTTGCAAGACTCCATCATGGTCATGGTCTCTTCCAATGCGTAGAAGATATGGGTGAGAATCCACCAGTACACACAGGGAAGGATGCAATAGAAGTTGCTAAATGAGAGAAAAAAACTCTTCAAAGAATTAGATCAGCAAATGAGTGACAACAAGCGGCAAATGCATGAGTACAGTGGAAAATACGAAATGTTACTCCAGGCTAGGGAAAAGTGAACTGAAACCAAAGGATGAGAGACTAACAATAGGAGCCTAGGACAGGGGACTATGGGCGAGAAGGTTCACAGAGAGCATAGAAAAAGCTAGAAAAAATGACATATGTAGATCTGTAAGAAAGAGCTGGGACCAGTTGCCCATCTCGTCACTGGCTGCAACATTCTGATGACAGAACATTCTATACCAAAAGGCACAATACAGTGGCGGTCAACATTATTAGTACCCTTGAAGTTCAACTCCTTAATGTCCGATATCACCTAAAAAAAATGGCCAGTGGACTATTTTGGATATTTGACACATAAAGCAATCAGATAAAACAAGACCAGTTAAAAAAGGAAATTGTATAAAAACTGGTACATTGCCAGAACATGATTACTCACCCCTTTTAAGTCCAATAATATCAAAATGAAGGGAATAATAATTATATCCAAAAGAACTTCATTCTATCCTATCAAACTACCAAGAAACCTCAGGGAGAAAAGGATCTCAGTACCCTCACAGTTTATATGAGGGAATTATTTGTTATATATGCTGGTATTAATGTTGAATGTGCATATGCTGGATAGCTGGTCAACATAATTTTTGTCACAGACCCACACTGACCTGTTTCATATGTAATTTTTCCCATTGTTTACAAATATGGTATCAGAATTTTTCTATCACCCATACTTCAGGAGATATCATCTAACAAAGTGTGTACATTACTGTAAATTAGCCGTTACAGTTTTGTTTCAGTAAACAAAGGTTGAATATGAAAACTTCCATCATAACACAGGTCTGCAAAAAAATTTTTTTCGAGAGCTGTTTTGGTTATTCCACCTAATCTTTATGTTTTTTGGTGCGCTGAATCCGAAAATGACCTCCATTTTGTCATAGGACATCACGTTTCCTGACAAGTTAGGTAACTATGTTAAATAAGGCAATACCTCAAAATAAATGGAAATAGACTTATAAAATTAAAGTTTTATTACAATATTTTCATGAAAATCCTTTTTTGAACTGAAATGAGCTCACCTACACACACTAAACTCGATTCTTCTTCCTTGTGAGACTCCTCTTGGTGCATTTATGCTTGTGAGTAGCATCTGGAATGTCTCTCTGAAGCATCCAACAGTAGTCTGCCATCATTGTAATGCTCCATTTTCCCTGGTATCTCCTTTCCATATCTTTAATGTCTTGGTGGAATCGTTCACCTTGTTCCTCACTCACAGCTCCCAAATTTTCAGGAAAGTAGTCAAGGTGGGACTGGAGGAAATACACTTTCAAACTCATTAGGCAACCTAAAGCTTGAAATGCTTTCAGCATTCGTTGGACGATCATTTTGTAATGAGGATCTTTGTTATTGCCTAAAAATTTCTGTACGACTTCTTTAAATGCAATCCACCCTTCTTTTTGAGGATCCGTCATGGTATTGCCAAACTCTTGATCAACTATAAGCCTTCTAATGTCTGGTCCGATGAACACACCTTCCTTCAATTTTGCCTCCGACAGGCCTGGAAACTTGGTGACCAAGTATTTGAAGCATTCTCCATCTCTTGGAAGTGATTTTACGAATTGCTTCATGAATCCCAATTTTATGTGGCGAGGTGGTAGAAGAACTTTATGGGAAGGTACCAAAGTTTCTCGGAGGACATTTTTTTCACCGACTGTTAGCACCCTCGGCTGCCAACTCTTCTTGGTCCAGTGATTTTGTTGGTCTCGACTGTCCCATAGACACAGAAAACAAGGATATTTGGTATACCCAGCTTGTTGCCCGAGCAGCACGCACAAGACCTTCAAGTCCCCACACACTTTGCCAACCATGGTCTTCATATTTAAGTTTACGAAGAACCAATTCCAAGTTCTCGTAGGTTTCCTTCAAGTGTACGGAATGACCTACAGGTATGGAAGCGTAAAAACCGTTGTGGAGTAAAACTGCTTTGAGACTTCTTTTTGAAGAATCTATAAAAAGACGCCATTGCTCTGAATCATATTGGATTTTAAATTGACCCATCAGACCTTCGACATCGATGCAATAAACCAACTTGTCTTCCTGGGCAAAGTAAGGAACGAACTCCTTTTCACGATGTCTGAAACATGAAGATGACACTCCTGGCAACAATAAATTCCTGCTTTTCAGCCTTGATCCGAGTAACTCAGCAGCATCTTTGGGAAGATTCAAGTCTCTTACCAAATCATTCATCTCCTCCTGAGAAAATAATTTTGGTCTTGTATCATCTTCAAAGTCAGAACTTGATTCGTCATCTGGTTCAGGTATGACTTCACCTTCATCGGAGCTAGGTATCTCTTCCAAGGTAGCAGGGGGCTTGGGTACTGGTATATCTGTGCCATGGGGGATGGGACGAATTGCCGAGTGAAGATTGGGGTATGAAATGGAATGCTTCCATTTGGAATTAAACCCTTTCACATCGCATGAACAAAAGTAACAGTCGTCACTATGGTTCTTTTGCTCTCGCCATACCATAGGAATCACATAATGGAAAGATTTTTTCTTACCCTTGAACCAGTTTCGGAGGTCCTCAACACACCGTTTGCACACTTTATGAGGCGCTGAAGACTTTATCTTGATCTCCAATTTTTAGTCCAAAGTATGCAAAGTATACTTTTTTCACAAAGTCTGTAATATTCTGCTGCTGCTTCAACACTGTATATTCACCACAGATGAAACAGAAACTGTCTGGCAAATTAATACACTTTCGCGGAGCCATAAAATAACGGTTGAAGAATGACGAGCTAACACGAATTGCAATGAAAAAGTGTGAACAGCCTAGAACCAAGAACCTGATGATGATTTGTGCACAAGTGTGGCATGCAGGAGAGAGCAGCTCTGTGTCTGTACAGGAGACCTCACAGTGCTGGCCACGCCCCCCTGCACTGACCGGAGCTGCTGCTATCTGCCCTGTGTCTCCCTCCCACTGGATTCTTCAGGAAAGATTAACCCCTTCTACCATTAGAAGCACAGACTTAAAACTTGCTTAGCTTATGTTTATATTGCTGACCATCAGATTTACAGTGCTATATTTTTTTTTACACAACTCTGACAACCCCTTTAAGGTTTTTATGGCATTTTATATCTTAAATGCACATATGTGAATTAATTAATAGTAATTTGAATTAATTAATAGCAATTTGAAAAAAATTTGATAAATTTGAAGACAATTTTGCATGTTGTGGCAAATCATGACGTCTAGGAGTTTTTTCAATATTTTATTTGTTTTCAGCACACCAAAATACATGGAAATTAGATGAAAATAATCAAACAGCTTTTTAGTCGCAGACTTGTGAATTATTATTGTATGTTGTCAGACACAACCAAAAATGCTGAGTCATGTAGTTATAATATAATTAATTAACCGGGCCCCTTGCCCTACTGGTCCGGCTGATACAAGCAGAAAACGCTGAGTCATGTATTGGTATGCTTTCTGTCGCCGTCAGCGATTGTGGTTTGTATTGTTTGAAAAAAACAGAATCTGAATGGATGTGAGTTTGCGTTAATTTATTTCATAAACAGCAGTTGGTTAATAAATATTACGGTTATCGCTTGTAGTTGTTTAACAATGCCTCGAAAGTGTGTTAATCGTCCGGATTCCTTTTGCTACATTTGCGGTGAGGTTACTTTTAAGAAGCAGAGAAGACGTTTTACTCCGCTTGTTAAGACATGTTATAAGCTGTACTTTGGATGTCAAGTCGGTGACCAGGACAAAAACTGGGCACCTCATGTCTGCTGTATTACTTGTGTCAGACTCCTAACAGGTTGGGTAAAGAGTGTTCGACACATGAATTTTGCTGTTCCAATGATCTGGAGGGAACCAAGAGATCACTTGACAGATTGCTACTTTTGCCTTACAAACATTGCAGGCATTACTTCAAAATCAAAACACACTGTAAATTACCCAAATTTACCATCTGCCATGAGGCCTGAGCCTCACTGTCAAGAATTGCCGGTGCCAAAACCTCCAGGAAATCTTACAGTGAATGAGGATGAAGAAGAAGAAGAACCAATGAATGCTGATGATGTTGACAATGATGGCGATGCTGCAATGCAGGATCCAAGCTTTGAGGCATCCGGTTCCTCTTCTGAACCACATTTACTGGACCAAGGCGATTTGAATGATCTCGTCAGAGATTTGAATCTTTCAAAGCGACAAGCAGAACTGTTAGGGTCACGACTGAAAGGCTGGAATCTTCTTCGGAAAGAAACCAAAGTGTGAACTTTTAGAAATAGGTATACCGAGTTTGTGGATTACTTTGCCTTTGAAGATGGAATTGCTTTTTGTTGTGAAGTTAAATCCCTGATGGAAACACTTTGTACGGATTATAGAACAGAGGATTGGCGACTATTTATTGATTCTTCTAAATATAGCCTAAAAGCTGTGCTTATCCACCACGGAAATATTTACCATCAGTTCCAGTAGCTCATGCCGTCAATATGAAAGAAACTTACAGCAGTATGCATCTCCTGCTAACAAATATCAAGTATGAAGAACATAAGTGGAATATTTGTGGTGATTTAAAAGTAATTGCCCTCTTGCTTGGACAACAGCTTGGTTAGGCAAAGTATTGATGCTTTCTGTGTGAGTGAGACAGCAGGGACAGGAAAAATCATTACATCCGGAAACAGTGGCCAAAGAGAACATCACTAGTCCCAGGCCAGAAAAATGTTGCACATGACCCACTTGTGGAGCCGAATAAAGTATATCTACCTCCACTCCATATAAAGTTGGATATTCTGAAGAACTTTGTAAAAGCCATGGATAGAAGCGGACTTGGATTTGCATATCTAAGAAAGACATTTCCACAAATCAGTGAGGCGAAGATCAAAGAAGGGATCTTTGTAGGACCTGATATTAGAAAACTGATGAAAGATGAAAACTTTGACGGTCAGTTGAATGAAACTGAAAGAGCTGCATGGGAGTCCTTTAAGACTGTTTGCTGCGACTTCTTGGGAAATAACAAGGCAGAGAACTACGCAGAATCAGTGGATACTCTACTGAAATCTTACCAGAAACTAGGATGTAACATGTCTTTGAAAATGTACTTCTTGCATGCACACCTGGATTTTTTTCCTGCAAATCTAGGAGCAGTCAGCGATGAACATGGGGAAAGGTTTCATCAGGACATTTTGGTAATGGAAAATAGGTACCAGGGCAAGTGGAGCTCCAGTATGCTTGCAGACTATTGTTGGACCCTTAAGAGGGATGTTCTTGAGGCGCAATACAGCAGAAAATCATATACAACTATCTTTTAGGAGACATTACGTTACAATATACATCTATATACATCTAATGTAAATATGAGCAACATAGTCTAAATTTAAACTACATGTCACTCAAAAATGTTATGTGATGGAGAATTTCTAAGTACATATCCGAGTTCGTAACCAAAAACAGTACTAGAATCAGCCATTTTAATTTCTTTAACAGAAAGTTTTGGAATTTTGTTTACCAGTGAGGTGACTGCTACTTCTGGAGAGAGATCTTCAATTGTAAGTATTTACTTCTGGGAATTTTTCTAAATCTTGGGGAAAAAGGAATTCTTTAGATTAAAGCTGATTAATCTATGAACCCAGTGTATTTGTTAAATCAGTCAGGGCCTAGTAGCAGCAAAGAGTTTTCAGTTTAAATTTAAAACACAGCAGAGAGCTTTCTGGTTAAATTTAGAACCCGAGACTCCCTCTATCCAAGCAAGGGCTGTGGAACTCCCCCTGGATATTGGTCACAGATTACCTTAGAAGCACAGGACAGGGTACTGTGTAGCTGCCAGCTTTTAATAAGTCTTCTTTCCCTTCCTCCCTCCCCGACACCCACCCATCCCTGGGATAATCAAAGCTTTATAGGTGCTTAAACATCTTAAAGGAAAGGAGGTGTCATATTCACTCTCAGGTACAGCTCTTTATTCTCATCAGCATACATTAAGGACCTGAGATTAATTAAACTTCAGGTGAACAAAGTACAATAAACATATTAGGTATAGTTTTATTAGTATAAGTATCCCCAGCAATCCTTAGTAAGTAAAGAACTTAAATATCTAAACACAACCTTAAAACGAAGATGCAAACAGCAGTCCAGCAGCGAGATGGGGGCTTTCCAGTCTTTTGCATTGGGTGTTACATGTATGATTTTCTCCCAGTTGGTGAGGGGTCTTACATGTGCACAAGGTGCAAGGGGCTCTTTGCTCTTAGGGAATGAGTCCGATCTCTGGAGTCAAGAGTAGCAGATTTGGAAGACATCAGAGGTACATAGACAAGACCTACAGGGATATAGTCCTGAAGTCCCACCTCCAGTCTGGCAGCATCCCTGTTGCCATGGAGGAGAGCGGTCACGTGAAAGGAGAGTATCACCCTGGTGTGGCAGGAAATGATCCTATAGCTAGGACCTGTCCTCCAGGTGATGTAAAACCCTCTTGCACTGAGGAAGTTTCTCCAGGGCCATGCGCCCATGAGGGAAGGGTTAGGACAGCCATTATAGTTGGTGATTCGATCATTAGGCATGTAGATAGCTGGGTGGCTGGTGGGCGTGAGGATTGCCTGGTAACATGCCTGCCTGGTGCGAAGGTAGCGGAACTCATGCGCCATCTAGACAATGCCATCTAGACAAGGTCTTAGATAGTGCTGGGGAGAAGTCTGCTGTCTTGGTACATGTCGGTACCAATGACATAGGAAAATGTGGTAGGGAGGTTCTGGAGGCTAAATTTAGGCTTTTAGGTAGGAAGTTGAAATCCAGAACTTCCAGGGTAGTGTTCTCCAAAATGCTTCCCGTTCCATGTGCAGGACCAAAAAGGCAGGCTGAGGATACTACCAAAAAAACGAAGTTAGGGCACATCAGCAGAGTGGTTCCAATAAAGACAAAGGTAGCCCAAATGCCCTTGAGTACAGAGCAGACAGAGCTTAAAGATTCCAAATTACCCCTGCCTACCGATAACCAGATTAATATGAATAAAATACAGTCTCTAAAATGCTTCTATGCAAATTCTAGAAGTCTAAAAAATAAGGTGGGAGAGTTAGAATATATAGCACTAAATGAGAAGTTAGATATGATTGGTATCTCAGAGACATTTTATTTTTATTTATTTATTTAAAAGGATTTATATACTGCTTTATCGTGAAATCAAAGCAGTTTACACTTCAATCAAATCACGTGGGAGTGTGCGTGGGAGTGGGCATGCAGTGATTGAATCAACATCTTATGTGTGTGTGTAATGTATAAGTGATTTCATGGTGAGCTAGATACATTGTGAGCTATTTACAAGGAACTATATACAAGTTGCATGGGGGGGAGGGGGGAGGCTGAGGGAGTCGGGAAGAGAGGGGAGGCAGACTGAGTGGCCATTGGCCAGGTCACGTGATGCCTTTATAGTGTTCTATGAAGAGCGTTGTTTTGAGCATCTTTCTGAAGTCCTTGAGGTCCACAGTTGATCTCAGGTCATCGGGGAGTGAGTTCCAGAGCACGGGCGCAGCCAGGGATAGCACTCTTCTTGAAGTATCTTGTCTTGCTTTAGCGAATGTTCTGGGGGTGATGATGATGTCTGAGGTGCCTCTCCTCCTGGGTCTGGTGCCTGGGTCAGTTCTGATGAGGGGTTGCAGACTGTTTGCTGAGAGGTTCTGTTTGATTTTGAATATGTTTAGTAGAGCCTTGTATCGGATGCGGGAGCTGACTGGGAGCCAGTGGAAGTGGTTGAGAATGGGGGTGATGTGATCGTGCCTTGAGGAACCAGTTTTTATGAGGACATCAGTGTTCTGTGCCATCTGTAATGGCCGGAGTGCTTGTTTTGAGAACCCAAGGTAAATGTGGTTGCAGTAGTCTAAAATGGGAGTGATTAGTGCTTGACAGACGGTGCGGAAGTGATCCTGTGAGAGAATTGGCTTGAGGCGTCTGATGGTTCTCATTTTAAGGTATGCGTTCCTGATGGTTCTGGCGATGTATGACTGTAGGTTCAGGTCCTTGTCGAAAGTCACTCAGAGGTACTTTACTTCAGGCTTTATTGGTATTGTAATGTCGTTCAGCTTGATGGTGGGAGAGGGGGTGAAGGTGTAGTTTCTGGTGATAATTAGTGCTTCTGTCTTGTTGTAATTTATGGTCAGGTTGTTTTCTAGAAACCAGCTTGTCATTTGTTGAAGACAGTTGGCTATGCTGGAGTAGTCTGGGCTGTCAAGGTTGATAGGGGTGAATATCATAATGTCATCTGCATAGATGGTGTATTGTATCTTGTGGTTCTTGATGATGGAGCAGATAGGTTGTATGTACAGTTTGAATAAGAGGGCAGAGAGGGAGGAGCCTTGCAGCATTCCCTGGGTGGCTCTCAGTGGCCGGGAGGTGGCTGAGCCGCATTTGACTTGGAGGTGTCTATCTGTGAGGTATGATGAGAACCAATTTAAGGTGGTGCCGTGTAGGCCAATTTCCTGTAGTCTTGACTGAAGAGTTCTGTGGTCGACAGTGTCAAAAGCTGAGGAGATGTCTATGAAAATCATGATGACACCCCTTTTGATATTGTCAATAGCTTGGATCAGGTTGTCGAAGGGGTATATCAGTAGGATTTCGACACTGTGGTTTGGGCGGAGGCCGTGTTGATTAGGGTCCAGAGGGGCATGGTTGTCGATGTGATCTTGGAGTTGATGTTGTACCACCTTTTCGATAACCTTTGACAGGATGGGGAGGATAGGTCTGTAGGCAGCTGGATTGGTTTTACTAAGTGGGGATTTTTTTTTGAGATTGGTGTATTGTCGCTAGCTTTAGTGTGCTAGGCATGATTCCTAGGGTAAGGGAGTTGTGCACCATGTTGCAGATGATTTGGATAAGATCCTCTTTGACTGCTTTGATCCAGATCACAGGGCATGGATCTGTGGGGGCAGTGCTGGTGTTGAGCGATGCAATGATGTGTGAGAACTGATCTGTCGACGGGATGCTGAACTTGTCCAAGATTCAGTTGGGTGGTGGTAGCTTGTGGGTATTGCTCACGGTCCTCTGGGGGGAGGCGGTGAATTTGGCCTGGAGATAATCTGCCAAGGTCTGTGGATCTATTAGATCAGATTTCTCAGGATTAGGTTTGTTGGTGAGGGTTTTTACTATTTCAAATAGCTCTCTCAGTTTATTGATGGATTTGAGAATCAGGCTCGCGTAGTATTCTCTCTTCTTTTGATTGATGAGGTTGTTGTATTCCCTTTGCTTTGACTGGTGTAAGTCCTGTGCATAAGACATGGTGGAAGGAGGACAACCAGTGGGACACTGTGATACCTGGGTACAAACTACATCATATTGATAAAGCTGATCAAATTAGTGGAGGGGTTGCACTCTATGTTAGAGAGGGCATTGAGTCAGAAAGGATTAAAGTTTTGCAGGAAACAAAATTTGCTGTAGAAACTCTATGGATTGAAATTCCATGTAAAAAGGGGAAGGCAATGGCAGTGGGGTTGTACTAGCGATCGCCTGGCCAGAATGAACAAATGGATGATGAAATGCTCAAAGAAATCAGGGAAGCTAACAAAAGTTAAAGAAAAGTAATAATAATGGGTAATTTGAATTACCCCAGTATTGACTGGGTCAGTGTCACGGCAGGACATGCTAAGGAGATAAAGTTTCTAGATGAAATAAATGACTGCTTCTTGGAGCAGCTGGTTCATGAACCAACCAGAAGGGAAGCCATTTTAGACTTAGTCCTTAGTGGAACACCAGATCTGGTGCAAGAGATAAGGGTGTTGGGGCCACTTGACAATAGTGATCATAGCATGATAGTGTTTGATTTAATTAAAGGAGGAGGGATGGTAAGGAAATCCACAGTACTACATTTTAACTTTCAAAAGCGAGACTATGATAAAATGAGGAAAATAGTTAAGAAAATCTAAAAGGAGCAGTTGCAAATGTTAAAGACTTACATCAAGCTTGGGTGTTGTTTAAAAATGCTATCTTGGAAGCCCAGATCAGCTGTATTCCACGCTTTAGGAAAAGTGGAAGGAAGTCCAAAAAACTGCCAGCATGGTTTAAAGGTGAGGTCAGAGAGGCTGTCGCTGCCAAAAAAGCATCTTTCAGGAAATGGAAAAAAAAGCCAAATGACGAAAACTGGAAACAGCACAAGCACTGGCAAGTTAAATGTAAGGCATTGATAAGGCAGGCAAAGAGAGAATTTGAGAAAAACTTGCTGTGGAAGCAAAAACGCATAATAAAGACTTTTTCAAGTACATTCGTAGCAAGTACATTCCTGACAAGTTAGGTAACTATGTTAAATAAGGCAATACCTCAAAATAAATGGAAATAGACTTATAAAATTAAAGTTTTATTACAATATTTTCATGAAAATCCTTTTTTGAACTGAAATGAGCTCACCTACACACACTAAACTCGATTCTTCTTCCTTGTGAGACTCCTCTTGGTGCATTTACGCTTGTGAGTAGCATCTGGAATGTCTCTCTGAAGCATCCAACAGTAGTCTGCCATCATTGTAATGCTCCATTTTCCCTGGTATCTCCTTTCCATATCTTTAATGTCTTGGTGGAATCGTTCACCTTGTTCCTCACTCACAGCTCCCAAATTTTCAGGAAAGTAGTCAAGGTGGGACTGGAGGAAATACACTTTCAAACTCATTAGGCAACCTAAAGCTTGAAATGCTTTCAGCATTCGTTGGACGATCATTTTGTAATGAGGATCTTTGTTATTGCCTAAAAATTTCTGTACGACTTCTTTAAATGCAATCCACCCTTCTTTTTGAGGATCCGTCATGGTATTGCCAAACTCTTGATCAACTATAAGCCTTCTAATGTCTGGTCCGATGAACACACCTTCCTTCAATTTTGCCTCCGACAGGCCTGGAAACTTGGTGACCAAGTATTTGAAGCATTCTCCATCTCTTGGAAGTGATTTTACGAATTGCTTCATGAATCCCAATTTTATGTGGCGAGGTGGTAGAAGAACTTTATGGGAAGGTACCAAAGTTTCTCGGAGGACATTTTTTTCACCGACTGTTAGCACCCTCGGCTGCCAACTCTTCTTGGTCCAGTGATTTTGTTGGTCTCGACTGTCCCATAGACACAGAAAACAAGGATATTTGGTATACCCAGCTTGTTGCCCGAGCAGCACGCACAAGACCTTCAAGTCCCCACACACTTTGCCAACCATGGTCTTCATATTTAAGTTTACGAAGAACCAATTCCAAGTTCTCGTAGGTTTCCTTCAAGTGTACGGAATGACCTACAGGTATGGAAGCGTAAAAACCGTTGTGGAGTAAAACTGCTTTGAGACTTCTTTTTGAAGAATCTATAAAAAGACGCCATTGCTCTGAATCATATTGGATTTTAAATTGACCCATCAGACCTTCGACATCGATGCAATAAACCAACTTGTCTTCCTGGGCAAAGTAAGGAACGAACTCCTTTTCACGATGTCTGAAACATGAAGATGACACTCCTGGCAACAATAAATTCCTGCTTTTCAGCCTTGATCCGAGTAACTCAGCAGCATCTTTGGGAAGATTCAAGTCTCTTACCAAATCATTCATCTCCTCCTGAGAAAATAATTTTGGTCTTGTATCATCTTCAAAGTCAGAACTTGATTCGTCATCTGGTTCAGGTATGACTTCACCTTCATCGGAGCTAGGTATCTCTTCCAAGGTAGCAGGGGGCTTGGGTACTGGTATATCTGTGCCATGGGGGATGGGACGAATTGCCGAGTGAAGATTGGGGTATGAAATGGAATGCTTCCATTTGGAATTAAACCCTTTCACATCGCATGAACAAAAGTAACAGTCGTCACTATGGTTCTTTTGCTCTCGCCATACCATAGGAATCACATAATGGAAAGATTTTTTCTTACCCTTGAACCAGTTTCGGAGGTCCTCAACACACCGTTTGCACACTTTATGAGGCGCTGAAGACTTTATCTTGATCTCCAATTTTTAGTCCAAAGTATGCAAAGTATACTTTTTTCACAAAGTCTGTAATATTCTGCTGCTGCTTCAACACTGTATATTCACCACAGATGAAACAGAAACTGTCTGGCAAATTAATACACTTTCGCGGAGCCATAAAATAACGGTTGAAGAATGACGAGCTAACACGAATTGCAATGAAAAAGTGTGAACAGCCTAGAACCAAGAACCTGATGATGATTTGTGCACAAGTGTGGCATGCAGGAGAGAGCAGCTCTGTGTCTGTACAGGAGACCTCACAGTGCTGGCCACGCCCCCCTGCACTGACCGGAGCTGCTGCTATCTGCCCTGTGTCTCCCTCCCACTGGATTCTTCAGGAAAGATTAACCCCTTCTACCATTAGAAGCACAGACTTAAAACTTGCTTAGCTTATGTTTATATTGCTGACCATCAGATTTACAGTGCTATATTTTTTTTTACACAACTCTGACAACCCCTTTAAGGTTTTTATGGCATTTTATATCTTAAATGCACATATGTGAATTAATTAATAGTAATTTGAATTAATTAATAGCAATTTGAAAAAAATTTGATAAATTTGAAGACAATTTTGCATGTTGTGGCAAATCATGACGTCTAGGAGTTTTTTCAATATTTTATTTGTTTTCAGCACACCAAAATACATGGAAATTAGATGAAAATAATCAAACAGCTTTTTAGTCGCAGACTTGTGAATTATTATTGTATGTTGTCAGACACAACCAAAAATGCTGAGTCATGTAGTTATAATATAATTAATTAACCGGGCCCCTTGCCCTACTGGTCCGGCTGATACAAGCAGAAAACGCTGAGTCATGTATTGGTATGCTTTCTGTCGCCGTCAGCGATTGTGGTTTGTATTGTTTGAAAAAAACAGAATCTGAATGGATGTGAGTTTGCGTTAATTTATTTCATAAACAGCAGTTGGTTAATAAATATTACGGTTATCGCTTGTAGTTGTTTAACAATGCCTCGAAAGTGTGTTAATCGTCCGGATTCCTTTTGCTACATTTGCGGTGAGGTTACTTTTAAGAAGCAGAGAAGACGTTTTACTCCGCTTGTTAAGACATGTTATAAGCTGTACTTTGGATGTCAAGTCGGTGACCAGGACAAAAACTGGGCACCTCATGTCTGCTGTATTACTTGTGTCAGACTCCTAACAGGTTGGGTAAAGAGTGTTCGACACATGAATTTTGCTGTTCCAATGATCTGGAGGGAACCAAGAGATCACTTGACAGATTGCTACTTTTGCCTTACAAACATTGCAGGCATTACTTCAAAATCAAAACACACTGTAAATTACCCAAATTTACCATCTGCCATGAGGCCTGAGCCTCACTGTCAAGAATTGCCGGTGCCAAAACCTCCAGGAAATCTTACAGTGAATGAGGATGAAGAAGAAGAAGAACCAATGAATGCTGATGATGTTGACAATGATGGCGATGCTGCAATGCAGGATCCAAGCTTTGAGGCATCCGGTTCCTCTTCTGAACCACATTTACTGGACCAAGGCGATTTGAATGATCTCGTCAGAGATTTGAATCTTTCAAAGCGACAAGCAGAACTGTTAGGGTCACGACTGAAAGGCTGGAATCTTCTTCGGAAAGAAACCAAAGTGTGAACTTTTAGAAATAGGTATACCGAGTTTGTGGATTACTTTGCCTTTGAAGATGGAATTGCTTTTTGTTGTGAAGTTAAATCCCTGATGGAAACACTTTGTACGGATTATAGAACAGAGGATTGGCGACTATTTATTGATTCTTCTAAATATAGCCTAAAAGCTGTGCTTATCCACCACGGAAATATTTACCATCAGTTCCAGTAGCTCATGCCGTCAATATGAAAGAAACTTACAGCAGTATGCATCTCCTGCTAACAAATATCAAGTATGAAGAACATAAGTGGAATATTTGTGGTGATTTAAAAGTAATTGCCCTCTTGCTTGGACAACAGCTTGGTTAGGCAAAGTATTGATGCTTTCTGTGTGAGTGAGACAGCAGGGACAGGAAAAATCATTACATCCGGAAACAGTGGCCAAAGAGAACATCACTAGTCCCAGGCCAGAAAAATGTTGCACATGACCCACTTGTGGAGCCGAATAAAGTATATCTACCTCCACTCCATATAAAGTTGGATATTCTGAAGAACTTTGTAAAAGCCATGGATAGAAGCGGACTTGGATTTGCATATCTAAGAAAGACATTTCCACAAATCAGTGAGGCGAAGATCAAAGAAGGGATCTTTGTAGGACCTGATATTAGAAAACTGATGAAAGATGAAAACTTTGACGGTCAGTTGAATGAAACTGAAAGAGCTGCATGGGAGTCCTTTAAGACTGTTTGCTGCGACTTCTTGGGAAATAACAAGGCAGAGAACTACGCAGAATCAGTGGATACTCTACTGAAATCTTACCAGAAACTAGGATGTAACATGTCTTTGAAAATGTACTTCTTGCATGCACACCTGGATTTTTTTCCTGCAAATCTAGGAGCAGTCAGCGATGAACATGGGGAAAGGTTTCATCAGGACATTTTGGTAATGGAAAATAGGTACCAGGGCAAGTGGAGCTCCAGTATGCTTGCAGACTATTGTTGGACCCTTAAGAGGGATGTTCTTGAGGCGCAATACAGCAGAAAATCATATACAACTATCTTTTAGGAGACATTACGTTACAATATACATCTATATACATCTAATGTAAATATGAGCAACATAGTCTAAATTTAAACTACATGTCACTCAAAAATGTTATGTGATGGAGAATTTCTAAGTACATATCCGAGTTCGTAACCAAAAACAGTACTAGAATCAGCCATTTTAATTTCTTTAACAGAAAGTTTTGGAATTTTGTTTACCAGTGAGGTGACTGCTACTTCTGGAGAGAGATCTTCAATTGTAAGTATTTACTTCTGGGAATTTTTCTAAATCTTGGGGAAAAAGGAATTCTTTAGATTAAAGCTGATTAATCTATGAACCCAGTGTATTTGTTAAATCAGTCAGGGCCTAGTAGCAGCAAAGAGTTTTCAGTTTAAATTTAAAACACAGCAGAGAGCTTTCTGGTTAAATTTAGAACCCGAGACTCCCTCTATCCAAGCAAGGGCTGTGGAACTCCCCTGGATATTGGTCACAGATTACCTTAGAAGCACAGGACAGGGTACTGTGTAGCTGCCAGCTTTTAATAAGTCTTCTTTCCCTTCCTCCCTCCCCGACACCCACCCATCCCTGGGATAATCAAAGCTTTATAGGTGCTTAAACATCTTAAAGGAAAGGAGGTGTCATATTCACTCTCAGGTACAGCTCTTTATTCTCATCAGCATACATTAAGGACCTGAGATTAATTAAACTTCAGGTGAACAAAGTACAATAAACATATTAGGTATAGTTTTATTAGTATAAGTATCCCCAGCAATCCTTAGTAAGTAAAGAACTTAAATATCTAAACACAACCTTAAAACGAAGATGCAAACAGCAGTCCAGCAGCGAGATGGGGGCTTTCCAGTCTTTTGCATTGGGTGTTACATGTATGATTTTCTCCCAGTTGGTGAGGGGTCTTACATGTGCACAAGGTGCAAGGGGCTCTTTGCTCTTAGGGAATGAGTCCGATCTCTGGAGTCAAGAGTAGCAGATTTGGAAGACATCAGAGGTACATAGACAAGACCTACAGGGATATAGTCCTGAAGTCCCACCTCCAGTCTGGCAGCATCCCTGTTGCCATGGAGGAGAGCGGTCACGTGAAAGGAGAGTATCACCCTGGTGTGGCAGGAAATGATCCTATAGCTAGGACCTGTCCTCCAGGTGATGTAAAACCCTCTTGCACTGAGGAAGTTTCTCCAGGGCCATGCGCCCATGAGGGAAGGGTTAGGACAGCCATTATAGTTGGTGATTCGATCATTAGGCATGTAGATAGCTGGGTGGCTGGTGGGCGTGAGGATTGCCTGGTAACATGCCTGCCTGGTGCGAAGGTAGCGGAACTCATGCGCCATCTAGACAATGCCATCTAGACAAGGTCTTAGATAGTGCTGGGGAGAAGTCTGCTGTCTTGGTACATGTCGGTACCAATGACATAGGAAAATGTGGTAGGGAGGTTCTGGAGGCTAAATTTAGGCTTTTAGGTAGGAAGTTGAAATCCAGAACTTCCAGGGTAGTGTTCTCCAAAATGCTTCCCGTTCCATGTGCAGGACCAAAAAGGCAGGCTGAGGATACTACCAAAAAAACGAAGTTAGGGCACATCAGCAGAGTGGTTCCAATAAAGACAAAGGTAGCCCAAATGCCCTTGAGTACAGAGCAGACAGAGCTTAAAGATTCCAAATTACCCCTGCCTACCGATAACCAGATTAATATGAATAAAATACAGTCTCTAAAATGCTTCTATGCAAATTCTAGAAGTCTAAAAAATAAGGTGGGAGAGTTAGAATATATAGCACTAAATGAGAAGTTAGATATGATTGGTATCTCAGAGACATTTTATTTTTATTTATTTATTTAAAAGGATTTATATACTGCTTTATCGTGAAATCAAAGCAGTTTACACTTCAATCAAATCACGTGGGAGTGTGCGTGGGAGTGGGCATGCAGTGATTGAATCAACATCTTATGTGTGTGTGTAATGTATAAGTGATTTCATGGTGAGCTAGATACATTGTGAGCTATTTACAAGGAACTATATACAAGTTGCATGGGGGGGAGGGGGGAGGCTGAGGGAGTCTGGAAGAGAGGGGGAGGCAGACTGAGTGGCCATTGGCCAGGTCACGTGATGCCTTTATAGTGTTCTATGAAGAGCGTTGTTTTGAGCATCTTTCTGAAGTCCTTGAGGTCCACAGTTGATCTCAGGTCATCGGGGAGTGAGTTCCAGAGCACGGGCGCAGCCAGGGATAGCACTCTTCTTGAAGTATCTTGTCTTGCTTTAGCGAATGTTCTGGGGGTGATGATGATGTCTGAGGTGCCTCTCCTCCTGGGTCTGGTGCCTGGGTCAGTTCTGATGAGGGGTTGCAGACTGTTTGCTGAGAGGTTCTGTTTGATTTTGAATATGTTTAGTAGAGCCTTGTATCGGATGCGGGAGCTGACTGGGAGCCAGTGGAAGTGGTTGAGAATGGGGGTGATGTGATCGTGCCTTGAGGAACCAGTTTTTATGAGGACATCAGTGTTCTGTGCCATCTGTAATGGCCGGAGTGCTTGTTTTGAGAACCCAAGGTAAATGTGGTTGCAGTAGTCTAAAATGGGAGTGATTAGTGCTTGACAGACGGTGCGGAAGTGATCCTGTGAGAGAATTGGCTTGAGGCGTCTGATGGTTCTCATTTTAAGGTATGCGTTCCTGATGGTTCTGGCGATGTATGACTGTAGGTTCAGGTCCTTGTCGAAAGTCACTCAGAGGTACTTTACTTCAGGCTTTATTGGTATTGTAATGTCGTTCAGCTTGATGGTGGGAGAGGGGGTGAAGGTGTAGTTTCTGGTGATAATTAGTGCTTCTGTCTTGTTGTAATTTATGGTCAGGTTGTTTTCTAGAAACCAGCTTGTCATTTGTTGAAGACAGTTGGCTATGCTGGAGTAGTCTGGGCTGTCAAGGTTGATAGGGGTGAATATCATAATGTCATCTGCATAGATGGTGTATTGTATCTTGTGGTTCTTGATGATGGAGCAGATAGGTTGTATGTACAGTTTGAATAAGAGGGCAGAGAGGGAGGAGCCTTGCAGCATTCCCTGGGTGGCTCTCAGTGGCCGGGAGGTGGCTGAGCCGCATTTGACTTGGAGGTGTCTATCTGTGAGGTATGATGAGAACCAATTTAAGGTGGTGCCGTGTAGGCCAATTTCCTGTAGTCTTGACTGAAGAGTTCTGTGGTCGACAGTGTCAAAAGCTGAGGAGATGTCTATGAAAATCATGATGACACCCCTTTTGATATTGTCAATAGCTTGGATCAGGTTGTCGAAGGGGTATATCAGTAGGATTTCGACACTGTGGTTTGGGCGGAGGCCGTGTTGATTAGGGTCCAGAGGGGCATGGTTGTCGATGTGATCTTGGAGTTGATGTTGTACCACCTTTTCGATAACCTTTGACAGGATGGGGAGGATAGGTCTGTAGGCAGCTGGATTGGTTTTACTAAGTGGGGATTTTTTTTTGAGATTGGTGTATTGTCGCTAGCTTTAGTGTGCTAGGCATGATTCCTAGGGTAAGGGAGTTGTGCACCATGTTGCAGATGATTTGGATAAGATCCTCTTTGACTGCTTTGATCCAGATCACAGGGCATGGATCTGTGGGGGCAGTGCTGGTGTTGAGCGATGCAATGATGTGTGAGAACTGATCTGTCGACGGGATGCTGAACTTGTCCAAGATTCAGTTGGGTGGTGGTAGCTTGTGGGTATTGCTCACGGTCCTCTGGGGGGAGGCGGTGAATTTGGCCTGGAGATAATCTGCCAAGGTCTGTGGATCTATTAGATCAGATTTCTCAGGATTAGGTTTGTTGGTGAGGGTTTTTACTATTTCAAATAGCTCTCTCAGTTTATTGATGGATTTGAGAATCAGGCTCGCGTAGTATTCTCTCTTCTTTTGATTGATGAGGTTGTTGTATTCCCTTTGCTTTGACTGGTGTAAGTCCTGTGCATAAGACATGGTGGAAGGAGGACAACCAGTGGGACACTGTGATACCTGGGTACAAACTACATCATATTGATAAAGCTGATCAAATTAGTGGAGGGGTTGCACTCTATGTTAGAGAGGGCATTGAGTCAGAAAGGATTAAAGTTTTGCAGGAAACAAAATTTGCTGTAGAAACTCTATGGATTGAAATTCCATGTAAAAAGGGGAAGGCAATGGCAGTGGGGTTGTACTAGCGATCGCCTGGCCAGAATGAACAAATGGATGATGAAATGCTCAAAGAAATCAGGGAAGCTAACAAAAGTTAAAGAAAAGTAATAATAATGGGTAATTTGAATTACCCCAGTATTGACTGGGTCAGTGTCACGGCAGGACATGCTAAGGAGATAAAGTTTCTAGATGAAATAAATGACTGCTTCTTGGAGCAGCTGGTTCATGAACCAACCAGAAGGGAAGCCATTTTAGACTTAGTCCTTAGTGGAACACCAGATCTGGTGCAAGAGATAAGGGTGTTGGGGCCACTTGACAATAGTGATCATAGCATGATAGTGTTTGATTTAATTAAAGGAGGAGGGATGGTAAGGAAATCCACAGTACTACATTTTAACTTTCAAAAGCGAGACTATGATAAAATGAGGAAAATAGTTAAGAAAATCTAAAAGGAGCAGTTGCAAATGTTAAAGACTTACATCAAGCTTGGGTGTTGTTTAAAAATGCTATCTTGGAAGCCCAGATCAGCTGTATTCCACGCTTTAGGAAAAGTGGAAGGAAGTCCAAAAAACTGCCAGCATGGTTTAAAGGTGAGGTCAGAGAGGCTGTCGCTGCCAAAAAAGCATCTTTCAGGAAATGGAAAAAAAAGCCAAATGACGAAAACTGGAAACAGCACAAGCACTGGCAAGTTAAATGTAAGGCATTGATAAGGCAGGCAAAGAGAGAATTTGAGAAAAACTTGCTGTGGAAGCAAAAACGCATAATAAAGACTTTTTCAAGTACATTCGTAGCAAAAAAAACCTGTGAGAGAGTCAGTTGGACCATTAGATGATAGAGGGGGTAAAAGGAGCAGTAAGAGGGGACAAGGCTATAGCAGAGAGACTGAATGAATTCTTTGCTTTGGTCTTTACTGAGGAAGATATAGGGATGTTACCCATGTAACGCCAATTTTTAAAAAGGGTTCCAGGGGTGTTCTGGGAAACTACAGACCGGTGAGCCTGACGTCAGTACCAGGAAAAATGGTAGAAACCATCATAAGGAACAAAATTACTCAACATGTAGATAGTCCTGGCTTAATGGGAGACAGCCAACATGGCTTTAGACAAGGAAGATCTTGTCTTACTAATCTGTTATGTTTTTTTGAAGGTGTGAATAAACAGGTAGACAAAGATGAGTCAGTTGATATAGTGCATCTGGACTTTCAGAAAGCCTTTGACAAGGTCCCTCATCAGAGACTATTGGCAAAACTAAAAAGTCATGATATAGGAGGCAATGTACTATTGTGGATCAGGAACTGGTTAAAAGATAGAAAGCAGAGGGTATGGTTAAATGGCCAATTTTCCCAATGGAGGAAGGTGAATGGTGGAGTATCCCAGTGATGTGTGCTGGATCCGCTGCTTTTTAACATATTTGTAAATGACCTGGAAATGGGAATAATGAGTGAGGTAATCAAATTTGCAGATGACACAAAATTATTTAAAGTTGTTAAAACCCAAGAGGATTGTGGAAGATTGCAAGAGGATCTTGATAAATTGGAAGACTGGGCATCAAAATGACAGATGAAATTTAATGTGGAGAAGTGCAAAGTTATGCACCTAGGAAAGAACAACCCAAACTATGGTTACACGATGCAAGGTTCCACATTGGGAACCACCACCCAGGAAAAAGATTTAGGCGTCATCGTGGATAACATGTTAAAAAGGGTTCCAGGGGTGATCCGGGAAACTACAGACCGGTGAGCCTGACGTCAGTACCGGGAAAAATGGTAGAAACCATCATAAAGAATAAAATTACTCAGCAAGGCGTCATTGTGGATACCATGTTAAAACCCTCGGCCCAGTGTGCAGCGGCGGCCAAGAGAGCAAATAGAATGCTAGGTATGATAAGGAAAGGAATGGAAAATAAAACAAAAGATATTATAATGCCTCTATATCGTTCCATGGTGAGACCGCACTTTGAATATTGTGTGCAATTCTGGTCGCCGTATCTTAAAAAGGATATAGCGATTTTAGAAAAGGTACAGAGAAGAGCCACCAAAATGATAAAGGGGATGGAAGGATACTCCTATGAAGAAAGGCTAAAAAGGTTAGGGCTCTTTAACCTGGAAAAGAGACGGCTGAGGGGAGATATGATAGAAGTCTATAAATTAATGAACGGAGTGGAACGGGTAAACGTAGATCGATTGTTTACCTTATCAGAATATAGAAAGACTAGGGGACATGCAATGAAGCTACAGGGTAAACTATTTAAGACTAATAAAAGAAAAATTGCCTTGCGTGTGGATTTCCGTTACTCCAAGAGCCCTGCAGTGTTGCTGGTGAGGGGAGGTGCAGAGTACTTCTTCACTATTTACATAGAAACATAGAAACATGACGACAGAAAAAGACAACATGGCCTATCTAGTCTGCCCTTCCATATCAACCACTACAACAGTCCCCTTTTTTCCTTTAGAGATCCTCTGTGTTTGTCCCATGCTTCTTTGAATTCAGATACTGTCCTCATCTCTACCACCTCCACTGGGAGACTATTCCACGGATCCACCACTCTTTCCATAAAGAAATATTTCCGCATAATACTCCTGAATATATCCCCTTTCACTCTCATCCCATGTCCCCTTGTAGCAGAGCTTGCTTTCAGTCGAAAGAGGCTCTCCTCCTGTGCATTTATGCCACGGAGGTATTTAAACATCTCAATTATATCCCCTCTATCCCGCCTTTCCTCTAAGGTGTACATATTAAGATCCTTAAGTCTGTCCTCATATACTTTATAATGAAGACACTAACCATTTTAGAAGCCACCCTCTGTACTGACTCCAGCCTGCTTATATCCTTTTGAAGGTGCGGTCTCCAGAATTGCACACAATACTCCAAATGAGGTCGCACCAAAGACTTATACAGAGGCACTATCACCTCCTTTCTTCTGCAGGTCATTCCTCTCCCTATGCACCCAAGCATCCTTCTAGCTTTTGCTGTCACCTTTTCTAGCTATTTAGCCACTTTAAGGTCATCAGACACAATCACGCCTAGGTCCCGCTCTTCTTTAGTGGACAAAAGTACTTCATCCCCTATACTATATCGCTCCCTTGGATTGTTGCAGCCCAAATGCATGACCTTGAATTTTTTAACATTAAATCTCAGCTGCCAAATTCTAGACCATTTTTCAAGGTTTGCTAGATCCCTTATCATGTTATCTACACCTTCCTGGGTGTCTATTGCAGATTTTGGTATCATCCGCAAAGAGGCAAACCTTACCCGATAGCCTTCCGCTATATTACTAACAAAGATGTTAAACAGAATCGGAACAAGGACAGATCCCTGGAGCACACCACTGGTAACCTCCTTCTCCTCAGCATGAGCTCCATTTATCTTTGTCGCCTCCCACTCAACCAATTTCCAACCCAAGCAGTAACTTTGGGTCCATCTTTAGGGTGAGGAACAGTGTCAAAGGCTTTACTGAAATCTAAACACACCACATCTAGGGCTCTCCCTCGGTCCAACTCCCTGGTAACCCAGTCAAAGAAATCAATCAGATCCTGTAATCCGCTGGACTCCAGAAACCTCACTATATTCTCTTTCAGCAGCGTTTCCAATAATTTACTCACCACCGAAGTTAAACTAACCGGCCTGTAGTTTTCAACCACATCCTTCTGCTTTTGTGTAAAGGGATGACATGAACCTCTTCCAGTCCTTTGGCACTGCTCCCGACTCTAATGAGGCATTGAAAAGGTCAGTCAGTGGAGCTGCTAGAACGTCCCCAAGTTCCCTCAGTATTCTAGGGTGTATCCCATCCGGTCCCATCGCTTGGTTTACTTTAAGTTTAGCTAGTTTCTCACAAACAGTCTTCTGAAAATTGTTCAAGATGCCCCTCGCTTCTGTTCCTGTTTTTGGATGTTTTCTGAGGTCCTGCTCCTGGTTCTTGATCTGTGAACACAGAACAGAAGTATTTGTTAAGCAATTCCACTTTATCCTCATCAGCTTCTACATATTCCTCCACTTCACCCTTGAGTCTGACAATACCACTTTTGCCCTTCCTCTTCTCACTAACATATCTGAAAAATGTCTTATCCCCCAATTTTATTGCATTGGCTATTTCCTCCTCTTTTTGAATCTTTGCTTTCCTGACTACTTTGTTAGCTTCTCTAAGGTTTTCCAAATATAGATGCCTGTCTTCCTCTCTCTGTGATCTCTTGTATTTCATGAAGACCTCCTTCTTTTTCTTCACCTTTTCAGCTATTTCTCTCGAAAACCATAGTGGTCATCTTTTCCTTTTACCTTTATTTCCCCTTTCAGTATTGCCCACTGTTTTTCTATATCCCCCAGCTGTTCCCATCCCGCTAATGACTCCCTGAGATATTGGCCCATCTTGGCAAAGTTAGTTTTCCTAAAGTCTAAGATCCTCACCTTTGAATGGATTCTAACAGCCCTAGTCCTAATACTGAACCACACCATCTGGTGATCACTGGATGCAAAATGTTTTCCCATGATAACATCAGAAACACTTTCGCCATTGGTAAGCACCAAGTCCATTATGGCCCCTTCACGTGTGGGTTCTGTTACCAATTGCCTGAATAGTTCTCTCTGTAGAGAATCCAGGATCTCCTTACTTCTAGATGATACTGCAGTCGGAATGTGCCAATCAACATCTGGAATATTGAAATCCCCTATCAGTAGCACTTCCCCTTTCCTAGCAATGCTGCGTATGTCTTCAATTAACTCTTTGTCCACCTCTTCCTCCTGTTTGGGAGGTCTGTATATCATGCCATTGCAAAGAGATTTCTCTTTCCCTCTTTCTAGTTTAACCCACAGTACCTCCTCTCTCCCTTTTAAGCTCTGTAGTTCCAAAGATTTAATATTATTTTTTACATATAGTGCCACTCCTCCTCCCCTTCTTCCTACCCTGTCCTTTCTGAATAAAGTATAGCCTGGTATAGTTACATTCCAGTCATGGTTTTCTGTGAACTATGTTTCTGTAACTGCCACTAAACCCAAGTCAGCCACTCCCACCAAAGCTTCAACATCAGGGATCTTATTTCCCATGCTATGGGCATTTATACACACTACTTTCCATATGTTACCCCTGTTACCCATTTCCATAAAGGTATTTAATGTATCACTTTCCTGGGGGCTTTCTTCACCCATCCCCAATAAATCTAGTTTAAAGCCCTCTTCAGTAGGTTAGCCAGTCTGCTACTGAAGACAAGTCAACCTTTCTTGGACAGATGGATGCCATCTCTGTTCTGCAACCCTTGGAACAGCATCCCATGGTCTAGGAAACCAACTCTGACTCATTAAGGATAATTCACTATAATTGGGCGACCAAGCCCAAAACCCTGCATAGCTTAATAAAAAAAGTCCTCTATAGGGTGCGGTTTTGTTACAAAAACTTTATTATGCATCTTCAAAAGTTTTTCTGACCAGAATAAAGAAAAGAGATGAGGGGTGCTCTCTGCACGCTTGGTGTGTTAAATAACAATCTCCTGGCATGAAATTGACTACAGTCATTAACTTATTAATCCTCAACCGTTCAAATCTGCCCAGATCCAGTAAAGTGGGATAATACATCTTACTATACTATAAGGACTGTAACTGGGATCACCCTGGCACGAAACCTACTCTTTTCATCACCCTAGCTTAGACAGCCAGGTTCTCTGCAATATACCATTCTGCAAACTATGTTAGTTGGCAGACAATATCACAGGTTCCCATAGCTGACCAAATGGGAAGGACATTCAGCCCCAGGAGGTCCTATTTATGTGTGTCCTCTAATGTAACATAGATTATTTGATGCAGAAATGTGAAGGCAGATGCTAGCATGAAGAGACAGGCCAGATGTTATGTTTAAATAATTTTTATTGAACCATCAAACAAAAAGAGAACAGCACAAACAGCCACCCTGGTCCATGGAGACACTTACACAGTACCAGGGGAGAACCGTCAAAGCATGCATATAATTTACAATGGTTTTGCATTTTAGCCATCATCAGCAACTCTAACTCCCATCCTCTCACTCCCCCTCCCCAACCCAAAGGAGTGAAAAGCAGGAATCAACCAGTGAAAATACTAACAATTATGGATGCCCAGCACACACCTTCACACTAGGGAGATACCGGAGCTGCAGTTCCCCCACCCAAGCATGAAGTCAAGCGGTAGGGACCTGAAGGCATCAAGGCCATCAAATGAAAACACAGTTCAGAGCCATACTGCGACATCGAGGCGACAAAGATTGAATGTAGGGTTCCTAGATCGCCATAAATTTCAGACGACGCAGGCCCAGGCCCTGGGCTGCAATGTTCTCAATCTGCATAAGCTGGTGTAGACTATTCCAATATGCAAGTGGTTCTGGATCCAGCCAGGTCTGTAGTATACCCTGGAGGCCAAACAGACAGGCCTTACATATAAACAGCTTTGCACTCCGGCCCTTCACTCAAAGCTCTGCTGGATCACCGAGCATAAGCCCCTCCCCCCGGAAGGACACGATCTGCCCCAGCACGAGTGCCAAATAGTCTTGAACTCAATCCCAAGAAGCCCGCACAATGAGACACATCCAGAACATGTGTGCCAGTGTGCCTCATCCTCCATGACATTTAGGACAGGCCCCTGTGGCCACCAGCCCGGCCACCTGCGCTCTCGTGGAGGTCAGATGTTAAAGACCACTGACACAGACAGAGGATCAGACATAGTTTGTCAGATGTTTCTCGAAACGGCAGACCTTGTTGTCTTTAAAACTAAATTGCCATCATTTTATTAATGGACTAGCCAAGTTACCTGGCATTGCTTGGGAAATCCAATAACTAATGGCTGAGATATTAGAAAACAGTCAAAGTGAAAAACGATTTAGGGGCCTTATCTGTCTTTGCGGTGCTAATGTGAGATTGTTGTGCGGTGAAGACAGTTTGTAAACATTGTGGCACTTTTCCGCAATGTCTGCATTTTGCAAGGTAAGTGCAAGCTTGGATGGGTTGAGAGCGGACAGTGGGCATTCCTGCAATGGGCGATTACTGTGGACATCACCATCAGGTGGTAATCGCTAAAGTTTGCAGACTGCGGGTGCAATAGGTGGCAATAGCTGCATCCGTGAAGCTGGTCCCGCGTGACCTCAGCCTTTCCTTCGCAGTATCTGAAGAAGAGATGCTAGGAACGCCTCTTGCACCTACCGTGTGATTTTTGCAACTAACGCTGGTTTTAAGCAGTTATGGTGTGGTGTTAGCTGCAAAAGCCCGCTGTGGTTTAGCAAATATACCCCTTAGTTTATCACATTTTTATTGAAAAGCATTACGATATACTATGGGTTTTTTTTGTGTTAGAGCTGGGGTGAGCCTGTACATATTTTTTGCAAGTCCATCTCTTGAGCACCCTACATAAAACTGTCTATGTGGAAGAGCTAAACATCCCTAGGTTAATACCTGCTACCTTATGTGACATTCCTGCAGGATCAGCACAAGGGTATTAGGCATCCTAGGTGAATCTCCTCCCTTGCGCCCCTCTGCTTCAGTCCCTGCTGCCACCCTCATTGGAACACGCAGCAGGGGCAATTCTTTGAAACCGCGCTGAAGTGCTGGAGTTACCTTCAGCTCCGGCGCCACAGTGCCATTCTGCTTCCACCCCCTCCCCCTTCCATTCCAATTCCTGTTTGCATGGGGGCAGAAGTCATTTCCACCCCCATGAAAAAGGAAAGGGGCGGAACTACACATGGCATTAATGCCAGACTGAATGTAACTCTGGTGGTTTGCCACTGCTGCTCATTCCGGTAAAGGGCCGTACTCTAGGTGACCACGCACCAGCCCTGTATCACTGACTCTTACGGATGGAGAGTCAAAGTGAGTGTGTTTCACAGGGAGAGTCAGCTTGAAGCCTTTAGCTTGGAGAACACTGGACATTGGGGTCAAAGTAGCCCATCACCTTCCTCAAAGGAGCCATGCTTGATTGCATTCAATAATGGTCTGTTTCTCTGAGTGTTATCTTTGTCAAAAATTCAAAATGAATAATCACTCAATTCTTATATCTAGGGGTCTGAATCTTGTCCAAACAATTTCACTCTTGTGGTTATTGCTTAACTTTGAAAAATGTCTCAGACTTAGTGGCACTTGTTTTTAAACTGCAGAGATGTCTAACTCTTGTGCCCATTCACATCAATGACCTTTATCAAACTAATTCTACTATAATTTAAAAAGAGCATATACAGACAAAGCTTGTACCCCACTGCTTTTCGCTTAATGGAAATACTACTCCAGAGCAGTGCTCAATAGTTCTTATCTCTTATTGTTAACACATTTCCACATTGTTCTTAGCTTAGAAGCTTATGCCCCACTGTTTTTTGCTTAATAGCAATACTGCTCCAGAGCAATGCTCAACAGTTCTTATCTCTTGTTGTAACACATTTCCACATTATGCTTAGCTTATGTTTCTGTGGTATCTTCAAGCTCCAACGTCACTCCAACAATACAGCTAGCTTATATCCCTCACTTCAACAATACAGCTAGCTTATATATATGTGAGTGAGTTACAATGAGGGGCCCCCAGCAGGCCTGCCCCCCATGTGGCAGCAGCAGCAGTGACAATGGTGGCAAACATGCTTTATTGTGTTTGATGCGCTGTTCTGCTCTTCTAAATTCACCGCATGTCCCTGCAGCTGTTATCGCAAGACTTCAGTCCGATGGCGAAGAGAGGCTGGGCCTTAGCGAAGCAAACTTAGAAGAGCGGAGCAGCACATTAAAGATGATAAATTAAGTTTTCCATGCTGCTGCTGCTGTGGGGGCCCCCTTTCCGCCGGGCGCCCCCCCCCCCCACCTAAAATTGCAGGGGCTGCTTGGGCGGAATTTACACCATGGTCTGCAGCATTTCTGGAGATCTCTTACCAGTGCAATACCTGGCAAGAGGAAGGAGAAAGCCAAACCAGGTCCCGACATTAGTGGCAATCCCATTAAGGGACAGAAGACTTTTCACCAAGTTGAGTATGGCAGGAATCTTGGCCAGTACAGTGTCTCCCGGCACTGACCGGAGCGCCCACAGGGGTTTCTCTTAGTCCCAAGAGCGCGCAGCCCCTCATGACCTGGATGGATTACCCTCGGGAGTGCTATCGCGTCTCTGCAAGTTGCTGACAAGCAAAGTGCAGGATGTGGACTAGGACAGCCTACTACTACTACTATTATTTATCACTTATAGAGCGCCACGCACGTAGCGCTGTACAGCCAACCAACAAGAGTTAGCCAGAATGCAAGAGACAGTCCTTGCCAGTCAGAGTCATGCTCATCGGAGCTCACAATCTAGTCAGAAAATTACAGGGTAAAGGTCAGATTAGTGCAAGGCACAGTAAGGTCAATACAAGACACAGTAAGGTCGATACCATATGGTCATGAGAGTTGACGGGGTTAAGATAAGATAAGGATAGAAGTCAGGATCTGAAAGCGACGGTGAAGAGCCGAGTCTTCAACCTGGATTTGAAGAGGGCCAGGGAGGGTGCCTAGCATATAGACACAGGTAGGCTGTTCCAGGCGTGAGGTGCAGCAAGGTGAAAGGAGCAAAGTCGGGAGTTAGTGGTGCGGGTGAACGGCATAGATAGAAGTGATTTGCTAGCAGAGCGCAGGTTCCGAGAGGGGATGTAGGGAAAGATAAGAAATGAGAGGTACTGAGGGGCTGCTGAGTGAATGCATTTATAGGTCAGTAGGAGAAGTTTGAATTGGATGCGAAACTGGACAGGGAGCCAGTGAAGTGACTTGAGAAGAGGAGTAATGTGGATGTGGCGAGGCTGGCGGAAGATTATTCGAGCAGCGTGATTTTGTATAGATTGAAGGGGAAGGAGGTGGCTGATGGGGAGACCAGCAAGGAGTAGGTTGCAATAATTGAGGCGAGAAGAGATTAAGGAATGGATAAGCGTTTTGGTGGTGTGCTCAGAGAGGAAGGGGCGGATTTTGCCAATGTTGTAGAGGAAGAAATGGCAGGTCTTAGCTACATGCTGGAAATGTGTGGAAAAGGAGAGAGACGTGTCAAAGATAACCCCTAGGTTGTGGGCCGAGGGAACAGGAAGGATAATAGCTCTATCCACATAGACTGAGAAAGGGGGAAGAGGAGGGGAGGAATTGGGGGGAAAGACAAGGAGTTCAGTCTTAGCCATGTTCAGTTTCAATCGGCGAGGAGACATCCAGGCGGCAATGTCGGAGAGGCAGGCAGAGATCTTGGACTGGGTTGCTGGAGAAATAGTAGGTGTAGAGAGGTAGATTTGGGAGTCATCGGCGTAGAGATGGTACTGAAAGCCATGGGAGGAGATAAGCGCGCCAAGGGCTTGGGTGTAGAGGGAGAAAAGGAGGGGGCCCAAGATGGATTCCTGGGGTACACCTATGTGGAGCGGGGTAGGGGAGGAGGAGGAGCCGCCAGAGCATACACTGAATGAGCAATGGGAGAGGTAGGAGGAGAACCAGGACAGTACCAGGTCCTTGAAGCCAAGAGGGGAGAGGGTGGTGAGGAGAAGATTGTGGTCAATGGTGTCAAAGGCAGCGGAGAGGTCAAGAAGAATGAGGATAGAGTAGAGGCCCTTAGATTTAGCCAGGAATAGGTCATTGGAGACTCTTGCGAGCGCCATTTCAGTGGAATGTAAGTGACGGAAGCTGGATTGTAGTGGGTCCAGGAGGGCCTGGGAGGTGAGGAAGTCGAGGCAGCGGCGGTGGACTGCATGTTCTAGTAGTTTGGATATGAAGGGAAGGAGGGAGATGATCCCCCCTAGGCAAATTACTGTCAGAGGGGGTCAGACGCAGTAGATCATGTGCTGAAGCACATGGCCTGTCATGGGGAACAAAGCACTGACACAAAGCTGCTGCTTTTAAAATACCGCCACTCGCCTCCCCCCAAAATGGAATCGGTGGCAGTGGGAGGGGGAGGGGTGGAACTGCCGGGGTTTCTACCTGGGGCCGGCCCTGCTACCTCCCTTTCCACATTTCGCAAAACCTCCCCTTGCCTGAATGATCCCCTTCTAAAATGAAGTGGAATTTTAGCAGCACTTACACATTTAAGTTGGTTTGAAAATTCACATATAACTTTAAACAGATAGTTATTTGTTTAGAAGTTATGCCAGCTATTTAGAGGCTGGTACATATGCATATAAGTTATGGGGGCGGGGGCATATTTGGTAGAAGCAGCCTGCACTGTTAAAGCAACTGGCTGTCGCTGCTCTAAATTATGCCCGGATATTTAATGCCGGGGCCATATCCGGCCATTGGCATTAAATATCTGGGTTACATGGTTAGTGTTTTGGCCAACTGGTCAGCGGCGATATTCAGCCATTGGCTGGATAGCTAAACTGGCTAAAGGTAGGACAGCCTTTTTTCTGCCTATCTTTAGCCGGTTTAGGTTAACTGGTTAGGAGATGAATATTACTGCTGACCAACTAACATATGTCACCACCCTCAGAACGCCCCCATGCTAAGCGGTTAGCGTCAGGGTGTTTAAAGTGAGTAGGAGGGGATATCCAGCAGCATTAACCACTGTACTAACACTGAATATCCCACTGGACAGTGTTTAGCCCATTAGCGGGTCTAGTAACCGTCTAGACCGCTTCGAATGTGCCCCCTAAATGTTCAGCAACTAAACGTTTTCCACCGCTGCCCCATCTGAAATCCTGATCCTTTTCCTGATTGATACATTTGACCATGCTAAAGACAGAATGGCCAAATTTATCTATGGAACCTCTGCAGGCTTTGCAAATCTGAATGACTCTCAGCAGAGGAAAATGCCTGATAATCGATTTCATCACAAAAGAAAGATTTCCTAGATTCCAGGTGAAAGCTTCTCACAGTTGCTTGAAGCTCCATTCCTTCTCCTGTAGCTCTGCGACTCGGACCCTGAGTTCTGAACTCAAGATAAGAGCCTAAAAACTACTGAGTTCTTTGGCTTTATTCAGTTCACCAAACTTAGACACCTGCCACTGGGGAGTGTCCAAACACTATTAATGTCTTTTATCTGACATTACTTCCAACCATTTCTGTTCAGGCACTTGCTTAACTAGTAAAGGACAGGGTCTTTTAAAACCTCTGCCATTATGTTACATAATAGAAGGGGGTATGGTATAAATATTCCTTCTAAACTCTAACTATCCCAGTATGATTCTGACAGTAAGACCATTCCACCTTAGTGAAGTGAGGAGGTACAAACCATTCTACAGCATCCCCATTTGGCTTTGCTGTAATGGTTCTGTCTAAATCTATATAACTAACTGACCCATAGGTGGCAGTGGGGATTTGCATTGAATTATTTTTATGAGGCAATATTTTCTATTTTTTGGTTCAGCTTGCATCTGTACATAATATGGTATCTCAAAACAAAGGGTTACAATAGTAACATAGTGTTGCTGTTAAGTGCCATCGACTTAGTGCCGATTTATGGCAACCCTCTGGATAGTTGTCCTAAACTGTATTCAGTCTTCAGTCAGGTGGCTAATTGTTCATAGAGTAGTATCCATAGCTGCTGTTATTGTATCGATCCATCTCATTGCTGCCCTTCCTCTTTTGCTTGACCATCAATCTTGCCAAGCATGATGTCTTTCTCTAACGAACTCTCTCTTCGCATGATGTGTCCAAAGTATGAAAGTCAAAGTCTTGTCAAGTGATCTTCTAAAGAAAGCTTAGGTTTGATCTCCTCTATTACCAACTGGTTTGTAGATGAGGACAAATAAGCACCACTTAGCCCACCAAGTCTGCTTGATTGTTATAATCTACACTAAGGATATATAGCAACTAATCAGCTCTTAACAGGTTGACCATCACAAAATATTACTGCTTATCCAAGTCACATTTTTTGGTTTTCTGTTCTTGGATCTCTGCCATTCTGGATACATACACACAGTTTCCATCAGCCAGGCTCCTCCTCTCTCATCTCTATTGCCCCGCCTTTCAACCCCATTCTTAGCACTATCCGCCATAGGTCATCGTCAGTGTTGGCCATTGATGAAATCTTAAGAGACACACCTTTAACGTTTGAATTTCTAGACCCCAATTCTTTAAATGGTGGGAAATATTTTGATGAACTGGTCTTTCTGTGGCATCCTACATAAACTGTTAATAGGTTAGAAAGAGAGAGACTGTGTCATAGTTTTGCTTGTTCCAGTAAGAGATGTTGTTATGCACAGAAAATAAGTACAAATTATTTAGACTTCTGTTCAATTCAGGTTGTGCTTGCGAAACCAATTTAAAAAAAGAATGGAAAAGATTAAAAATAATTCTGCTTTTGCTTCTTTTGACCAGAGATCTGGAGGAGAGGCCTAATGGTTGAAGCAATAGGCTACAAAGTAGGGAAACCAGGGTTTGAATTCTACAGCTGCATCTTGGGCAAGTCACTTAGTCCTCCATTGCCTCAGGTGCACACTTAGATTATAAGCTCTCTGGGGACAGGAAAATACCTGGATATAGCTTGCTTTGAACTCCAGAGAAAGGGTATGAGCTAAATCTAGTTCCTGCTGTATGGCCTTATTCTTTACAGGCGTTTTCCGATTCATGCCTGTGCTGAAATCCTCACGGAGCAGCCTGAGTTTGCAAGGACAGGAAATCCATGAGCATGCACAGATCCCTCCTTTCTTGTTATCTAGAGAAAGCAGAACCAGTGCTTTACATAGTTCCACGCATGCATTTTTCATTTATTCTTTTCCTTCTTCTCCTGAGAGTCCCCCCCCCCCCCCGTAGTCCAAAGGAATACGTTTCGTAAGCAAACAAAAAAACAACCAAGATGAAAAGCTGGTTTCTTATAAAAACAAATGGAGCACAGGTTTTCACAGCTACAACCACATAAGATTAGCTTGTTCTGGTGGTGCAGGAACATTCAACAGCTTGCGTGTTCTGTATAAAACACTTGCGCATTTCAGGTGCCTTTTTTGCAAACAACGAGGCTTGGCTTGTGCACATTGCTTTGCAGAATTCACTGAGCTATGAAGCCCAATGCATTGATGAAGGGCTAAAAACCAGGTGACACATGGAGTTGGGTCTGTCCTCACAATAGGGTTTATAAAAAGGTAATTTCCTATGTTATACAGCCGCTGCAAAATGTTTCTCATTTGTATCAATGGATCATGGAGTGAAGAGGGCATGGAAGCAGAGCGGGAGAACGGAAGGGAGCATGAATGCAATCAGGAGTATAAAAGAGCAAACAGAAGAAAAAAATAGCTGAGTCTGGGAAGAAAATAACAAGACCATTTGCTGACTGTTTCTGAAATGAGAAAGCAGAGGGCTGAGACTGTGGGTGGTTAGTCATCGAAGAAAGGAATGGTGAGGGGGCAGAAATGAAAGTCATGACGGACCCCAGGTCATTTATGGAAGAAATAGTCTGACTGGAACCATCAGAAGTGAATGAGGCAATTGGATTGGATATGTTGAAAGATATTAAAGTTGCAGAGAAGTACTAGCAGAATCAACGATAATCCAGTTGACCTCCTTGCTAGAAACAGGAAGGATTTCAGAGCCGGCTGTAGTCTTCATTAATTTTAAGCAGGGACCACTTTGAATCCCATGGAGCTGGAGTAGGGTCATGTTTGGGGGAGGAGAGATATCCCCTTTGCTGCTATAATGCCTCCAATGTGGTCAACTAGAGAAGCCCTCCTGCAATGTCACGGATGGCCAAGAGAAGTGTGCTGTAGTGATACTGGTGACTGTCGCATGGTGCATTAATTTCCCTTGGCCTCTTTTACTCTCTCTTTTGGGGAGAAAGTTTGCAGCATGAAAACGTTTGTCAGAAAACCTTTTGTCTTCTTGTTTCGGTGCTGACCCTTCCTAGACAGCTGGCATGCCTATGGATGAAGGCCTGTGGCAGTATTGATCGATTTGAGGTCAGCAGGGAAATTGCTGCCTAAGGTTTACAAAAACCACTGACATTATCTTGCAGTAACAATTTCACAGTCACAGTAATTCTTGTAATCTGATGGGAATACAAAGATAGCCACTAGCCACACTTCAAAAAGGTTTCCTTACCCGAGAACACAGTAAAGGTTTACACTTTAAATAGTGTGTTGCTTAGGATCATTATCCAGGGCCATTTCTTGCCAAAAGGACAGAATGAGCGGCAGATAAAAAGCATCTAAAATGCTAGTGAAGGCTGATGAGCAATCCTTTGAATGAGCGCTGCTTACAGGCTGCAGTGCACAGAGCAAAGAATCATGTCAGAGCTGAAGGAAAGTGAATTCTTCCACTGGTAACAGGGAAAGGAGCGGATGCAATTCCAAAGGGATAAAAAGGAAGAACAAGGGTGTCTCAGATATCAAAACCAAAACACGTGTGAGCATGTCCCAGTGTGTATGTGTGGTAGACCAATCTCCCATACATGGATTGGGCCCCACATCAGGTGTGGGGTATGTGCATGTGCACAGGTGTATGTATCCTCTGGAGCCACCGGGATGTACCCATGTGCTGTGCTGGGCAGCAGACATGGACACACGCATGATGGTTCGGATGTCCCAGCAATGGACACATGGCACAGTGAACGGCACAGGTGGCATGGCAGAATCTATCTGTGCCAAATGGTGGTAGTGCAGACCCCCCACCCCCCAGGACATGGGATGGGGACAGGGGATAGCATGCCAATGGGCCAACATGCCATGACAAGGCATATGTGACCAGGGTGACCACATGGGGGACAGGGTAACCATGGGATTGCAGACAAAAACACTGGACATGTGCACACAGGTACCAACGGGTAAAGATGCCTTTATTGCGGCAGACATGGTGTCCTGGTTCCCCATAATCACAACCTGTGTGCCCGCCCATGCCTACTCCGACCACTACTACTCCCACCCCTTGGCACTGGTGCTGCTGCTGCTGCTGCTGGCTGCTGCCCACAACCAGCCATGGTCTCGAGTGCATCTGCCACCAGACCGATCCCAGACACCATTGCCTCGGCTGTCCCAAGAAGCTGGCCGATGTTGTCATGTAGGCCCTGCACGTCCTGGTGTAGCCTGAGCATCACCTGCATGTGGGCCTGCCTCTCCTCCTGTAGTCCTCATAGCTCCTCCCATTTGCCATGTAGCTCCTCACATATGGCCATCAGCACCTGGCGAGTGCCTGTGGGTGGGACATGGTGTGACCTGTGAGACATCTGTTACACCCCCCACCATGATTCATGCAACAGGTATCCTGGCAGACTACATAGGTGGCTGCTACATAATGCGGTGAATCCGCATATGCTGGTAGCACACCGTGCTGGCCCATCCATTAGCCATGAATGTTGTTTGCACGGGGCCCCGTGTCTCAGGGAGCCCCGCCCAACAACATACTGGCCAACAGCCCTGGGGACACGTATGATAAACAAACAGACCAGCTGCTGCCACTGCCACTGCTGCTGTGACTGTGGCAGAATCAGTGTCCCGCAGGGCCCCCCCGCCTGCCGGGCAGAGCCCCCTGGGTCACTCAACTCGGCACAGGCATTGAGGCCCAGGAGGAGAGTGTTTCACTCTTGTGCCTCTGTTACGGCCACCGGCGCTGATGGGAAACAGTCATTTCCTGTGTCCCATCAGCCCTGGTGGCCTTAACAGAGCCGTGAGAAGGAACTACCCCCTTCGTGGCTGTGATGGACCACACCAGGGATCAGGATCAGGGGGCTCTGCCGGGCAGGCGGGGGGCTCCACAGGACAAATGAGTCTGCCACTGCCATGGCGGCAGTGGCAGCAGCCGTTATGTTTGTTTTTGTTATACCGTCCCCTGGGCTGATGAGGGGAGGGGGTTAGGACTGCAAATGGGGTGCTGGGGTGGGGGGGGTGGGACCCTGGGTGGGCTGATGGTGCACTTAGGACTGGTAATGGGCTATGGGGGGGCCTAGGACTGGTAATGGACTGAGTGGGAGGGGGGCATGAAATGCAAATAGATGATGAAGAGGGGTGCTTGCGCATGCGTGTGATGCTGTGTGCGCTGTGCATGCGCATAGCGCGTTTGTGTGTGCGTTGCACATGCACGGGGCACGTCTGTATGTGCTGTGCGTGGAACTGCATGTTGCACATGCACTGTGCATGGAATTGCATGTTGTGCATGTGCAATGCACTTACCAGCACGCACCATGCACATGCGCCACACAGGGTTACGTGTACAGTGCTGCATATGTTGTGCATGTGCAGGGCAAGACCCATATAAATGTGGCAGGTGCATGTGCATTGCACACAGGGCGGTGTAGGACACGTCCATATGCGCCGTGCTTGGAACCCTGCGTGGCGCATGCTGGGACACACACAGCGCATGATCAACGTGCAGTTCCACGCACAGCAATATGGATGTGCCCTGTGCATGCGTAATGTGTGTGCAAACACGCAACGCGCATGCGCAATGCACGCAGCATCACACACTATGGACGTGGAACGCTTTGTACAGGCTTGTTGTGTTTTCTCTGATTGTTTGCCACTCCCCACACCTTATTAAGCCTCTGTCTCTGCTCTATCTGCTGTCCATGATGGCAGACTTTGTCATTGCTGCATGTGCTATGTTGGAGGGTGAGCTGGAGCTGCGGTTGCCTGAAGAGGGAGATGGTGTCCATGGGGCTGTGGCTCAAGGCATGGGTGCAGTCCTGCTGTAACACAGATCTGCAGCTGTGGAAGCTCCACATGTCGGGGCAGTGCCTGCACGGCGCAAGAGGCATGCTGAGGTGCTCCCTCACCATCCTCACCTCTACAAGCCCAGGGGCCAGCTCCAGGACATGTATGAGGACCAGGTCATCTCCCTCTACCGTCTAAGCACAGGGGCTATTAGGGAGCTCTATGAGGATCTAAGACCTGGCCTCGAGCCCCTGACTGGCCGGTCACATGCCATACCGGGTTTGATCAAGCTCCTGGCTGCCCTACATTTCTTTGCCTCTGGCTGTTTCCAGTCATCTGAGGCCGCAGTTGGTGGGATGAGCTGGCCCACCTTCTCACGCTGTCTCCACCAGGTACTGTGGGCCATGGTCAGCTGGGTGAGGAATTCCTGACAATAGGCAACAGTGGGGAACCCTGAACCAGGCCTTTGTACAGGTTGCAGGAATACCACATGTAATGGGAGCTATTGATTGCACACATGTTGCCCTGGTCTCACCCATAGACAGGGAGGCAGTGTTCCGCAACCGTAAACACTACCATTCCATGAATGTACAGGTTGTATGTGATGTATTCTGAATGTGGTTCCTAGGTCTGCAGGGTCCACCCATGACTACTATATCCTGCATCACTCAGCACTATTCCAACAATATGAGGGCGGACAATATGAGGACTGTGTCCTGCTGGGTGGGTATTTGTCATCTGGGACATGCACATGGTGTTCGTCTGAGTAACCATATGTGCACATGTCTGTCTTTGCGGTGTGTCCCTAGTTGTGTGTGTGTGTCATCTGTGTGTGTGTGCTAACATGGGGGGGGGGAGGGGAATTTGCTGCCATATCTTTTTTCCTTAGGTACTGTGTGTTGTGAGCAAATTCACCTTTGACCATTTTGGCCATTTAACATTGTCTTATTTGTATGGCAGTGTACCACTGTGGATCAGGAACTGGTTAAAAGATAGAAAGCAGAGGGTAGGGCTAAAGTGGAGCTGAGTGGAGGAATGGCCTAGTGGTTGGGGCAAGGTACTTCAGGCCGGAAGGTCGGGGGTTCAAATCCCACTAGAGGACAGAAACCTTGGGCTGGAAGGACTGGGGTTTCTAGTCCCACAGGTGCTCCTTGTGGTCTTGGGCAAGCCACTTAACCCTCCATAGCCCGTGTTCCTTGTAAAATAGTTATCTCCAAGTTATAATGCCCTGTTCAATGTCATCTCAGTTTGTTCAATGTAAACCGCACTGATGCAGAATAGCGCGGTATATAAGAGAATGTAAATAAAAAAAAAAATTAATAATAATAAATAAATGGCCAATTTTCCCAATGGAGAAAGGTGAATAGTGGTGTACCCCAGGGATCTGTGCTGGGTCTGCTGCTTTTTGAAATATTCATAAATGACCTGGGAAGTGGAATAATGAGTGAGGTTATCAAATTTGCAGATGACACAAAACTATTTAAAGTTGTTATTAGAAAAGATTCAGAGAAGAGCCATCAAAATGGTAAAGGGGATGGAAGAATTCTCCTATGAAGAAAGGCTAAAAAGGTTAGGGCTCTTTAACCTGGAAAAGAGATGGCTGAGGGGAGATATGATAGAAGTCTATAAATTAATGAACAGAGTGGAACGGGTAAACGTAGATCGATTTTTTACGTTATCAGAATATAGAAAGACTAGGGGATATGCAATGATGCTACAGGGTAAACTATTTAAGACTAATAAAAGAAAATATTTTTTCACTAAACGTGTAATCAAACTCTGGAATTTGTTGCCGGAGGATGTAGTAAAGGCTGTTAGTGTAGCTGGGTTTAAAAAAGGTTTGGACAAGTTCCTGGAGGAAAGGTCCATAAACCATTATTAAGAAGGGACCCAGGATATCAATGCTTGACCCAGTACAAGCATTGTGGAACCTGTGTCTTTTGGGGAAACTGCTAGGTACGTACAGGGCCAGCCCGTCCATTAAGCAAGAATGTTTTTTGCACAGGGCCCCGCGTTCAGGGGGCCCCGCGCAAAAAACATTCTCCATCATCCCAAGTACATAAAAAACAAAAAAACCCAAACTGGCAGCAGCAGAATCAAGCGTTCCTCCGCGGGGCCCCCCTGCCCGGCAGAAGCCTCCCTGCAGCATCAGCTAGCTCCGGAGTACCAAAACGCGGGCTTCTTTCAGAGCCGCGAAGCGAGAGCTTCTCTGATCTCTCGCGGCTCTGTTTAGCCCGCCGAGGGTGATGGGAAATCCCATCAGCCCCGGCGGGATTAACAGAGCCGCGAGAAAGGGAAACTCTCGTGGCTCTGAAAGCCCACGCTTTGGGACTCCGGAGCTAGCTGATGCTGCAGGGAGGCTTCTGCCGGGCAGGGGGGCCCCGCGGAGGAACGCTTGATTCTGCTGCTGCCACGGCAGAAGCGGCAGCAGCAGCCGTTTTTTTTTAAAAATATACTTGGGATGATGTGGGGAGGGGGGTTAGGACTGGTAATGGGCTATGGGGGGGGGGCTAAGACTGGAAGTGGGCTGATGGGGGGGTTATGACGAGTAATGGGCTATGGGGGGGCTACGACTGGCAGTGGGCTGATGGGGAGGTTTAGGACTGGTAATGGGTTATGGGGGGCTAGGACTGGAAATGGGCTGATGGGGGGGGTTAGGATTGGTAATGGGCTATGGTGGGGCTAAGACTGGAAGTGGGCTGACTGGGGGTTAGGACTAGTAATGGGCTATGGGGAGGCTAAGACTTGAAGTGGGCTGATGGGGGAGGGTTAGGACTAGTAATGGGCTATGGGGGGGCTAAGACTAGAAGTGGGCTGATGGGGAGGTTTAGGACTGGTAATGGGGTATGGGGGGGCTACGACTGGAAATGGGCTGATGGGGGTTAGGACTTGTAATGGGTTAAAGAGGGCTAAGACTGCAAATGGGCTGATGGGGGGTTAGGAATGATAATGGGCTATGGAGGGGGCTAAGACTGGAAATGGGCTGATGGGGGGGGTAGGTACTGGGAATGGGCTGTGGGGGGGCTAAGACTGGAAATGGGCTGATGGGGGTTAGGACTGGTAATGGGCTATAGGGGGCTAAGACTGCAAATGGGCTGATGGGGGGTTAGGAATGATAATGGGCTATGGAGGGGGCTAAGACTGCAAATGGGCTGATGGGGGGGTTAGGACTGGTAATGGGCTATGGGGGGGCTAAGACTGGAAATGAGCTGATGGTAATGGGCTATGGGGGGGCAAGGACTGGAAATGGGCTGCTGGGGGATTAGGCCTGGTAATGGGCTATGGAGGGGGCTAAGACTGGAAATGGGCTGATGGGGGGGGTTAGGACTGGTAATGGGCTATGGGAGGGGTCAAGACTGGAAATGGGCTGATGGGGGGTTAGGACTGGTAATGTGCTATGGAGGGGGCTAAGACTGGAAATGGGCTGATGGGGGGCTAGGACTGGAAATGGGTGATGGGGAGGTTAGGACGTAATGGGCTATGGGGGGGCTAAGACTGGAAATGGGCTGATGGGGGGGTTAGGACTAGTAATGGGCTATGGGGGGGCTAGGACTGGAAATGGGCTTGCGGGGGGGGGGGGTTGCTAGGACTGGAAATGGGCTGAGTGGAAGGGGGGCTTGAACTGCAAATAGCTGATGGGGACGGGGGCTTGGAATGGAGATGGTCTGAGTGGAAGAGGGGCTTGAACTGCAAATAGCTGATAGGGAGGGGGGCTTGAAATGGAAATGGGCTGTGAGGGGAGGGAGCTAGGACTGGAAATGGGCTGAGTGGGGGGGGGGCTAGGACAGGAAATGGGCTGATGGAGGGGCTAGAATAGGACTGGAAATGGGCTGTAGGGGTGTGCTAAGATTGGAACTGGGCTGTGGTGGGGGCTTGGATTGAAATGGACTCATGGAGGGGCTAGAACTGGAAGTAAGCTCATGGGGGGCTTGGATTGGAAATGGGCTGAGTGGAGGGGAGCTAGGATTTGACATGGGCTGATGGTGGGGCTAGGAAAGGACTAGAAATGGGCTGATGGGGGGCTGGGATTGGAAATGAGCTGATGGAGGGACTCGGATAGGACTGGAAATGGATGGGGGAGCTAGGACTGGAAATGGGCTGATGGTGGGGCTAGGATAGGATTGGAAATGGGCTTATGGGGGGCTAGGACTGAAAATGGGCTGATGCGGGGACTGGAAGGGAGCGGATGCTGGGTGGAGCTGGAACTAGAATGGAGCTGATGTTGGGGGAGGATTAGAATGGGATGGAGCTGGGAGAGGGAAATGGAGAGGGAAAAAATATTTTGTGTGGAAGGGACAACAAATCTACAATTGTTCGGATATTGGGAGAGTAAGTGGGGATTGAGGATGGAGGGGTAAAATTTGAGTGGATGAAATAGGAATGAGGAAAGAGCAAAAGGAGAAAGATTAGTATGTTAAAGCAGATGTAGAGAGAGAATGGAAAAAAACTAGAAGAAAGAAGAAAGGACAAATGGACAGCAGATGATGGAGAGTTAGCATAAGACACGAAGAAACCAGAAGAAAGTGGCTGGAGCAATTGCAGCTGAAAAAAAATGCACAAAAGGTAAAAAAATATCTCTTTATTTTGAATTTATTAATTGGAATATGTCAGCTCTGGGAAATGTGCATCATTAACGTCTGCGCTTTGTTAGTACAAGAGCAAATTAATGTATAGTTTTATTTCTACAGTGTTGTACATTCCAAGTTTGGCTTTTGAGATTCCCAGTTTAATTATTGTCTTCCTGTTTCTAAATTGTGATTCCTTGTTTGGTGATGGTCTATGTTCTGCATGTGTAACTGAGCTGAGGTATTCTGTTTATGTAATTCCTATTTGACATTGCCACTTGTTCTCTTTCCCCAGTAGGTCATGTATTGTTATTCTCTGAAATGTATTGGTTTAATATTTGCAGTGTTGCCTTTTGATAGGTAGGGTCTGGTGCTTTGTGAGTCCTGGTATTGCTGTTATGATACGGCAGGTTTGCTATGGGTTCTAAATGGGCAGTGTTTGTAGTAGTTCCTAATGTGTCTGGCGGTTGGCACTGGATTATAGTAATGTAGAAATCTTTTAGTCTTTCTTTATCCATACACTCATTAAGAGGCATGTTTACTAAAAGTTAGTGTATGGTAACATTATGCAAATATTTATGCAAATGAGGTCCCTTATGCAAATGAGGCCCCGCACCGAGTCTCCGCACATGGCCCCGCACCACCCTTGGGCCACCCCTGGGTACGTATGACCTAGATTGGCCACTGTTGGAAATAGGATATTGGGCTTGATGGACCTTGGTCTGACCTAGTATGGCATATCTTATGTTCTTATGTGTGGACACGTCACAACACACATGTATGCTTCATGTCTATCAACAATGTATTGTTGTCTGAGCCATCCTGTCTGGCCTCCTCCGGTCCATGTTCCTGTAACACCTGCTGTGTGTGGACAGTACCATGGCCGTCACATGCTTGCACAAGTGTGCATCTCTGTCTTTGTCCAGGGTGCATTGGCATGTGTCTGCATGATGTGCTCACAACTGTCGCTACGACCTTTCGGATACAGGTGTTTGATCATGTGTTTGGTGTGGTTACAGGTGATGTGTGTGTTTGGTCATGTGTTTGGTGTGGTTACAGATGATGTGTATTGCCCTCCTTCCCCTTCCCCGGTGTTGTGTGTCTCACACCTCCAGATGCTGGCGCATAGCTGTTGTGTGCCATCATGTCATCTGTTGTTGGTTAGCACATACATGCTTGTGTGCATGTGTGTGGACATTAGCTCCTGATTGTCCTTTCCACATTTCTTTCTGCAGGTGATGCGGGATATGGGTGTCGTGCCTGGTTGCTGACCCCTATGCGTCTACCACGGACACGTGCAGAGATGAGGTACAATGAGGCCCATGCCTCCAGCCGCTCAGTCATCGAGCGCACCTTTGGCGTTTTGAAGAGTCACTTCAGGTGTCTGGATAGGACTGGTGGGGCCTTACAATACAGACCCATGACTGTGGCACAGATCATTCTGGCCTGTTGCATCCTGCACAACATTGCTCTCAGGCACAATATTCAAGTCTATATTAATGAGGATCTGGAAGGTGATCCTATGTGCCATCCTGTACGTGCCCGTGGTGACACACGTGAGAGCAATCAGGCAACAGCTGATTGAGGAGCTCTTCTCATGCAAGTACTGCATATGTGGGGAAATGCATATGGGTATACATGTTCATGCTGCCATGTGTGTTGCACAGCTCCATCATGACATATGTATGTTGCACTTGTGTTTCTAACTCCCCAGAATATGCTTTTGGACCTGCCTGGTGCTGTGGTGCAGTGGCAACTATGTGTATGTCATTCCATGTGCAGGAGACTGGGGTAGGTAGACATACAGATAATGTTCTGTGGGGACAATCCAGCATAGCACATGTCTGAGGTTCTCTCTCCACTGCACATATGTTGTTGTATACCTCTTTGACCTGCACCCCATACCCCATATGTTCATGTTGGCACACATATGCGCATGTGTTCCTGACCAGTTCATGTTTTACAACACTGTATTTGGGACACATCCAACCGGGCTGTGTGTGTCTACAGGTCCTAGGTGTTCTGGTGGTGGGAGGCACATGCACCCTTCCCTGACATTGTGGGATCAGCCAACATCAGTGTATCATTGCAAAGACTGAACGTTTATCTCCACTGATCTACAATTGTGCACAGACAGGCCGTATGCTACTGGTGGCATGCTCACCTTGTCATACTGTGTGTGTGCGTGTGGTTTTGGCGTGTCTGTGTAATGATACACTGTGCAGCCATTTTGCATTATCATGTGCTTCGATGTGTCTGTACAGCTGTGGAGTGGTGGTGACTGTGCTATCTCTACCTTACTGCTGTTGACCTTGTGAACATTGTGCGCATGTGTTCTGTGCTGTGGACTGACCTATCTCTTGTGTGCTGACAGACCACGGTGCATCAGCATTTCTGTTTTACAGATGTTGCCATACTCTGGACATGTGGCAACAATGGCTGGACATGGGGACATGGTGATTCAACACATTTCAATGATATCTTCTGCCTTTACTATGATGTCTTGTGGCTTTTGCCTGCCTCAGACAGTCCCTAGCAGACAGTTGATACACACACACTGTAAGTTGCACCTTGGATCTTTTGTGACTAACATCAACCTTTACATGTTTGTGTTTTGCTGTTTGTTTCGTGGAGCTTTTCTGTGGGGTCTCTGTGCTCCAACGCTGATGGGCATGAGGTGGACCTCTGAGCCGCCTGTGTGACATGGGCATGGACATGACCATATCCATATGACATCCTCAACTGCGGTGCCATTTCTGAATGTCCCCAACATGCATTGTGTTGTGTATTGTGATCATGTAATGTTTGCATGTCTGATGTTTCATTACGTACATATTGATGTTTAACTCCCTGCAATGTGCCCTGATGTTGTGTGCAGCATTCCATGGTGGTGTTTCTCCTTCTTTTAGCAGAGGGCACAGGACACACACAGCACATCTACTACACTGCATCTGCAGTCACCATCACCCATCTGTTGGAGGACACAGCAACACCATGCAATGATCCCTGAGAGATGGAGCCATAGGATGCTTGACCTATGCGAGTGGGACACATGCCTATGATGGACATTATTGTTGGACTGCTACTTTGAACATAACAGGGATGACCAGCACACCGTTGCTGCCATGCTCTGGCTGGGTGTCGTGTTCATCGCAGGAGACACACATCACCTTTGCAATACTGTGGCACATTGAGATGTCACACAACTATGCATGCCCAGGGATTCACCGACAGTCTTAATAGGCCATGTAGGGTTGCAGATGCCATTTGCACTGTGGACACTGTGTACTGCTCCCTACGTGTGCAGCAGGGACTCACATACTCGCTGTATGTTGTACATCCATCTGACATTCTGTTTGTATGTGTGGCCCATGTGTGTGACCTGCACCACAGGATATCCTCATCTGTTAGGATCAACAGGAGCATACATCCATGCATGTGGAACGGGGGAACATTGTGTAGGTCCTCTTCTATTTGTCTGGCTACTCTGCACTTGGACATGACATGCTGTTTGTCACCACACCACTTTGATGCGCGCCAACATCTTGGATTGCTGTTTTCCCTCATCAGGGTTGTTACAGTGCATCTCGGGCAGCACTGTGTCATGGTTCAACGTACATGGTGCATGTGCATGTGACTGAATATGTTGGTACACCAGTGCATGTGGCGGTGTGGATTATGTGTGGGTTACTGCCCCATGTTTGACCTTTCTTTCTACCTCTATGTATATGTTATTGTGTTTGGTTACTGTCCAGATGTGACGCTCCACATTAATTTACATACCAATCATTGCATGCCTGCACAGTCCTATTTATCCCCTAATGTTCCGTCACTCACATTGCACCGGTACTTTTGCAGTGTGGCAGTGTGAGTGTCCATTTTGTTCCTTAATTTGTGCATTCCATGTACCGTGACATATGTGTGGGGATCCTGTATCCACAGCACCCATTGCAGCAAACCTTCTGCATAGTCCTATCTCTGCATGTCTGTGAGGTTCTACTTTGTTTATTCTCTGAGAACATGTGCATCTTGTACCTGTTACCATTTATTTATTTATTTTATTTATTTATTTATTTTATTTATTTAGCAAACATTTATATACCGCTGCTTCCAGCGATCAGCAGCGGTCCGATTACAATAGGAGAACTGTCAAATCAGTACAGTAGAATTTGGGGCGCGCATAGGTTGATTCGGAGGGTAGGCACATCACATCACACAAGCGGGTATAAGGGGCATTGTTTACATAAATACACTGATGTGGAATATGTACATATATACAAATAACCAGTATACACAAAACACATTCAAGAGTAATAAATACAGTAGAATTTGGGGCGCGCATAGGTTGATTCGGAGGGTAGGCATATCACACAAGTGGTGTAAATAAGTATATCTGTATAAGTATAAGTATATCTGTTACATGTATATCTGGATACATGTATACTCATACCTTTGGGTATAAGGGGCACTGTTTACATAAATACCATGTCCTCATTTTGCATTTTGGCAATGTGTTTGGTCCCATTTGTGCCACTTTGATTGGTATAATAAAGCAGTATCTGACAGCTGTTACATATATATATCTGTATGTACACTTGCTGACATTTTGCTATGTATGCTTTCTCAGGTTTGTGTGTCCTGTATTGGCGGGCACATATGTTTTTGGGGACAATTCATGACTGATGTGTGTTGGGTCCTCATCATGCACCGCCTGCTGTCTACATGCACGCATATGTGACTACGGCATTTGAAGCGTGAAGCTGCATGGGGGGGGGGCTACTGCACGGTACACACCATGCAGCTCCTGCACTTATCTGTCCTGCTCATCATCTGTAGACGGCCCAGTGACTTTTGTGTGATATGTGGGTTACTGCCCTGTTCAACGTAATTTCAGTTTGTTCAATGTAAGCTGCATTGATATCATGAAAGGTGGTATATACGAAATGTTAAATAATGACCTAACTACAAATAAATGTTGGACGCACATTTGTCTCTGTTGCTGCTTGACCACACTGACAAACATATTTAGTGATTTACTGCTGATGTACATGGCCCACCTGTGCTCACATCCTTGTATGGTGGTAGCTGTCTATGTGCCAGCCGTCTGCCACCTCAAAGGGTGCTACGGGTTTCCATATACACATTCCCTTTGAAGGAACATATTTGCATTGTGCTTGCTGTGGTTGTTTGGGATAGTGGTTATGGATGTGCTTTGGAGCACCATAGGTTGCAGGTTTGAGTCCTACATGTTCTTTTCCTTTTTTTTCATGTGTTCTGCTAACCTGACCATGAAATGGCTATAGCTTCGTCACCTCTCCACATACCCTTTCATCTCTTCATTGTACACCACAGTGTGCCCTCTATGCAGCCTGTCGCATATTAGCTGTTACATATAGCTCTTTCTTTGTACTGTCCATGTGAGCAGTCGGCTTGGGAGATTGATATTGCTGTTGTTGAGCTGGTCTGGGCCACATCAGCAGGCAGGTTCAGTTCTCATACTCCGTTCTGTTCCCCATTTTGGCCTGGTCCAGAGACCATCCACACGACTGTCCCCTCAGCCGGCCCCTGACGCCCTTTCTGTTTAGGTTCTTTGCTCTTTTGCATGCTGTTTCCATTGCATAACATTTCATGGTGTGTATGCATGTGTTTATATGTGACTCTCGTCCCAATTACAGACTGTGATATGAGCTGTAGACAGCTGTTCTGCATGTGTGTTGCATCATGGATACTGTTGGGGATGCTCTATTCTGGCACACAGCAGGCATTTTGTGTGGTGCCCTACAGTGTTCTTGTATGCAGCCATTGCTGTGGAACTCACCATGGTGGTGTAGACTACTGGTTTGTGCACTGGCTTTCTGGCCAGTGGTCATGGGTTCAATTTGTCTTTGTTCTTTTTTATGCCTGTCCTACACAACTACCTGTCATTCCTGTAACAGTCATATCTCTGCAGATCTGTGTTGCCAGCACATAATACCCTCATCATAATTGCCAACCATCCTTCTGTCCATCTGTCTGCGTCTGTCTGCTGTGTAGCATCCTGTCTTCATGTGCAGGCTGCTACCCATTTCCTGTACTGATACTCTTTTCTGCATTGCGGCTCTTCATGCTTGCCTCTCCTGTGTTTGCTCTGCATGGCACTACTAATCCTCTGTCCTCCTATCATTGCACTTATCTTGCCACCTCTACCTCCACTAGTGGACACGTATTCCCATCCTCTGCCACCCACTGTCATTGTAGCACTTTACATTGCCAACACCCTGTGCATCGGTACAGCTGGCTCTGATATGCTTGTCTACTTTACCGGCTGCCACATAGGCTGCACGCAGATTTGGCAGGTCCATCATCTCCCACCTCTACATCCTTCCATCACTTGTTCATTGCCTTTCTTTGGTGCTCTGTGCAGTGTTATGGTTACATATGATTTTCACCCTTACATTTCATGCTTGTCAACTTGGGGCACCTTAGTGCCCTTGGGCACCATATCTTGGGTCACCTTAACAACCTTAGGGCACCTTTTATGGCACCTTAGGTTAAGGCGCCCTATAGGGCACCTTATAAAGCGCCTTGTCAGCTTTGTAATGTGCTTTGTCAGCTTTAATATGCAATGTCCCGTTAACGTGTGCTAACTGGCCAAGGTGCCCTTTAATGCGTATTACTCGGCCATTGCTACCTTAACGCCGGTACGCCCATTTCCTTAAATGGCATTGCTCACGTTAACACTGCACTTACCGCCGGTAACGTTACTGTGGTTTAGTAAACATACCCCCTAAGTAAAAAAGGTGCAGGAGTGGTGAAAAGTGGAATTACTATTCAGCTTAAAATAATGAGTAATTGAAGAAAGTGTGGTAACATACCAAAATTAAAGAAGAAAGGAGTAACCTACCTACAACCATTTTGACTAAGAAGAAGTTAACTGTTGTAAAATAGTTCTTGTTTGTTGTTTCTGCCAATTGTTGTTGTTGTGATTGCTCAGTGACCCTAAAGTTTATGTAACCCCTTGGTTCAGAATACAGTTTCTGGCCTGGACTCATTTATTTTAAAAGGAAGAGGTAGGAGAGTGTCAAGTGTCAAGGGCCTCTTTTTGTATGCTGGTCCCCACCAAAGAACTCTGATATTAAATTCCAAGAGGCCAAGACTAAAAGGCTGCAAAAAGGCTCATTGGATTAGTTTTCCCTCTTGTCTGCCAAACTGCTAACAGCAGCTGTTAGGACAACACAGAAAGGGCAGTTACAGGAAAAAGGTTAAAGCTTTTCTGTTTCATCAAGTTGAACACCTAAGATGTATTTGTTGGTCTGTGGGTTTAGGAGGTAGTATAAAACTAGGCAGCAAAGTGAAAAAAAGTGTTCATTTTAAATGTTTGTTTGTTTTTATGTCTTGTACTCTAAGTACATGGAGTGGGGAATTCATAAGTCCAGGTCAGCACTTGGAAAATTTGCATAGTATTTTACAAGAGGCTCTGCCAAATGTAGAGCCTTTTGTAAAATAAATGCAGGACTGGACATATATATCTCTCCACATCCAGCAGATGCAGCGACTTTTAGAAGTTAAATGTGGGGAAAAAATGTGCAGTGTCCCCACGCATGCATGAGAACAGCTTTTTTAAATCATTGCTCCCGTTTTAAATGAATATCCATTGCAGCATTACCAGTTTCTCCCCCCATCACCCCCCTAAAGCCCCCCAGCAGATCCATACAATCCCTGATCCCCATCCCTGGCCTCACTGGGGTTTCTGGTGTTTAATAGCAGCAGGAGTGATCCCCAGTTGTTTCTGCTGCTTTGGCTCCGGGTTTCAAACTGGTGGCTGTGGCTCTAGCAGTAATCTTTCGGTACTGCCGCAATACTGTGAGATTACCAGTAGAGTTCATGGATGTCATTTTGAAACCCTGAGCCGAAGGTGCAGGAATGAGCGAGGATCACTTCTGCTCCCTCTAGACACCAGGGACCCAAGGAAGGTTGGGAGTTCTTGGATGGTGATTGGGGGGGGGGGGGGGGGAGGAATCAAGGTCAGGGAAGTGATCAGGAGGTGCGGGGGAGGGAGGCCCGACCGTAGCCTTTTACAGCTGCCCCTTCATTCATACCTCAGAGCATTTCCTAATCAACGTGGGGAATCCATATTGATATTGTAGACCTCACTTTAACCATTCCCTCTCCCCATCCTCTCCATGCCTCCTGGAGATCTAAGCATGGAAACATCCTCACATTTAAATAGCCCCTGTTCTAAAAGGGCATTTGCACGCATATGCCAGTCTATATGTTTAAATGCTGTATACAGTATACACTTAATGCTTTCATTTGAATAGGTGCTGTTCTCAGCCTCAGGGAAGTGGTGTATAGGTTGAAGTAACCGCTTTGACCCGGTGAAACCGGGATATAAACCGCTTTGACCGCTTTGACCCGGTGAAAAGCGGGATATAAATACAGCTAAATAAATAAATAAGTAAAATAAATATACAAGATGCATAACAATGCCTTATCAAGAATGGTGTGTATGTATTTGCCTTATGGATGCAATAACCATTCTCATACCTCATAGGTAATTCTAATCAGCGAGGTTTGCAGCTAATAGTTTTGCATTTATTAGTACCTAACGAAAAATTCCTTGCAAAGATTTGTGCCTATTTTTCTGCTAGTAATTTTTCCATTGGAAACAATATGCATAAATTTTGAACAATCAAAACTCTGCCTCTGCCACGAGGGCCCCTCTTCAGTGCATTGATCGAAGCATGCATGTACTTTACCCATAGACACGTTAGACAATATCCAAAGACACAATTTCCATGCGTATAATGCTTTTTTGTTTATTTACCCACAAAAAGGACTTTCAATATTTCTCTCTCTATGTATAGACAAAAGAATAAATAGAGTTTAGAAAGAAAGGAACTCTTCAGGCCAATATTGAAAGTTGGCAAACGGCACCTTTTTAAATGCCATCAGCGGCACTTAAAAAAAATCCTTAGATTCAGCACTGCTATATGGATGGGCGGTGGGGCTGAATCTATTTACAATGCAGTCACCACTGGCAAATACACGTACCTAGTATACTGGCAAGACCGTGCCTCTGTGGGCATTTTCTTGACTCTCAATTTGCTCTTCCCTTGATGCTAGATTCATACCTTCTGCTCAATCTACTCTTGTCATTTGATTTCTGCAATTTCCACTGCTTGTCTTTAGATGCTACTGGGTTAACGATTCTAGATGGCTCCAGGTCATTAGGAATGGGCTAAAGCCACTGCATGTCTTAAATGGCTTATAATGTGTGCCACTGAGTTTTATGAGCATGCTGCTTTATTAGTTCTTATTTATTAAAAGGTACTACAGTGAAATATCATAGACACTGCCATCCTTGCTCTCTTCATCATCAGTCTGTGGGCTCAGCTTGGCCTTAATAGCGTAGAACAAGTCGACAACCTCATACAAGGTCCAAGTACTGCCAAGTTCCTCCCATGTTCAGATTCACCATCCACCACCCATCCTGACCACGGACCTTGGCATGCTGTGAAGAAGGGGAAGGAGCTTGTGCTCTGCTAGAAAGCAAGCCATGCATAACTCCCCCCCCAACCCCCCCCCCCCAGAAAGAACAGCAGCACATTATTGACACATAATAAAAGCTTAGGGCTTGCATTCAAACTAGATTTATACCCTGCGATTCTCAAGAAAACCACCACGGGCAGATCTGAAATTTACAGGCTAAAAGAACTGTTATGGGGTTGGTAAAAAAACAAAAATGAATTATAAAATGAAACAAACACAATCCAGAATGCCCTCTCAAGCCCTTTAGTGATGACGTGAGCAATGACTGCTGCTTCCCTCTAGCACCTTCTTAACTAATAAAACAAGACACTCATAAAAAAGCAATGCAACTCAATGGCAGACATTAATAGCAATTTAAAAAACCCAGCCAAAACAATTAGCAGTCATCCAGTAATTGCTGAAACATGATGTGAGCACAGTAAAAAAAAATGTATGCATTCCTCTGATTGCTGCTAGTACGCTGTCTTTTGAAGATGGGGGGTGGGGGGTAAGAAAAGCCCCTTTGATTTGATTTATTGACTATATACTGCCTTGCACAACACCATATTAAAGTGGTCTACAACGCATCCTTGCATAACAAAAAAATACCATCAAACAAATCATCTTGGTACATAAACGTTATAAATAATTAAAAATTCCTCAGTACGATACACACCATTAAAAAATGTCTAAAATTAACATCAGTGAAAAACTAAACCAATGAAAATGTCTTGAGAGTAAACTAGACCAATAAAATATTCCAGTGAACATGATTTTAAAACAGCAGAATGTAAAGTTTATCTTTCAAATGATTAACCATAATTCTGAGTAAATAAACAGGTTTTAAGGGCTGTCCAGTGCAATAAATAATTGGCAATATTTCTCCCTGAATCACTCCCTCTACTCACCTATGCCAACCTTTACAGCCCCTGCCACCTACACACAGTCTTCTGTATCAGCAAATGTGTATATATAGGTTACAAACATTTGTACATATGTTAAGATCCATATAGTCAATGTATAAAAGTAGAATCACATGTAAATAAGTCATTGTTCCATGTATCCAATCATTTTATGTACTCTGCTTTGACCAGGCAAAAAGCAGTATAGAGGAACAGCTAAATAAATATTCTGCAATTCCTAGGGTAAAAAATATTCCATGGGAATGGACTCATATCAGGACACAGTTGATAAGTGAATCTTAGCCTGCTCTGACTGCTCAAGTAAAGGTTGGTAGGAAGAGTATAGTGATCTAGAGCAGTGCTTTCCAAACGATTAACCAATATGACCCCATTTTAGCAAGTGAAAATTCATGTCACCTCAGATGATGATGAAATCAAAATAGCCGGTCTCCCGCCTCCTTCCTCCCCTTCTACTCATCTAAAGCAGGAAGGAAGTAGCCACACAATAGTGGTAACTTCAGCAGCAGTCAGCACAGGGTCTCTTGTGTCAGTGTGCAGTGGGTGCTTACAGACTCCAGTACTCAACTGCGGTTTCCAGTCTAACAGGAAGCTTACCCAGGTGGGGGCAAGGGCCAATGAATGTTCACTGTTCACATGGCTCACATGGCATCTGCGGCTCTATACAGACATGTAAGAGACCATCCCTGCTCATCAGAGCTTACAATTTAGTCAAGACAGACAACACAATAGCTGGGGACTAGGCTATGTCTAGGAGAATGGTAAGAAAACACATACTAGCAGAGCAGGAGTCTACATGGATCAGGATCCAAAAGAAGCCTCAAAGAGGTGAGTTTTAGCCTGGATTTGAAAAGGGGCAGAGATGAAATCCTGACATACTGACTCAGGTAGTTTGTTTCAGGCATAAGGAGTGGCAAGGTGGAAGGATCGATGTCTGGGGTTGGCAGTAGAAGAGAAGGGCACAGATAGAAGCGATCTGTCAGAGGAACGGAGTTCCCGAGGAGGGATGTAGGGAGTGACAAGAGAGGAAAGGTGGTGAGGAGCAGCAGAATGAGTACACTTATAGGTCAGTAGGAGAAGTTTGAACTGGATATGGAAAAGGATAGGGAGCCAGTGAAGTGACTTGAAAAGAGGGATTACATGAGTATAGCAAGACTGGTGGAAGATTAGCCGTGCAGCTGAATTTAGAACAGATTGAAGGAGAGAAAGATGATTCAGAGGGAGACCAGCAACGAGGAGGTTGTACTAGTCTAGATGGGAGGTGACAAAAGAGTGGATGACAGTCATAGTAGTGTGTTCAGAAAGGAAGCGGCAAATTTTGTTGATAATGTAGAAAAAAGAAATGACAGGATTTAGCTATCAGTTGAATGCATGTAGAAAAAGAAAGGCAGGCTTCATCTCTCCCCTTTTCAAATCCATGCTAAGGGCTTACCTCTTTGAGGTTGCCTTTGGATCCTGATCCCTTGTTTTCCTTGTGTTTCCTTACCTTGCCCTATTATACTCTTATTCTTATCTATTGTATTGTCTGTCTTGATTGTAAGCTCTGACGAGCAGGGATTATCTTTTATATATAAACATAGAAACATGACGGCAGAAAAAGACCACCTGGCCTATCTAGTCTGCCCTTCCATATCAACCACTACAAGATTCTCCTTTTTTCCATTGGACTCCATAAACCTCACTATTTTCTCTTTCAGCAGCGGTTCAATAATTTACTCACCACCGAGGTTAAACTAACCGGCCTGTAATTTTCAGCCACATCCTTACTTCTGCTTTTGTGTACAGGGACCACATGAGCCTCTCTCCAGTCCTTTGGCACCACTCCCGACTCCAATGAGGCATTGAAAAGGTCAGTCAGTGGACTGCTAGAACATCCCCAAGTTCCTTCAGTATTCTTGGATGTTTTCCATCTGGTCACATCGCTTTATCCACTTTTAGTTTAGCTAGTTTCTCATGAATGCAGTCTTCTGAAAATCGTTTGAGATTCCCTTTGCTTTTGTTCCTGTTTGTGGGTGTTTTCTGAGGTCCTGCTCCTGGTTCTTCATCTGTGAACACAGAACAGAAATATTTGTTAAGCAATTCTGCTTTATCCGCATCAGCTTCTACATATTCCTCTCCTTCACCCTTGAGTCTGACAATACCACTTTTGCCCTTCCTCTTCTCACTAACATATCTGAAAATCTCTTATCCCCCCCATTATTGCATTTGCTATTTCCTCTCTTTTTGTATCTTTGCTTTCTTAACTACTTTGCCAGCCTCTCTAAGTTTTTCCAAATATCAATGCCTATCTTCTCTCTGTGATCTCCTTCTTTTTCTTCACCTATTGAGCTACCTCTTTTGAGAACCGGAGTGGTCTCCTTTTCCTTTTACCTTTATTTACCATTTTAATAAAAAGGGTGATTGCCCTTAAAATATTCCATTATTTTTCTACATCCCGCTAACGATTCCTTGAGATATTGGCCCATCTTGGCAAAGTTAGTTGTCCTAAAGTCTAAGACCCTTGCCTTTGAATGGATTTTATCAGCCCTAATCCTAATACTGAACCACACCATTGGGTGATCACTGGATGCAAAATGATCTCCCACTATAACATCAGAAACACTTTTCCCATTGGTAAGCACCAAGTCCAGAATGGCCCCTTCACATGTGGGTTCTATTACCCATTGCCTGAATAGTTCTTCCTATAAAGAATCCAGGATCTTCTTGCTTCTAGATGACACCACAGTAGGGATGCGCCAATCAATATCCGGCATATTGAAATCCCTTATCAGTAGCATTTCCCCTTTCCTGGCAATGCTGCATATGTCTTCTGTTAAATCTCCGTCCACTTTTTCTCCCTGTGATGGAGGTCTGTATATCATGCCAATGCAAATGGATTTCTCTTTCAATCTTTCTAGTTTAACCCACAGTGCCTCTTCTCTCCCTTTTAAGCCCTGTATTTCCATAGCTTTAATAGTATTTTTTACATATATTACCAATCCTCCTCCCCTTCTTCCTACCCTTTCTGAATAACATATAGTCTGGTATAGTAATATCCCAGTCATGGTTGCCCGTGAACCATGTCTCTGTAACTGCCACTAAATCCAAGTCAGCCTCTCCCATTAAAGCCTCAACATCTGGGATCTTATTTCCTATGCTACAGGCATTTATAGACACTGCTTTCCAGATGTTGCCCCTTTTACCTATTTCTATAAAGGTATTTAATGTTTCACCTGGGGGCTTTCACTTACATGGGGGTTTTCTTCACCCATCCCCAATGAATCTAGTTTAAAGCCCTCTTCAATAGGTTAGCCAGTCTGCTGCTGAAAACACCTCAACCCTTCTTGGGCAGATGAATGCCATCTCTGCTCTGTGGCCCTTGGAGCATCATACCATGGTCCAAGAAACCAAAACGCTCTCGATGACACCATCCATGCAGCCGTGCATTTATCTCCAGGATTCAAGCTTCTCTGCCTTGGCCTTTACCCTCAACAGGGAGGATTGAAGAGAATACCACCTGCACCCCTATCTGCTTCACCCTCTGTCCCAGAACCATGCTCAGAGGGATACCCGACAGTATCATTTGTGCTGACATGGATGAGCAACATTGGGTAATAGTCAGTAGGCTTGATGAGTCTCAGCAAGCTCTCCATAACATCTTGGATTTTGGTACCTGGAAGACAACATAACTCTCTAGACATCAAGCCTGGTCGGCAGATGGATGCCTCAGTACCCCTCAGAAGAGAGTAACCAATGACCACAACTCTTCGCTTACTGGTGGTCACTGATTCTGCAACTTTGGGGTGTTTAGGCTCTGGTTCTTCCCTTTCCTGGGATGCCTCCACCACCTCCTCTTCTAGGACTGCATAATGGTTCTTCAATTCAAGGTCTAGAGGATTTGGATTGGTGATTCTGCAGGCCCTGGTGACTTATGTCCAACCTTTGTCATTCTGTAGTCTCCCAACTTCACCTATGCTGGAGAGCTTGGATGTTTTAAGAATCATATAATCAATGTATTTCTCACTGTCTTGAATGTTCCTCAGCCTTGCCACCTCTTCTCTGAGTTCCTCCACCTGTTTCCTGAGAGCTTCCACATGTAGGGATCCTGTACATGGAACCGGTCCTTCAATTGGCATTGGAATCTCTGTCTTGTCAGAGGCAGAAGCTGTAACGGGGGCAACAGCTTTGGCAATATGATTTTTCCCAGCCATGGTTCAGTCGGTGGAGCTTCGGTACCTGTTGCAGTAAAAGAGAGACCTACCAAAGAACCAGCCTGTTTCTCAGCTGTCATTTCAAAGAAAAATAAGTTAACCTATTTTAAGTGTCTTCAAAATGTGCTGTTCTAAGTCCCGGTGTGTAGCTAATTGGAAAGTGGCCCTATAAAGCAAGAATCCTCACATAGGGTGGGTGGGATCCAGGATGGGTAGAGAGGGAACTAACACCCAATGAGGGGCTAGTGGCTTCAAAGAGCTGAGAAAGAGAAAGCAGAGTTTTAAACCTACACCACTAACCCCCCCCCCTCAAATATGTCCTCTTTTGAACTAAAGCACCAAAAAGACTAACTCTTTCTAAAAATGTATACCAAAACCCTTTTAAGAGCTCTCAGGCAGAGAGCTAGTAATTAAAAGCCACACACTCTTACCTTGCTTTGAAATGGAAAGACCCTGTGTTTGAACAGCGCTGCATATGCCTTGTAGCGCTATATAAATGATGAGTAGTAGTAGATTCAAAAATGACCACAGGGTTGTGCGCTGAGGAAACAGGGAGGAGTGGAATGTAATCCACAGAAATAGAGAAAGGAGGAAGGAGGGATTTAGCCATGTTCAATTTCAAACAGCGGTGAGACATCCAGGTGAAAATATCAGATAGGCAGGCAGAAATACTGGCCTGGATTCCTGGAGAGATTTCAGCTGTCGATAAGTAGATCTGAGTGTCATCAACATAAGGATGGTACTGAATACCATTGGAGAAGATAAGTGCACCAAGGGGCTGGGTATATAGAGAGAAAAGGACAGGTCCCAAGTTTCTATGTAGTGGTGTGTTGTAATCTGGTTTGCTCAGTTTTCTTAATAGGAGTATTGATGTTCTAGAGTCCATTGCAGTATTTAGGGTGCTGCCCTTTCCTAGAGAGGGTTTTTGTTGTGTGATTTTTTTATTAAGAAAAGGGGAAGGAAGTCCAAAAAACTGCCAGCATGGTTAAAAGGTGTTGTAGACAATAAAACATCTTTCACGAAATAGAAAAAGGAGCCAAATGACGAAATAGGAAACAACATAAGCACTGGCAAGTTTGATACAAGGCATTGATAAGGCAGGCAAAGAGAGAATTTAAAAAAAAAAAACCTTGCTGTGGAAGCAAAAATGCATAATAAAAACTTTTTCAAGTACATTTGTAGCAAAAATGAATGAATTCTTTGCTTCGGTCTTTACTGAGGAAGATGGGAGGAGTGGTCTAGTGGTTAGGACAAGGTACTTCAGGCCGGAGGGCCGGGGGTTCAAGTCCCACCTGGGGACAGCAATCTCAGGCCGGAGGGACTGGGATTTCTAGTCCTATAGGCACTCCTTGTGGTCTTGGGCAAGCCACTTAACCCTCCATTGCCCATGTTCCCTGTAAGTATTAACGTATGTGTGTCATATCCCCTCGTGTTAAATGTATCCCCCAATTGACTGCTATGACCCGGTCAAAAGCGGAATATAAATACAGCTAAATAAATAAATAAATAAAATAAATGTAGGGCTGTTACCCATGACTGAAGTGGTATTTAAAGGTGCGGAAGAATTGAAGGAAATATCGATACATCGGGAAGATGTATTACAACTATTAGATAAACTGAAGAGTAGCAAATCACCTGGGCTGGATGTTATACATCCAAGGGTGTTGAAAGAACTGAAATATGAGATTGCAGACCTGCTAGTAGTAATCTGTGAATTTTCATTAAAATCATCTGTAATACCTGAAGATTGGAGGATCGCCAATGTAACGCCAATTTTTAAAAAGGGTTCCGGGGTGATCCGGGAAACTACAGACCGGTGAGCCTCACGTCAGTACCGGGAAAAATGGTAGAAACCATCATAAAGAATAAAATTACTCAGTATGTAAATAGGCATGGCCTAATGGGAGACAGCCAACATGGTTTTAGACAAGGAAGATCTTGTCTTACTAATCTATTATGTTTTTTTGAAAGTGTGAATAAACAGGTGGACAAAGGTAAATCGGTTGATATAGTATATCTGGACTTTCAGAAAGCCTTTGACAAGGTCCCTCATCAGAGACTTTTGGCAAAACTAAAGAGTCATGGGATAGGAGGCAATGTATTACTGTGGATCAAGAACTGGTTAAAAGATAGAAAGCAGAGGGTTGGGCTAAATGGCCAATTTTCCCAATGGAGAAAAGTGAATAGTGGTGTACCCCAGGGATCTGTGCTGGGTCCGCTGCTTTTTGACATATTCATAAATGACCTGGAAAGTGGAATAACGAGTGAGGTTATCAAATTTGCAGATGATACAAAACTATTTAAAGTTGTTAGACCCCAAGAGGATTGTGGAAAATTGCAAGAGGTTCTTGGTAAATTGGAAGACTGGGCATCAAAATGGCAGATGAAATTTAATGTGGACAAATGCAAAGTTATGCACCTACGGAAGAACAACCCAAACTATGGTTACACGATGCAAGGTTCCACATTAGGAACCACCACCCAGGAAAAAGATTTAGGCGTCATTGTGGATAGCATGTTAAAACCCTCAGCCCAGTGTGCAGCGGCAGCCAAGAGAGCAAATAGAATGCTAGGTATCATAAGGAAAGGAATGGAAAATAAAACAAAAGATATTATAATTTATTATTTATTTATTTTATTTATTACAGTTGCTTATATACCGCACTATTCGGTATCAGCGCGGTTTACAATATAACAAAACGACCAAGACAACAATCTGTTTGGTTTTACAAGGAACAGGAGTACCAACCTGGCTAACAGGGTTGAACTATATACATGAGATAATAATTACAACAACAGGGTTGAACTATATACATGCCTCTATATCATTCCATGGTGAGTCCGCACCTTGAATATTGTGTGCAATTCTGGTCGCCGTATCTTAAAAAGGATATAGCGTTATTAGAAAAGGTTCAGAGAAGAGCCACCAAAATGGTAAAGGGGATGGAAGGATACTCCTATGAAGAAAGGCTAAAAAGGTTAGGGCTCTTTAACCTGGAAAAGAGACGGCTGAGGGGAGATATGATAGAAGTCTATAAATTAATGAACGGAGTGGAACGGGTAAACGTAGATCGATTATTTACATTATCAGAATATAGAAAGACTAGGGGACATGCAATGAAGTTACAGGGTAAACTATTTAAAACTAATAAAAGAAAATATTTCTTCACTCAACGTGTAATCAAACTCTGGAATTTGTTACCGGAGGATGTAGTAAAGGCTGTTAGTGTAGCTGGGTTTAAAGAAGGTTTGGACAAGTTCCTGGAGGAAAGGTCCATAAACCATTATTAAGAAGGGACCCAGGATATCAATGCTTGACCCAGTACAAAATTGCGGAACCTGTGTCTTTTGGGGAAACTGCTAGGTACTGTGATAAGGAGAGCTGTGTGGATCGAATGGAATGGGAAGAAAGTGAGGAATACACCTTTAAAAGCAGAGGTAAACAAGTTTCCCATAGAAACCACAAGCTACCGAAGCATGCAGTAGCTAGAGCTAAGCCCTGCCCTAGCAGTGATGTAAGAGCTAGTTTGAGCCCTAACAAATCTCACATGTGCAGCAAGGAGGGTGTGACTGGAGGGAAGCACCATTTTAAAGCTGCTTCAGAGTTTTGTAGGGGGGAGCCCGGCAGAGACACAGGTACAGTCTCTGAGCTTACCAGAGACATAGTGGAGAGAGAAGGAGAATTGGAGACTGATGATTCTTATTCTCAAAGAGCACTGGAACCAAAGCTGAAGCTTGTGCCAAAGCACCCCAGAGAGGAGAAACTGGAAAGGTTTGACTCCAGGTGGGGAAACAGTTCTGATAGCAAGGGAAGCAATATACGTTGGGAAGGTACGTTTGCTTCAGTTCCTAGCAGGGGCTGTGCTAAGGACATTGTCAGAGAACTGAGGTTAAGCGCTGAACAGAGTGCTGGCAGAAACGCAGTGAAAGCAGTTCCAAGCAGAAGTAAAAGGAGTTCAAGTAAGTCCAATGAGACAGCACTAGAGGCTGTTGAAAAGCTTATGCAAGAGAGAAAGGCTCATTCCCTAAGTAATGTGGGTGCTGACCAGAAAGAACAGTTTTTAGGAAAACTTCAGAAGCTTCTGCACAATATTAAGTTTAAATCCTGTGATAAAGGCTCCCAGAAAAACAACCCAATTGAACCTTGTGAAGACATGTAAGTAGATGTTTATGAGACACCTCTTGATAATGACGTAATTGAAATGGATTGCTCGTTTTGTAAAACAAATAGCTTGAACATGTGCTAGGCTCATGCTGTGAGAAGACGTTTGCATAGCCTGTGTGTTAAGTTGAAAGGGAAAGAACTGTTGCTGAAAACTTTAAGTTTACCTGATGTAATAACCAGCCATAGCTGTGAAGGGGATTTATCTAGGAGGAGCCTGAGAACAGCTGCTGTGTAAAGAATACTTCTGAGTTTGATGTTTCAGCCTAATTTGTTCCTGATATCCTTTACTTTGGAGAAAGAATCCTTGTCTTGTGTTGCGTTATGAATTTGATGCGAGGGGGAAACCCAGAATAAATATCTTTGTTTGCCTTGAACACCCCGTGTGGTCAAACTACTTTGTCTGAAAAGTGATAGAAACTACATGTCCCAGCATCCATTGCTGGAAACCAAGCCTTGGGACATTACTTAAAGGCAAATAAGGCAGCCCTTTTGCCTACCAGCCCTTGGCCTAGGCAGGGGGTCATGACAGTACGTATGACCTAGATTGGCCACTGTTGGAAACAGGATACTGGGCTTGATGGACCGTGGTCTGACCCAGTATGGCATATTTTATGTTCTTATGTTCTAAAAAACCTGTGAGAGTTAGTTGGACCATTAGATGATAGAGGGGTAAAAGGGGCACTAAGAGGGGACAAGGCCATATCAGAGAGACTGAATGAATTCTTTGCACTGGTCTTTACTGAAGAAAATGTAGGGGACTTACCCCTGACTGAAATGGCATTTAAAGGTGATGCATGGGAAGAATTGAAAAAGATATCTTTAAACCGGGAAGATGTATTACAACTATTTCATAATCTAAAGAGTAGCAAATCACCTGGACCAGATGATATGCATCTGAGGGTGTTGAAAAAACGGAAAAATAAGATTGCAGACCAACTATTAGTAATCTGTGAACTATCGTTGAAATCATCTGTAGTACCTAAAGATTGGCGAATGGCCAATGTAATACCAGTTTTTAAAAAAGATATCCAAGGGTTATCTGGGAAACTACAAACCCATGATCCGGATGTCAGTACCAGGAAAAATGGTAAAAACCATTATAAAGAACAAAATTACTGAACATGTAGATAGTCATGGTTTAATGGGAGAAAGCCAACATGGTCTAAGACAAGCAAGATCTTGTCTTACTAATCTATTATATTTTTTGAAGGTGTGAATAAACAGGTAGACAAAGGTGAATCGGTCAATATAGTGTATCTGGATTTTCAGAAAGCCTTTGACAAGGACCCTTTTGAGAGACTCTTGGCAAAATTAAAAAGTCATGGGATAGGAGGCAATGTACTATTGTGGATCAGGAACTGGCTAAAAGATAGAAAGTAGAGCGTAGGGCTAAATGGCAAATTTTCCCAATGGAAAAAGGTGAATAGTAGAATACCCCAGTTATCTGTGCTGGGTCTGCTGCTTTTTAACATATTTCTAAATGACCTGGAAATGGGAATAATGAGTGAGGTAATCAAATTTGCAGATGACACAAAATTATTCAAGGTTGTTAAAACCCAAGAGGATTGTGAAAAATTGCAAGAGGACCCTGGCAATTTGGAAGACTGGATGTTCAAATGGCAGCTGAAATTTAATGGGACAAGTGCAAAGTGATACACCTCAGAAAGAACAACCCAAACTATGTTTACATGATGCAAATTTCCACATTAGGAACCACCACCCAGGAAGAAGATTTAGGGGTATGTTTACTAAACCTTCCTAACGTGCACGCTGTGCAATTAGCGCGCTAAGGTACCTTAGCGCACACTAATGATGCTTTATGGGGCAAAAATGCGCTTTAGTGCATGCTCACGCGCGCAGCGGCGCAAACGAGCACTGAAGGCGTAGAAAGGCTCCCGGAGGGCGGAGGAAGGCTCCCCAGGGGCGGAGAGAAGGGGTCAATGGGTGGAGAGTGGGAGGGGAGAGGCTCCCCGCACACTAACGATGTGAAATTCGAGGCCAAAAATAACGCAAGTGAAAACCTCGCGTTAGAGCTGATTTAAAGGGAAAAGAAACCATTTATGTCAGCAATGTACAGCAAAACCAGGGAAACCTACAAAAAAGTGATAAGTGTGATACAGGTGCACGGAACAAAAGTGCAAATAAACATTGAAAATGACCCCAACAAATTAAAAAAAAATCATAATCAAGCTGGGCAATAGTGATAGTCATGGGAAACATCAAAAAACACTCCCAAGAAAGCCCCAAAAAATAAATATGAATTTTGGAAGGGTCTACGCTCCGTCCCCATACAAGGTGAATGATCCCACAGTGAAATAGCACTGATCAGGGTTTCCCTCTCCATTGGACAGGTTACCTATGGCATGCACATGTTCCACAACAGCAGGGCGGGCATGTCGGAATGGGCAACTGGACAGATGCTGGGAAAGGGGATACAGAGGGCTGCAGGTGACACATGCTGTGGTGCAGCTGGGGCACAGTGCGGACTAGGCAGATGCCTAGGTGGCACTTAGGAATGCTGAAACTGAACAGCAGCCAGACAGCAACTGATGAGGGCCCAACATGGGTATGAGAGTGTTTATCACAGTGTCACAGGGGATAGTACCCAGCAGGTACTCCCAAGGGCACAGAACATTGGCAGGCGGTGTTGGGGGGGAAGCGTGGACGCCTATGCAGGCACCCCTACCCCAGAACACGCACCATAGGCAGCCGCCTACCTGCACACTGGATGACTTGAGACTGCACACCACCAGCACCACCAGCAGAAGGGCAGAGGGGTACTGGTGGTGGAGGGGGGCAGTGGCAGCTGCCCAGAGCAGACCATGGCCTAGCCCTGTGTAGGTGGGTGCCATGCACTGCAACAGACAGGCTCTGTCTGACAAACAACCATGGTATCTCCAGGGACTGCACTGTCTCTGCGAGCACAGTGTGGTGCGGTGAACACAGCCAGTGTGTTCAGGAGCAGAAGGTCATAAGTTCAAGTCCCAGCTGGGGCTACTGCCAATCCAGTCCCCATATTTTACCCGCTACTAAACCGTGATAGTAAGGACAAACCTTTATTGCAGAGAACATACGCATGGTTCAAACGCCTATATTTTACCCCACCGAGCACAGACACCAGAAACATGCGCATTACCTAGAGCAGAGTCTCCCAAATGCAGTCCTGGAGGGCCAAACACCATTCAGGTTCCATGCTGCCTCTAATAAAGATGCCTGTGCTGCATATTTATGCACCACCCCCATGGTATGCAGATGTATCTCATGCATATTCATGAGGGACAGGATGAAAACCCGAACAGTGTTTGGCACACCAGGACTGGAGTTGGGAACCTCTGCCATAAAGCAGCAGCCAACAGGGGCAGACACACCCACACCCACAGGCTCCATTAGCCAATACCTCCTGGAGAGGCAGGACATTGGGCCCTGCGTGCATCTCCCAATACTAGCACTTGCATACCTTAGCAATGCCACCCTACACCTGGGAATACGGTACACAGCTATCAAATGTTTGCTATGATTACTGGCAGATAGCAATTCCTACGTTAAGCACAGTTTGCTGATTGAGCTCCATCATAGCAACCTTTCTGATGTCTGTGGAGTGTGCTTCAGGTCTGCTCTCTGACAGTGTTTACCACCCTGGGGAGTGACCCCCAACAGTATTGCGTACCATATCCATGCCTGCACTGTGCCCAGGACTGGTGTGGTGGCCAGGACTGCTAAACTCCTCTATAGTAGCACAATGCTGGCATAGGTGTGGGAGTGTGTGTCTGTCTATCCAGTGTGTGGTGGCTGCAAACACCCTCCACAGCCCACACTGCCAGCACTGTTGCCAGTATTGGCCTGCCAATGTGCATAATGAGGAGCAAGGTACCATGGGTATAGCCTGGACAGGGTGGCCTGGCCAGGATGCATCTGCACAGGGCATAGGGCACTGGCTGGGACATTGTAGTGCCCGGCCACCACCTGCACAGACAGGGTGGCCACAGCATGTCCTGCTGGGAGATCACTCTCACCCTGACTGTGCAGTGACCACAGCATGGCTAGGCACCCCCATAGTGCTATATAGTATTTCTCTCATGTGATATTTATGGGTTTCCTTTTGGGAGCTGGGATAGGGCTACCCTTTCATGCCAGGGCCTTAGCAGATTGACATGATAAACCTGCCTGCGGCCTTTTCTATTCTGCAGTAAATGGGTTACGGGGCCTACCTGTTCAACTATGCGGAATGGACCTTTCCACTGACTCTCGAATTTCGGGACCGCCCTGCTACCATAACAATTACTTTTTCGCCAATAGCTAGCTGGCGAGGCTTGGTATTACGATCATAATATGTCTTTTGTTTTTGTTGGCTCGCTTTTAAATTATCTTCTGCTATCCGGGAGGTTTGTGTCAGACGACCCCTCAAATCTCTGAGAAACTGGGGAACCTCTACTTCCTCTATCCCTGGTTCTACCCACTGTTCTCTAAGGATATCCAAGATGCCCCTCGGAGTTCGACCGTACATTAATTCGTACGGGGAAGTGCCTAGGGACGCGTGTTTCCTTTCCCTACATGCGTATAAGGCGAAGGGAAGCATCGTGTCCCACTCCATCATCTTCCCTTCCAAACCCCGTCTCAACATATTCTTTAGGGTCTGATTAGTCCGTTCTACTAACCCATTTGTTTGCGGGTGATATGCCATCGTCTTTATATGCCTGATCCCGAAGGCATCCCAGACCTGGGCTAAGTAATGCGACATAAAATTACTGCCGCGGTCCGTCAAGACTTCCCTCGGGAATCCGACTTCACAAAACAATTTTATCAATTCTGCCGCCACTGTGCAGGCAGAAATACTACGAAGGGGCACCGCCCAGGGGAATCTCGTAGCATGGTCTACCATAACCAATATGTATTGAAACCCCCGCGGTGTCTTAATCATGGGGCCCACTATATCAACAGCTATCCTGTGTATGGGTACCGAGATCACCGGTACCGGGATCATTGGCACTTCAGTTGGCCTAACGGATGTGACTCTCTGACATGCGGGGCAGGCCTCACAAAACCTAACGGTCTCTTTGTATACTCCTGGCCAGTAGATTCGCGCCAAGATCTGATCCACTGTTCCTTGGATGCCCTTGTGCGCTCCTATAGGGTGGTCATGGGCAAGTCTAAGCACTAGGTTTTTAAAGGTGGTGGGCACCACCAACTGCTTGCGTACTTCTCCCGTAGCGGGATCTGGGCTCTCCCTATATAAAACTCCTTGGTCTAGCAGAAATTTGGGTAAAGAATCCCTCCCTTCTTGGGCATGTTTAAAAGCCTGGCAGAGAGCAGGGTCAGCCTGCTGCTCTTTTGCGAAGGAAGGAAATTTGTCCATTAATTCCTCTGGGACCCAGGGTAACTCCATCCCAGCCCTGACGTTAGCTCTACTCCGGGAGCGAGCCTGCCGTTCCTGACGCTTTTCACTTTTTGCCTTTCTTGCCTTAGCCACTGGGGCAGTAACTAAGTCCTCATGAGAAGGAAGGTTCTCCAACTCCCCCGCTGTAAATTTTCCTTCTCCCTCTAGGGCCTTGGATTGGGTCCTCGTGGAAACCATTCCTTCTTTTGCCCGTAAACCCTGTTGCACACCTCTCTGGAGCTGGGGTCAGTCTCTCCCCAACACTACATCTTGGGGTAGACGGGGCACCATGGCCACTGGGATCCCTTTCTCTATGCCTAGTCCTTTTACGAGGACACGATAAATGGGATACGTGGACGCTGTCCCATGCACACACCTAATTCTCACTGTGCCATTGGGTGAACGGGGTGTTTCCTTACCTTGGGCCCTTATCTTCTGCCAAAGGTTTTTGGACAACATGGACTGGTCAGAGCCTGAGTCTAACAAAGCCTTTGCTGGTACCCCTTGCACTGTGACTGCTAGCAGAAAACCTTCTCTAGCTTTTCCCGGGTCATTGATTATCAGTGCTGTCCTCATCTTACATTCACGCTGTAAGTGACCCTCACTTCCGCATTTGAAACATGTTCTTTTTACATATTTCTTCCTATCAATAGGTGCACAGACATCTTTAACAACATTCTTTGGCTTCCCTTCCCTTTCTGATACAGCATATGGGACTTTTACAGAAGCAAAACCCTTCTCTTGAGCGATTGTGTCCGCTTCAAGAAACCGCTCAGCGAGCACAATAGCCTCCTGAGTACTTCTGCAACCCTGCAATATCAGGAAGGTACAAATCCTTTCTGGTATAGCTGCCAAGAATTGTTCAAGTATGATGTTATCCAGTATCGTTTCTAATGTTTTACCTTCTGGTTCCAACCACTTGGTAACCAGACTCTTTAGTCGATGGTACAACGCTCTAGGTGTCTCACCTGAACCCAGTCTGGCATTTCGCAACAGATGGTGATACACTGAGGGTGTTAAACCTAATCTATCTTTTATGGCTCTCTTTACTTCGTCGTAGTTATTGGCAAAAACCGAGGGTACAGCTTGGTAGGCGGCTAAAGCCTCACCGGTAAGTGATAATGCCAACCGTACCGCCCATTGGTCTTTTGGCCAATTAGCTACCTGAGCTACACGCTCAAACGCTTCCAAGAAGTCATCAATATTGTTGTTATCTGTTAACTGTCCAAACCTTAATGTCTCTTTGGACCATGGTCCAAAAGCACTGGCTAGACCCAGTCCTGCTAAACCTGTAGTAGGAGGGATGGGCTCTGATGTCTTCTTCGACTCCTTCATCCAAGCCTCCATCAACTCCATCAATGGCTTTTGCTGTGCTTCTAGTCTGGTGGCTGCTCGCTCTTGGATCTCCAATGACAGGTCTTTCTTCCGCTCAAACTGAGAAGCGATCCAAGTGAGGACCTCCTTCACTTCCACCGACATCGTGCTCTCTGCAATGACAAAAGAGAAAACAGACCACCCAAGTGCGGTACAAAAACATGGTGCAGTACTCTTTGTCACTGGCTTCAGCACCGCCCCTCCCAGTACCAGTATCCTAACTAACCCCAGTTAGATACTCATTACCTGGTACTGGTGGTGCTTCTCACTTATCTCAATGTAGGGTCTCCGTGGAACCACCAACTCTCCATCTCAGTCACACTCAACCCTCAACCGAAGTCTTCCGGCAGACTTGAGGAATGCGCTGTTGCGGTCTTAATCCTTGCGCATGCGTGCTTAGCGCAGAATCCGTAGCAACTACGCCACTCTGTCGTGTCCTGTCACCCTGGCCGGTGGCCGATGAGCAAGAGGGCTCGCCTTAATTGCCCTTCTGAATACTGTCCCCAATATGGCTGCCAGCATGGACTGCTGGGATATGTAGTTTCAGCTATTCTTTTGAGCAAGCAGTGTGACCACACGGTTTGTTTGGCAAAAACAGAGAAATTTATTTTTCAGGGTTTCCCCCTCGCATCAAATTCATTGCACTAAACACAGGTAAGGATAATTTCTCCCAAAGGCAAAGGATAAATAAACTCCCAACAGGTTTAACTCAAACAGACAGGAATTTCTTCTTCACAGTGTCAACTCTTAGCTTCCTTCTGGTAACTACCTTCTAAAGCTAAGGCTGTTGATCATATCAAAGTAACTTAAACTTTCAACAAGTTTCTTTTCTTTCACAGCTTCCATAGAAAAGAGGTTATAACTGTTTTTAAACTTCCAGCAAGTTTCTTTTTCCTTTACAGCGTATAGAAACAAGCCACAATTGCTCTCAAACTTCTAGCAAGTTTCTTTCCCTTCTCAGTTCATAGAAACTAGCTTATAATTGCTTTAGACAAACCCTTCCTTCACATGGGCTTGAGCTTAGCACATGTTCAGTTCGTTTGCCTTGCAATAAGAACATTGCATTTCTTCAGTATCACTTTCACATGGGCTTTCACACAATTCTATTTCCATTTCATGAGTAGACTCACTAGAGCTATCTTCCTGTGGACGGGTATCATAGGATTTATGATTTACACCCCGTAGCAGCTCATCCAGCTTAAGCAGCAAGTGTTCTCTCTGCTCTGTAGCAACAGGCTTTAAAGACGGAGTTTCTCTCTCCCTTATCAGCCTTTCAATATTTATTTATTTATTTATTTAAAGTCTCTTTTATACCACGCTATTTGAAATCAGCGCAGTTTACAATGAACATTAAACTACACATATCAGTTTGGTGATTTGTGCTTACAATAAACAGGTATAGTAACTTGGGTATACATTAAACAAGTTTCTTAACAGGGAAAAAACATAATAACTATTTTATTTATTTATTTATTTATTTATTTAACTATTTCTTTTATACCGCCCCTTCCAGAGATCAAGGGCGGTTTACATATAACAGGTTAACAGTCTTGTACACATTTGTATACATTCTTTACATAGAACAATAGAAACTAACTATTTACATTGAACAATAAAATTTAACTTTATTTATTTATTTTATTTATTTAACTATTTCTTTTATACCGCCCCTTCCAGAGATCAAGGGCGGTTTACATATAACAGGTTAACAGTCTTGTACACAGTTTGTATACATTTTACACAGAACAATAGAAATCAACTATTTACATTGAACATTGTACACAGTTTGTATACATTTTACATAGAACAATAGAAATCAACTATTTACATTGAACAGTAAATATAAACTTTGTAAGTATTAAAGAAAAACAATAAGCAGAGACAGTGGGTATTAAAGCAGAACAAAACATCAAACTTTTTTACAAATGTATACAATATATATATACAACTATATACAATATCTCTCACTGCTGAGTCACAGCAGCCACTGGCACACTTCTTATTTCTGTCTGAAGCTTGCTTTACAGCCCTCTGGCTAACACAGTGTTTGGCACTTTTTCTTAGCTCTCTAACCACTTCTTCAGAAAGAGCTTTGCTAGGAACTTTAGGCAAGTTATTCTCTCTACTTCCAGGGCTCAACTGGCTCCCCGAGCTGTTTTCCCACCTGGGAATTGACTCCTCCAGCTTCCTTTCTCTGAGGTACCTTGAGACACTTTTCTGCCTTGATTCCAGGGCTCTCTGCTGTTCAGCTCCCAGCTGTTTCAGACTCTCATGCTGCGTGCTTTCCTGCAAGTTCTGCCGTGTCTGCTGCTGCCTGCTTTGCTTCTCGCCTTCCTCTTCTCCCCCTTTCTCAAACACTGAAGCAGTTTTAAACTGGTGCTTCTTAGGCACCACGCCTTTCTCCCTGCACACGTGAGAGCTGTTAGGGCTCAACCTAGCTCTAAGGTCATTAAGTGGGCGGGGCTTAGTACTAGCTGTAGTCTGCCTCGGAGGCTTGTGGTTACTATGGGAACTCTGTTGATCTCTGCTTTTAAAGGCACAGGTCTCACTTTCTTCCCATTCCATCCCTTCTATACAGCTTTCCTTACCACAGTATGCATAGGGTCCGGAACCTGGGTTAGGCACCTAAGAAGACGTTAGCTTGCAATACCTGTGTAGGCATCCAAAATAGCGGCCAGAGAAGCGACACGGCAAAGTGTACATGAACCCATGTATTGCCCATCCAGTATACCCGTGCATTGAGAACACCATCACGCAGGCCCCGCGGGCTATCAGTGCAAGATCCCTCTGTGGCTGGGCGGATAGACACCAGCGGCATGGCAGCAAAAAGGACAGTGAACTTCAGCCCCGATAAGTCAGAGGCCCTTCCCCGATCCATGCTGCAGTACGAGGGGGATGCTATATCCTAGGGGGGCCGGCAACTGAACCTGTGGCTGGTCATGGCCATTAGGACGGCCATCCAACTCTGCCTGCACAGGTAAGGGGACCAGAACAGGTGGGGAGGGGGGTGTGGGGGGGCTGAGCACCATGCTAGACCAGACACACCCTGAAAGGCACAGCTGTGTGTCTGCGCAGGGAGACAGGGCTGTGGGGCCAAGCCACATGCTGGTGGCAGCCCGAATGGTTGCAGAACAGGTAACAGTGGGGGGGGGGGATGGGCCACCCATGGTACAGGTGCCATCCCTGTCTGCCCACAGCATCAGGCAGGGAGGCCGCTGCACCCCCTGGTGGCAGATGGTAGCAACACCACAGGACTCGCACAGCAATTTTTTATTTATTTATTTATTTAACAGTCTTTTCTATACCGCCCCTTCCAGAGATCAGGGGCGGTTTACATTGAACATTAAACAGAACAATTGTATACTTCTGTATACATTTACAAGGAACATTATGCTTTAACTATATACAGGTGTACTTACAGGGAACATATTTTGAACATTAACTATAACAGAGCTTTTCAAACTATTTACAAGTTATATACATGGAGCGCATCTTAGTTACAGTGGTGAAATAGTCAACTGTTTGAGTGGTTCATTAGCGTGTTGTGTGGGGTTAGTGAAATTTCCTGTGTTAGTCATTTGTTCTGTCTTGGGTACAGTGTATGTGTTTCTGTGATTGTATTGGTGAGGTTCTTTGTTGGTAGGGGATTTCAAAGTGTTTTGTAAAGAGGTAGGTTTTTAATTCTTTTTTGAATTGGTGAAGGTCTTTTATCATGCGGAGTGTTAATGGTATTTCATTCCAGAGGGTGGGGGCAGCAAAGGAGAAGGCCCTGTCACTTGTTGTCGCTTTAGTTTTTCTAAAATTTGTTTTTATGTTGAGGGAGTGGGTTGCGTTCTGTCTGCGTGATCTAGTATCTGATGGGGGGTGTATTAGGGTGGATAGTTGTGATGGGGGAGATGTTGTTGATGATTTTGAATGTAGTTAGGAGGATTTTATATTTTATTCGGCTGTTTATAGGGAGCCAGTGTAAGTCTAGTAGAATTGGGGTCACATGGTCTGTTAGATTAGCTTTAGTGACCATCTTGGCGCATATGTTTTGGGCTCTTTGGAGAAGGTATATGCTTTTTAATGGAAGTCCATTTAGGAGACTATTACAATAGTCGAAGTGGGGGGTTATGAGAGTATTGACTACAGATCTAAAGTCATCGGTGTTGAGTAGGGGTCTCAGATGTTGTATTGTCTTGAGTTTATAAAATATGGTTTTTACTGTGTGTTTTATGTGTGGAATCATGGAGAGTGAGTGGTCTAGGATTATTCCAAGGTATTTTACCTCCTTTTTAACAGGTATAGGTGTATTATTTATTGTGATTGTATTGGGGTATTTGTAGTCAGTGTCTGATTTCCTCGTTATGAACATTGCCTCTGTTTTTTTGAGGTTAATGCTTAGGTGGTTGTCTTCAAGCCATTTAGTAGTCTCATTCATACATTGGAGTAGGCTATCATATTTGGGATTGTTAGGGTTTATGGGGGTGGCAAGCATGATATCATCTGCGTATATGAAATGGTTAATTTTGTGCTTCTTAAATATGTTTGTAATGGGCTGGAGGTATAAATTGAAGAGGAGGGCTGAGAGGGCTGATCCTTGGGGGATGCCTTGACCTTGTGGGAAAGTTTCGGATGTGTCGTTACCTAATTGTATCCGTATTAACCTGTTTGAGATGTATGATTTATTTATTATTTATTTATTATTTTTATTTTTTTTAATTTTATTTCAATTTTTTATATACCGCGCTATTTACAATCAGCGCGGTTTACAGAGAACCAAAGACCAGAACAACAGGCTGTTCGGTATTACATAAAACAGGAAAATAAATTTGGATAAGATAAACATGGATAATATGGGGGTAAAACTATATACATTGAACTATATACATAGAATATTGATCTGTTAATTCGATCACATGAGAGAAGTATTTAAGTAATATTATCAATAATGTTTGGAAAAGGAGGGGATTCTGTTAAGTTTGTGGTGCAATATTATGTACATTATGTGGGGTAGTATTTGATGAATAAGTTATGTTTGAGGGCCTTTCTGAATTGGACTATGCCGGTTATGGCACGAATTTCGGGTGGTAGGGAATTCCAATGTTTTGGTGCGCAAAACATGAAGGCTCTGTTCGCTGTTGCTTGGCTACAGGTTGTTATGGCCTTCGGCATTATTAGGGTGTTTGTCGCTATTTTTCTTCTGGTTCTAGTTGGAGGTAAAACTTGTGTGAGATCAGTTAGAGAGTTTGCAGATAAACCATGTATGGCCTTGTATGTGAGAATTAGGGTTTTGAATATGATTCTGCCTTGTATCGGGAGCCAGTGAAGATGTTTGAGAATTGGTGTCACGTGACTACTCCTGGATGCTCCTTGTAGAACCCTTGCAGCAGTGTTCATGGCAAGTTGAAGAGAACTTAGGGTGGATTGTGGGAGACCTTGTAGAATTGAAATTGCGAAATCGAAATGTGGTAGGATGAGTGCTTGGAAGATGGTTCTAAAATCGTCTGGGTCCAGTAATGAGCGTAGATGCCTGAGTGTGCGTATCTTGAAGTATACAGCCTTTGTTATATTGTTAACGTGTGATTTCATATTGAGACGGTGGTCCAGTGTGACTCCAAGGTATCTTATTGCTTCCTTGGTGGATAGATCAGCTCCTTTGACGCTTATTTGTGCTGGTGGTATGAAGTTAGGGTCTCTTGTAACAAAGAGAACTTCAGTTTTCTTATGTTGGATGCGGAGGTTCTGTGAGAGGAGCCACTCTGATACGGCATTGAAGCAATTTATTATGGGAAGTAGATCCAATTGCATTGTAGAAAATGGCATATAAAGTAGGATGTCGTCTGCATATATCATACCTTCCACGTTGAAAGATCTGATGATATTGCAGATGGGCTGCATGTAGATGTTAAACATGAGAGATGAAAGAGATGACCCTTGTGGTACTCCTTGTTTTTGGTGGAAAAGGTTTGATTCTCCTGTTGTAGATTTTACATATTGCATTCTGGTGTCCAGGTAAGATTTGCACCATTCCAGCGCTGAACTACCGATGCCTTTTTCCTTCAATCGTGTAATGAGTATCTCGTGATTTACCGAATCAAACGCTGCTGCAATATCTAAGAAGATTAGCACGACGCCTTGGCGGATGTTGTCTATATTGGTGAGTATGTTATTGAGGAGGGTGGTGAGGAGTGTTTCAACTCCATGGTGTTCTCTGAAGCCATGTTGAAAGTGGTCGAGAGGAGCTGTGGAGTCTATGTGGTCTTGAATTTGGCGTTGCACCTCTTTTTCAAAAATTTTTGCTAGGAGGGGAATGCTAGCGATAGGTCTGTATGAGTCAACCCTTTTAGGGTCTAATTTGGAATTTTTTAGTAATGGTCTGATGGATGTGAGCTTTAGAGCAGATGGGAATGATCCAGTTGAGAAAGAAAGGTTCATGATTCTTGCAATGAATGGGCTGAATACACTTCTAAGGTCCTTTATCCAGAAGGCTGGGCAAGGATCGGTTTGAGCGGTGGAGGTATTGAGTGAGGAGATTGTGTCTTCAATTTGTTTAGCTGAGGGTGCAGACAGTGAAGATAAGGTATTTTGGCAAGTTGATTCTTGAATAACTGTATTCTGTAGCTCATCTGTCTGTAGGAGTTTAGATTGCAAGTAATCGGCAAATTCTTGTGGGTGAATATCACATTTTTGTTCTGAAGATGGTTCATTGGATAAAGATTTTACTAGGTTGAACAGATCACGAGGTTTGTTTAGTGATCTTTTGAGCATATCTGTGTGATACTGCTTCCTTTTGTTTGTGATTGCTTCACGGTGAGTTGCTAAATAGAGATTGTAGGCTGTACGATCATCAATGGCCAGTGATCGGCGCCAGCGTTTTTCGAGTCTTCTGAGGTGCATAAGAGAAGATCGCAGATCGGGCGAGAACCATGGAGCTGAGGGTCTTTTCCTTGATGTGTTTTTGTGTGGTAGCATAGCAATGGTTTTGAGGCTGTTATTCCAGGCTTCAATTGCTTCTTCCAGGTTAAGTGTTGTATTGCTGAGGAGTGGTTGGGTGTTTGTCATTATAACATCCTTATTGAAGGGCCGAAAGCCTCTTGATGGGGCTCTTAGTGTGTTGTCAAGGTTTCTGTTGTTTAAAGAATGAGTGTTGTCCAAAGGAATTTGTAGGATTATTAGTTTATGGTCTGACCATGGCACATCATTGATAGATTTGAACCATTCAAGGACTGTCCCTCCTATTTTTAGGTATTCTAGTCTGTTAATGAGGGTATTATGATTGATGCTATCGAATGCAGCAGACAGATCTATGAAGAGGAGAAGGAAGCCTTTGTTGTTGTCATTGGTGCCTCTGATGAGTAGATCTGTTAGGGCGATTAGGAGAGTTTCAACTCCGTGGAAGGGTCGGAAGCCAAATTGATGCTCATCAAGGAGTTTTTGTTCATCAATGTAGTCTTGTAATTGGAGTTGTATGGTCTTTTCTATTATTTTGGCAATTAGTGGTATGCTAGCTATTGGCCTGTAGGAGTTGGGGTCTTTTGGGTCTAGTTTATTGTTTTTTATTATGGGACGGATCGAGGAGAGCTTTAGGGCATTGGGCATGGTTCCTTGAGAGAGTGATTGGTTTACTATATGTTGGATATTTTCTGCAAGAAATTCCTTAGTATGTTTGATCCATGATACAGGGCAAGGGTCAAGCGGTGAGGTTGTGGTGTTAATCATTGTTATAATATTAAGGATGTGCTTTCTTTCAATCTTGTGAAAGGTTGTCCATTCATAATTACTGACATGTTTAGATATTGTGGTGGTTGGAGAGTAAGGTTTTACCTTTAGTTTCTCAGCAAAATGTAATGCTAAGGTTTGATTGAGTCTTGGTTCAGTTCGGGGTTTTGTGTTTTTGTTAGTGTATTCACAATTGAGAAGAGTTCTCTTGGCCGATTGATAGCATGATTTATTAGTTTGGAGTAGTATTCCCTTTTTGACTTATTGATTGCTTCCTTGTATCTATTAAGTATGTTTATATATTTAGTTTTGTTATCGTGTGATTTTGTTTTTCTCCAGATTTTTCTTGTTTCCGTAGTTGCTTTTTTAGCAGGGCAATTTCTTTAGTGAACCATTTTTGTGATTCCTTCTTTATCTTCTGCATTGTTTGAGTGGGGGTTGCTGCTTTTTGGATAGTTTGGTTCCAGTTCTCTATAGTTTGTTCTATGTCATTTAGACTTGTAGTGAGTTTAGGTAGTACCTTGTCAAGGAATGTGTCATTATCAAAGTGGGGAAAGCGTGAGATATGTGATATTGTGTTTGTGGACTGTGATGTTGTTTGTGCTAATAGGTGGAATGTTATCAAATGGTGGTCAGACCATGGTACTTCCGTAGCTATCGGGGAAGAATGGAGTTTATGTAGGTTAAAGGGGGTAGGGAGGAAAACAAGGTCAAGTGAGTTTCCTTTATTATGTGTGGGGGTATGGACTATCTGGTTAAATCCCATGTGGGACATTGAGTCAATGAAGTTGTCTTTTTGGGATTGGTTCAGAGATGGGAGGTTAAGGTCACCTAAGATTATGAGGGGTTTTCTCTGAGATGTTGTGCATGCGAGTTCAAGGATGGGGGAGAGATTTTTGTGATCAGCTGATGGGGGTCTATAGATTAAGGAGAATGCTAGTGTTCTGTTTTCAATGTTTATTATGTCCATTCCTTCGACATTGTTTGAGTTCGTTAGGGTGTATTGTAGGTTTTTTTTAGTGAGGATGAGTGCACCACCTCCTCTTTTTGTGTCACGGTGGCAGTTGAATACATCATATTGTGATGTGTGAAGTTGGTTTAATAATATTGTGTCTGTAGGTGTTAGCCATGTTTCAGTGATGAAGATGATGTCAGGTTGTTCGTCTCTTATTATGTCATTTACTATTGGTATTTTGTTCCGAATGGAACGAATGTTTATTAAGATCAATTTTAGTTTGGTGTCCGTGCAAGTAGAGGATATTTTGTGGTCATGGTTTTTACAGTTTATCTGGATTACTCTAGGAGGATGTCTGTGGGAACTGTTGTTTGGTGGCGGGTTGTATGAGTGATGGTGTAGCGGAGAGCGTGTTAGATTGCGGTTGGGGTTGTGGATGATGGGGATGCTATTACAAGGGGGGTTGTTGAGTTTATATGTGTATATTAGTTGCAGAAGGAGGGCTATTAGAAGGAGGGTGGTTGGCAGTGACTTTATTTTTAGGTAGGCCATTATGTTTAGTATTTTGTTTTGTAAGAGAGAAGTGTTTCTGGCGGGCTATGCAAGAGGGCTTGTGTGTGGTTGTGTTGAGTTGTACGTGATTAGGTTAGAACAGCAAAGTATCGGTTAGAAGAGTTAGAGCAGTAAGTTAGTTTTGGCTGGCTGTTTGTCACAATTGTATGAGATTGTTACAATGTATCAGCTATTTGTAACAGCAGTGCAATGATTTGTAAGTGTAGCTTTATGAGAGTATTGCTGACAACAATAATGCCATGGGTAGTAACTATTACAGGCTAGTTACTAACATCCTTATAACAGTACTAGTTATGGGTATACTACTGACAACAGTAATAAAATGATACCTATTGAAGGATGGCTACTGGCAACTGGCAACGGTGCAGATTGAAAATATTCTACTGATAGTAGTAAACTTTGTGCTAGATAGCTAGTGGCAACAGTACTATATGATGGTAATAATCTTTTGACAATAGTAATAAACTGTGGGGGCAACTAACAATTGTAGCACAGTAACAATAATCTATTGACGATGGTAATAAACTGTGTGGGGCTACAATAGTAATAAACTGTGGGGGCTACTAACAATAGTATCACAGTAACAATAGAAATTATTGTTTTGTTGCTTGTTAATGTTACTTGATATACTATCTGGCTAGCTACTAGCAACAGTACCGTATGATGGAAATAAAGTATTCACAATAGTGGTAAAACTGTGGAGGTTACTAACAATAGTATTTAGTGTAGCTCAGTGCAGCAGATAACTGTTAACATGTACTTCTGATTGTAACTTTATAGATTGAGGCAGAGTAGTGTGGTAAACGTTCAGGTTTTAGGCTGTTAATTATATACATAAATAGTCCATAAATATCAATTGTAGGGGAATACTTGCTGTGCTTGATGAATCTATGAAGAGGATGAGGTAGGTGAGCTCGACCTTGGGAACTCAGCTGTGCTCTGTGTGGTTGATGATTCTGCGGTGAGAGTTTCTTCTTTGTTTCTGCTGTGGGTGGGTAGGCTTACGTGCCTTAGCCTTAGGGCCGTGCCAAAGGGCCCTCTTGCGCGGCCCTCCGGCGCGGACCCGCCGGCACGGGGGCGCCTGTTGGCACACTCTTTTAAAGCGCCAGGGACTGCCCCGATTGGACAGCCGCTTCAGCGGGAGGCGGTCCGGAGGCTCGATCCCTCCAGGGAGAGCGTTCAGCGGCAAGAAGGTTGCTGAGAGCTGGCGCGCTCTTTTAAAGCGCCAGGGACTGCCCCGATTGGACAGCCGCTTCAGCGGGAGGCGGTCCGGAGGCTCGATCCCTCCAGGGAGAGCGTTCAGCGGCAAGAAGGTTGCTGAAAGCTGGCGCGCTCTTTTAAAGCGCCAGGGACTGCCCCGATTGGACAGCCGCTTCAGCGGGAGGCGGTCCGGAGGCTCGATCCCTCCAGGGAGAGCGTTCAGCGGCAAGAAGGTTGCTGAAAGCTGGCGCGCTCTTTTAAAGCGCCAGGGACTGCCCCGATTGGACAGCCGCTTCAGCGGGAGGCGGTCCGGAGGCTCGATCCCTCCAGGGAGAGCGTTCAGCGGCAAGAAGGTTGCTGAAAGCTGGCGCGCTCTTTTAAAGCGCCAGGGACTGCCCCGATTGGACAGCCGCTTCAGCGGGAGGCGGTCCGGAGGCTCGATCCCTCCAGGGAGAGCGTTCAGCGGCAATGGCAATGCCCAGTGCATGAGGAGCTGTGGTCAGTCTACCCAACCCAGGGGACTCCGCCGGCCAAGGGGTCTGAGGGGCCAGTGGCAGTATCCACATATGTGCTGTCTGTCTGTCCCTGCAAGTGGATCTGTCACCACTGCCCACCACCTCCTGTCTGGCTGTGGCAGCATGTTGAATATGTGATGCTACAGAACCAGGCAGATGTGTAATGGTGAGCATGCACAAACTGCGACACCCTGTCCTGCATGACGTCTAACAAAGCATGCAGTGATGTGGTCCCTGTAGCAGTCAATGCCCCCAGGTATGACATGTACCCATAGCTGAGGCCACTCACAGTCCACAACCATGTACCATGGTGCCAGGGCAGGCCTGCGTGCAACAGATGGGAGCAAGGGAAGGGGGAGGACTGCAGAGGTGGCTGAAGGGACCAGAGGGGTGACACAGGTGAATTAGTGGCCCAGATGGCACTGTTGGTGGTGGCATGGGACACATGTCAAAGGTCCAGGGGAGCAGTGGGTAGGAATCCAGTGGCAGATGTCCAAGGTGTACTATCACATGCACCCCACACCTATTATCCATGGGTATGTCCCTGCCAGGATGGGCAGGCCATTAGGCTGAGACAGGATACAGGTATGCACAGTAGGCAGTGTGGAAGCATACAACTGAGCCCATGTGTGTCCCATCCCCTCTCTCCCATTATTGGACACTGCGCTGGAGGTGACTGAACCAGCTGCAGCGCATCGGGGAGCGGCTGGTGGCTGATGAAGGCCAGTGGGGTACACAGTGGAGTCTGTCAGATGCAGAGAGTGGCAGCCATGGCTACCGGACAGGTGCAGGCAGACCATCTGGTGGTGGATCCCTCATATGCAATTATGGGAATGTGCTTGGGGCAGCTGTGCCATCAACCAGCACCACTATCCCGTGTGTGCACCAGCTGGCATCCAATACATGCAAATGTGCACACACATGGACAAGGCACGCCATGGAAGGGTGGTACAGGGGCACACACCACCAGTGGTGGCCACAGATGAACATGAACACCCACAGGGAAAAGTGTGGGCAGGTGCACAATTGCCTGGGGGGAGGCTAGCAAGCCACAGCTGGGCATGTGAGGAGGCGAACAGAGCTGGCTGGAGGTGGGTAAAGGGGAGGCCATGCAGTGTGCACTATGGGGTGACATCCCCCGTGGCCCAAAGGTGGGTCATGAAATGCTTCTGTGGGCCCCCCGGAGGCACACCAGTCCTACTCCAGGGTCACACCTGTGCAGACCTTTAACCCTCCTCTCTCTCTTCCCCCACAACTGGTTCCAGGGAGGCCTTGGACAATGCTGGCCCACCATGGGCACCACCCAGGAGCAGCGGTCCAGCACTAGTGCAGCTGTCTTGAGGTACAGAGGCCTGCGATATCTCCAGCAGTGATGGGGAGGAGGAGTGACACTGGGGCTTGTTTACAAAGCCGCGGTAGCGGTTTGCGATCGTAATCGGAGCCGCGGCCCCATTGATTTCAATGGGGCCGCGGCTGCGATCGCGATCGCGAACCACTACCGCGGCTTTGTAAACAAGCCCCACTGTGTCAGAGGACAGCACCATTGTAGGGTGAGGGCAGTGAGGGGTCCATGGTGCTGCAGCGGGATGGGGTGTCTGAGGAGGAGGGATCAGAGGGTCAGAGGCAAGGCAGGGAGTCTAAGAATGAGGAGGGATCAGAGGTCAAGGGCAGGGCAGGGAGTCCAAGGAGGAGGAGGTGGCAGTGGGACCAGAGTTGTCCCCTGTGGCCAGGGCAGAGGTGGACCCAGAGGGGGTAATGGGGGGGTGAAGGCCCCAACCTCCAAGAACCCCAGATATGGTGGTGCAGTGTAGTGCAGTGCACAACCAGCAGGCACCTTGTGGGGGGGGCAGAGGAGGACCTGCCCCCCCATGCTGTGGCATGTAGCCCACAGACATGCCTGCCCATGTCCCTACCAGGGGGCCATGTGCCCACCACAGGGCTCGGCACAGACCATGCACAATGGACAGTGGAGCCATGGTCCACATTCCGCAGCCTTGGGCCCCGACAGCCACCCCAGCACCCATGGGCATGGCATGGTCTGCCATACCAGGCCCATCTGTGCCACCACACACTTGGACATCTGGTGACTGTGCTCTGGTTGCCCTGGTGGTAGAGGTGCAGCTCCTTGGGGAGGATGTGCAGGCAGCAGCATGGACAATCAGTGTGCACCTGGATGCCCTCACTGTGGCAGTGACAGGGCAAAGGCAGGGCCCCCTTGTACCATAGGCCATCCCGATGCCAAGGATTGCCTTACAATGGGCTGCAATGGGGCGGACTGTGTGGCCATGAACATGGATACGCAATATTCCCATTGTTGTGCGGACCTCTGTTTGTACTGCTTTTGTTTTTCTACTGCTGTTGCTGCCAATGTTGTACCCATTACAGGTTTCCCAATAAACTGTTCCTGGCTTGGAATCACAAGGTGTTGTCTGTTTTGTGGGGGCAGGGCTACATGTCTGCGTGGGTGGAGTGGGGGACCATGTGTGGGGGACCGGGGGTTATGGGGATAGAGTGTGCGCCCTGTCAACTATGTCCATGTGTGCGGGTATGCTACAGTGGCATCACACATGCAGAATGGCAGCGATCTCAGCTCTGCACAGCTAGCACCTCTGTGCCATACCCATGCAGAGCAGCTGCAGCTAATGCCCAATGTGGATAGTGGCTCTGTGTCATACGCATGCAGAACAGGCACTATATTACTGGTGCAAAGTATGTGCACTGTCGCTGGACAGCATGGACATGGCATAGTGGCACTACACATGCAGAATGCCCCTGCCCCGTAGTGGCACATGGTTGGAGTGCTGCCGTATACCTGTTCTCATGCCATGGTGGCCATGATCGCATACTGTGCTATCTGTCCTACCTGGGTATTATCGTCTAGGTGTCAATGCACGCATTTGTTGCTGTTGCACTGTGGTGTGCGGCCATGGTGTCCTATGACAGACAGTTGTCATGCAGATTTTCATAGCATCGGCACTCAATAACCTACGTCGGTACCAGATATGCCGTTGGACAGGGCGTGACATGGCTGCATGACATATCCGCGTATGTGTGAAAGGACCTACATGGGTAGCCTGATACTGCCATAGTGCTTGAGCTACACAATGGCAGACACAGCGTCAAAAGGACCAAAGAAAACCCAGAAGGCAAACTTTACACCCTCTGAGACCTTGATGGCCTTGGCGACATGCTGCCCTCTTTGCTGCAGAGGATGCTAACTCACAACTGTCAGAAAAGAAAAAAAACCCAAATTTGTAATGACACACTATAAATCAAAAGACAAAAGTCAAAACATAATACCCGTGAGTCCGTTTAGTTGAAGGACTGGAAAGGGGGGCTGTTACTTCTGGAGAGAAATCTGAAATTGTGAGTATATACTTCTGGGAATTTTTCTGAAAGGAATTTTTTTCTTTTAAAGCTAATTAATCTGTGAACCCACTATTTTTTTTGTTAAATCAGTCAGGGCCTAGTAGCAACAGTTTAAGATTCAATTTAAAAACACAGAAGAGAACTTTCTGGTTACCTTTCATACCCAGTAGACAGCTGTAGTTTAAATTTCATAGTCACTCAGGGCCTAGCATCAGCAAAGTACTTTTAGTTTCAAATTAAAACACAGAAGAGAGCTTTCTGGTTAAATTTAGAATCCAGCAGAGAGCTTGTAGTTTAAATTTCATAATAGGTTAGAGCCTAGTAGCAGCAAAGAGCTATAATTTAAATCAAATCAGAATATAGTTTTCCTCAGCAGCACAGGACAAGGTACTGTGTAGCAGCCCTTTTTTAATAAGTGTTATATCCCTCCCTCCCTCCCCACACCCACCCTCCCCTGGGAAAATCACAGCTTTATAGGTACTTGCACAACTTAAAAGACAGGAGGTGCTCTCAGGTGAAGCTCATTACCCAAATCAGTCATACACCGAGGACCTGAGATTAATTAAGCTTCAGGTGAACAAGGTATATTAAACTTCTTAGGTACAGTTTTAGTGGTATAAATATCCATTGCACCCTTTAGTACATATAGAACTTAAAGATCTAAACACAAACTTAAAACTAAGATGCAGACAGCAGTCCAGCAGCGGGATGTGGGCTTTCCAGTCTTTTGCATTGAGTGTCACATGTATGATTTTCTCCCAGCTGGTGAGAGGTCTTACGTGTGCACTAGGTGCAAGGAGCTCTCTGCTCTCAGGGAACGAGTCCGTTCTCTAGAGGCTAGAGTAGCAGACTTGGAAAACATAAGACAGACAGAGAGGTACATAGACGAGACCTACAGGGATATAGTCCTGAAGTCCCACCTCCAGTCTGGCAGCATCCCTGTTGCCATGGAGGAGAGAGGTCACGTGACAGGAGAGCATCACCCTGGTGTGGCAGGAAGTGATCCTGTAACTAGGACCTGTCCTCCAGGTGATGTAAACCCCTCTCGCACCGAGGAGGTTTCTCCAGGGCCAAGTGCCCATGCGGGAAGGGTTAGGACAGCCGTTATAGTTGGTGATTCGATCATTAGGCATGTAGATAGCTGGGTGGCTGGTGGACGTGAGGATCGCCTGGTAACATGCCTGCCTGGTGCGAAGGTAGCGGACCTCACGCGCCACCTAGATAAGGTCTTAGATAGTGCTGGGGAGGAGTCTGCTGTCTTGGTACATGTTGGTACCAATGACATAGGAAAATGTGGTAGGGAGGTTCTGGAAGCTAAATTTAGGCTTTTAGGTAGGAAGTTGAAATCCAGAACTTCCAGGGTAGTGTTCTCCGAAATGCTTCCCGTTCCACGCGCAGGACCCAATAGGCAGGCAGAGCTCCGGAGTCTCAATGCGTGGATGAGACAATGGTGCAGAGATGAGGGGTTCGGATTTGTTAGGAACTGGGGAACATTCTGGGGAAAGGAGGGGCTCTTCCGAAGGGATGGGCTTCACCTTAACCGGGATGGAACCAGGCTGCTGGCATTAACCTTTAAAAAGGAGATAGAGCAGCTTTTAAACTAGATAATAGGGGAAAGCCGACAGTCGCCCAAGAGCGCATGGTTCGGAAGAATGTATCCTTGAAGGATACTACAAAAAGCAGAGAGGTTCCAAAAAAGAGTAAAGTAGCCCAAATGCCCTCGAGTATGGAGCAGACAGAACTTAAAGATCCCAAATTACCCATGTCTACCAATAGCCAAATTAATATGAATAAAATACAGTCTCTAAAATGCTTGTATGCAAATGCTAGAAGTCTACAAAACAAGATGGGAGAGTTAGAATATATAGCACTAAACGAGAGGTTAGATATGATTGGAATATCAGAGACATGGTGGAAGGAGGACAACCAGTGGGACACTGTGATACCTGGGTACAAACTATATCGAAATGATAGAGCTGATCAAATTGGTGGAGGGGTTGCGCTCTATGTTAGAGAGGGCATTGAGTCAGAAAGGATTAAAGTTTTGCAAGAAACAAAATTTGCTGTAGAATCTCTATGGATTGAAATTCCATGTAAAAAGGGGAAGGCGATGGCAGTGGGGGTGTACTATCGTCCGCCTGGCCAGAATGAACAAATGGATGATGAAATGCTCAAAGAAATCAAGGAAGCTAGCAAAAGTTACAGTGCAGTAATAATAATGGGTGATTTCAATTACCCCGGCATCGACTGGGTCAGTGTCACAACAGGACATGCTAGGGAGATAAAGTTCCTAGATGAAATAAATGACTGCTTCTTGGAGCAGCTGGTTCATGAACCGACCAGAGGGGAAGCAATATTAGACCTAGTCCTTAGTGGAACACCAGATGTAGTGCAAGAGATAAGGGTGTTGGGGCCACTTGGCAATAGTGATCATAGCATGATCGCCTTTGATTTAATTAGTGGAGGAGGGATAGTAAGGAAATCCACAGTACTACCCTTTAACTTTCGAAAGGGAGACTATGATAGAATGAGGAAAACAGTTAAGAAAAAACTAAAAGGAGCAGTTGCAAAGGTTAAAGACGTACATCAAGCTTGGGTGTTGTTGAAAAATACTATCTTGGAAGCCCAGACCAGCTGTATTCCACGCTTTAAGAAAAGTGGAAGGAAGTCCAAAAAATTGCCAGCATGGTTTAAAGCTGAGGTCAGAGAGGCTGTTGTTGCCAAAAAAGCATCTTTCAAGAAATGGAAAAAAGAGCCAAATGATGAAACCTGGAAACAGCACAAGCACTGGCAAGTCAAATGCAAGGCATTGATAAGGCATTCAAAGAGAGAATTTGAGAAGAAGCTTGCTGCGGAAGCAAAAACGCGAAATAAAGACCTTTTCAAGTACATTCGTAGCAAAAAACCCGTGAGAGAGTCAGTTGGTCCATTAGATGATAAAGGGGTTAAAGGAGCACTAAGAGGCGACAAGGCGATAGCGGAGAGACTGAATGAGTTCTTTGCTTCGGTCTTTACTGAGGAAGATGTAGGGATGTTACCCACGACTGAAGTGGTATTTAAAGGTGTGGAAGAATTGAAGGAAATATCGATACATCGGGAAGATGTCCTACAACTATTAGATAAACTGAAGAGTAGCAAATCACCTGGGCCGGATGGTATACATCCAAGGGTGTTGAAAGAACTGAAATTTGAGATTGCAGACCTGCTATCAGTAATCTGTGAACTATCATTAAAATCATCTCTAATACCTGAGGATTGGAGGATCGCCAATGTAACACCAATTTTTAAAAAGGGTTCGAGGGGTGATCCGGGAAACTACAGACCGGTGAGCCTGACATCAGTACCGGGAAAAATGGTAGAAACCATCATAAAGAATAAAATTACTCAGCATATAGATAGTCATGACCTAATGGGAGACAGCCAACATGGCTTTAGACAAGGAAGATCTTGTCTTACTAATCTGTTATGTTTTTTTGAAGGAGTGAATAAACAGGTGGACAAAGGTGAGTCGGTTGATATTGTGTATCTGGACTTTCAGAAAGCCTTTGACAAGGTCCCTCATGAGAGACTTTTGGCAAAACTAAAGAGTCATGAGATAGGAGGCAGTGTACTACTGTGGATCAGGAACTGGTTAAAAGAAAGAAAGCAGAGGGTAGGGCTAAATGGCCAATTTTCCCAATGGAGAAAGGTGAATAGTGGTGTACCCCAGGGATCTGTGCTGGGTCCGCTGCTTTTTGACATATTCATAAATGACCTGGAAAGTGGAATAACGAGTGAGGTTATCAAATTTGCTGATGACACAAAACTATTTAAAGTTGTTAAAACCCAGGAGGATTGTGGAAAATTGCAAGAGGATCTTGATAAATTGGAAGACTGGGCATCAAAATGGCAGATGAAATTTAATGTGGAGAAGTGCAAGGTTATGCACCTAGGGAAGAACAACCCAAACTATGGTTACACGATGCAAGGTTCCACATTAGGAACCACCACCCAAGAAAAAGATTTAGGCGTCCTTGTGGATACCATGTTAAAACCCTCGGCCCAGTGTGCAGCGGCGGCCAAGAGAGCAAATAGAATGCTAGGTATGATAAGGAAAGGAATGGAAAATAAAACAAAAGATATTATAATGCCTCTATATCGTTCCATGGTGAGACCGCACCTTGAATATTGTGTGCAATTCTGGTCGCCATATCTTAAAAAGGATATAGCAATTTTAGAAAAGGTTCAGAGAAGAGCCACCAAAATGGTAAAGGGGATGGAAGGCTACTCCTATGAAGAAAGGCTAAAAAGGTTGGGGCTCTTTAACCTGGAAAAGAGACGGCTGAGGGGAGATATGATAGAAGTCTATAAATTAATGAACGGAGTGGAACGGGTAAACGTAGATCGATTGTTTACCTTATCAGAATATAGAAAGACTAGGGGACATGCAATGAAGCTACAGGGTAAACTATTTAAGACTAATAAAAGAAAATATTTTTTCACTCAACGTGTAATCAAACTCTGGAATTTGTTACCGGAGGATGTAGTAAAGGCTGTTAGTGTAGCTGGGTTTAAAAAAGGTTTGGACAAGTTCCTGGAGGAAAGGTCCATAAACCATTATTAAGAAGGGACCCAGGATATCAATGCTTGAACCAATACAAGCATTGTGGAACCTGTGTCCCTTGGGGAAACTGCTAGGTACGTATGACCTAGATTGGCCACTGTTGGAAACAGAATACTGGGCTTGATGGACCTTGGTCTGACCCAGTATGGCATATCTTATGTTCTTATGTTCACCACTAATATTTTTCTGTCGGGATCCACCGGCCTGAGACGGGGAGAGGAAAAGCTCCTCTCTCTGTGTCGGTAGAAGCCTTTTATTTATTTGACGCCCTTTTGATGAAAGGATTTGGTCCACTTTTTCAGAAAAGTGATTTTCACTACTGTTTACTTTGTTGAAAATAAATAAAAGACTTCTACTGACACAGAGAGGGGAGCTTTTTCTCTCCCCGTCTCAGGCCGGTGGATCCCGACAGAAAAATATTAGTGGTGAACTAAACGGACTCACGGGTATTATGTTTTGTCTTTTGAACTCACAACTGTCAGCATGGTGTGACATCGTCAGGCATGTCAATGCCGTTCACTATCACAACAGTGACGTGGAGGATATAAAGAAGAAGTGGCGGATGGTACGGCAGGCTGCGAAGGAGAAAAGGTCCAGTGGCAGTGCAGGCTCACCCCTCTGGAGGAACAGGTGTTGCAGTTCGTGGAGGAGGTCTCTGTCTCAGGGGTTGCAGGCTTTGACAGCTCCACTCCAAGCACACAGGAGGGTGAGCAGGTGTTGCCCCATGGCCTGGGTGGCACCCTTATAGCCATGTATGTGTCCCCACCATGGTTCCGTCCACCCAGGGTCTGCCTGTCTGTCTACTGGTTCTTGGATGATGCATGGGTTGGGGAAAGTGTGGACTGCCAGTTCCGTTGTGGGCTTGATGGCACCCCATAGGCTGACCTAGCAGCCCATATCACTAACTCCTACCACCTTTGTTCTCCAACAGACCTGCCAGGGACTCAACCCTCACAGCCTGGAGCCGATGCATCAGGGGGAGACTCACCTCCCACCATGGATGATGCCAGTGTGCAGCCGGGATGCAGCACAGCCACAGGGTCTGGTGTGCCTGCCAGGGCAGAGGTGCAGTCTGGTGTGACACCCAGTGTGGAGGTGCAGTCTGGTGTGACACCCAGGGCAGTGGAGCAGCCTGGTGCAACACCCAGGGCAGAGGAGCAGTTCAAGTGACACCCAGGGCAGAGGAGCAGGCCATTGCAGCTCCCAGGGCAGTGGAGCAGGCCAGTGTGTCTGCCAGTGCTGGGAAGGTGGAGACAGATCATGCCCCACTCGCTGAGCTTCAGTTCGCCATTCTGGATGACCCTGTAGACACTGTGAGAGCCAGAAGGGAAAGAGTTAAAACAAAGAACATCTAAAATGTGTCCAAATTGCTGGCATTTGTACTGCATGTGCATTGTGAGATGCTAGAGGTATTAGGTGACATCAGATGGAAGAAATGTGAGAAAAAACACACTTATCTACAGAGCACAGGAGAGAGAAGGCATCATTAGCATGGTTATGCCAGTTTGACATGGGGCCTAGTGTGGAAACTGTCAGGATATCAGAGAACTAATAAGATATATATTTTCTATATTTCTTAAAAATAGGGGATGGAAAAACGGACAAGGTGGAAAGTTGGATAGGTGGGAAAAGGGTCAGATAACAAGGAATAAATCTGACAAAGGCCTGAGCACATGTTTATACACAAGGCCATAAGGGTCACAGGTCAGCAGGAATGGGGAGTGCAGATATGACAGGACAAAGAAAGGAATGAAAGAGAAAATCCAGATGTCTGGAATCGAAAACAAAGGGACTATTTGGAAAGAAAACTATATAACAGGACAGATTTTTTAAAGATTGGGAATTTACATCCCATTTTCTGAAGAAGGTGGTTTGTAAATTTCCACTGTATGTCTGCTAATGAGTGAGTGCGTATGATTTTGATTGTGCGAGTCTCCTTAGTTTATCTTTGAGTATAGCTAGGAATCATATATCCTTTCTCACTGTCATATATCCTTCTCTTTCACTGTGCTAGGATCTGTCGATGGACAGGAAAATCTCTTAATTACTTTATAGCTGTAATAAGAAGAGGGTGAAGGAATTTTCCAAGTTACTTTGTATTTAGTTAGTTTTGGTTGCACTACCTATATGCTTGCTTGTGTGATATAAGTATATCCAGTGTTCTCCCCAATAATCAACTGCTTCGAAGCTGTAACCGAGTGGTTGCTATCACAAAACCTACGGATTAACCATAGCAAAACTGATGTTCTTTTCGTCACAAAGAATCGTAAGTTCATACCTCCCCCATCACTACTCGTCAACAATATAGAGTTGAAATCAAAAGCTACAATCCGTTATCTCGGCATCACATTGGACCAGCACCTAGACATGACAACACATGTGAAGAACGTTACAAAGACTATATATCATAAGATCAAAACGTTACGTCACCTCCGCCCCCTACTAGATCCCACCGACTTCCGAACAACCTTCCAGGCATTAGTCCTCCCACACCTGGATTTTGCCAACATCATCCTCCATGGTCTCCCTCAATCAACTTTAAATCCGCTCCGCCTGGCTATGAATACAGCTGCTAGAGTCCTCTCTGGCTCATCAAGATCTGACCATATAACACCTATCATGAAAGATCTACATTGGTTACCTTTACATGCCAGACTTCAATATAAATCACTAGTCCTTATGTTCAAGGCACTAAATAACCACCCCCCCCACGCCAATCAGCAAGCTTATTCACAGCACCCTGGAAAATAGAAAAAGGAGACCCACTGCATTGAACACCTTGATAGTCCCCAAAATGATAACGAAGTGCACTAGGGCCACCTCCAACAGGGCCTTTTCCATATATGCTCCTTTAAACTGGAATGCGCTTCCCCATGAAATCCGCGCCATCAAAAGCCTAATCCTATTCAGAAAAGCTTTGAAATACCATTTGTTCACAAAATGCTACCCAGAAACCATCCCAGACAATGCCAAAACTAGCACGTCAATACAACCAGAAAAAGGTTAGCCTACATTCTAGTTGGTCAACCTTCCCTCCAGTCCACGGCGAACCACCCGAAAAGCACATGCAATATCCAAACGAGTTCACACTATTGTAAATAGCATTAAGTTAACTTGTACATAGTTACCCCGGTTGTCCCTTGGTTGGTTCCCTGTTCATTGTAAACTCAATGTTGCTTGTATGCATTGTAGTATGTTTCTTGTTCAATGTACACCGCACTGATTGTAATAGCGCGGTATAGAAGAAATGTTAAATAAATAAATAAGAAATAAAAGATTTTATTTGTAAGAAGAATCTGTGAGAATTTTGTGCCAGGTATGTGTATAATCTGCATTAGGTGTGATTTATTGGGAGGAGATGGTAAGCCCTCCCTGTATGTGTATGTAAGGGTTTTGTTTCCCTCTTGCACGGAGGAGGAGGGGTGGCAATCCTCCTGGCCAACGGACTGGCCCTCCCTGGTTCTGTACAACACAGGGGGCATGGATGTGGACCAGGAGCTTCTGCAGGAGGGTGCATGCCTGGTGGCTGGCACAGAGGGCATACTGGCCGAGCTGCACGATATACAGCAGGACTTGCAGGCGAGGAAGGCTAAATCCGAGGTGTGGCAGGAACACCAACTGCGAGTGTAGCGCCATCTGGAGGGACACCTGCATTTGATGAGACAGATGGCAGCATACCAGGCAACAATTGCTACTGTCCTTCTCCTCCTACACATTTCTCCACCTTCCACCTCCCATGGTCAGACTATTTGCTTATCTTTTTTTGCATTCCCCTTTCCCTTTCCATTCCATCTAGAACATCCACTGCGGGGATTTACCTTAAGTATTCTCGCAGCAGCAGCAGAATGGGACAGTGTTGACGGCGGAGGATCACATTTTTGTGACAACGGCAACAACACCAAACTTAAACTGCGCGGAAGAAAGGCCCGGCAATCTACTTCTGTATCTTGCCATGAAAACCCAATGGATAGTTACAACAAAACAAATTGTGCTATGGTGCTGGAAGATGAGACCCCCAGGTCAGAAGGCACTCTACTAGCTACTGGGGAAGAGCTGAAGACTTTTCAGAATAAAGCCAGCATTTATGATGTGGTTGGATCAAAGCCCTCGGGAAGTCTGACTGCTGATGTAGCTGCGCATGAAATGAGAGTCAGAAGCTGTAAAGATGTCTTACGCATTGGAACATGGAACGTACGAAGCATGAACCAAGGGAAGTTGGAGGTGGTCAAGAATGAAATGGAACGTGTACAACTTGATCTGTTGGGTGTCAGCGAACTGAAATGGACTGGCATGGGGCACTTTGCATCAGATGATCACATGGTCTACTATGCTGGAAATGAAAGACAAAGAAGAAATGGTGTTGCATTTATAATAAAGAAGAAACTTGCAAGAACTGTAATGAAATACAATGCAGTCAGCGAACGCTTAATCTCTATTCGTCTACGAGGATTGCCTATCAACACAACTATAATTCAAGTATATGCCCCAACAACAGCTGCAGAAGAGAATGAAATTGAAGAGTTCTATGAACAAGTACAAGCTGAAATTGACAGAACATGCAAACAGGATATCCTGATAGTCATGGGTGACTGGAACGCAAAAGTTGGCAACAAAGAAGAAGGCAAAGTAGTTGGAAAATATGGACTTGGCAACAGAAATGAAGCTGGAGAAAGACTGATAGAATTCTGCAAGACCAATGATCTATTCATCTCAAACACCTTCTTCCAGCAACACAAGCGGCGACTGTACACATGGACTTCACCCAATGGATTGTATAAAAATCAAATTGACTACATTTGTGGAAGTCAACGATGGAAAAGCTCTGTAACGTCAACAAAGACAAAACCTGGAGCTGACTGTGGTACAGATCATCAACTACTAGTATGCAAACTCAAGCTAAAGTTGAAAAAGAGCAAACCACTCATGAATGCAGCAAAATATGACCTTGAGAATATACCACTGGAATTTAAAGACTGCCTGCAAAATCGATTTGCTGCTTTAAACACAAATGACAGAGCTCCGGAAGAGTTATGGAATGACATCAAGAAAGTTGTGTTGGAAGAAAGCGAGAAGTCTCTACAAAAGGTGAAAAAGCAAAAACGGCCAAAATGGATGACGGAAGAAACTCTGAAAATTGCCCAGAAATGCAGAGAAGCTAAAGCCAGAGGAGAAAGAAAGACAATCGCAGAACTCAACAGAGATTTCCAACGTGCAGCAAGACAGGACAAGGAAAAGTACTACAATGACACTTGCAAGGAAATAGAAGCAGAAACTATTAGTGGGAGAACAAGATCGGCTTTCCTAAAGCTAAGAGAGTTAAAGAAAAAGTTCCAGCCTCGAAATGGAATGTTACAAGATGCTCAAGGTTCTATGTTGAATGATGCTGAGAAGATCAAGAAAAGGTGGAAGGAATATACAGAGTTTTTATATGATAAAGATCAAGTGGACCAACAACCGTTTCAACCTGTACCTTATGATTGGGAACCATTGGTGATGAAAGAAGAAGTTGAAGCAGCATTGAAAGCCTTATCAAAGAACAAAGCACCAGGCATTGATAGCATTCCCATAGAGGTATTGCAGCAATCTGATGCAGCTGTTACCGTACTCACAAGGCTCTGCCAAGAAATATGGAAGACAACATCATGGCCAAATGACTGGAAAAGATCTGTGTTTATACCAATACTAAAGAAAGGTGATCCAACTGACTGTGGAAATTATCGCACAATCGCTCTGATCCCACATGCCAGCAAGATTCTACTGAAGATTATTCAAAAGAGACTACAACCATACCTGGAACAAGAACTACCTGAAGTGCAAGCAGGGTTCAGGAAAGGGCGAGGAACGAGAGACATCATTGCAGATGTGAGATGGATCCTTGAAAAGACTAAAGAATACCAAAAGGATATCTATTTGTGCTTTATCGACTATAGCAAGGCCTTTGACTGTGTAAACCATGAGAAACTCTGGACCACATTAAGAAGCATGGGTATACCAGAACACCTGATCGTTCTCTTGCGCAATCTGTACATTGATCAAGAAGCAGCAGTTCGAACGGAACAAGGAGAAACAGAATGGTTTAAAATAAGCAAAGGTGTAAGACAAGGCTGCATACTTTCACCCTACCTGTTTAATTTATATGCAGAACAAATCATCAGAGAAGCAGGATTGTATGAAGACAACAGAGGTGTGAAGATTGGTGGAAGACTCATCAACAACCTTCGCTATGCTGATGATACCACATTACTGGCTGAAAGTGAAGATGATCTGAAACATTTGCTTCTCACAATCAAAGAACATAGTCTCAAAATGGGCCTGCACCTTAATGTAAAGAAGACAAAGATCATGACAACTGGCATAATCAACAGGTTTATTGTTGAAGGAGAAGAAATTGAAATTGTGAACAACTTTAACCTACTTGGATCAACTATCAATAAAGAAGCAACAAGCAGTCAAGAAATCAGACGACGCATTGCTTTTGGCAGAATGACTATGAAAGACCTAGATAAGATTCTCAAGAGCAGAGATGTCTCTCTCCATACAAAGATTCGACTTGTTCAAGCCATGGTATTTTCAATAACATCATATGGATGTGAAAGCTGGACAGTGAAAAAGACAGATAGGAAGAAAATTGATGCCTTTGAATTATGGTGTTGGCGGCGAATACTGTGTATACCATGGACTGCCCGAAGAACAAACCAGTCGGTACTAGAGGAGATCAAACCTAAGCTTTCTTTAGAAGCTCAGATGACAAGACTTCGACTTTCATACTTTGGACACATCATGCGAAGAGAGAAATCATTAGAGAAAGACATTATGCTTGGCAAGATAGAAGGTCAACGCAAAAGAGGAAGGCCAGCAATGAGATGGATCGATACAATAACAGCAGCTACGGGTACCAGTCTGTCAACAATGAGCCTCCTGACTGAAGACCGAACACAATTTAGGATAGCTATCCAGAGGGTCGCCATGAGTCGTCTCCGACTCGACGGCACTTAACAACAACAACATTCTCGCAGATGTATTCCAGACACTCCTGCAGATTCCATTTTCCCTGAAGATTTCCCCTCTTTATCAGTCAACGACCAGACCTCTGTCTGCCACTCCCTTCTCACCTCCACACTCGACCACATAGTGCCACTTCACCCAGTCCACTTCAATTCTCGTCGCCACAGCCTCTGGTGCCACCCCAGTCTCTGGCTTGCAGCACCCACCTCTGCCATGCTGAGCACCAGTGGAGATGGTTCCAGTTGCCCGCAGCTCTCAAATTCTTCCGCCAATCCCACAGATCCTACTGCAGCATGATTATTGCTGTCAAAAGAGACTATTATTCCTCCCTTTTTTCCAATTCATCATTTCAACCCAAGCAACTCCACCTCATTCTCTCTGAATTATCAGTGCCCCCAACCCGGCTCCCCATTACTGATGCTCAATCCTCTCCGCAACCTCTTGCAACCTTCTTTCATGATAAAATTGTGACTCTGCAGCAGGAATTTGTTTTTATTGCATCCACTCCCATCCCCAGCTCTCTCCTTTCCTCTTTCTCCACCTTCCCCATCCCTGATGCACACCTGGGACACTTTCCATCTCATTTCTGCAGTCATTTTCTCCAAACTCATTTCAACTCCTGGAAGACAACCTGCTGTTTTGACCCAATTCCCTCACCTTGGCTCTCCATTCACTCCCTTGGCTTATCACCCATTGCTCTTACCATCGTCAACAACAGTCTCTCTTCTGGCACATTCCCATCAATCTGGAAGCAAGCCATTGTTCACCCCCTGTTGAAGAATTCCTCATTAGACAGATCATCTCCCTCTAGCTACAGGCCTGTCTCGAATCTCCCCTTCCTTTCCAAACTGCTTGAGAAGCTAGTTCCCCCCCCCCCACCCCAATTGTTCCCTCTGGTCTATCCATATGAACCACCTTCTCCTTTTGCACCCTTCTCAGGCACATCTTGAATCCATTCACTGTTCCACTTTCTACTTCCTCAATCTTTTTTTATGGAACACCCCCCTCTGTCCCTCCAATTAGAATCCTCATTCCCAAAATTCAAATCATTACTCAAAACTCACCTGTTGTGCTTAGCTTTTGACCTTCCATTGGATCCTTCCTAATCTTTATGCTCACTTTCCATTTCCTTTCTGTGTGTTACCTTCCAATTTCCCCTCCACTGCTGTTGCCCTGTCTCTCCTCGTGTCACTTTCCTATGGAAATGTGGCATTCCTTTCTTGTTCTCTTCTGAATTTTATGTTAATGTTAAATAAATAAGCAAATAAAATGTATGTACACTGCTCTGATGTCCCCACTAAGGGCGGTATATCAAGTTTTAATAAATGGAATGAAATGAAATGAAACCACCACCCAGGAAAACGACTGAGGCATCATCATGGATAATATGTTGAAATCCTCCGCCCAGTTTGCAGCAGCAGACAAGAAAACAAATAGAATGCTATGAATTATAAGGAAATGAATAGAGAATAAAACCAAGGATATTATGCCTCTGTATCACTCCATGGTGCAACCGTATCTTGAACATTGTGTGCAATTCTGGCCGCCATATCTTTCAAAAGGGCATAGCAGACTTAGGAAAGTATGGAGAAGAGCCACTAAAATGATAAAGGGGATGGAAGGATGCCCCTATGAGGAAAGGCTTAAAAGGTTATGGCTCTTCAACTTGGAAAAAAGATAGCTGAGGAGAGATATAATAAAGGTCTATAAAATACTGAGTGGAGTGGAATGGGTAAACATTGATCGATTGTTTATTCCTTCAAAAAGTAGAGAAATCAGAGGACACTCAATGAATTTACACCATAGCACACTTAAGACTACTCAGAGAGAATATTTCTTCATTCAACACGTAATCAAGCTCTGGAATTCATTGCTGGAGGATGTAGTAAAAGCTGTTAGTATAGTTGGATTTAAAAGAGGTTTGGAGGAAAAGTCCATAAACCATTATTAAAGAGGGCCTGGGATAAGCAGCATGGAATCTATGTAACCTTTTGGGAACCTGACACTTGTGAACTGTTTTGGCCTCTGTTGGAAACAGGATACTGGGCTTAATGTACCCTTGGTCTGATCCAGTTTAGCACATCTTATGTTCTTATGTTCTAGGAGGGCTTTGGCCAGCAAGCTGGTGTACAGAGCTACATGAGTGCCCAAAGTCGAAGCTGTTTTCTTGAGGAGGGCTTCCACCATCCTTTCATGTGACTCCTTCAACACAACACCCTATCAATTGGGATGGTCCTATGGTGCTGAGGAAGGTCACTTAACTGATACAGCTCAACTTCAGGCAGAGAGTACAGCCAGATGAGTATCCCATCAGGCCAATTTTTGGCATCTCCCACTGGGAGATCACAAGCTGATGCATAGGCTCTAGAAGGGGAAAAAACCTGGAGAGACACCTAAGACCCTCCAAAATAGGTGCAAGGCCTCCATAACATCCTGAATGAGTGTGGAGAAGTCCTCCATATGAACCAGGTGGAACACAGATGGATCTTTGGATTTAGCTCATGCCTTTCTCAGAGTTCAAAGTGGTATATAAATGATTAATAACAATAGTAGATATTTTCTTGTCCCTTTCTTTTAATGATGTATTTTATTGTAAACTGCTTTTATGCATACCCCATTTAATAAAAGACATACACAGCATTGCCATGAAAGAAGGAGTGCTACTGATAGGTGATTCCAATATGCCAGATATTGATTGGCACATCCCTGCTGCTGTGTCATCTAGAAGTAAGGAGATCATAGATTCTCTACAGGAAGAACTATTCTGGCAACTGGTCACAGAAACCACACATGAAGGGGCCATACTAGATTTGGTGCTTACCAATGGGGAAAGTGTTTCTGATGTTATATTGGGACATTATTGCACATCCAGTGATCACCAGATGGTGTGGTTCAGTATTAGGACTAGGACTGATAAAATGCCATTCAAAAGCGAAAGTCTTAGGGGTATGTTTACTATTTGGCAATAACTGCTTCTGTGCGATAATGGAGCCGCAGCCCCATTGATTTCAATGGGGTAGCGGCTCTGATATCGCACGGAAGCCACTACTGCCGAATAGTAAACATACCTCTTAAACTTTAGGAAAATAAACTTTGCCAAGATGGGACAATACCTCAAGGAGTCGTAAGTGGGATGGAACAGCTTTGGAGATGTAGAAAAGTAATGGGTAAAACGGAAAGGGGATATTTTAAGGGCAACAAACCTTTTTGTTAGGAAGGTAAATAAATGTAAAAGGAAAAAGTAGACCACTATGATTCTCAAAAGAAGTAAAAGGTGAAGAAAAAGAGGGTGGCTTTCATAAAATACAAGAGATCACAGAGAGAGGAAAAACCTAGACAAGCTAGGAAAATAGTCAGGAAAGCAAAGATACAAAAAGAAGAAGAAATAGCCAATGCAATAAAATGGAGGCGATAAGACATTATGTTAGCGAGAAGAGGAAGTGCAAAAATGGTATTATCAGACTCATGATTCAAGGGCAGGAATATGTAGATGCAAATAAGGATAAAGAGAATTCCTTAATAAATTTATTTATTTATTTATTTATTTCTTCTATACCGCCCCTTCCAGTGATCAAGGGCGGTTTACATGGAACAAATTAACAAATTATGTATACTTCTGTATACATTACATTGAACAGAAAACTTTCTAACTTTTTACATGGAATAGATTAACAAATTATGTGTACTTCTGTATACATTACATTGAAACAGAGTAACTTTCTAACTTTTTAACTTTTTACAAATAATGACAAATGTAAACAACTGTACAAACTATTTACATAAGTTATTTACAAGTGGTTCTATATAATGGTTTACAGAATAATCGTGAATCATGTGTAGGTGGTGGAATTTATTTCCATTTTTTATCAAGAATTTTGTGTGTGTGTGAGGGGACTGTGTGGGGTTATCTAATTATGGTTTTGGGAGTTCTGAGTTGGTGTGTCTGTGGATATTGTGGGACAGGGCTTGGGGGGTAGGGGATTTGGAAATGTTCGGAGAATAGGTATGTTTTGAGTTCCTTCCGAAATTGGGAGAGGTCTTTTATGGTGCGGAGGTCTAGTGGGAGATCATTCCAGAGCATGGGGGCAGTGAACGTGAAGGCTCTGTCACTTGAGGATTTTTTAGTCTTCGTGAATGATTTTGGCATATCAAGTGAGTGGGCTGCATTTTGTCTGCGAGCTCTTGATTCAGATGGGGTCTGTAGTAGTGTTGATAGATGTGATGGGGCGATGTTATTTAGGAGCTTGAATGTTGTTAGGAGAATTTTGTATCTGATACGGCTGTTTATAGGGAGCCAATGTAGTTCTAGGAGTATAGGAGTCACATGGTCTGTTAGACGAGCTTTAGTAATTACTTTTGCACAGATGTTCTGGGCTCTTTGTAATAGGTATGTGTTTTTCTGTGGTAGGCCAATCAGGAGACTGTTGCAATAATCAAAATGGGGTGTGATGAGTGTATTGACAACCAATCTAAAGTCATGTGTGTCCAAGAGGGGCCTTAGGTGTTGTATGGTTTTGAGTTTAAGAAATATGGTTCTTACTGTCTGTTTTATGTGTGGTAGCATGGTGAGAGTATGATCTATTATTACACCCAGGTATTTTACCTCTTTTTTAACAGGTATAGAAGTATTGTTGATTGAGATTGTTGTTGGAAAAGTATCCTCAGTCACAGGTGTTCTTGTAACGAACATTGCTTCCGTTTTTTTGAGGTTAATGCTGAGGTAATTGGTTTCCATCCAAGAGGTGGTCTCAGCCATGCATTCAGCTAGGTTGTCGTAAGTGTGGTTTATTGTGGTTATGGGGATAGTGAGCATGATATCATCAGCATATATAAAGTGATTAATCCTGTGTTTTCTAAATATGTTTGTGATAGGTTGCAGGTATAAGTTGAATAGGAGGGCAGAAAGGGCTGATCCCTGAGGTATACCTTGTCCTTGGGGGAAGGTTTCTGATGCTTCTTGATCTATTTGGACACGTATTAGTCTATGTGTGATGTAGGACTTGAACCATTTGAGAACAGTTCCACCTATTCCTAAGTTTTCTAGTCTGTTGATCAGGGTAGGGTGGTTGATGTTGTCAAAGGCGGCCGAGATGTCAATAAAGAGTGGTAGGAAACCTTGATTGTTGACATCTGTGCCTTTGATGAGGTAGTCCATCAGTGTAATCAAGAGGGTTTCCACTCCGTGGAAAGGGCGAAAACCAAACTGGTGTGAGTCAAGGGGTTTATGTTCATCAATATGCTCTTGTAATTGTAATTGAATTGTTTTTTCTATTATTTTAGCGATAAATGGAATGCTAGCTATCGGTCTGTATGAATTGGGGTCTTTTGAGTCAAGTTTGTTGTTTTTTATTATTGGGCGAAGCGTTGTGAGCTTTAGAGGATCAGGCATGATGCCCTGAGAAAGGGACAGGTTCACCATGCATTGAATGTTTTCAGCGAGTTCTTCCTTTGTACATTTAATCCAAGACACAGGGCAAGGATCGAGTGGGGAGGTTGTAGTATTGATCATTGTTATGATTTTAATGAGCTGTTTTCGGTCAACTATGTGAAAAGTTGTCCAATTGTTATTAATTTCGGTGCTTGTAGTTAGTATTGGTGTTAGAGTATTGGGTTTAGATTTTAGTTTTTCTGCAAAGTGAGTTGCTAATGTTTGAATGCTTATTGCTGGTAGCTTTGGCTCGGAGTTCTTTGGTTAGTGTTTTTACGATTGCAAATAGTTCTCTAGGTCGGTTGAAATCTTGAATCATGTACATTCTTAATTGCCTTTTATTGCACCATTTATTGCTACAATGTTTAATGTATCGGTTGTTTTAATTTTAAACCACTATGATTACCCAATATAGCGGTATATAAAACACACAAATAAAATAAATAAAATATTTTTATTCTGTGTTTACAGATGAAGGGCCAGGAGGAGGACCTAAAAAAACACCCACAAATAGGAACAGAAGTGACAAGGATCTTGAACAATTTTCAGAAGACTGTGTTCGTGAGCAACTAGTGAAACTAAAAGTTGACAAAATGATGGGAATGGATGGGATACATCCATGAATATTGAAGGAATGTGGGGACGCTCTAGTAGCTCCATTGTCTGACCAATGTTCCCTCTAATTTTCTGTAGGCTATGTGCGCATAAAATATCAGCTGTGTGCAGCTTTTGAAGGAAGATTAAATTTTTGTGCGCCACATAACGACACTCGGAGTTATATACTTTAAAATTTGACTACACATCAGAATACAGTATGTACACCACATTGATTATAATCAAATTAAATGAAAATAGACAATTACTAAATGAAGTGGGAAATTTCTAGTAATTACAATCATAAAACTTTTAAATTTTAAGACTTCTGTGTTTTCTATCAGAATCAGAGCCGTAATTTTTGTGCGCTCTGTTGTAAAGTATGTGCGCTCGCTCAGCGAGGTGTGTGCGCGCGCACACGTGCACAGCTTAGAGGGAACAGTGTGTCTGACCTTTTTAATGCTTCTTTAGAGTCGGGAGTAGTCCCAGAGGACTGGAGAAAGGCATATGTGCTCCCTTTTTACAAAAGAGGAAGTAACATGGTAACATAGTAAATGACGGCAGATAAAGACCAGTATGGTCCATCTAGTCTGCCCAGTAAGATGGCAAGAGTAGGTTCACCTGCCGCTCTGTGCGTGCCACCCCTCCCCAAGTCTTTGTTTAGGGGTGAACCCATCACTCCGTGTAGGACACCCCTGTTTGTTGAGAATTTAGATAGTTAAGTTTATTTTGATTTTATCCTTTGCTGTAAAGGGATCCACTGTGTCCGTCCCATGCCATCTTGAATTCTGTCACTGCACCTGCCCTCACCACCTCCATCAGGAGGGCACTCCACGCATCCCCAACCCCTCAGTGAAAAAGCACCTCCCGACATTGCCCCCCAACTTACCTCCTTGAAGCTTCATGTCATGCCCTCTAGCTGACAACTACATGCCGGTTAATCTAACCTTGTGATGAGTAAATTAATGGAAACACTACTAAAACAGAGAATAGTGAGCTTTCTGGAGTCCAGAGGATTGCAGGATCTGAGGCAGCATGGGTTCACCAGAGGCAGGTCTTGTCAGACAAATCTGATTGATTTCTTTGGCTGGGTGACCAGGAAGCTGGACCGAGGGACAGCCGTAGATGTGGTGTACTTAGGTTTCGATAAAGCCATTGACACTGGCAACACTCGCGACTTATAAACAAACTGAGTATCCTAGGGATGGACCCTAAAAAAACTGACTGGGTTAGAAACTGGCTGAGTGGGAGGCGACAAAGAGTACAGGTAAATGGAGCTCACTTTGAGCAGAATGATGTTACCAGGGGTTGCCACAGGGATCTGTCCTTGGTCCGATTCTTTTTAGCATATTTGTTAGTGATACTGCAGAAGAGCTGTCGGGTAAGGTTTGCCTCTTTGCGGATCATACCAAAATCTGCAATAGAGTAGACACTGAGGAAGGAGTAGATAACATGAGGAGGGATCTAGCTAAGCTTGAAGAATGGCTAAAAATTTGGCAGCTGAAATTTAATGCTAAAAAATGCAAGGTCATGCATTTGGGCTGCAAAACCCCAAGGGAGCAGTGCAGTGTAGGGGGCAAAGTACTTCTGTCCATGAAAGAAGAGCGGGACCTGGGTGTGATTGTTTCTGATTATCTTAAAGTGGCTAGACAAGTAGAAAAGGCAACAGCAAAAGCCAGAAGGATGCTTGGGTGCATAGGGAGAGGAATGGCTAGCAGAAAAATGTAGGTGATAGTTCCTCTGTGTAAGTCTCTAGTGCGACTGCATTTGAACTTTAGTTTGCAATTCTGGAGACCACACCTCCAAAAAGATATAAACAAGATAGAGTTGGTGCAGAGGGTGGCCACTAAAATTGTTAGTGGTTTTTGTTATAAAGCATATGGGGATAGACTTAAAGATCTTAATATGTATACATTAAAAGTCTGAAAAGCACTGCTCTATTGTGAAAGTGCACTGAAAATTCATGTGACCCCAGAAGAAGATGAAATTAAACTAGAAGGTCTCCAGTTCCTTCTCCTCTCTCCACTCAATCTAAAGCAGGAAGGCAGCAGCAACTGTAGAGGCAACAGAAGCAGCAGTCGGCACAGGGTCCCTTGTGTCAGTGAGCAGTGTGTGCTTACAAGACCCCAGTACTCAGCTTGGATTTCCGGCCTAACAGGAGGGTGCAAGGGCCTATGAATGTTCACTGGCTCAGAGGCCACATGCTGACTGGTGACTGCCACAGTGAAAGTCCATAGAAAAGGGAAAATGGGCCATGTTTCTGTGATCCCATCCACTGACGATGTGACCCCATTTGAGGTCCTGACCTTAATTTGGGAACAACTGCATTAGAGAACAGGCGGGATAGAGGAGATATGATAGAGATATTTAAATGCCTCCGTGGCATAAAATGTACAAGAGGAGGGTCTCTTGCGATTGAAAGCAAGCTCTGCTACGAGGGGACATAGGATGAGGGTGAAAGGGGATAGACTCAGGAGTAACATGCGGGTATATTTCTTGACGGAAAGAGTGGTAGATGCGTGGGATAGTCTCCCAGTTGAGGTGGTAGAGACAAGGGCAGTATCTGAATTCAAGAAAGCATGGGACAAACACAGAGGATCCCTAAAGGAAAAAAGGAGACTATAGTAGTTGATATGGAAGGCCAGACTAGATAGGCCATATGGTCTTTTTCTGCCATCATGTTTCTAAGGCGATATATCAAGTTTTAAACATAAACGTAAACAAACATACTACTATTTATCATTTGCATAGTGCAACAAAGCATACGCAGCACTGTACAGAGACATGTAAGAGGCAGTCCCTTCTCATAAGAGCTTATAGTTTAGTGAAGTGATCAGCTCCTGCAGAGCTGGGAAGGCCATGATTCCAGGATAATGCAGGCTCCCTTGCAGCCTCGTAGGCAGAGGGAACAAGTGTAAGGAAGACCTGGCCCGGATCCCCAAAGAGAAGGCCCATACCAGCCCTGTTCCTGTTAGGAGGGAACAGATCCACTCCACTCATCCATCTCAGGATTCTGATCTGGATAGGTTTCCCTGGCTCACCAGGAACTACTCATTGGATCCCGAAAGAGGCGGGGAGGGGGAGAGCCCAGGTGGTTTGGGCCTAGAACCCCCCCCCCCCCACACAGTTCCCAAGTAAGGGAATCCACTCTATTTGGCTAATCTCATTTCCCTTCATACTCCTTATCGTCAACTTCGTTCATTGCATGCTAACCGGCTGTCCTTACCTATCCCCTCTCAGGCTCACTTAGAACAGACTTGTCACGCTGCCTTTTTCTTTCTCAGCCCCGCACTCTGGCATGCCCTACCTTCTTCCTTTCATCTGGAGCCCTCATTCCCACAGTTGAAAAAGTTGTTAAAAACTCACTTGTTTCAACAGGCCTTTGACCTCCCCTGTGACACCCCTTGTGATAGCCCTACCTAAGTATTGTTCTCTTTTGCTTACTCTGCTGATATACTACTGCTTCTACTTCTTTCCTATATTATTGTGGCGTTCTTTTCATTTTTCTATAGCGTAGACATGTTTATTTTAAACCGCTCTAATGTCTCAACAAGGGCGGTATATAAAGTGTAGAAATAAAGATAAAGATAAAAGGGGGAAATCTACCCTGACTAGGAGGAGGCCATGGAAACCCAGCTCTGTGAAGACATGGAGAATCCTGAACCCATGGAGGTACAAGGGATTGAATACTAAAAGCTCTAGCCCTGGGGCAGGTTCTGCTAAGGGTTCTCAACCCTGTCCTCGGTTCCCACCTAGCCAGTCGGGTTTTCAGGATAACCACAATGAATATGTATGAGAGAGATTTGCATACACTGCCTCCATTATATGCAAATCTCTCCCATTCATATTCATTGTGGTTATCCTGAAAACCCGACTGGCTAGGTGGGTCCCGAGGACAGGGTTGAGAACCCCTGACTAAATGAACCTGAAGGGAGGAAGGGTGGGGCAGCTGCACAGCTTTCTAACTGTGCAGTTGAGCTTTCTAGTGCATTCCATTAAAGACTTTGTGTTGAACAGAACTGATTTGAGAAGCCTCCTGTGAAGGGGAAGGTCTTCTCCAAGCCTGGTGGCTTAAGATGCCTAGGGGACTGAATTTAAAGCAAGAGGACTGTATGCTGCACTGTGTGTGGATCCTGCAAGACAGTCAGAAGAAGGTCTGGACTATTCAGCTCTCTGCTGCTACCCAGAGGGTTCGTCTTTGGCACTACACTGGTGCATTGGCTAGGAACATGACAAAGGAGTCACAACGCTTGGAAGCCGGATGCCAACTCCTCACTGTATTTATTTGTATTGGTCACTGAATGACAAGACACACTCAAAAAGACTCAATATATCGTTCTATCACAATAATATGATGGATCAGAAACATTTCACGAGGTCTCAGTAGAAAAAACACTGATGGCTTTAGGTTCACACCTTATAGCCGCAATCGTGTTGTATTACACCAATGACCTCTCAAAACTTCAAAAACTAATACATTAAATCACAGTCCTTATGCATTATGAAATCTCAAAAATCTCAAAAAACAAAGTACTCAGCTTCAAAAAGGAATTAAATCTTCAGAAGCACTAATGATCCCAACGTACAGTCCCGGTACCAGCCAGACGTTTCAAATTGGTTTCTTCAGGGGACCGATAAGATAAACTGCATAAAACACAAACACTATAATGAGCCATCACCCTTACTACCGACTAAAAATTAAAAATTAAAATCACCCCATAGACCCATGACCACCACTAATCTTACCTCAGATGCTGCCCACGTTAACTTTTTATTCAACTCCGGCGGGCCGATGCCCGTGTCGGAAAAACGCCGTGCATGCATAAAGCCTACTACCTACTCCATTTTTAAACCCCTCCACAGTGGGTGCACCCTCAGCCAAGGTTACTAAACCAAACCCATAAACCTAGAGGGCTAAACTCTCCAAAGACTGTTTATACCCAATTAGCCACATCCAGTCATATACTCCTCACTGTAGGCCACTGCCAGCAGCCACTCTCGGTAAGGGTATCTCGGGTTGGCTGAGTTGCTGGCTGGGTTGGGGGAGGAGGGGTGCCATCGAAGTAGAGACGAATGGATCTCGTGGGGAGGGTGCTTAGGCTGGTGCCTAGGGAGCCACACTTGGTTTTGTTTTTTTGTTTGCTCTGGTTACAGGATACTTCAAGATGTACCCAAAAGATGTCTTCCAGTGGATGGCCACACAATTCCAAAAGCAGCAAGAAGATTACCTGAAGCCCCAGCAAGCCATGCTAGTGAACAGCAATGACCGATGTTGGACCTGTTACAAGAGTATCTTAAGGCTACAACAGGAGAGGTGGATGGTGGGACCCCCAGAAAGCAGGAGGCTGCCACTGCTTCTATGGACTTGGTAGGACTACCTCCTTTTGGACCTTTTGCTTTTGGAAAGTTAACAGATGCAGATGACATAGATGACTTTTTGGGGACTTTCGAGAGAGTGGCCATGGCCGTAGGGTGAGCACAGCAACAGTGGGCTATCAGACTGGATGTCTCCCTAACAGGGGAGGCTTTGGCCGCCTACTGGATCTTGAAGCCTGCACAGGCCATGAACTATGCCATTGTGAAAGCAGCTATAAAGGAGAGAGATGGCTTAACCAGAGACTCCTATAGGAGAGCCTTCAGAAAAGCCATGTTGGCGAAGGATGAGAGACCCCGAGCCTTGGCTCAGAGGCTAAGAGATTTAGCAGTGAAATGGTTAGAGCCTGAGTGTAGCACAACTGCCCAGATAATGGAAGATATAATAGCTGAGCAAGTCCTCTTTGCAGTCCCTGAGGAAGTAAAAGTGCGGTTAATTAAGCAGGGCTGTAAATCCCTAGAGGAAGAGACTCAGGCAGCAGAGCTGTACTATGAGGCACAGCTGGCCCAATCTGACCCCGGCGTTATGCCTAGAGGTACCCCCTCGGGAAGGCTCCCAGGCCATTCTAGTAAGGGAGCCCAGGAGGGAAAAGGGGAGGGAGGAAGAATACCTACATAGGAACACTCGTTAGAAGGGTACAAGTGCTTCCAATGTGGGAAGGTGGGACATCTGAAGAGGGATTGCAAGGCCCAGCTTGCCATGGTGGGAAGCCATAGGTTCTGGACCTGGGAATGAGGTATGGGTGGATGTCCTTGTTGAGGGAGTCCCTATTAGAGCCCTGATGGACACAAGGGTTGAGCATTATTATTGTAACAGTATTCTTCAAGGTCTCCCCAAGAAAACCATTCATCAACTCCAGTTGGTGCAAAACCTTAATGCATGCATAAAACACAAGGCACATTACTCTGATCATATTACCCCTCGTCTCTATAACCTTCATTGGTTGCCCATTACGACAAGAATAAAATATAAATGCATAATGATCGTGTTTAAGCTTCACAATAAAATAGCCCCAACATTCCTATCCTCCCTCATCATTCATCTCTCAAACACTAGAACCAGAAGAAACTGCTCCCAGAACACTTATATCATACCCAATTACTTCCTAAACACCAATCAATTTACCAGGACTCTTTGATAACCACAGGAACACTACCAAAAAACTGCCTCCAGTTTTGCAACTGATTCCTATAGATTTTGGGGTGCTGAATACAGGAAAAATAGCCGAAATGTTCCATCACGTCACGTTTTCTTGCAAAATTAGATTTCTTACCCATATAAGGAATGTTCACATAATTTCTTTTTAGCCAACTGCAGTTTATTTTCTTGGCCCAAAATAGAGGTTGTAATGGTTAACTAACTAGAAACACTCCCTCATGATATTTTAGAGTGTTTTGTATTCATTTTATACATTAACAGGACAATTGGGAGGCGGGGGGCTAAATCCAGTACTCGCGCTGGCGCATGTTCTTTCCTGTTCGCCTCGCCTCGTTCGCTCGCTCAAACACGGTGGTTGCGACATGAACGTTCCTGTCAAATTTCAGTTTCTTGCAAGTTCATTATTACCTTTTGTTTGCTCAGTCGTAATCCAGCTTTATTCCGAAGTGGTTCACTACAGTTGTAGTTTGCAGTGCTGTGTATTTGTGATGGCTCACAGAGCCAGAGGTTGCGTCAACTCTCCGGACAGTTTTTGTTTTATTTGTGGGGAATATACCGTGAAAAAGCGGCAGAGGAACATGTCTGCATTTATTAAAAAAGTATATTTCGCCTATTTCGGTTTGAAGTTAGGCGATCAAGACAAACCGTGGGCTCCTCACAAAGTGTGCAAGACATGTGAGGAAAATCTACGCTTATGGATGAAAGGTAAAAAACAAGCATTTCGTTTCGGAATACCTATGATGTGGCGTGAACAAAGAGACCACAGCAGTGACTGCTATTTTTGCTCTTGCATTGTGAAGGGATACAACTTAAAAAATAAGAACGTAATAAGTTACCCCAACCTTCCCTCAGCAATTAGGCCTATGCCTCATAGCAACGAAGTACCTGTGCCTGAACCACCAAAATCTTTGGATCATATTTGTGTGGACGGTTCTGATCATGATGAGACTCCTCAGATGGCTTTTCCCGATGAGTCCAGTACTTCCGAGTTTGAAACTGAACCAGATCCGAAACCTGAACTTTTCTCTCAAGCTGAATTGAATGATTTAGTCTGGGATTTAGGACTCCCAAAAGATGCTGCCCAACTGCTAGGTTCTCGGCTTAAACAGAAAAATCGATTGTCACCAGGAACAACTTTTTATTGGTACCGCAACCGCGAGACACAATTTTTGAAGTATTTCAGCAAAGAGGAAGATTTGGTATTTTGCAACGATATATACGGAGTGATGAACATAAGAACATAAGATATGCCATACTGGGTCAGACCAAGGTCCATCAAGCCCAGTATTCTGTTTCCAACAGTGGCCAATCTAGGTCATACGTACCTAGCAGTTACCCCAAGGGACACAGGTTCCACAATGCTTGTTTTGGTTCAAGCATTGATATCCTGGGTCCCTTCTTAATAATAGGATAGTTTAAACTCAAGTATGATCCTGCTGAATGGCGGCTGTTCATTGATTCGTCAAAAGACAGCATAAAAGGTGTTCTTCTTCATAATGGCAACACATTTGCTTCAGTTCCTATTGCTCACTCTGTTATTCTCCAAGAAAAATACGAGAATTTGGCCCTGATTCTTCAGAAGATTCGTTATGATGAGCATAAGTGGATGATTTGTGGAGACTTTAAAATTCTATCCATGCTATTAGGGCAGCAATCCGGTTTCACCAAATATCCCTGCTTCCTTTGCTTGTGGGATAGCCGGGCCCGCGACCTACACTGGGGGAAAAAAGACTGGCCAATTCGGGAGTATTTGAGACCCGGTGAGAAAAATGTTCTTCATGAGAGCTTGGTACCTCGTGATAAAATTCTATTACCACCTCTCCACATTAAGTTGGGTCTCATTAAGCAATTCATCAAGTCCCTTCCAAAAGATGGTGAGTGCTTTCGGTACCTTTGCTCAAAGTTCCCCCGACTTTCTGAAGCAAAGCTAAAGGAAGGAGTGTTTGTTGGCCCTGATATAAGGAAACTCATTTCAGATGGAGCATTCGCTGAAACGATGTCTGAGAAGGAAAAAGAAGCCTGGGATTCCTTCAAGGATGTTGTTCTCAAATTCTTGGGGAACAGGTGGGATGAGAACTATAAGGATATTGTTGCCAGGATGCTCAATGCCTTCAAAGAACAAGGCTGTAACATGAGCCTGAAAGTCCATTTCTTGCACTCCCATGTGAACTACTTTCCCGAAAACTTGGGGGCGTACAGTGAAGAACAAGGTGAAAGGTTTCACCAGGACATCAAGGACGCAGAGAGAAGGTACCAAGGAAGATGGAACACCACTATGATGGCTGATTTCTGCTGGTTGCTGCTGCGGGAAACCCCAGATGAAAAATACGCCAAGCAGCGCACCAAGAGAAGCATTCGGGGGAAGAAGAAACGGGCCCACCAGGAAATTGATTGACCCAAGAATGACTTTAAAATCTAAACTGTGTTGACAAATATTGTGTTTTTACTAAACTTTGAAATAAAAATTTGCTAGTTATTACCACAGTGTCAGATCTCATTTATTAGAATTTTATTTTCACACCATCGGGTGTTTGTCTTCATGTATTGCAATGGTGCGGTTTGCGTTTTCTATTCTTACATACATACCTGTACAACATTTTTTGCACATTTCTTTGCTTTGCTTTGTGTCTAACCTCGCTCTTATATGCTCAATGTTTGTGCACATGTATGTGGCTGTTTTAAGTGCAGACAATTTTGCTACCATCACAGTGTGTTTTGTTGACATTACTCTATTCTTATGTGCTGCCTTGTTACAATTTTCTTTATTCTTATTTGAATAACTACTAAACAATTAGTATAAAGAATTCATCCAAGAAACTTTTATCTCGATTGCACTCAATCTGAAACGTTCACCTCAAACTGCTAACCCAATGTAGCAAAAAATCTGTACGTGATGGAGCAAATTGGTTACCAGATTTGGATTCAGCGCACCAAAAAACGTAAAAATCAATCGAAACATTAGAGGCAGTTTAAAAAAAAATGTTTTTAGTGTACCTGTGTAATCTACTCAAATACATTGACAGTCCAAAAAATCCTCATAGAAAGACTCAAACATACATACTGAAACAATTTAAACAACATACATATTAAACAATGTTAAACAACCATATTCATTCCCACTACGAGGAATATATATTTTACTTTTTTCCCCACTCCCCCCCTTTATCCATCACCACCATCCCATACTCCCTCCCAGTCCATACCTTTATCCCCCTCCCCCCACTCAGTAATAATCCACAAAAGGATATAATCAATACATTTTAATTTCCCCCTTCTCCTTCCTTCACCTTCACCCTTTTGTACTTTCCCCTTTCAATCCATATCCTCCCCACTAACCTATTTTCATTTCTCACCCCTCCCCTTATTTTATCCTAACTTAGCCAATTTAAATTGTTAAAATATCATTCCTTGCCCTTGTTTAAATTGTTTCAGTATGTATGCTACTTATATTGTCTCAAAGTGTATGTTGTCTATAATGTTTTAATATGTTAACTGCTTACAATGAATAAAAAGATTAAATACTAGAAAGACTCAAACAAATCGGAATACATGGAACCACACTTGCATGGTTCCAATCATACCTCACAGATCAATCTCAACAGATTAAAATAGGACAACACACATCTAAAGTATATTCACAAAAACAAGGAATTCCACAGGGATCAGCCCTATCGGCGCTCCTTTTTAACATATATTTACAACCTATTTGTCAAATCATACAACAGTGCAACATAGAATATGCAATATATGCAGACGATGTCATGATTTACCTCCCAATGGATATGGATTCTCTTGACTTCTCTGGCATCACCTCATGCTTCAGCAAAATGTCCCAATGGCTAAATAACCATAATCTTAAAATTAATTTAAAAAAACCCTGAAGGATTATTTGTATCAAGGAATCAAAACTTCACTCCTCCCACAGAAATACAAATAGAAAACATAAACATCCACATAAAAAATGAAATAAGATACCTTGGTGTCATTATGATCAAACATTAAGCCTTACAACACACATCAAGAATACAACAAACATAATTTACAACAAATTAAGATACCTAAAAAATCTAAGACCTTTATTACCACAACAAGACTTTAGATCAGTCCTCCATGCACTGATCCTACCTCGCATTGACTTCAGTAACACAATTCTCCAAGGTCTCCCACAGAATGCACTACACCACCTAAAAATGGCACATGTTGCTGCTCGAATGCTCACAAAAACAAACGCATCAGAGCACATCTCTCCAATCCTGTTCAAACTACACTGGTTGCCTTTACAAAGCAGGATCAAATATAAGACAATCATGACCACGTTTAAATTGGTAAAGGAGATCGCACCATCACACCTATCTAATCTACTAAGCAAACCTACAAGGCATAGGACAATGAGACAACGGAACCAAAACACCCTACTAGTTCCTAACACGTTCACAAAATTTAATAAAACCACAACTAACAGGGCATTTAGTTTCTCAGCCCCAGCAATATGGAATACTCTTCCAGACAGACTTAGAGCTACCACCGATCTAGCAACATTCAAAAAGGACCTCAAAACTCATCTGTTCATAGAGCACTTTGGTAACTCAGAACCTAGAGAAGAACTATTCCCCATGTAGTCCCAAGCATATTCCCATTCACCACAAAACACGTCCCTGAACACTAGCACAAACACTTCTTATGACAAAAACACTCCTCATAATGTATAGCCGTCAGAATAACCTCTTCTCAGATATTACTAGTGACAACCTCTCCAAACACTCAAGCTAATTCTTCCTCCCTCATGATTAAACAAATGTGCCTGTCGGAATGCATTAACCATGCAAAATGTAACGCTCTAGAATGATGAATATGTAAATATGTAAATATAAAAACTGTAAATATGTTGAGTACTCAATCACTCTACACCCATGTAAAAAGTTGAAGACACCCTACCCTATTTAAGAATGTTGACATGTTACCTGTTTAAAAAAGTTGTAATGTAACGTTCCAGTTTTTTGTTTGATGTAAACCGCTTTGATTCTGCTTTTAAAGGTGGTATATAAAACATACCAATAAAAAAAATCTGATTCTGGTCATCTCACTAACAAATATTATCCAGTACCAGGAATATTGGAAACTAATATAAAACCCTACAAAAGTCACCAAAGATCTACAAGGCCGAATCTACCATACCATTACCAGCATAAACCTCCAAAACTCATACAAAAAACGCAGCACTATAAATACTGCAGCGGGCCCTAGAACATCTCACACCTATTTGAAAAGCAGCACAATGCAAATTGCTACAGTACAGATCCCTGTTGCTGGTTTTTCTGATGGCTATTGCATCCACCAGGCGAGTATCAGAGCTGCAGGTCTTTTCCTGCAGAAAACATTTTTTGGTCATCTTGATGACTTCTGTCTCCTTGCAGACTGTGGTGTGTTTCCTTTCAAAGGTGCTGTCTCCTTTTCACCTTAACCAAGAGGTCATTCTGCCTTCTTTCTCTGCAGATGACCTTTGGATGAACCATTCTTTATTTCTGGTAGACATGGGAAGGAGCTAGTCAGATACCCGGAGACTACTAATCCCTTCGGTAGACTGGATCATCTTTTTGTCCTCTTCAGCAGTCCAAGAAAAGGATATGCAGTGGCCAAATCCTGTATTGCCCACTGGATTAAGGAGGCTGTTGGATAGCACATGCTGGAGGGAATCAGGCTGCCTCTTGCACAGAATCTGCCTTAGGGCCCGATTCTGAGATGAGAGTTGTGGGACTACATGTCCATCCGAGCCCGATTCTCCCTCCAGTTCTCCCCGAACGTACTGAGCAGCAGGATGGGGAGAGTCTGCAGTGGGCGGAAGGGATCAGGGCAGAGCGGGGGCGGGCCAGCCCGGCAGGACGTACAGAACTGATTTAAGGTCATGGCCCTGTACGTCCTGCTGGGTCAAAGGGGACGTGCTGCTTATTCCACCTCGAAGCTGGAATAAGCAGCACTGAGCTGGCAATCGGTCCCGGGGCTGGGATGGGATGCACGGTGGTCCCCGCCTCCCGATCCAGGCCCCGGCAGGCTAGCCGTGGCTCAGGCAGCAGGGAAGAAGGGGGGCCGAGCCATGAGAATCATGGGCACCTACGGAGAGGACGTCCCTGCAGGTGGCAGGGGCACGCAAGGTTATCCACGGGCCCGATTCTGTGCACCGTGGGAACATTTTGTTCCCACAGTTCAGAACCGGGTCCTAACTGGCCCATCTTCCTCGGGGATGTCCGGACAGACCAGATGTCCCCCTCCCTGAATCAGGCTCTTAGTGTCTACCTGAAAACAGCAAAGAGCATGCCACGTGCAGTGTCCAAGAGACAAGTAAAGAAGCAGCACTCACACCACACCATGGATAGGGGCAAGAGCTTTATTTGAATATCCAGTGAGGTCAAACCTGCCCTGGCAAGACTCTTCCTACAGGCTTGGGAGCAATGCTGCCTTTTGATTGCAATATGAGATTTGGTGCCTGACACACAGTAAAACCATCAAAGATTTATTCCAAATAACCGTACCAAGTTATGAAGGTTCATTAATAATATCATTTCTAGTTTTTCACTTAATTACTGCTTGGAGAATGTAATACTGGCTTCTCTTGGTGCTGCATACACGCATACATTCACATTTTGAAAAGCACGTGTGTAACTGAAAATCCCTCCCTAATCTTGTACTGTTACTACAACTACTTATTTGTATAGCGCTACAAGGTGTACTTGGATATACCAAGTAATGACATCATCAAAAGCTGCACATGTTTGCCTCCACCTGCTGGCTGGGGAGGATAAACCACTCATCTGGACTGATCTAGCAGGATTCAAGGAAAGAAAATTATCAGCAATATATAAAATGTATCTGTCTAATGGGATGAATTCCCTAATATTTTTTTAAGTGCCATCAAGTCAGTGTTGATTCCTGGCAACCCAGCTGCCTCTGGGTTTCCTTGGCAATGTATCACTGGAAGTAGATTGCCAGGCCTTTTCTTCCAAAGCAATAGAGGGTAATGTGACTTTCCCAAGGAGTGCTAGTGGGAATCAAACCCTTGATCTGCTGGCTACTAGGTATTTGTGCCAACCACTAGGCTACTTCTCCACTCCTTTATGCTCTAATAAAGTGCAATAATGCACATTAATGCCACCATGTCACATCTTAGTACATAGACCCCTTAGCTGGGTATCTCCAAGTTAGCCAGGTGGGTCCTTGTGAAAATTCCTAAAGCCATAGGAGAAAGAAAGACAATCACAGAACTCAACAGAGATTTCCAATGTGCAGCAAGACAGGACAAGGAAAAGTACTACAATGACACATGCAAGGAAATAGAAGCAGAAACTATTAGAGGAAGAACAAGATCAGCTTTCCTAAAGCTACGAGAGTTAAAGAAAAAGTTCCAGCCTCGAATTGGAATGTTACAAGATACTCAAGGTTCTATGTTGAATGATGCTGAGAAGATCAAGAAAAGATGGAAGGAATATACAGAGTTTTTATATGATAAAGATCAAGTGGACCAACAGCCGTTTCAACCTGTACCTTATGATCTGGAACCATTGGTGATGAAAGAAGAAGTTGAAGCAGCATTGAAAGCCTTATCAAAGAAGAAAGCACCAGGCATTGATTGCATTCCCATAGAGGTATTACAGCAATCTGATGCAGCTGTTACCGTACTTACAAGGCTCTGCCAAGAAATATGGAAGACAGAATCATGGCCAACTGACTGGAAAAGATCTGTGTTTATACCAATACTAAAGAAAGGTGATCCAACTGACTGGAAATTATCGCACAATCGCTCTGATCCCACATGCCAGCAAGATTCTACTGAAGATTATTCAAAAGAGGCTACAATCATATCTGGAACAAGAACTACCTGAAGTGCAAGCAGGGTTCAGAAAAGGGCGAGGAACGAGAGACATCATTGCGGATGTGAGATGGATCCTTGTAAAGACTAAAGAATACCAAAAGGATATCTATTTGTGCTTTATCGACAATAGCAAAGCTTTTGACTGTGTAAACCATGAGAAACTCTGGGCCACATTAAGAAGCATGGGTATAACAGAACACCTGATCGTTCTCTTGCACAATCTGTACATTGATCAAGAAGCAACAGTTCGAACGGAACAAGGAGAAACAGAATGGTTTAAAATAAGCAAAGGTGTAAGACAAGGCTGCATACTTTCCCCCTATCTGTTTAATTTATATGCAGAACAAATCATCAGAGAAGCAGGATTGTATGAAGACAACAGAGGTGTGAAGATTGGTGGAAGACTCATCAACCACCTTCGCTATGCTGATGATACCACATTACTGGCGGAAAGTGAAGATGATCTGAAACATTTGCTTCTCACAATCAAAGAACATAGTCTCAAAATGGGCCTGCATCTTAATGTAAAGAAGACAAAGATCATGACAACTGGCATAATCAACAGGTTCATCATCGAAGGAGAAGAAATTGAAATCATGAATAACTTTAACCTACTTGGATCAACTATCAATAAAGAAGCAACAAGCAGTCAAGAAATCAGACGACGCATTGCACTTGGCAGAATGGCTATGAAAGACCTAGATAAGATTCTGAAGAGCAGAGATGTCTCTCTCCATACAAAGATTCGACTTGTTCAAGCCATGGTATTTTCAATAACATCATATGGATGTGAAAGCTGGACAGTGAAAAAGATTGACAGGAAGAAAATTGATGTCTTTGAATTATGGTGCTGGCAGCGAATACTGTGTATACCATGGACTGCCCGAAGAACAAACCAGTCTGTACTAGAGGAGCTCAAACCTAAGCTTTCTTTAGAAGCTCAGATGACAAGACTTCGACTTTCATACTTTGGACACATCATGCGGAGAGAGAGATCATTAGAGAAAGACATCATGCTTGGCAAGATAGAAGGTCAATGCAAAAGAGGAAGGCCAGCAATGAGATGGATCGATACAATAACAGCAGCTATGGGTATCAGTCTGTCAACAATGAGCTGCCTGACTGAAGACCGAACACAATTTAGGATAGCTATCCAGAGGGTCGCCATGAGTTGACTCTGACTCGACGGCACTTAACAACAACAGCAACAACAACATTCCCATTTATTTAGAAATATATTTGAATATGTGCTTTAAAACAATAGAAAGTGTTTATATACCCAGACGGTCAGAAGTCAATACTGTGCTTCTTTCATAAAGCTAGTTGTAAGATGAAGTTGATAAAGTATTTCATGATAAACAGCAAGATAAAGAAAAGTGCTTTCACCTATGGGAAACGTTACCGATTCAATAGATGCTATTAGAATTTCAGTAGGAAGGATCGTGCTCTCTACCTCTAGTTATGTCAAGAGGCTCTCAGTCTAGAATTACTACATCTTATCTTTATGCTACATACCATGTCCATATTTACTTGCTGGGAAAAAAAGGAGGAAAGAAACCTTGCAATCTAAGGAACTGCTCTTTGCCCGTTAAAAGAACAGTATGCCGTGCTTTCTGTAGAGTGACCAGTGGGCACTTTCGAGTAACTAACGCCCATGTAAATAAACAGAAGCCCATGGGTTGTTTCTCTCATAATTTGTTTGAAATTCTATGCCCTGCTCTGATGTTTTCCCACCCTTCTTTTATTTGTTTCATTAATTTTACAGGGTCCGAAGCAGTGGGGGGGGGGGGGGGGGGGTTGGTAGGGGGGTCAATGTAACACCAATTTTTAAAAAGGGTTCCAGGGGTGATCCGGGAAACTACAGACCGGTGAGCCTCATGTCAGTACAGGGAAAAATGGTAGAAACCATTATAATGAACAAAATTACTCAGCATGTAGATAGTCATGGCTTAATGGGAGACAGCCAACATGGCTTTAGACAAGGAAGATCTTGTTTTACTAATCTGTTATGTTTTTTTGAAGGCGTGAATAAACAGGTAGACAAAGGTGAGTTGGTTGATATATTGTATCTGGACTTTCAGAAAGCCTTTGACAAGGTCCCTCATCAGAGACTTTTGGCAAAACTAGAGTCATGGGATAGGAGGCAGTGTACTACTGTGGATCAAGAATTGGTTAAAAGATAGAAAGCAGAGGGTTGGGCTAAATGGCCAATTTTCGCAATGGAGAAAGGTGAATAGTGGTGTACCCCAGGGATCTTTGCTGGGTCCTCTGCTTTTTGACATATTCATAAATGACCTGGAAAGTGGAATAAAGAGTGAGGTTATCAAATTTGCAGATGACACAAAACTATTTAAAGTTGTTAAAACCCAAGAGCATTGTGCAAAGTTTCAAGAGGATCTTGATAAATTGGAAGACTGGGCATCAAAATGGCAGATGACATTTAATGTGGACAAGTGCAAAGTTATGCACCTAGGGAAGAACAATCCAAACTATGGTTACACGATGCAAGGTTCCACATTAGGAACCACCACCCAGGAAAAAGATTTAGGCGTCATTGTGGATAACATGTTAAAATCCTCGGCCCAGTGTGCAGCGGCAGCCAAGAGAGCAAATAGAATGCTAGGTATCATAAAGAAAGGAATGGAAAATAAAACAAAAGATATTATAATGTCTCTATATCGTTCCATGGTGAGATCGCACCTTCAATATTGTGTGCAATTCTGGTCGCTGTATCTTAAAAAGGATATAGCATTATTAGAAAAGGTTCAGAGAAGAGCCACCAAAATGGTAAAGGGTATGGAAGGATACTCCTATGAAGAAAGGCTAAAAAGGTTAGGGCTCTTTAACCTGGAAAAGAGACGGCTGAGGGGAGATATGATAGAAGTCTATAAATTAATGAACGGAGTAGAACGGGTAAACGTAGATCGATTGTTTACGTTATCAGAATATAGAAAGACTAGGGGACATGCAATGAAGCTACAGGGTAAACTATTTAAGACTAATAAAAGAAAATATTTTTTCACTCAACGTGTAATCAAACTCTGGAATTTGTTACCGGAGGATGTAGTAAAGGCTATTAGTGTAACTGGGTTTAAAAAAGGTTTGGACAAGTTCCTGGAGGAAAGGTCCATAAACCATTATTAAGAAGGGACCCAGGATATCAATGCTTGACCCAGTACAAGCATTATGGAACCTGTGTCTTTTGGGGAAACTGCTAGGTACGTATGACCTAGATTGGCCACTGTTGGAAACAGGATACTGGGCTTGATGGACCTTGGTCTGACCCAGTATGGCATATCTTATGTTCTTATGTTTCCGTTTATTTTTTTTAAAGCAGATTTTCAGCTAAGTTTCTTTTTTTATAGCAGAGGTGGCGATTACACAGGACTGGTTGAATTCTGCTACATTTGTTTGACAATGTGAGTTGAGTCACACACAAGAATAGTTGGGGAGGCCAGTGGACATGAAAACAGGCAGGTTGGGTTAAGTTAGAATCTGCGGTGTTCTGCATATCACGGCAAAGTGTGTAGTGGAGATCCCTTGCCCCCTTCTTTCGGATATGGAATCCATAAACCTATAACGCTGCACATGTGTAAAACGTACTGTACTTGCGGAGATTTCTTTGTGCATATTTGGTTTGGATGTTTAACATGAATGCGCATATGTGTTTTCATACTCTCAAAATTACTCCTTGGAAACTATGTGCAGACACATTTACACCTACTCATTGGCTTGCACAAATTCTCAGAGTTCATTTACACGCATGCACTCAAATTTCAAAAAATACGTGTGCAACTGCAAATCCCTCCCCAACCTTGTACGGCTCCTACTACCACTTAGTTGTATAATGCTACAAATCATATGCATCACTATACATATAGATGTCAGACACAGTTTTTGCTCTTCAGAGCTTAAAATCTAATCAAGACAAACAGTATCACAAAACTGGGGACTAGAATATGGTAAGATACACGGAAGTGCTGAACGAGAGAGTGAGGGGCATTAGGATCCAAAAGCAGCCTCGAAGAGGTGGGTTTTCTAGCCTGGCTTTGAATAAGGCTAGAGGGCTCAGGTAGTTTGTTCCAGGCATATTATAGAGCAGCAAGATGGAATGAACAAAGTCTGGAGTTGGCAGTGGCAGAGAAGGGCAAAGATAAAAGGGATCTGCCAGAGGAACGGAGTTCCCGAGGAGAAGTATATGGTGAGCTAAGAGAGGAAAGGTAGCAAGGAGCTAAAGAAAGAAGCAACTTGTAGGTCAGTAAGATAAGTTTGAACTGGATGTGGAAACAGATAGGGAGACATTGAAGTAACTTGCCCTCAGGTAACTAAAAGACTCCTAGGAAAGTAAAAGCCCTCAGCTAAGTAAAACCTCAAATACCTCTGTAGAAATGGGTAAAAGGGGCAACATCTGGAAAGCAGTTTACATTAATGCTTGTGGTATGGTAAACAAGATTCCAGATGTTGAGGTTTTAATGGAAGAGGCTGACTTGGATTTAGTGGCGGTTATAGAGACATGGTTCACAGACAACCATGACTGGGATGTAATTATTCAGGGCTATACTTTATTCAGGAAGGATAGCATAGGAAAAAGGGGAGGAGGAGTGGCACTATATGTAAAAATTAATATTAAAGTTACAGAATTACAAGGCTTGTAAGGGAAGGAAGAGGCACTGTGGGTTAAACTAGAAAGAGGGAATAGAGCATACATTTGCATTGGTGTGATATACAGATTTCCTTCACAGGCAGAAGAAGTGGATAGAGATCTAATTGAAGACATTCGTAGTATTGCCATGAAAGGAGATGTGCTCTTTGATAGGTGATTTCAATATGCCGGATGTTGATTGCAGTGTTATTGAGAAGTAAGGACATCCTTGAGGGAGGGAGAACTATTCCAGCAACTGCTAATAGAATCCACACGTGAGGGGGGCCATACTGAACACTTATCAATGGGGAAAGTGTTTCTAATGTTATAGTGGGTGATCTTTATTTATTTATTTTATTTATTTACATGCTCTTCTATATCGCGCTCTTCAGTATCAGTGCGGTTTACAAATAACAAAATTTTGCAACAGACCAAGTAGCTGTATGCTTACATTGTACCAGGGTAATATAACTCAGAAATATAAGTAGGGAAACTATATACAGGAACAACAACCATTAGTGGTTGGGAAACTATTTACAATTTATACTAAATTTAATCACAAGCTGCTATTGATTTATTCATTACTCCTTGAGGTATTATCTTCTCGCATCCAGTGATCACCAGATGATGTGGTTCAGTATTAGGACTAGGGCTGATAAAGTCCATTAAAAGTGAGGGCCCTAGACTTCAGGAAACTAACTTTGTCAAGATGGGACAATACCTCAAGGAGTCATTAGTGGGATTGGAACAATTGGAGGAGGTAGAAAAGTGGTGCATAAAACTTAAAGGGCAACACATCTTTATGTTAGAAAGGTAAATAAATGTAAAAGATAAAGGAGGCCACTATGGTTCTCAAAAGAAGAAGTTGAAAAGGTGAAGAAAAAGAGAGTGGCCTTCATAAACTACAAGAGATCACAGAGAGAGTTAAGCATCAATATTTGGAAAAACTTAGAGAAGCTAGGAAAGTAAACATAGAAACATAGAAACATAGAAATATGACGACAGAAAAAGACCACATGGCCTATCTAGTCTGTCCTTCCATAACAACTACAACAGTTCACTTTTTGCCTTTAGAGATCGTCTGTGTTGGTCCCATGCTTTCTTGAATTCAGTTACTGTCCTCATCTCTACCACCTCCACTGGGAGACTATTCCACGGATCCACTACTCTTTCCGTAAAGAAATATTTCCGCATATCACTCCTGAATCTATCTCCCTTCACCCTCATCCCATGTCCCCTCGTAGCAGAACTTGCTTTCAATTGAAAGAGGCTCTCTCCCTGAACATTTATGCCATGGAGGTATTTAAACATCTCAATCATATCACCTCTATCCCGCCTTTCCTCTAAGGTGTACAAATTAAGATCCTTAAGTCTGTCCTCATATGCTTTATAATGAAGCCCATTAATCATTTTGGTAGCAACCCTCTGCACCGACTCCATCCTGTTCACATCCTTTTGAAGGTGCGGTCTCCAGAATTGCACACCATACTCCAAATGAGGTCGCACCAAAGACTTATACAGAGGCATTATCACCTCCTTTTTTCTGCTAGCCATTCCTCTCCGTATGCACCCAAGCATCCTTCTAGCTTTTGCTGTCGCCTTTTCCACCTGTTTAGCTACTTTAAGATCATCAGACACAACCACGCCTAGGTCCCGCTCTTCTTTAGTGGACAAAAGTACTTCACCTCCTATACTGTATTGCTCCCTTGGATTGCTGCAGCCCAAATGCATGACCTTACATTTTTTAACATTAAATCCCAGCTGCCAAATTCTAGACCATTCTTCAAGCTTAGCTAGATCCCTCCTCATGTTATCTACCCCTTCCTGGGTGTCTACTCTATTGCAGATTTTGGTATCATCCGCAAAGAGGCAAACCTTACCCGACAGCCCTTCCGCTATATCACTAACAAAGATGTTAAAAAGATTTGGACCAAGGACAGATCCCTGGGGCACACCACTGGTAACATCCTTCTCCTCAGAGTGAGCTCCATTTACTTGTACTCTTTGTCGCCTCCCACCCAACCAATTTCTAACCCAAGCAGTAACTTTAGGGTCCATCCCTAGGGTGCTCAGTTTGTTTATAAGTCGCCTGTGAGGAACAGTGTCAAAGGCTTTACGGAAAACTAAATACACCACATCTAGAGCTCTCCCTCGGTCCAACTCCCTGGTCACCCAGTCAAAAAAATCAATCAGATTTGTCTGACAAGACCTGCCTCTGGTGAATCCATGCTGCCTCGGATCCTGTAATCCGCTGGACTCCAGAAACCTCACTATTTTCTCTTTCAGCAGCGTTTCCAATAATTTACTCACCACCGAAGTTAAACTAACCGGCCTGTAGTTTTCAACCACATCCTTACTTCCGCTTTTGTGTAAAGGCACCACATGAGCCTCTCTCCAGTCCTTTGGCACCACTCCTGACTCCAACGAGGCATTGAAAAGGTCAGTCAGTGGAGCTGCTAGAACGTCCCCAAGTTCCCTCAGTATTCTAGGGTGTATCCCATCCGGTCCCATCGCTTTGTCTACTTTAAGTTGAGCTAGTTTCTCACGAACACAGTCTTCTGAAAATAGTTCAAGATGTCCCTCGCTTCTGTTCTTATTTGTGGGTGTTTTCTGAGGTCCTGCTCCTGGTTCTTCATCTGTGAACACAGAACAAAAATATTTGTTAAGCAATTCCGCTTTATCCTTATCAGCTTCTACATATTCCCCCCCTGCACCCTTGAGTCTGACAATACCACTTTTGCTCTTCCTCTTCTCACTAATATATCTGAAAAATGTCTTATCCCCCCATTTTATTGCATTGGCTATTTCCTCCTCCTTTTGAATCTTTGCCTTCTTGACTACTTTGCTAGCTTCTCTAAGTTTTTCCAAATACAGATGCTTGTCTTCTGCTCTCTGTGATCTCTTGTATTTCATGAAGTCAGGAAAGCAAAGATATAAATGGAAGAAAAAACAGCCAATGCAGTAAAATGGGGGGACAAGACATTATATAGATATGTTAGTGAGAGGAGGAAATGCAAAAGTGGTATTGTCAGACTCAAGGATTAAGGGGGGGGGGGGGGATATGTAGAAGCTGATGAGGATGATGAGGATAAAATGAAATTGCTTAACAAATATTTTTGTACTGTGTTCACAGATGAAGGGCCAGGAGTAGAACCACAGAAAAAAAATAGGAACAGAAGTGAAGGAAATCTTGAACAATTTTCAGAAGACTGTGTTCGTGAGGAATTAGCTAAACTAAAAGTAGTCAAAGCAATGGGGCCCAGATGGGATACACCGAAGAGTATTGGAGGAACTTGGGGAACATCTAGTGGCTCCACTGTCTGACCTTTTCAATGCTTCTTTAGAGTCGAGAGTGGAACCAGAGGACTGGAGAAGAGCGCATGTGGGGGCGATTTTTGATGCTATCTGTTTAGCCCTTTGCCCTCGCCTATCTTTCAGGCACAGGGCCTAAGCGGGTAGCATCAATAATTGCTGCTACTTGCTTAGCCCTTTCCTCCATCCTGGAATACCCCCAACACGCCCCGATGCTAACTACATAGTCTACCAATCCACTGATAGTCATGTGGATATTATTGGCGAAGAAGAGCAGAATCGTCTTCCACAGTCAGGTTTCAGAGATGCACACCAAATCCCAGCCATGCTCGAAGACCTCCTCAGAAAGCAGCTCCACTTTATTGCATTTAGAGTGTGCATTAAACATCGCTACTGTCAAGGTCCTATCCACATTATGGGGGCCAATGGCGGCAATCACTATTGTAACTCCCTTAAACATGGAGGCTGCCACTGCTGCCTCCATAGCCTAGAGACTCCATTTATACTATATCCATGAATTACAAGGATCCCTTCCACTAAAGGGAGAGGGACAAAACAGCAAGTGGCCCAAGGCCTGCAACATCCCCTGGTGGACACCCATCCATCACCCCTCAGCTGACCCATTACAACTAGAATATGCATCCTGCCTCATACCCCAACCCTACCCTTCAATCACTTCCCTCTTCCCAAACGCACCCCACAACCACCCAACACAAATAATAAAAACCACCCAACCAATATAGCTCCTAATAAAAACAAACAGCAAACTTTTATCAGTGCTCCACATGTAACCAACACAGCCCCCCCCCCCACTCAGCCATCCATCAGCCGCACTACAGGAAACATGCCCTTTTGTAGTGCCCTTTCAATGTGACTTTAAATCTAGATTCAATGCCATACTGTGATGACATCATTGGGGAGCACAGAGCTCACTGCGCCCCACCGAACCAGCAGCTAAAAACAAAATGCAGAGTGCAGAAAATCAATATGCACACAGATCCTTGTGATCCCCAACATGTTGCTTCAGAATCAGGTAAACTTAGCAGTCCTGATGCCAGTCCTTGCTTTAAATCTACAGTCAGTGTTACGCTGTTACCAGTTCCTTTCACACTAACCCACCAGGGATGATTAGTAGTCAGGGGGCTCCTCATTTTATTAAATTTCAGCCCCTTTAAAGATGGCTGTCCCAGGATAATACCTACCATTTGGCATTACTACATTTGGGAACACGCACTATTCCCAGTCGCAGTGACATAGATTAAAAATTATGCTGTGATGTACTAAACTGCAGTACTCAGCTACTTTAGTTTTGCATATCCTGAAGTAATTTTTCAGTGCACTCTAGTAAGCTAGGGCCCGATTTTCAACGACATCTAATCGCACTAAAGTGGAGCTGCTTTCTGATGAGGTCTTCGAGCATGGCTGGGATTTGGTGTGCATCTCTGAAACCTGCCTGTGGAAGACGATTCTGCTCTTCTTCGCCAATAATATCCACATGACTATCAGTGGATTGGTCTATATTGGAGAGCTTAATGGGGCTGGGGTGGGGGCTTGGGGTTATATTTAAAATAGACTTAGGATGGGCTCAGTCTCCCATGCAGAGCCTTATAGGTGTGAAATGCCTTCTGGTGCAACAAGCTAGTAATCGTAGCTTGGCCTTCTTTTGGTTTATAGGGCCCCAGGCTACGTGTCCCCTCAAATGGCTAATGTGCTAGTCTTTACAGGGGAGGTCACTATGGATTATTAAAAATGTATTAATTATGGGAGACTTTAATATTAATCATGAGATTTTCTATCACTCTTTCAAATGTGGCTTTAGGGACAGTATGTCAGATTTATTTATTTATTTATTTATTTTTAAAACCTTTATATACCGCCATATGCAAACTACATTTAAGGTGGTGTAGAATACATAAAAGGTCATCAGATATGGAGGCTTCGTCAGCTTGGTCTGGGAGAAACTCACTTGGGGGAGGGGTCACACATGGATCTGGTTTTCCTGAAGTGGGAGGATGATGGGGTAGTGCTGTGTAGGTTTTATGGTCAGATGATATGGTGATCTCTTTCCATCTGACTCTAACCTCATTAGTTTGTCCAACAATTTACAGTTATTATTATTATCATTGTTAAAAAATTTCTGTACTGCCCTAGGCTGGGTAGCACCAGAGCGGTGTACATCCATTAAAATAAACCAAAAATATAAAAGAATGCCAATTTAAAGAAGAAAGTGACAGAAAGGAACAGCAAATAACAAGCAATAGTGGTGAACTCCACTGTAGGCCAATCAGTCCCTAAAAACATTCTTTAAAAAATGAGCTTCAAGAGCATCTTGAATTTCTTATAGAAAGGCTCATTGGGTATGTGAGATGGGAGGTAATTCCACAGGGATGGGGCCAAAAAATAAAATGCCGCATAATGAGATGCTCCATACAGGCAACAAAGGCAGGCGGACTAACTAGAAGATCTGCATTCTGAAAACTCAGTGTCTGGGTTGGGATTATAGGGAGTTCATAATGTGGAAAGATCGAACAAAAGATCAGTGTAAAATACCTTATTAGCAAACATAATACTTCGAAGTGAAATCTGTATGAAAGGGGGAGCCAACGATAACGGGCAAACAAGGGGGAGACATGATCATGTCTTGAAGCATTGGCTACTAAATGGATTGCAGTATTCTGTATCATTGGTAATTTTTTAAAAGTTGTAGACCAGAGACTATAGTAGATAGTTACAATAGTTGAGGTGGGACATGACGAGGGCATGGATAAGAGTGCATATGACGTTGACAGAGAGAAATAGTTCAACAGATCGAATTCTACATAATGGGAAAAATGAGGTCAATACTGTGGCAGCAACTTGCTGGTTGAATGACAACTGATTATCGAAAATAATGTCTAGGTGAGTAAGAGAACTATTCAGGGGAACAGTGATACCTTTAATTTTAGAACTCACTACAGGTGCCCTTTGTAGCCAGTTGGAATGGAGAAGTACCAAAACGGATATTTCATCTCAGGAGGTCCTTGCCATACCAGCTTGGCTCAGGGGGTGAAGAACATGGTCTCCCATTGGAACTCGGGGTTAAGAGAAATGTATGATCAATTGGTACTGGTGCGGAGAGTTAAGATGGCCACTGGCTGTTTCGGGTCCACCCCTTGGTATACACCAACACTTAGGACTTGGAAGCAGGATTTCCAAGACACTGAGTAGCGATTGACTTGGAAGCAGAAGGTTACTGAATACTGGCAAGCCTTATGAGAGGCTAAGAAGGTATATGAGTGGAGAAGTGGCCTAGTGGTTGGGGGCAAGGTACTTCAGGCCAGAAGGTCAGGGGTTCAAATCCCACTAGAGGACAGCAACCTTGGGCCGGAAGGACTGGGGTTTCTAGTCCCACAGGTGCTCCTTGTGGTCTTGGGCAAGCCACTTAAGCCTCCATAGCCCATGTTCCCTGTAAAATAGCTATCTCCAAGTTATAATGCCCTGTTCAATGTAATTTCAGTTTGTTCAATGTAACCCACACTGATACAGAATAGCACGGCATATAAGAGAATGTAAATAAATATTGGGAGGGACTTATTCAGTCTTCTCTATTCAGTTCTTGGATCTTTGTCCAGGTAGTTTAATCTTTGACTTTTCCCATTAATTCCCAATCTAGCCGTACTCTGTCTTGTAAGAACTTTGTCTCCTTTTTTCATCTTCCCTAACCATTGCTCTTGAGGCCATCGAGCAGTTGCAGTCTGAGTTTTGGGTAAGTTGGAATTGTATCAGAATTGGTCAGATTTCACCTCAGTTTCCCCTTCTGATATACACCAGTGGTTAGTCTCTATGAATAATATTCACGCCAATAAAAATTAATGCCCCTGACTTCTCCCCAATTATCGCCTGCTTCAACGCGATTACAGATTGGCTCCTATCCCAGAACCTGCGAATAAACTTCAAGAAAACGGAAGTCCTATTCGTAACCAGGAATAAGAAATTCTCCCCCCCTACAACTTTGAAGGTGAGAGATGCGGAACTACCATGTAAATCATCAATTCGCTACCTGGGAGTAACCATCGACCAAGAACTGACCTTCAAAGATCACATAAAGCAGACCGTTAAATCCATTTACTATAAATTAAGAACGCTGAAACCCTTAAGACCACTACTCGCCCCCAATGACTTCCGAACAGTCTTCCAAGCCCTTATAACACCTCATTTTGACTATGCCAATATCATCCTACATGGTCTACCCAAGAGCACCCTCAACCCACTCCAATTGGCGATGAACTCAGCAGCCCGCATCCTCTGCGGTACTTCCAGTAGAGACCACATCACCCCCATACTAACAGAGCTTCACTGGTTACCCCTACAAGCCAGGATAACTTACAAAGCACTTCTGCTATCCTTTAAAGCAATTAATCAAATAGCCCCACCTTCCCTCTCATCACTTATTATCAACACCCCCACGAACAGACTGAGAAGATCCGCAGCCGCCAATACTCTTGTCGTACCAAAGGAGTACACTAAATGTAACCAAACAACCAGAGACAAGGCCTTCACCTTATTCGCTCCAACTTGCTGGAATAATCTCCCTCCTCATATCCGATCAATAAAAGACCTCTCTCAATTTAGAAAGGCCCTCAAACACTACCTATTCTGTCATCATCTTTTAGGCCCTAACCCTACACCTCCTCCCCCCATCTCACAAATCACTCACACAGCCTCTGACATTCCAACAACATAGTCATAACAGAACACGACCTAGACGCTCTGCACACCCAAAGTTACGACCCAATTTAACTGTAAATTTCCAGAGGTAATATATCTTTCTGTATATAGCTTGTATATAGTTTACCATGTTGTCTCCAAGTTACTGACCCTGTTATAATGTAAGCAAAAGACCCTGTTATAATGTAAGCAAAGGACTGTTCTAATGCGAAATTTGTTATCTGTAAACCGCGCTGATACCAAAGAGCGCGGTATATAAAAACTGTAAAATAAATAAATAAATAAAATAAATAAATAAGACTACTTGTAAGTCAGTTCCCTGCCCTGTACTGTTGTTATAGATGTGGGGGAGAGGGGGGAAGAAATTGAGTCTTGGTTCTGTCAAATACTTAATGCTTCGCTGCAGGAAGGTGTTTTCTTGTGGTCTTGAAGCACACCTATCCTGAAAAATTCCTCCACTGATATTAGTGAAACCCTTCTAAAGGTGGATGTTTTAGAGTGTACTGAATAAAGTAGAATCAAAAATAAATGGTCACTGTATGCTGCTGAAGAGGTCAGATGAGGGCCAACATTAAAACAGCAGCCTGCAGTAACAGTCACTGGACCAGCAGAGCTGGAAAATAAACATTTAGGGGGATTAAGAATGGCTATGAAAGACCTAGACAAGATTCTCAAGAGCAGAGATGTCTCTCTCCATACAAAGATTCGACTTGTTCAAGCCATGGTATTTTCAATAACATCACATGGATGTGAAAGCTGGACAGTGAAAAAGATAGACATGATGAAAATTGATGCCTTTGAATTATGGTGCTGGCGGAAAATACTGTGTATACCATGGACTGCCCGAAGAACAAACCAGTCAGTACTAGAGGAGATCAAACCTAAGCTTTCTTTAGAAGCTCAGATGACAAGACTACGACTTTCATACTTTGGACACATCATGCAAAGAGCGATATCATTAGAGAAAGACATCATGCTTGGCAAGATAGAAGGTCAACGCAAAAGAGGAAGGCCAAAAATGAGATGGATCGATACAATAATAGCAGCTACGGATACCAGTTTGTCAACAATGAGCCGCCTGACTGAAGACCAAACACAATTTAGGACAACTATCCAGAGGGTCGCCATGAGTCGACACCGACTCGACAGCACTTAACAACAACAACATGCAAATCACTGCCTGTGCTGAAGGAGCAAGTGTATTATTTGCTCACATTTATTTATATTATTAAGATTTTATTTTAAATCTATAAGGAATAATGTAGGGGAATAAAATGTACACATCAGACAGAGGGTGGAGAAGCAAATACTGGGGCTGATAAAGTGAGGGGTGGCCTAGTGGTTGGGGCAAGTTACCTAGGGCCAGGGGTTCAAATCCTGCTAGAGGACAGCAACCTTGGGCCAGAAGGACTGGGGTTTCTAGTTCCACAGGTGCTCCTTGTGACCTTGGGCAAGACACTTAACCCTCCATTGCCTCAGATACAAATCCAGATTGTGAGCCCTTTGGGGATAAGAGAAAAATATACAGTACCTGAATGTACACAGCTTTGATCACTAGAAAAAGCAGTATATAAGCCTAGTTATTTAAAATAATTGCTCACCCTAAGAGAAATGGTATCAGATAAACAGGTGCTGGTACTAAAAAGCCCTGTGGATAAAAAGAAAAAGAGCTTGAGGAGAGATGGAGTTTAGGGTTTAGAGGATGTTAGGATTCTTAATCTAAAAGAGTTTCCCCTCCTGAAGATGGTACTGGATGAGGAGGCTGTTTCCTCTTGCAATTTTTCACAATCCTCTTGAGTTTTAACAACTTTGGGGTTTGTTTACTAAAATCAATGGGGCCGCAGCACGGAGTCCACTACCACCGTTTAATAAACAAACCCCTTTGAATAATTTTGTGTCATCTGCAAATATGACTATCTCACTTGTTTCTTTGAGCATTTCATCATCCATTTGTTCATTCTGGCCAGGTGGTCGGTAGTACACCCCAACTGCCATTGTTTTCCCCTTTTCACATGGAATTTCTATCCCTAGAGATTCTATCGTGTATTTTGTTTCCTGCAACATTTTAATCCTGTGTGACTCAATGCCCTCTCTAACACAGAGCGCAACCCCTCCACCAATTTAATCTACTCTTATCATTGTGATTTAATTTGTACCCAGGTATTACAATGTCCCACTGTTGTCCTCTTTCCACCAAGTCTCTGAGATACCAATCATATCTAGTCTATCATTTAGTGCTATATATTCTAACTCTCCCATCTTAATTTTTAAACTTCTATCATTTGCATGCAAGCATTTTAGAGGTCGTATTATTTTCATATTATTCTGGTTATCGGTAGGCAGGGAATCTTTAAGCTCTGTGTGCTTTGTACTCAAGTGCATTTAGGTTACTTTTGTTTTAATTGGAACCTCCCTATTGATATGCCCTAACTTCAATCTTTTGCTAGTATCCTTCACGGATACATCATTTTGAACATTCTGCTCTTGGCGACTGTCGGCATATCAGTTTAAAAGCTGCTCTATCTCCTTTTTAAAGGTTAATTCCAGCAGCCTAGTTCCATCCTGGTTATGGTGGAGCCCATCCCTTCAGAAAAACCCTTCTTTCCCCAGAATGTTCCCCAGTTCCTAACAAATTCCAAACCCTCTTCTTTGCACCATCATCTCATCCACGCATTGAGACTCCGGAGCTCTGCCTCCCTTTTGGGTCCTGAAATGGGAAGCATTTCAGAGAATGCTACCCTGGAATTTCTGGATTTCAACTTCCTACCTAAAAGCCTAAATTTGGCCTCCAGAACGTCTGTAGCATACTTTCCTATTGGTACCAACATGTACCACACTTTCATTGGTACCAACATGTACCAAGATAGCAGACTCCTCCTCAGTGCTATCTAACACCTTGTCTAGGTGGCGCGTGAGGTCTGCTACTTTCTCACCAGGCAAGCATGTTACCAGGCAATACTCACGTCCACCAGCCACCCAGCATCTTTTCCTTGAGGAGGAGTCACCTTTTCTCAATGACATCCAATAATTTAGCTTGATCCTGAATTCTCAAGTCTTGTGTCTGAAGGTGCGATGCTGCTTCAGATAATTGACTGAACAAGGAATATCTCTGTTTTTTTAAAAGGCGATTTCAAAACCATAACAGCTTTCCATATATCCTCCTGTAGTCCCTCTTCTGGGGTACTTGGCAAATGCAGAGAGCTTGCACTGATCCAGGTTCCAACTCTCCTGAAGTACTGAAGAAACCTGAAGGAGGGGGGCGGGGATAATCCACTTCAAGTCACAAGGTGCACTGCTTCTAGCTAAAGGAGGCACTCCGGACATGGGAATGCCAATGGGAAATGCTCCTTTTCAGTATACGAGGGTATAGCATTTGCATAGCACAAAGGAGTACAGGGGTAGCTTTTCTCTTCCATGACACCCTTCTTACGTTTCCCTCTGGACGCTGGGATCCATCTGACTTTTATAGGGCTACCTCAGTCCGGAGGAATCTTTTGACTTTCATGCCTCAAAGCTTGAATTCCTCCTCTGAAATTGGTTTTCTTCTCTCTGCCTCAACCCTCATGATTCCAGGGAAAGCACTCTTTTCCAGTTTACGGAGAAGGGCCAATCTAATAAAAGGTGGGCGGCTTAGTCTGGGTTCTGTGCAGAATTTTAGGCATTAGAATTGCCACCCTATACAGAAAGAAGTCTAACACACCAAGCTGGGTGCAAAGACTTGCGTAGACATCATGGCACTGATTATTTAAATCTACTGGTAATGAAGGTATCAGCTATTAACCCCAGATGCACAGAAGTACACAGAAGACCTGATGGATGAATGCACAGTTTTCTAACACTGGGGCTTTAGAACATGGTCTGAGAAGGAGTGAAAAGTCGGCTTGCTCTTCCGCGGCTAGGGTTAGTGAGGATTTCATGCCTGTTTCTTCTTTTTTGTGCGAGCACGAATTACTACATCAACTTTTTTCTTGTTTTATTAAAGGGGTTGAGCAGCTGAGGTGATCACTTCGCCAAATGCAGGATTAAGGGTGAAGTGTTATAGCTGTAAAATGATGGGCAGTATGCTGAACCATAGAAATTTACGATACCTTTATTGAGCAGAATATACCCTTCAGATACCCTTATTAATGTGGTGCTGCTCCAGAGTCCAGTACAATCTCTGCGCAAAATGCTGATTCTGCTACTAATTGATGCCCAGTGTACACATGTCCAAGGCAATCAACGTATTCTCCCGTGATTGTACATATTTTTTGCACAAAACTTATTTGCATATACTTTTTAAATGTGTGTATTAGGGAAATGTGCACCAAGCTTCGGTGCACAGCTCTAATGCATGGCTGATTATGTCGGCCTCAGAGACAGCTTAGTGGACAGTGAGCAGCACCTCAGGAAGACTCTGCTGACAAGCCTTCTGCTTCTACAGACATTTCTTAGTCTCATTGACTGGTGATCTCGGAGACCTGGCCTGTGGACTGCAGTCTTCCTAAAACTACAATCTCTGGGGAAGAGACAGTAAATGAAACATAGAAACATGATGACAGAAAAAGACCACATGGCCTATCTAGTCTGTCCTTACAGTCTGTCCTTAAATGCCTCCTGGTCCTTCTTTCCCCTCTGACTCCTGCAAAAAAAAACTATTCTAAACTTCTTATGGTTATTCCAACTCATTTCTCAAACTCTACCACTATGGTTATTCTTACTTACGAGTAAGAGGCCAAAATGGTTCAGTGCACACTACACTATCCTTTTCTCTCTCTCCAGCTTCCATATGCGACACAGTGGGGAAGCCCAGGCCTGTAGGACTCAGGCTTAAGAGGAACACACTGCAGAAAACTTTCAAGTGCTATCCTCGAAGAATCACCATCTTGACTAATTCTGGTTGGAGGCTTTAGATTCCTCCTCATACTCATCGTATGTAACTTCAGCGGCCATTAATACCATGGGAGATTCACTACCCGGTGCTCTCTTCTCAGTGAACCAGTCAGCAATGTTGGCTTCACCATAGGTTTCTGGTGGCATGCCCCTGCACTTCCCTACATCCCTTCAGTTCTGGAGCCTGTTGGTTCTGGAGAAGATAAAGAGACCTACAGTTGGAAATCACAGCACCAAGTGATACAGGAAGCACTCATGAACCTCAGGATTCAGAGAGCTCTCCAAGCCCAGAGAAGACGTTTGTATCTTGTCTCCATTAAACCACTCCAAAGGTGCATCAGGGCTGAGCTGGAAATCAGTGGGAAAGTGGAACCAACACAATCCATCAAACTAGAATCCAGAGTCCGCTGCTTTGAAGAATAAACGCAGTGTTACAAATGTTAATGCTGATGTCATCAGGGACCTGGCCTTTCACCATCAGGACAAGTAAACTAAGCAACTTAAGTAACTGGTGAAAGACAGAGTTCCTCAAGCATGTTACAACAGATTTGTGGTCATCATAAATTCCCCCCCGATATATGAATATATTGACTATTTCCCTTCTTTTCTTCAATGACTATATTTTGAGTGTCTTAAGCCTGTCTTTGTAGAGTATATGTTCTACTTTATATTTCTATTTAATTTAATTAAATTCACAACGTTGTCCTGCTTTCTCTGCAAGAAGGACTTACAGAGCGGCTTAGAAATTTTGATACTATACAGTACATTCAGGCACTGTGGGTACTTTTCTATCCCTTGGAGGGCTCACAATCTAATTTTGTACCTGATGCAACAGATGGTTAAGTGGCTTGCAAGCATGCTCTACTAGGGGTTCCCTAGTCCTGCCCCTTTGCAGGGGGACGTCAGTAATAAGAGTCTATAAGAGGAGAAGCCCACAGAGAAGGACTGTCACTGGTTTTACAGGGGGAACTGGTGCGCAAATCAGAGTCACAAAGCATCAGACAGCGGCTGTCAGTGCTCTCCCCCTGTGCTCGAATCTCTGCAGGCTTTCAAACATGTTCTACTGAGGGATTCCCTAAACCTGCCCCTTGCTGGAGGACATCACTAACAAGGGCTCATACCACCCTACAAGAGGGCAGGCCTCTTCCAACAGTGCGCCCCACCAAAGGGCTAGACCAAAGAGCCTGTTGTATGGCCCTCAGGGGCAGCTCAAGACATTCTGCTGCTTGAGGCAAGAGATTAACTGATGCCCCCCCACCCCCACCCCACAGCCAAAATGGAAAAGCTTCCACAGAGCTCTAGTCAGGGAACAGGAGGTCCCCTCACTCAGAACGCCAGTCAGGTGGTTGCCTCAGGAATAAAGAACAAAGCTGAAAAGAAACCCTATTCAGAGTGGAATAGAAATACAAAAAATTGAACTCTGAAAACAAAACTAGAAAAAAGGAATAAAGAAAGCAATATATTCCCAGGCTATATAATATTTGTTTTTAAGCTTTGCAATGATGTTTATATGCAGCAAAACTTGTAGCAGTTTAATTATGTAGCCTGGAAATCTAATATAAAACATATCGACTCCTAACTCTACACACTGGACCGCCATGGTATTTAATATAAATATATATTCTGCAAAAGACAAAGGAGATTCCACACCAAGGAGCAAAAAAACAAAACAAAACAGTGAGGACCATGGTGCAGTTTATAGCATCAAAATATTTTAACTAATTTTATTTTTGTGTTTTAAATTGTGATATGGTTCTTGCTTTTTCTTTTTGAACATATAATTTGCATCCAAAGAAATCCTTTTCCCAGCAATGGATGCAGAGCAGAACTAGGACATTTCCCCCAGAACTCAACATACCAAAAACATTTTCTGATTTTATGTTGTCTCTGTAACAGCAATATCAATTCTCACAAGCACTGGGCATATTGTGAAGTAATACAAAACCCATGGAAAAAATCTATTAATACCTCACTCGATCCCACTGATTTAGCAGCCTCACCCATTCATCGCAGGGATACAGGGCACCGCGGGAGCAGCGTTGGCACAAAGAAAGGCCCCCTAGAACAAACACGGCCTGAATCCCCAACCCACATGCAGCATCACTAAGCACCAGAGCTTCAGAGGCATTTCAACCACAGCATTCCAGATGTGCCCGCATCAGTGGGCCCACACTGAAGGGCCCTTAGACATGGCCCTTGAAGTGGACTGCAGGAAAAATGCCACCAAACAACTTCCAAGTGCAATGTAAGCGAAATACAAAGAGAACCAAACAGCCCCGGACGAGAACACAACACAAGGAGCAGAAACAAAGCCATAGACTCATGGTACCGCGACACAGAACTACAAATACACTTATTGAAACCATGCTATTTACTCATAGCCTCCTCATAGCACTACTGCTGCTACACCTGCTGCTAGCACACAGTGGAGCTACGTCTTCGCAGACAGCAACCTCAACGATACCAATAATCCAAGGAAGTAAAACTAAACCAACATGGCATAAACCCTATTAAAGAACAAAAAAAAAAGACCTCCAAGACTCACACAAATGAAACTCGCCCTACCACATAAGAAGGCTCAGCAGAATACATACCAAAACCATCCCATAAGATGGGCGCTAATAAATGCAACAAGGTACACACCAGAACTGACTACATAAATGACCATCGCATAATGTGTGTGATTGTATCCTGGCTAACAGACACTGACAACATCATCCTAAACCAGCTTATCACCTTAACTCACACCACCCACAACTGCCCAAGAATATAAAAATGGGGTGGAGCAGTACTAATACTAGCAAAACCAACCTAAAATTCAATACAATCTCCATTAACAATACAGATGGGAGCAACACTAGAACAACTGCAAACAAGCACCTCACAATCTGTCTAACATACAGAGCCCCAAACACCAGAGTAGACGAGCTATCAGCCATCTTGGAAACTGTTTGCACATATGCAACACCACATAAACCCCTCATAACACTAGGATACCTAAACCTAACATTGACATCCTCCAAAGAAACCATCTCCTTACTAAACACATGGAGACCCTACAATATACACAGTTGACTAAAATCTCAACACACAATAAGGGGAGGGCTCTGGATCTCATCTTTGTCCCCAACCACATGTTGAATCACAACATCACAACCTGCCCCACAGCCTCACCAACACCTTGGCCAGACCAATACATGATAACATTCAAACTCAAACTATGCACAAAGTTAGAAAATAAAGAAGACACACCAAATGTACACTGAAGATTCAAACACGTCGAAAAAGAACTCTTCCTAAAAGAAGTGAAACCATGCCTTGATCTGGACACGATGGACCTGGAAGCCATTATCAAAAACTGGAATGACACAAAAGCCACTGCAGCAGTAGCAATACATACAGAAACATCTAGTAACAGAAAACACTTCACACCATGGTACTCTTCCAAAATCAAAGAATTAAAGAGAACACTAAGACATATTGAATGCAAATGGAGACATTCTGGAAGCCTCGCTGCAGTACTCTTCCCTCTTGATATTGGGCGATTTCAATGTACATGTGGACTCCCCTTCCTCAGCTAGGGATCTTTCCTTTCTTACTTTTTTGTCTGATCTGTCTCTTCAGCAGTTCATTTCTTTTCCTACCCATACTGCAGGGCATTCCCTCGACCTTATTATCACTTCTGCTTTCTCCTCTGCTCCTCCTTCTTCCCTTTCCTCCTTCCCTCTTCCCTGGTCCGACCACTTCTGCCTTCTTTTTTCCCTCCCTGTCCCCTCTTCTCCATCAGCCCACCCTTGCAATCCCCTGGTAGCACTTCAGCCCAACCGCTACTTACCCGTGAGATCTCCTCTGACACCCTATCTCAATTCCCCCCTCCACCTCTCTATTCCCAGATGATTTTGGATCTCTTCCTATTGACACCCAGGCACATCTTTGGCTCTCCTCTCTTTCCTCTGCCTTGGATAGTGTTGCTCCCCTTCGTCCCCGTCTGCCTTCTCGACGTTATCCGCATCACCCCTGGTACCATTCTGGTCTTCTTTTACATCGGAAATATCTTTGACGAGCCGAGCGTCTCTGGCGTGCTCACCCATCTCCATCTTCCTTGCAGTCCTTCCGCTTATGTCACAGACACTACCATTTCCTCCTTCACTCCGCTAAACGCGACTACTACTCTAGACTTATTTCCTCCTCTTCCAACTCCTCTCGTCAATTGCATACTGTTCTCTGCACTCTCACCGCATCTCACTCATCTTTTCCTTCTCCCTCTTCCTCATCCTCTGCTCCCCCTGATCCCTTGGCACTTGCCTCTTTCTTTATCACTAAGGTTCACAATCTCCGCCAGTCTTTTTCCTCATGCCCTTCACCTCTTTCCCCTCCCCCTACGACTTCTCCCTCCCCTTCCTCCCCTACCTCCCCCTCCCCTGTATTGTCACATTCCTGGTCCTCTTTTGAGCCAATCTCCTCAGCCACCCTACATGAGACCTTTCTCTCCACCCGTAAAACAACTTGTTCTGCGGACCCCATTCCTTCGCGTTGGCTATTGGAGCCTTCACTGCTCCTGTCTCCCTTCATACTTGCTCTCTTTAACTCTAGTCTGTCTTCCGGTATCTTTCCTACTCCTTGGAAGCATGTTGTTGTCCGTCCCATTCAGAAATCATACACTTCCGACCCTACTATCCTCTCTAATTGGCGCCCTATCTCTAACCTCTGTTTTCTCTCAAAGCTTCTTGAAAAACTTGTCTTTCACCAACTCTCCTCCCACCTCGAATCCTCTCTTACCCTCCATCCTCGGCAATCCGGTTTCCGCTCTGGCCACAGCACAGAATCTATTCTTCTCTCCCTTCTTAATGAACTCCACTATGCGCACGATCATGGACTTATTTCTCTTGTTGTTTCTCTTGATCTTTCTGCAGCTTTTGACTTGGTGGATCATCGCACCCTTCTTGCTCATCTTCACGACGCTGGTGTTTCAGGTACATAAACATAAACCAAGAAAATCAATAGAAATACAAAAACAAGCAACAAGAATACAATGATCTATTAAGCAAATACAAAAGCATATACCACACCAACCTCATAATGAGCTCTCTGAACAAACCCAGAGAAGACTTTGAAATAACGCTCTCACTCACAAGAGATCCTACACAGAAGAGAGAGGGAGTCAAGGACAGAGCAGCATAAAATCAACTATTTGTGTTTGGTGAATTTCTGTACATCTCTTAGGAGGAAAGAATATAGTTCCCTCCCCAAGTCTTGCTGGGTACCTTCACGTGGTGACCCCGTTGTACAAAATCTATACTAAATCCCAGCTAGATGACACTACAATTGAAGTATGTTACGAAAGAAAAAGAAAAATACATGCTGACCGCATGCCACCCAGAATAAAAAGGTGCCCACTCGTAGCCTTCGTATTAGGGCTAACGATAATGGTGGCGATAGTGCAAACACTGCAGAGGTGGGTAACATCTCAGCCATGGATAAAGGCCATTGTGAGCGTGTTCATAGGCCCATTGTGGTAGGAGATAACCTTTTCATGAATTTCTGTGGTTTAAGAAGATTAACTATGGTGAAGTGGACTTCTGCAGATAAAAAGGAGGTAATGTACTGCTAGACCTGGCTTAGAGGTGAGGTTCATGATTGTCATAGCATGTGCAAAACTAAATAGCAAATACAAAAAAAAGCTACAATAGGTGTAAACCAATATTATAACAGCAGCAATCACCTGTGTATAATCTCCCAATATAAATTCTAACTTATAGTCTTATGTGTTATTACAATTATGGCTTCCACCATTAAATTTAAAATTGCTTCCGAATCAAGATGTTTTCTGAGTTTGAGATAGACCTCATTTTATTTATTTATACTGGAAAAACTATTTAAAAATAAATATAAATATTTAAAAAATAACATAAGTAAATAACACAAGATTTGGAGGGGGTTTTCTGACCAGTGAGGATTTATGCCCTTGATTTGCAAAATGGATCTAGTTTTGGACCCAAGGGACACAATGAGGTCTTTCCACTTCTTGTCTAATTATAAGCAACTTGTCCAGAAGCAATTTTGAATTTTATGTGCAAAACTAACCCTTTTGGGGGAACTGCCTGTGTAAGAAAGACAACTTCAAAATAAACCCACAGGAGATGGCAAACCTCTTAGAAATGGGGGTACCAAAGGAGAGCAACTGGTACCTGCACACTAGATAAGGAACTAACCAAGCAGGTACACAAGGACTGATGACAATTCAATAGGTGAAGAATCTCTTTAATTATAATGCCCCGACACGTTTTGGCTAAAAAGCCTTCTTCAGGGGGTCTTTAAAAAGAGCACACCTCAAAAAGATAATAACAATTATGAACATGTAAATACATAAATTGATTAATTAAACATACCTTTAATTAAGACATTAATCATAAATATCAAAAAACAATAATCATAAATATCTAAAAGACAAATATAACATATAGAGGATATAGATCCATTAGTTAAAATTATGATCAAAGAATCATAAGAATGATAAATGATGATAAAAATATATGAGAATATTACTGTAAACATAAATATTAGAACTACATATAAAAAGGATAAGAGCATATAATAAAAAAAGGATAAGAGCATATAATAATGAAATATGAACTACAAAAAGAGAGATGAGGAGGACACATACAGGCAAAAAATAAATAAAAAGTACCTTAAATCTGTCACGTGGTACACTAAAAACTAGAAACAAACAATTAAAAGAAAAAATGATTAAACACCTAACCAAACGTAAATTGACTGAATTAAATATGTGGCAATAAATATGTGGCAATGCCATTACAGATTCCAAATTATAGAGACCACAAAATCAAAAATAAAACTTAGGGGTCTGTTTACTAAAGGCCGGTGTTGTGCGGTCCGCGGTACCGAGCGGGTGCCGTATAAGGAGTGGGCGTTCCGTCGTGAAGAACAGAAGCTGTGATTGACAGATGCGCTAAGGTGCGCGGCGCCCGTGTGGTTAGTGCCCTGTGACATTACGGCGTTTGATCTGTGCACATAGATCACACTGCTCACGGTTTTTGGGCTTCCACTATTGTGCTGCACATTGCTGACGGAAACGGTTTCTTTTCCCTGCACAGCACCTCTAACGCGAGTGTTTCACTGGCGGTAAATTTCTTTGCAGATTCGGGCACGCTCCTGTGCGGCGAGTCTCTCCCCTCCCACATTCCGCCCACTGACCCCGTCTCTCCGCCCCTAGGGGGCCTTCCTCCGCCCTCATTTCACCTTGGCACGCCTCTTTCGCACATTACCGCCCCGCAAATGTGCGCGTTGTCGGCGCACGCTTGCGGGACCCGTTAATGTGCCGCGCACTCGTACGGGGCGCTTAAGAGCACTTAAATACATCTTTTAGAGCGCTCATGTGCGCCCCGTACAAGTGCGCCGTTTAGTAAACAGACCCCTTATTGTGCTCAAGATAAAAGTAACTTATATAATGTTATTTCTAAAAGATCAGCGTCATCTATATGCAAGCTTTTCTCTTTTCTACATACTTTGTCAAGTATACAATGGTTTTTAAACAGACATCATTTTTTGACATTATCAGCATTCATGTTTATAAACGGTTGTTATTTATAACAGCACAAAGCGTTTTTGAGGTCCTGTAACGTTTTGCACTCATAGGCTACTCTTTTGCAAAAATCCCTTTTTGATAATTCTCCTTTCAAAACATCCATTTTTTAATATCACCCTTTTTAATTTATGGAATATATCAAGGTCCTATCGTGATTTTTAAGGTATCTCTGATGCATTTGCATAATAGCACTTTGTTCTGAACCTTGCAGTTTTAAAATTTTTATTTTTTGGTTTAGATTTTTATTTTAATCCCCCCTCCTTCCCCCTCTTCCCCCCCTTTCCCTTCTTCCCCCCTTTCCTTCCCTCTCCTCTCCTTCTCCTTCCCTTTCCTTCCCCCTTCCTCCTTTTCCTCCCCCTCCCTCTTTCTTTTCTCTCCTCTCTCCTCCCCTCCCACCCTTTTTCCTTTCCCTCCCACTCCCCCTCCCTTCCCCCCTTCCCCCTCCCCCTTCTTCCCCTTCCTTTCCTTCCCCCCTCCTTCCTCTCATCCCCTCCCCCTCCTCCCTTACCTCTCCTTTACCCTCCCTTTTCTTTCTTCCCCTCCTACCCTTTCCCCTTCCCTCCCTTCCCCCCTTCCCCCTCCCCTCTCCTCCTCCCCCTCTTTCCCCCTTTCTTCCCCCTTCCCCCCTCCTTCTCCCTCCCTTTTCCTTCCCCCCTCTTCAATCCCCTTCCCCTTTCCTATAGATTTTCATAATTCTTTATACCCTTTCATTTACTTAATTATTTGTAATTCTTTGCACTGCCTGCCTGGTCCTTATGACCTTTGACCTATAAGAGCGGGAAAACGCTAGTACTTCTGGGAAGGTGAAACACAGTAAGCTTCACTTCTCCATTGCGAGCAGTATAGCAGTGCAGTGCGCATTGAACGGTGAGCTCTTCTCTTTTCTACATACTTTGTCAAGTATACAATGGTTTTTAAACAAACATCATCTTTTTGACATTATCAGCATTCATGTTTATAAACGGTTGTTATTTATAACAGCACAAAGCGTTTTTGAGGACCTGTAACATTTTGCACTTATAGAAAGGCTACTCTTTTGAAAAAATTCCCTTTTTGATAATTCTCCTTTCAAAACATCCATTTTTTGATATCGCTCCTTTTAATTTATGGAATATATCAAGGTCCTATCGTGATTTTTAAGGTATCTCTGATGCATTTGCAAAATAGCACTTTGTTCTGAACCTTGCAGTTTTAAAATTTTTATTTTTTGATTTAGATTTTGATTTCAAGCGCTCTATACCTTTGAAAAACCATCTGCTAGATACATGTGATCTGTTCATCATTTTTAACATTGCTTTTAAGATACATTTTTATTTTGTAAGATATGAATAAAGGCGCGGGCAGGGTCCCGGCGCCTGCTCGTAACCGGGTGCTCTGCCCGGCGCGGGACCCTGCCTGTGCATGGAGGGAGGTGATTGGGTGCCACGGGGAGCCGTGCACGCAGCGCGGGATTTAAACTGATTGGCTCCGCTCGGGAAGCAGAGCGAGCGGAGCCAATCAGGGCGCAGGCTGCCATGTGCTCTGGTGTGCGCGGTGCTAGCCAGGGCACAGGCAGTTCGGCGGGAGGCTCGGCGGCCCACCCGCCCGCCCAGCCTTTGCGATGCGGGGCTGGTGTTGGGGTGTCGCAACTGGGGGGGGTTAAGGCGGGATCCCGGAGGTTTCCGGGGTCCGGAGCCTTAGGCGACTCGGGACGGGGGCGGGGTGCCCTTGACCCGGACTACCCCTGGAAGACTTTTGCTAGTAATATGGCGAAGTCAGATAGGGGTGGTCGGAACGTCGCCGGTGGTGTGACCATGGCTGCAGCGGAGGCGAGGTCGCTTTGCTAGTAGCATGGCTGGTGACGCAGCGCTCCGCTGCGGGGGGGGGGGGCAGAAGATTGTTGAAGCATTGTTCTTGTTATGGTTTGGATATTATTGGAAATAAAGCTGCGACCAGTTTTCACCATGCTTGGCTCTTGGTGTAATTTCTAGGAAGGGCTAAGAGGAAGTTGTGGAAAGGTGGGGTAAGGGGCAGGGTGGGGGGGGGGGAGCAAGGTTGTATGCAAGAGGGGAGCGCCGTGTCTGGCTACCCGGTTACGCCTCTTGACATTATTAGCATTCATGCTTGAAAACTGCTTTTATTTATAACAGCAGACAGCGGTTTTGAGGTTATGTAATTTTTGTACCCAGAGTATCTCCTGTTTATTTGCTCCGTGGACGTTTTTTAGATTAAGCAACATGAAAGATACTTTTCTTGAAGGTATATCCTCGTTGGATAATTTGTTGCCTCTAAAAAAATGCCTCATTAGGATATATTTTAACAGCGTTTATTTGGAGACAATGCAGTCTCAGGAATTTCTTTCATATCTACCATCGGTGGTTTATTTTTGTTTTGCAAGTGCAATAATCGTTTTAGATGGTATAGGCTACCCTTTTCAAAAAAACCCTTTTTGATAATTTCCCTTTCAAAACAACCTCCTTTTTTTGAAAAATTTCCCTTTTCAGTTTTATGGAATATATTAGGGTCCTATCGTGATTTTTAAGGTATCCTTCATGCAATTGCAGAATAGCACTTTGTTCCTAATCCTGAATCTTTAGTTGTGCCTTCTATTTTAAGCGCTCTACACCTTTGAAAATCATTATTCTGGATATATATGATATGTTTATCATTTTTTAACATTGTTTTTAAGACAATCTTTTAGTATAACCTGAAATTATCTCAGCCGCGTGTTCTTTTCACCTGCCTCTAAGGGGTCTGTTTACTAAAGGCCGGTGTTGTGCGGTCCGCGGTACCGAGCGGGTGCCGTATAAGGAGTGGGCGTTCCGTCGTGAAGAACAGAAGCTGTGATTGACAGATGCGCTAAGGTGCGCGGCGCCCGTGTGGTTAGTGCCCTGTGACATTACGGCGTTTGATCTGTGCACATAGATCACACTGCTCACGGTTTTTGGGCTTCCACTATTGTGCTGCACATTGCTGACGGAAACGGTTTCTTTTCCCGGCACAGCACCTCTAACGCGAGTGTTTCACTGGCGGTAAAGTTCTTTGCAGATTCGGGCACGCTCCTGTGCGGCGAGTCTCTCCCCTCCCACATTCCGCCCACTGACCCCGTCTCTCCGCCCCTAGGGGGCCTTCCTCCGCCCTCATTTCGCCTTGGCACGCCTCTTTCGCACATTACCGCCCCGCAAATGTGCGCGTTGTCGGCGCACGCTTGCGGGACCCGTTAATGTGCCGCGCACTCGTACGGGGCGCTTAAGAGCACTTAAATACATCTTTTAGAGCGCTCATGTGCGCCCCGTACAAGTGCGCCGTTTAGTAAACAGACCCCTAAGTGTTTTACATCTTATCTTACATATACATGATGTTGATCTTTTAGAAGTAACATTATATAAGTTACTTTTATCTTGAGCACAATAAGTTTTATTTTTTGGTCTCTATAATTTGGAATCTGTAATGGCATTGCCACATATTTATCTTTACATTAATTCAGTCAATTTACGTTTGGTTAGGTGTTTAATCATTTTTTCTTTTAATTGTTTGTTTCTAGTTTTTAGTGTACCACGTGACAGATTTAAGGTACTTTTTATTTATTTTTTGCCTGTATCTGTCCTCCTCATCTCTCTTTTTGTGGTTCATATTTCATTATTATATGCTCTTATCCTTTTTTATTATATGCTCTTATCCTTTTTATATGTAGTTCTAATATTTATGTTTACAGTAATATTCTCATATATTTTTATCATCATTTATCATTCTTATGATTCTTTGATCATAATTTTAACTAATGGATCAATATCCTCTATATGTTATATTTGTCTTTTAGATATTTATGATTATTGTTTTTTGATATTTATGATTAATGTCTTAATTAAAGGTATGTTTAATTAATCAAATTATGTATTTACATGTTCATAATTGTTTGTTATTATCTTTTTGAGGTGTGCTCTTTTTAAAGAACCCCTGAAGAAGGCTTTTTAGCCGAAACACGTCGGGGCATTATAATTAAAGAGATTCTTCACCTATTGTATATTATTCCCCAGTTAACTCCTGTTTTTACTCCCTGTTACCTGTAAACTCAACTAGATTTCCATGTCTGAGTGCAATTTTGTTCATTGTAAACTGCACTGATGACAAATAGTGCAGTATATAAGAGCTGTTAAATAAATTAATTAAATAAATAAATATTGAATTGTCGTCAGTCCTTGTTTACCTGCTTGGTTAGTTCCTTCCAAACCTCTTAGAAATGAAATTCAAAAACAAAACACACGATGAAACCATATACATGAAGCAACATCACACACCACCAGTAATAAGAGCTGGAGAACCTTCCACACTCCAACTGCAGAACAACTCAATGTCATCTCCAGCCTAAACACAACATCCCTGCTAGATCCATGCCCTGTGTTGTGGATCAAGCTTGCAAGGCAAGAACTAAACCCACTACTATTCAAAATCATGCAACTATTTATTTATTTATTTAATAAGCATTTCTATACCGCTCTTTCCCATGGTTCAAGTGCGGTTTACAAGGAACAAACGTTTACAAGGTATGGAGAGGTACATACCTAGTCATTTTACATAAAACAAATGTAACTTTTACAGATAACAATATAACTAAATACTTACAATACAGATAACAATACAATGAAATACTTATAATACAGATTACATTCCAAAGAGTATGCTTGGGCTGTAAACAAACTTTTGCATTATTATATTAGTAGAGTGTGGAGAGGCAACAATGTGCAGGGTGTAATATTTGTTTGCGAAAGTATTAAACTAGATTTGTAGTATAAGCCAATGTAGTATAAAATGTTATCCTGTGTCTCTTTGTATATCTTGGTTAGTTTGTGTAGTATAGTAACCTGAGTAAATTCCTTGCATGCTACTGCTGTGATAGCCAAGCTGTATACATTGTGCCTATTTAATGATACCTTACATGCTATTTAATGATACTGAGCTCGCTCCACCCGGAAAGGGCTGACACCTTACATACTACTGACTAGCTAGCCAATTCGGATACACTGCTACTGAATGATACCATTTGGGCTACTGCCTAACTAACTAACTAACTGGAAGACCCTGTGCCTGAATCTAAAACAAACACCCCTGCTTGTAGGAGTAGAGAAAACCCAAGACAACCTAGCACTCAACCCACTATGTTAACACCCATGATGACTCACTACAAATCCATGCTTGCCATCTGCTTCATGCTACTAGCGATTACTCATAGCACCCTAGCCCTCATCTCTAATCACAACACCATCCCGGTACTAAAAGGCCCATGGAGAAGGTGGTCAAGTCCTCCCTACCACCAACCATGCGCTTCAGGACGCCTTTCAAGCCCGCATCTAATCTACGTTGCCATCCAGCAAAGCAATCTGTCCCAAGATGAACATGGCACACACCCCCACAACCTGAAGTATACACTCATAAATGCACGATCTATTAGGAACAAATGGCCTGCAGTGGCCGACCTACTGTCTACCTACGACTTGGACATTCTTCTCATCACTGAGACATGGCTGTCCACTTCTGATACAGTCATCATGCACAAACTCGTCCCCACCAACTTCAACATTCACCCCTGCTACAGATCTGACAAAAGAGGTGGAGGAGCCCTCATCCTAACGAAGCAAGAACTACAATACCAGCTAACTGCAGCCAGTAGCACTACAAACCTTGATTCCATCACCATATCAAATAAATACAGCAACATCAGTTTGCTCTACAGGGCTCCATCCCCCTCCCCAGACGATTTAGCCACCATCATAGACATTGCTGGAAACCCCCAGAATCTTCGTGCTCAAAACTGGGTGTTGGGAGACTTCAACCTCCCAGCTCTTCAGGACACTCACTCCGAGGCATTCACAGAAGCACTTACGGAGTTAGGCTATGTCCAACTAGTAAATGCCCCCACACACGTAAAGGGAAACAAACTGGACCTGATATTTGCCCCAAAAGATATAATCGATGCCACGCACAAGATGGACCTCTCTGTAAGCCCTGTACCATGGTCCGACCACAGTCTAATAAAGTTCCAGATGCCGTCACACCACTTAAAAAACAAAACCCAGGTCTCAAATGAATCCACCGAATCATTCTCAAAATGTTTCCGGCAATTCAACAAGGAGGACACCATTGATAGAATTCAGCTTCTCCAAAACTCCCCAGCTCAATGCCTTGATGATATGATCACTGCATGGAATACATGCCTTGATGCTGCAGTCATACTACCTATCACCAAGAAAGCATCAAGAAGGAGAAATGCACCTTGGTTCTCCCCCGAACTCCGAACATCACTTCTTAAACTCAGAAAACTCGAAAGAAGATGGCGCCGATCCCGATCAGCTGAGAATCTTGTATTGTACAACGACCACTTGAAAAGACACCGTGATAAAGTCACTAAACGAATGAGACAATATCATGCGGAGATACTACAACATTCATTAAACAAACCACACGAGCTCTTCAGCCTAGTTAAGACCCTAGCAAAGGAGCCCTCGCCCACACAACCAAACCTCTCTGACCCCCAAGAATATGCGAACTACCTGCAGGCCAAGGCAAGCCAGCCCAACACATCCACCATTTATAATTCCCCCCCCCACCAACCCTATCACACACCCACACTACTACGACAAATGTCATCAAACATATCATCACCGCGTTCTTTGCTCCATCGGAAAGAAACGTACAAGATATCTTCTCCTCCATAAGTACAACCACAGCACCCAAAGACCCATGTCCAACATTTTGGATAAAATCCCTGCGGACAGAACTCAGTCCTTTCCTCTCCAAACTCATTGGTCTATCTCTCTCAACTGGGACATTCCCCAAAAGCCTGAAACAGACAGCAATAAGACCGCTACTAAAAAATAGTAAGCTGGACCCAGCAAGGATGGATTCATACAGGCCAATATCCAGCATCCCGCTACTGGCAAAAATCATTGAGAAGGTTGTTCAACAGCAACTTCACCATCATATTGAGACCAGTGCACCCCTCGACCCCTGCCAACATGGCTTTCGTGAAGCACATGGGGTTGAAATGCTGCTGACCACATTACTCAACACCTTGACCATTGGGATGGACAATATCAAGCAAGGGTTTGCCCTGATCTTCCTGGACATTGCGGCAGCCTTTGACACTGTGTGTCATGAAATACTCCTCTCCTGTCTTAGCGAGAAGGGCGTCAAGGGAAACGCCCTAACATGGTGTGCATCATATTTAACAGATCGTTGGCATGCTGGCCCCTCCACCTCTGCACCTTTCCTCCAAGAAAAAGGCGTTCCACAGGGATCGTCACTTTCAGCCCTCCTAATCAACATTTACATGCAGCCCATATGTAATCTCATTCGCTCGTTCAATATCAATTGCCTAATTTATGCTGATGATGTTCTACTCTACACGCCTTTCCTGTTAGACAAACTGGACCTATCACCCCTCTCCGCCTGTTTCGATGCTGTTACAGATTGGTTACACTCGCAGAAACTAAGAATAAATCTTAAGAAAACAGATGTCCTCTTCCTTACTAGAAATACAACATTCATACCACCCAGCTTCCTCAAGGTCAGGGACGCTGAACTCCTAACCAAGCCTACAATTCGGTACCTTGGAGTTATGATTGACCAACAGCTCAATATGAAGGCCCAGATAAGCAATATGGTCAAGTCCATTTACAAGAAAATAAGGACGCTTCATCACCTGAGACAACTTCTAGAACCAGAAGACTTTAGGACAGTTTATCAAGCTTTAGTAACCCCGCATTTTGATTATGCGAATGCCATACTACACGGCCTTCCAAAAAACACAATAAACCCTCTGCAACTAGCAATGAACGCAGCGGCCAGAATTCTGCATGGGGCATCGAGGAGGGACCATATAACACCAATCCTAAAAAATCTACATTGGCTCCCAATCCAGAGCAGGATTGCCTTCAAGGTGCTGACATTGATTCACAAAGCCATTAACAAATGCTCCTCTACATCACTCACAGATCTCATTGAGACTACACCCCCTAACAGGGCAAGAAGATCTGCTGCTATCAACACCTTGATCCTCCCAAAGCAGATCACAAAATGCTCACAAACAGCCAGGAGCAGAGCGTTCGCGCTGTATGCACCCACATGCTGAAACGCCCTACCTCCTGCTATGAGGGCCATCAAGGGCCTCTCCCAATTTAGGAAGGCACTTAAACATCACCTGTTCCTTCAATACTACACGGACCAAGAACACTGTCCACATCTAGCCACGCCCATTAGCCCAAACAGACAACACCCAAGCAACAACCATTCCAGATTGAAACCAAGCCCACCAGACCCTGACCCCCCCGACAAGTAGCAACACATTCACCCTAACAACTGCACATACTCAGTTTGAACCAATATGTAAATAGTTGAGTTTCTCCTTAACATATGTTGAATCTATTTGTATATAGTTACCCTGTTTGAACCTGTATACATAACCCCCTGTTATATTGTAAGTCTAGTGCAGACCTCCTGCACTGGACAGATATGTTACATGTAAACCGCACTGATACTGAAGAGCGCGGTATATAAGAAAGTTAAATAAATAAATAGTGTAAGGTGAATAGGTGTGTTTTTAGTTTTTTTCGAAATTCCTTAATGTCAGTCAGCTGGCGTATGTCATCTGGTAGTTCATTCCAGAGGATAGGGACTGAGTGAGAGAAAGCTCTATTATTGGTAAGTTTTTTAGCTTATGTATATTCTCTTGGTATTGCTATTTTATTTGTGTTTCTACTCCTTTGTGTGCGTTTAGGAATTTCCATGTTGATTAATGTATTAAGGGCGGATGGTGCAAGATTATTTACTAATTTGAAGGTAGTTACTAGTATTTTGTATTTTATTCTGCAGTAAATTGGTAGCCAATGTAGCTTAGCTAAGATAGGTGTAATATGTTCTATATCTCTTACTTTCAGTATAATCCTTGCTGCTACATTTTATTTATTTATTTATAGTTCTTTTATACCGCACTCTTTTTCATCAGCGCGGTTTACATTATAACAGGAATACTCATTGCAATCAACAGACTGTTGAGTTTACATATAACAGGATAATACAACTGGGATTATAACTTTGGGGAACTTTGTACATATTTGTAACTTGAAAAGAACCTATATACACAGTATAGAAATTCTTATTATCATCTTAAGGCATTTACACTTTTACTGTAAGTGTTGGAGGGTTGATGATGTGCTTTGGAAATGTAGAATGAAGAGATGGTGCTTTATGGCTTTTCTGAATTGCTTGAGGTCGGTAATAGCTCTAATGTTGGGAGGTAGGTTGTTCCAACATCTGGGTGCGTAATACGCGAAAGCCCTGTCTGTTGTTGAACGTTTGTATTTTGTGGCCTCAGGTGGTGTGGTGTATTTTGAGCTAATTGAATCTTTTTAAGGTTTTGTTTTGTGATGCCTTGAAGGATTATGTTTGCAAAGTCAAAGTGGGGTGTTATGATTGCTTGGACTATGGCTATGAAGTCTTGCAAGTGAATCAACGGACGTATTTGTTTCAGTATTTGTTTCAACGGACGTATTTGTTTCAACTGTCTCTCTCACAAGGTTATATGCCCACCAACTTTAATCAAGCATCAATCAGAACAACACTAAAGAATCCCTTGCTCAACCCAAAAGATCCCAGCGTGTACAGACCTGTATCCAGCCTACCACTAGTCACCTAAATAATTGAAAAAAAAATGTTCAGCAGCAGTTGCAAGACCACATAGACCAACATGGACCACTAGACCTTCACCAACACAGCTTCAAACCAAACCACAGAGTGGAGAGCCTACTCACATCACTCTTCACAGAATAATAAAAGATATAGATGACATAAGACAAGGCTTCATCTTAATATTCCTAGATATCTCATTGGCCTTTGACACAGTAAACCATCATATCCTAATACAAAGATTACAAGAAATAGGCCTGAGCAATACCACCCTGAAATAGTTCCACTCATATGCAAACAATCGCCTACAAGTTAAAAGTGGCATCCTTAAATCAAGACAATTTGGACAACACCAAGGAATCCCACAAGGCTCATCCCTCTCCTCACTGCTATTCAACTTATATCTCCAGCCACTATGTCCCATAATATGTAAATGATCATAACGTGCTATATCACATCTATACAGATGATATCATGATATGCACACCATTCAACAAAGCCAAACCATAATACACAATAATAATGAAATGTTTTGAGGCAATGGTATAATGGCTCAATATACACAACCTAATCATAAACTACAAAAAACAGAAGTCCTCCACATCACCAGGAACACAACATTCACCCCACCAGCAACCATAAAAATATCAAACAATGTACTAGCAGTTAAGCATGTATTAAAATACTTGGGAGTCATACTGGACCAAAACCTGAACCTACAGTCACACATCAGAAGAACAACAAAAACAGCCTACTACAAAATGAGGGTCATTCAAAAACTAAGACAGTTACTCAGCCCTAACGACCTCCAAACAGTAAGCCAAACTACAACAACACCTCATCTGGACTATTGCAACCTGATCTACCAAGGTCCCCCAAAGCATGCAATACATCCCCTACAAAAGGTCCAAAATATGGCAGCACGTATACTGTAATAACAGGGACTGCAAGACAAAACCACATAACACCTATCCTAAAAGTTACATTGACACCCAATACAGACACGCATCAAATTCAAAACCATACTCACCATTTTCAAGATCTTACACCAAACATCATTGGATACCCTCAAAACCCTGATCCAAAAAGATCCAAAAAACAGACCAAAAAGAACCAAGATGCATTACTTAGACAAATGATGATGGAACCGACCAGGGAAAGCTCAATGCTGGATTTAGTATTCACCAACGGAGATAGTGTGTCGAATATACAGTTGGTGCACATGTGAGCAGCAGTGCTCATCACATGTGTGGTTTGAGATAAAAGCCAAGGCGGAGTCCACTCACAGCAAGCTCAAAGTCCTAGACCTCAAAAACGCTGACTTCAGTAAAATGGCCAAGTGCCCGAAGGAGGAGTTGGCAGGGTGGGAGGGGATAAGGGAAGTGGAATTGCAATGGGCCAAACTAAAGGAGGCAATAAAAGGGGCAACAGATAGATATGTAAGGAAAGTAAATAAAAACAAGAGGAAAGGGAAACCTATTTGGTTTTTCAAAGATCTGGCTGCATAAATAAAGGCAAAAACCACAGCTTTCACAAAATTCTGAAGTTCGCAAACAGAGGAACACAGAAAAGAAAACAGGTTAAAACTAAAAGAGACAAAAAGAGAAATAAGGATAGTAAAATAAAAGGCAGAAGAAAAAATGGCTAAAGATGTGAAGTGTGGCAGCAAAACATTTTTCAGGTATATTCGGGAGAGGAGGAAAATCAGAGGTGGAATTGCAGAACTCAAAAGTGCTGGGAATGGATTTGTGGAATGTGACAGTGAAAACGCGAAAATGCTAAACAAATACTTCTGTTCTATTTTTACTAAAGAAAATCCTGGAGAAGGTTCACTTGTGATTACTCCATTCCCATTTGTATATTTATCAGATACCACACAATTCACAGAAGATGATGTGTTGCATAGTAACATAGTATATGACAGCAGATAAAGATCAGTATGAATCATCTAGTCTACCTAGCAAGGCGGCAAGAGCAGGTGCACCTGCCGCTCCGTGCAGGTCACCCCTCCACATGCCTTTGTTTAGGGGTGTACCATCCGCTCTGTGTAGGTCACCCCTTATTTATTGAAATAGTTAGTTATGCTTATTTTGATTTTATCCAGTTGCTATAAAGGGATCCACAGTGTCTGTCCCATGCCATTTTGAGTTCCATCACTGTCTTTGTCCCCACCACTTCCATCAGGAGGGCATTCCAAGAATCCACCACCCTTTCAGTGACATTGCCTCTTAGTTTACCCCCTTGCAGCTTCATGTTATGCCCAGAAACCAAAGTTTGTTGAGATTCCAAGTTCTTCTCCAAATGCGGTGATAGCGAATTCGAAACCTGGAAGGCCCCAGCGCATAACTGATACATGGAATGCAGGGTGTTCCAAATGCAGTCCAGGGTCACCTCTTGCGGATGTATCAATGGAGGAAATACAACCTGTGTAGAAACCAAAGACTCCAGAGCAGCCACACACACTCCTGAGGCAGATACACCCACCTATAAGCCGGATACCAGAGCCCAGTCAGGCTGCAACACTCCATTTGCTGCTGCCGAGGTCACTGAGGAAACGGCCTCTGTCCTCACGTCTGACGCCACACTTTCAGACATAGCAGGCGTGGGAGGGGTGGAGGGGCCTGCTGGGCTCAGTGAAACATTGCTGCCCAAGCTGGGGATTTCCCCAGCCCCAGCAGCCGGATCGCCTGTTAGTTTCACCAAAGCGTAGATGTCCATGGTGCACTGCTCAGTCTCTGGAACAGCAGGAAGATCCTCCTTGCCTTTAGCCTTACACTTAGGCATGAGGTAAAAAAAACCCCGCCAAGGAAACAGAACTGCAAGGAGCAGCCACCAAACACTTCCTACTCCGACTCATCTTGGATCGAGACTTTTGTATTTCTGAGAGGTAGGGACTGTGTGAAGCGATCAAGCTATGAAGTGAGACCATGATCCAGGGTTAAATGTATCACTATTTCAGCATGGCTTTCCCTGGATGCAGGAGCTTGGGAGAATATCTCAGATGAGAAGGTGCATTCTTGGAATATCTTATTTAGGTTTATTTTAGTATCTTGGCCCCAGATTGAGTAATAGCAGTGAGGTCTTGGAGGCCTAAGATTGGATTGGTTTCATAGAAACATAGAAAATGATGGCAGAAAAAGACCTTATGGTCTATCTAGTTTGCTCTTCCATATACACTACAATAGTCTCCTTTTATCCTTTAGAGATCTTCCGTGCTTGTCCCATGCTTTCTTAAATTCAGATATTGTCCTCATCTTCACTACCTCTACTGGGAGACTATATCATGCACCTATCACTCTTTCAGAAAAGAAATATTTCTGCATATTTCTCCTGAGTTTATCCTCTTTCACTCTCATCCTATGTCCCCTCATAGCAGAGCTTGCTTTCAATTGAAAGAGGCTCTCCTCTTGGGCATTTATGTCATGGAGGTATTTAAACATCTCTATCATATCTCCTCTATCCCACCTCTCCTCTAACGTATACATATTAAGATCTTTAAGTCTGTCCCCATATGCTTTATAATGAAGACTTTTAACCATCTTATTTTATTTATTTATTTATTTATTTCAGTTTTTTATATACCGCACTATTTATAATCAGCGCGGTTTACAGATGAACACAAAGACCAGAACAACAGGCTGTTCGGTATTACATATAACAGGAGTATAAACTTGGATAACATGGGAGAACTATATACATAGAATAAATAATCAATTAGTTCGATAGCATGAAAGAACTATTTACATAAAATAGCAGTAGTGCAAGGGTCAGGAGGAGATTGTGGTTAAGTTTGTGGTAAGGCTAATCTATTGCACTTTATGTAGGGTAATATTTGATAAATAGGTTATATTTGAGGGCCTTTCTGAACTGGGCTAGGTCGGTTAAGGTACGTATGTCAGGTGGTAGGGAGTTCCAGTGTTTTGGGGCGCAAAACATAAAGGCTCTATTCGCTGTTGATCGGCTGCAAGTTGTTATGGCCTTTGGCATTATTAGAGTGTTTAGCGATAATTGTCTTCTGGATCTTGTTGGTGGTACAGTTTGTATGAGATCAGTTAGTGAGTTGGCTGACAAGCCATGGATGGCCTTGTACGTGAGAATCAGTGTTTTGAATATGAGCCTGGCTTGTATTGGGAGCCAGTGAAGCTGTTTGAGGATTGGTGTCACATGATCATTCCTGGACGCTCCTTGTAGAACCCTTGCAGCAGAATTCATAGCAAGTTGTAGAGAACTTAGGGTGGATTGTGGGAGACCTTGTAGAATTGAATTGGCAAAATCGAAATGCGGCAAGACGAGTGCTTGGAAGATGGTTCTGAAATCCTCTGGGTCCAGTAAGGAGCGTAAATGCCTAAGTGTGCGTATCTTGAAGTATACAGCTCTTACTATATTGTCTACGTGTGATTTCATATCTAGTCGTTGGTCCAGCGTGACTCCGAGATATCTTATTGTTTCTTTGGTGGATAGATCAGCTCCCTTAACACTTATATGTGATGGTGGAATGAAGTTGGGGTCTCTTGTAACAAAGAGAACCTCAGTTTTCTTGTGCTGGATGTGGAGGTTCTGTGAGAGAAGCCACTCTGAGACTGCATCAAAGCAATTTATTATGGGCAGTAAATCCATTTGTATTGTGGAAAAAGGTAAATAAAGTAGGATATCATCTGCGTATATCATACATTTAACATTGAATGATCTGATGATATTGCAGATAGGCTGCATGTATATGTTAAACATGAGAGATGAAAGAGATGAACCTTGTGGGACGCCTTGTTTTTGATGGAAGAGATTTGATTCTCCTGTTGCAGTTTTTACATATTGCATTCTGGTGTCCAGGTAAGATTTACACCATTCAAGTGCTGAACTACCGATGCCTTTTTCCTTCAGCCGTGCAATGAGTATCTCATGATTTACCGAATCAAACGCTGCTGCTATATCTAAGAAGATTAGCACAACGCCTTGACGGATGTTGTCTATACTGGTGAGTATGTTATTGAAGAGGGTGGTGATGAGTGTTTCAATGCCATGATATTCTCTGAAGCCATGTTGAAAATAGTCCAGAGGGGCTGCGGAATCTATGTGGTCTTGAATTTGACGTTGCACCTCTTTCTCAAAGATTTTTGCTAGGAGGGGAATGCTGGCAATAGGTCTGTAAGAGTCAGCCCTTTTTGGGTCTAGTTTGGTTTTTTTTAGCAGTGGTCTAATGGATGTGAGCTTTAGAGCAGATGGGAAGGAACCAGTTGTAAATGAAAGGTTCATGATTCTTGCAATGAACGGGCTAAATGTACTTCGCAGGTCCTTTATCCAGAAGGCTGGGCAAAGATCGGTTTGAGCGGTGGTGGTATTGAGTGAGGTGATTGTGTCTTCAATGAGTTTGGCTGATGGAGTGTTAAGTGTAGACAAGGAGTTTTGGCAGGTTGTTAGTAGCCACCCTCTGTACCGACTCCAGCCTACTTATATCCTTTTGAAGATGCGGTCTCCAGAACTGCACACAATACTCCTGGTTGCACCAGAGACTTGTACAAAGACACCATCGCCTCCTTTTTTCTGCTAGCCATTCCTCTCCCTATGCACCCAAACATTCTTCTGGCTTTCGCAGTCACCATTTCTACCTGTTTAGCCACTTTAAGATCATCAGAAGCAATCATGCGCAGGTCCTCCTCTTCTTTTATGGACAGAAGTAGTTCATCCCCTACATTGTACTGCTCCCTTAGATTTTTGCAGCCCAAATGTATGACCCTCCATTTTTTAGCATTAAATCTCAGCTGCCTAATTCTCGACCATTCTTCAAGTTTAGCTAGATCTCCCCTTAGGTTATCTACTCCTTCCTGGATGTCTACTTTATTGCAAATTTTGGTATGATCTGCTAAGAGGCAAATGTTACCCAACAGCCCTTCCACAATATCACTAACAAAGATGTTAAAAAGAATCAGACCAAGGACAAATCCCTGCGGCACACCACTGGTAACCTCCTCCTCAGAGTAAGTTCCATTTACCTGTACCCTTTCTCGCCTCCCACTCAACCAATTTCTAACCCAGTCAGTCACTTTAGGATCCATCCCTAGGGTGCTCAGTTCTTTTATAAGTCGCCTGTGTGGAATGGTGTCAAAGGTTTTATTGAAATCTAAGTACACGACATCTAGGGCTCTCCCTTGGTCCAACTTCCTGGTCACCTAGTCAAAGAGGTCAATCAGATTTGTCTGACAAGACCTGCCCCTGGTAAACCCATGCTGCCACTGATCCTGCAATCCATTGGACTCAAGAAACCTCACTATTCTCTGTTTTAGTAGTGTTTCCAATAATTTACTCATCACAAGGTTAAACTAACTGGCCTGTAGTTGTCATCCTCATCCTTACTTCCGCTCTTGTGTACTGGGACCACATGTGTCTTCCTCCAGCCCTTTGGGACCACTCCCAACTCTAAAGAGGCATTGAAAAGCTCAGTTATTGGAGCCGCTAGAACGCCCCCAAGTTCCTTCATTATTCTGGGATGTATCCCAACTGATCTCATTGCCTTGTCTGCTTTTAATTTAGCTAGTTCCTCATGAACAGTCTTCATGGAAAACATTAAGACTGTCATGGCCAAGTAAGAATGTGTACTAAAGCATTTGGGAGAGCCAGGCAGTGGATCACGGGCCCTTTTTCAGATTGTGCAGCATATGAGAAAGCCAACTGAGAGATGGGGAAATAGAGTTCTTTCCCCATCAGCCACCTTGGGCCAGAAGGACTGGGGTTTCTAGTCCCACAGGTGCTCCTTGTGGTCTTGGACAAGCCACTTAACCCTCCATTGCCCATGTTCCCTGTAAAATAGTTACCTCCAAGTTATAATGCCCTGTTCAATGTAATTTCAGTTTGTTCAATGTAAACAGCCTTGATATCATGAAAGGCGGTATATAAGAAATGTTAAATAAAATAAATAAATAAATAAATATAAATAAATCTGTTTATGCTTTCTTTGGGGGAAAATCAAGAGGATGTGAGCCTTCCTCTTGAATCCTCCTTGAATCCAGTTGACATGCTTTATAATTTGGTAGATGCCTCTCAGAAGGACCCTTTGTAGCTTCATTTTAATTCTTCTTGATGAAACTAGATCCCCTACCAGTAACGTTTGCCAAGGGGCGTCCAGAGATGACAGTTCCACTATTGATTAGTTCTAATTCTTCATTGATTTGAAAGCTGATGATAGTCTGATCATCTAAAAAGCTGGGTTGGATTCTAGTAGTCCTATGTCCTTTCAGCCTATGTCAAATTTGATGTTTGTTGGGAAAGTAATTGAGAAGGTGGTGGTCTTTAGGTTGTCATCTTTTTGGGAAGACTAAGGAGGGAGGGGCATGCCTTCAAATCAGGCTTTCATAAGAACCACAGCATGGAGACTATCTTGCTCTCATTGCTGAATACATTAAGAACAGGGGGGTGCAGATTTTTTAGTTATCATGTTAGATTTATTATCCACTTTTGACTTCGTAAACTATATTTTGTTACTATGCAGAAGGTTCTTGGAATGGATGATGTTCTCATCCTGCGGTTTTGGAGTGTGACTTACTACAGGGGTCAATTCTGTTTCCACTGATCTTTGATATATGAGTCCACTGATACCAATAATTCAGGGTTGTGGTATCCAGTGTTTTGTGTATGCTAATGATATTCAGCTTGTGGTAGAAATTGATCAAGATCAGCAAAGGATCATGAAACAAGTGTCTGGTGGATACTGCAGGTTGGCTGGACTCTCAAAGTTTGATTTTTAATGCATCTAAAACTGAAATGTTGTGGGTTGGTTGAAAGAAGAATGCTTTTCAATATTTTCCCTCAGTTTGGGAGTGCGCTCAAAGCTGCACTCCAGTAGTACAAAATCTAGGGATTGCTTGAGATAAAGAGTTGTGCTTCAGTCGTCTGATATCTGCAGTGGTTTTCCCTTCTTTTCTGTCACTGCACTTGTTTAGATGGGTGAGATCGTTCCTGTGGCAGGAGGATCTAGTGACTGTGGTCCACATGTTTTGTCACTATACACTTCAATTACTGCAAAGTCTTTATAGTAGTTTATCCCAGTGGCAGTTGCAAAGTTGCATCTGGTTCAGTACACCATGGCCTGGCTAATTTAGGGTAAGATGTTTGATCACGTAATCCTGCTGCTGAGGATGATAGTATTACTTACCGATGACACCACATGTCCAGATTAAAGTGTGACATATGGTCTTTAAGAGTTTGTGTATGGAAGGCCTGAGTTATTTGAAGAATCATATGTACCAGTTAGGCTCCTGAGATCCTCTCAGCAGGAAATATTGCAAGTCCCTAGTACCTTACGGTTGCGGTTAACGCAGCATTAGGTGTTCACATAAGTAGAGTCTAGAGTGTGGATCTCAGTCCCTGTAGATTTTGGGTTAGGAAATGATTATCTTCTCTTCCGAAGGAAGGATAAAGCGTGGTTGCTTGTGCAGGCCTTTAAGCCAAATGTAGTTTGTCCTGGGTGGGGTTTTGGAGTAAGGGGATTAGGTGGGTTCTGTGTATGCTTTGATTGTATTGGATAATTGTGCTGGGGTTTGATGGGGCTTGTGGGATTAAGTTTAGCCTTGCACTATGTCTTAAATTTGTTGAGTAGGTGCAGTTTATTAAATGCTCTAATTAAATAAATTACAAGGGCTTCCTTGGTTCTTAGCCCACTGCTATAGCCATTAATGTAATAGCTATTAATGTAATATTGGGTAATGTAATCACTGTCTAAATAACCTGCTTTTTTAATATTTTAGCAGCACCACTCTAAACAGAGCAGACATGTTTTTATTACATTTTAATCTAAACCCAACAAATAACACTGTTTACTGTATTCTGTTCAAATATAACGCTGCATCTCACTGCTGGGTGTGATGCACTGATGTCAGCAAAAACTATATACAGAAAGAAACTATAAGTTGGCATGTCCCATCTATGAGAAACTTTGTAATCACTATTACATTGTTGTATCAGAAAAACACTGGGTTCGTGACTCAGACAGACTTACGGAGGATGAAGTTCTGATCACTTGAGACATTGCTATTCCCACAGATCAAAAGCTTCGCAAGAAAAATGGACATTGTGTGGAGAAAGAGAAGACCCTCACTTATGAACAAATGCAATCCAAGACCAAGAAAATGTGGAGGAATAAGACAGAAATTCTCCCAATTTTATTGCATGCCACTGGCCTGATTAAAAAGAATTTCCAAGTGCATCTGGATACGTTTGCCTGTCCATATTACACCTTACAAACTCCAGGAGGGGGGTCTCTTTGGCATAATGCAAATGTTGAGATGAACATTAACAGTGAATCCAAAAGACTGAGATCATCTCTAACATACCCTGGCAGAGGTATGAGGTCCATTCCGGCCATAGCATGGGCTAGGGTGCGTGAGCCAAATATTTTTGTTCTGTTCAGTTTGTTTCTTTTCCAGAATTTTTTGTTTTGCATGCTATTAAGCAATAGTGCACCCTGTTATGCAATAGGGTGCACTATTCACACATGTGCAAATAGCATGCACAATTGTATAATAGCACACACTATGGTTCAGTAGTGCACACTGCTCATAGCATGTGCTATTGCTCAATAGTGCACACGATTAAGTGGTAGTGTGCACTATTAAGGAACATGCAGGGAAAAAATCCCATTATTTCCTATTTTGTTTGCAGGTTTTTCATTTTATTAAGTTTTGTTTTAATACATTTAACTTTTGTTTCATTTTTTATTCATTTTGTTAATTCAAGAGGTAGCGCTGGCTGCTGTCTAAAGAAAAAAAACATAGTTGAAAGATTACTAGAGGTTTCAGGCAAGTAAAAATCCTTGTTAACTTTTTTTTCTTCATAGTCAGAGGCTGATCTTAAACCAGTGATCTTTGGGATAAAATGTAAGTACCTTGCCAGCTGAGCCATCATCTCTGTGTAGGTTGGTCCTACCAAGACTGCTCTTAACTTTGTTGATAATCCTTTTTGCTATTTCCTGATTGGTCCAAAGTTTGGTCTGCACTGCAGCTGTATGGAAAATGCTAATGGAATTTTTTGCCTTGTGAAGTCACTGATTCCTGCTGTCGACATGTACTCCAAACAATTTTTTTGCCATGTTCTTGTGCCTGAAATTCTGTGAAAGCATGGCTAAGTACACTATCAGAGACATTTACCAAGCCTAATGCAGATCCTTTTTAATCATCTCTAATTGAACAAACAGGATCTGGATTAGGCTTGGTAAATGTCTTTGACAGCATACTTAGACATAGTTTCAAAGAATTTGCGGTACAAGAACAGCCTCTTAGTGGAGATGGTAGAGACAGGCTGGGTCAACCATCTGGAAAGCTAGGCAGTTATCTACAGTGGCAACCTCTGGAGTGCATCGAAGAAAAGGGCATTCATAGTAACATAGTAAATGATGGCAGATAAAGACCAGCATGGTCTATCTAGTTTGCCCAGCAAGATGGCAAGAGTAGGTGCACCTGTCGCTCTGTGCAGGCCACCCCTCCCCATGTCTTTGTTTAAGGGTGAACCCACCACTCCATGTAGGACACCCCTATTTGAGATGTTAGATGGTTCAGAAGTTAGATGGTACCGTTTATTTTGTTTTTATCCTGTTGCTGTAAAGGGATCCACTGTGTTTGTCCCATGCCGTTTTGAATTCCGTCACCGCGTTTGCCCCCACCACTTCCATCGGGAGAGCATTCCAAGCATCCACCACCTTTTCAGTGAAGAAATATTTCCTGACATTGCCTTTCAATTTACCACCTTGCAGCTTCATGTTATGCCCTCTAGTTTTACAGCTTCCCCGTCTTTGGAAGAGGTTTGTTTGTTCATCATTTCTCTTTAAGTATTTAAAGGTCTGAATCATATCTCCCTTGTCCCTCCTCTCCTCCACATTGTACATATTTAGGTCTTCAATTCTCTTCTCATAAGGCTTCTGATGCAGGCTCCAAATCATTTTGGTCGCCTTCCTCTGAACAGTTTCCAGTCTTTTTACATCTTTTGCAAGATATGGTCTCCAAAACTGAACACAGTATTCCAAGTGAGGCCTCACTAGTGACTTGTACAGTGGCATAAGTACCTCTTCCTTTCTGATGGTAATCCCTCTTTGTATGTAGCCCAACATCCTCCTGGCTTTTGCCACCGCCATGTCGCACTGTTTTGCCACCTTGAGATCATCAGAGATAATAACACCAAGGTCTTTCTCCTGAACCGTGCATACCAACCTCTCACCCCCTATCGTTTACATTTCCCTTGGATTTCTGCTACCCAAGTGCATGACACTGCACTTTTTCACATTAATTCATAGTTGTCAAGCATTAGACCAGTCTTCCAGCTTTTGTAGATCTTTCCTCATGTTAACCACTCCCTCGGGGGAGTCCACTCTGTTGCAAATTTTTGTGTCATCTGCAAAAAGACAGAGTTTTCCATTCAGTCCTTCAGCAATATCACTCACAAATACATTGAACAGTGCTGGGCCCAGGACAGAACCCTGGGGCACCCTGCTAATCACCTTCCTCTCATCCGAGTGAGCTCCATGTACCATTACCTTCTGTTGTCTGTCAGTCAACCAATTTCTAATCCAGTTTACCATCTTGGGACCCATCCCCAAGCTACTGAGTTTATTGACAAGCCTCCTATGAGGAACAGTATCAAAGGCTTTGCTGAAATCCAGGTAGATGTCATCCATTGCATGCCCCGATCTACTTCCTTGGTCACTCAGAGAACTCAATCAGAGTTGTTTGGCACGACGGTCCTTCGGTAAAACCATGTTGCCTCAGATCTTGCAACCTGTTGGTTTTGAGAAAGTTCACTATTCGCTCTTTCAGGAGCGCCTCCATTACTTTTCCCGCCACTGAGGTAAGGCTCACGGGCCTGTAGTTTGACGCTTCTTCCCTGTCACCACTTTTGTGTAGAGGTACAACATCAGCCATTCTCCAGTCCAGAGGAACCTCTCCTGTTTCCAAGGATCTGTTGAAGACATCCTTTAATGGTCCTGCAAGAACCTCTCTGAGCTCTTTCAGTATCCTGGAATGTATCCCATCTGATCCCATGGCTTTGTCCACTTTCAGTTTAGCAAGTTGTTCTAACACCTCTTCTTCTGTGAATGGTGTGGCATCTACTTCATTCCCATTTTTATATTAGAGTCACAGCTGGTCCATCTCCAGGATCTTTAGTAAAAACAGAGCAGAAGTATTTGTTTAGCAATTTTGCTTTTTCAGTGTCACTTTCCACGAGTCCTTTCCCATCACTTCTGAGTCCTGCAATTCCAACTCTGATCTTCTTCCTTTCCTGAATATACCTAAAGAAAGTTTTTTCGCCACCCTTAACATCTTTAGCCATCTTTTCCTCTGCCTTTGATTTTGCTATCCTTATTTCTCTTTTTGTCTCTTTGAGTTTGATCCTGTATTCATTTCTGTGTGCTTCTGTTTGTGTGCTTTTGAATTTTGCGAAAGCTGTGTTTTTTGCCTTTATTTGAGCAGCCACCTCTTTGGAAAACAAATAGGTTTCCTTCTCCACTTGTTTTTATTTACTTTTCTTACATATTTATCTGTTACCCCTTTTATTGCCACCTTTAGTTTAGCCCATTGCAATTCCACTTCCCTTATCTCCTTTCACCCCGTCATCTCCTTTAAGTACTTGGCCATTTTATTGAAGTCAGTGTTTTTGAAGTTTAGGACTTTGAGCTTGCTATGATTGGTCTGTACCATGGCTTTTATCTCAAACCACACCATGTGATGGTCGCTGTTGCTCACAGGGGCACTCACGCAGACATTCGACATGCTATCACCGTTGGTGAGCACTACATCCAGCGTTGAGCTTTCCCTGGTTGGTTCCGTCACCATTTGTCTAAGTAATGCATCTTGGAGAGCATCCACAATTTTTTTGCTTCTTTCCAGATGTGCAGAAGGAGTAATCCAATCCACATCAGGTAGATTAAAGTCACCCAATATGATCGCTTCCCCCTTTGTTGCTAGCTTGGCAATATCTATAATCAATTTGTTATCTCTCTCTTCAATTTGAGTCGGAGGTCTGTAGACTACAGCAATATGGATGACAGTGCCATCTCCTCTTTCCAACGCAATCCAGAGCGCTTCTTCTTTTCCCCATGTCCCCTGCATTTCAGTAGCTTTAATATTGCTTTTGACATACAAGGCTACTCCTCCTCCTCTTCCATTTTCTCTGTCTCTTCTGAATAGATTATAGCCAGCTATGGCTATATCCCAATCATGTGATTCATTAAATCATGTTTCTGTAATGGCCACAATGTCCAAATCCGTTTCCACCATTAGGGCTTCCAGGTCCGGAATTTTGTTGGCTAAGCTTCGAGCATTTGTGCTCATTGCTTTCCAGCATTTACCTGGCTTTTGTGTATTTTGCATTGATTTTGTTCTGCCCACTTCTTCCCACTTGTTTTTGATGTGTGGTTTAAAAGTGTGGCTGTTTCTGATGTTATTCTGCTTTTGCAGGGGGTGGCATGCAGATGTTGACCTTCCACATCCGTCACCCCCTTTTCCTAGTTTAAATGCATATCCACATACTGCCTGAATTTTTCACTTAGGATTCTTTTCCCTGCGACAGAGAGATGTAGTCCATCAGCACAGTATAGTCTCTTGTTGGTCCATCTTTTGCTCCAGTTGCCAATAAATCTGAATCCTTCTTGTTTACACCAGGTCTGGAGCCATGTATTAAAGCTGTTAATGCGATGCAGCCTTTTTGTCCCCTTACCAAGAACAGGTAAAACCTCTGAGAATGTAACAGTGTTAACAATGGGCTTGAGTTTCTCTCCCAGAGATTGGAAGTCCTTTTGGGCTGTAGAGGCACTGTTTCTACCCAGGTCATTTGTGCCCAAGTGGATAATAACATCGTTTGGAGTGTTCACTTTTTGCACTAAGTATTTCAACAACTTGGTTTGTATTCCTGCTGGCTGAAGAGCCTGGTAGGCACATGACTATCTTCTCTCCTTTGAACTGTGTTCCCAAGTTGGTGCCTCTGATGATGGAATCTCCAAGTAGTAGTTTTCTGTTTGGTGAGGTTTTCTTCATATTTGGTGCTTTAGCAGGAGATTGGGCATTGTCTGACTCATTTAAGGGCCGTTCAGTTTCTTTGGATTGGGCATCCTCATTAGCCAAGGCAGAGAAGGCATTATGCAGGGATATCTCTTGATGTATAGGATGTCTCTGCGTTACAGGTCACAATCTATCAGAACCCACTGTGATCCACTTGGTCCTGGGGTGTTTGATTCTTTGTGGGAGCGGTGGTGGACTTTCTTCAGTTTGTATCCTAGAAGAGGTGCGCTTCATTGCAGCCAGTTCCTCCCTCAGTAGAGACACTTCTTTATGCATGGAAGCTAGGTCTTTCCTTAGTAGAGTCAGTTCTTCATGCATGGCAGCTGACTTTAGGCATATAGGACAAGTTTTAGGGCTCCAAATGATTCGTCTTTGAATGAAAGTACCGCAGTAATTGCCCTGAATACACGAAGTTTTTTTTATGCAGTCCCAGAAGAGGAAGAATAATAATAAGAAAAGATGAAGAAGATGTGGGCTTTAATCCAAGTTAGGAACGATAGATGGCACGTATGTGACCACTATATAGACAATGTAGCCCCTGGGGTGGGTGGGGTGAAGGGTAGGGTGGGCGGGAACCTAAGTGTCTCTGTCCAATAGGCTGTTCCTGAACTGTGGGCACACACAATGGAGTAGGTAAGGGAACTCACCAATAAGGACAAATAGATAGATAAATATGTGGAGACAAACAGACAGACAGATAGAACTCACAGTTAAGCAGCAAATTCAGCAAAAATCACCTTTTGGGAGAGCTCTGGAAAACACTCCTCAAGGAACAGAAAGGCAATCTGAGCAAGCCCACGTGCAGAACAGGAAAAGGAGGTCTACAACAATACCTCAGCAGGGGGGAGGGGTAGTCACTCAGGTAGACTAAGAGAAAGATAGCTTAAAACTCTACAGCAATGGAGTAGGTAAAGGAACCCACCAATAAGGACAAATAGATAGATAAATATGTGGAGACAAACAGACAGACAGATAGAACTCACAGTTAAGCAGCAAAGCATTCAAAGCTAAACAATACATTTTAACAGCTGAGGGGTTTGTGTGTAAAGCTTAATGTCTGCCTAGGGCGCCAACTCCTTGAACCAGTTCTGGGACTAGCCCTGTGTGGAGACAAGAACTGTATCTGAATCCAAGAACGCATTGGGGCAAATACAGAGGATCTCTAAGAGAGAGGAAGAGATTATAGAACTTAATAGTTATCATGGATATGCAGACTAGATGGTCATATTTTCTTTATCTGCTATTGTTTTCTATATTTCTATGCAATTCTTATGAGGGTAAAATGAATCCACTTTTCCTAGAGCTAAGAAGTGACCTCAATTAATAAACTGGTCAAATGTGATCTGGCAGGCATAGAACAGACACACATAATTAACTCAAGGATCTTATTCTTACCCAATGATTTTTCACATGAGTAGGTCCACCTCAGAAGATACTTCTTGTATGGATGTGCATGGCCAAAATAAGTTTGAATCGTGCTCATTTAAAAACAAATCTTTCCTGTTGTTTGGCCATTTTATTCATGTTCTTTTCACAGATTCATTCTTTTGTTCTTTAGGTGTGCATTGCATGTACGCTAGAACTTTTTAAAGCATGCAAATAGATTGTACACACATTAAATCATAGGTATATGGATGTGCAAGTGACTTGTCTGCAATTTAAACTTTTAGGTACCAGATGAAGCAAATGCATTGCTCATAAATGCATACCCCTAGCTCCTGGAATTTATAGACCTGATGAGATCTTGTTTCCACACGTTTAATGGTTCCTGTGCTCGCTTTGTTCACTCTGATTCTCTCTTTGTCTCCTAATCAGCTGAGCCCTTTTTACCTTTATTACTGGTAACAGCTAATTTTTCTCTCCCTACATTATTATGCTGCAATAGGTAGGCATTTCAGGCAGCGCATCACTGGAAGTATTCAGCCTTGAAACATAAACTTATTTTTTATGGTAGCAAGAGTAATTAGTGATCTGTTCTTATGTCTCTTTAATATATTCATGGTCTAGTATTCTGGTAGAATGAATACCAATAAAGTCAAAACGAAATTACTGCAAATCTTTTTTTTGCTCCAGCTATTGCTCTTGAGTGTAAGCAACTGCACTGGTAACATAATCATAGGGGCGTGTTTATTAATGTGCCGCGAGTAGCGCAAAGCAAACACGTGGTTATCGTGCATTTTTACTGTGGCAGATCCTAAGGGCCATGGTAGCCACAAGGAGTGTGGTCCTGATAGGCTACTACCGCCATGCTAGTCGCATTCCTAGTGTGGTAGTGGGGAACATGCGGCCATTGTGCATGTGCAGAGTGAACGCATTTGCAATGAGTCCTCCTCATGATAGCCATAAATGCGGTATTAGGATGACAGTTGGTTATGGAACCACCGCGGACAGTAATAAATGTGCCCCAACCACGCCTACAGAAAAATAGCAATTGGTCCATTCAGAATAGCTCAAAGCATCAGGCTAAGTACAAGAGGGTGGGGCATGCAAATAAGAAAAGCAAATGCATGGAGAGAGTCTATGCTGAGTCCCTAACTGTGGAAGATAGGATGCTAATGTGGTATCTGAGAATTCAAGAGGCCTTGTATGGGAGCAGGCATGGTGTCCTTAGTGTCTATCATTGAGGACAGGCATATGATACCCTCTTACTCTGAGGTACCCAGGATGCCTATTCACCTAGACTTCAGGGAACACAATACAAGGCCTAGGGTGAAGTGGGAAAATTCTCTTCTCACTCACTCCTCTGATATGGTTTGAATGATTCTATAGCCATTGTGGAGTATGCCCCCCCCCCTCCACCATGTGGTAGGAGGAGGGGTATGCTAGAGTCAGAAGCAGAGGGCCAAGCATAAATAGCTCCTTTACCACATGGGGTCCATAGGGTCAAGAAGCACTGCGATGGCCCACCATATAGAACACCCATCCCTGTGGCCTCACATCTGCAATTGAGGCGTGCAAGAGTATCCACCCACACAAGGTCGCATGATCCTTCTTAATGGGAGAAGCTCTCGGAACTCACATGGAGGTAGCAAATCCCAAACAGCCCCCAGGCTGAGCACCCTAATTGTCAGGGAAACAAAGGTCTACCAGACCAGGGAAAAGCACAAAAGCTTCCCAAGTCCATGGAATGCCTTTGCTCCTGGGCAAAGGGTCCAGGAAGGCAATGCTGACCAGTGAGCTCCAACACAGGAAGCTCATGTTTAGGGCAAAAAGTGTCTGCTCAGAGTTGATAGGAATCAGCCACATCTTCCCTTGGTCAGGGCGAGAGGCCATCTGTCCACAGGAACATAGCCAATTGCAGTGGAATGGTTTCTCTAGGTGCATGTGTGCACTGCTACATGCCTCCATGGAGGAGAAGTAAGGCAAAAAAACCCCAACAACAACTGAAAGCAGGAGTGTGCATATGAATTCACCCCCAAAGTCAATGCATTGTAACGCTATCTTTGGGCCTAAGAAGAACTATCTTTTGCTGCAATTACAGCTACAAGTTTCTTGAAGTATGTCTTTATTAGCTTAGCACATCTAGCCACTAGGATTTTCACCTATTCCTTAAGGCAAAACTGTTCCAACTCCTTTAAGTTAGATGGGTTGCATTGGTGTACAGCAATCCTCAAGTAATGCCACAGATTCTCAGTTGGACTGAGCTCTGGACTTTGACTAGGCCATTCCAAGACATTTAAATGTTTCCCTTTAAACCAGCTTTAGCAGTATGTTTAGGATTATTGTTGTGCTGGAAGGTGAATCTTCATCCCGGTCAAATCTCTGGCAGACTGAAACAGGTTTTCCTCGGCTTCAATCCTGTCCAGTTTTCCTGCCCAGTGTTCCTATCCCCACAGCATGATGCTGCCACCGCCATGTTTCACTGTGGGAATGGTGTTCTCGGGGTGATGGGAAGCATTGAGTTTGCACCACACATAGTGTTTCCCATGATGGCTAAAAAGTTCATTAAGTTTTTGTTTCATCTGACCAAACCTTCTTCCATGTGTCCGGGGAGGTCCGCCACAGGCGGTTGTGCAAACTTCAAATGCGTTTTCTTATTTCTTTCTTTAAGCAATGTTTTTTTTCTGGCCACTCTTCCATAAAGCCCCACTCTGTGGCGTGTATATGGCTTAAAGTGGTCCTATGGACAGATCTCCTATCTCCGCTGTGACTCTTTGCAGCTCCTTCAGTGTTGTCCTTGGTGTCTTTGTAGCATCTCTGATTAATGCCCTCCTTGCCCGATCTATGAATTTTGGTGGGCGGCCTTCTCTTGTCAGGTTTCTAATGGTGTCATATTCTTTCCATTTTGTTATAATGATTTTAATGGTGCTCTGTGGGATATTCAGAATTTCAGATATTTTTTTATAACCCAACCCTGATCTATTCTTCTCCACAACTTTGTCTCTGACCTGTTTGGAGTGCTCCTTGGTCTTCATGTTGCTTGCTTAGTGGTATTGCAGAGTCAGGAGCCTTTCAGAACAGGCATATTTATACAGGCATCATGTGACACTGATTGCACACAGGTGGACCCTAATCAACTAATTACGTGCCTTTTGAGGTTAATTGGTTGGATCAGATCTTATTTAGGGGTTTCATAGCAAAAGGGATGAATACATATGCACTCACAACTTTTTCAGTTTTTAGTTGTTTTTTTTTATATATACAAGGTATTTTATTGTCATTTCACTTCACCATTTTGGACTATATTGTTAGGTCCATTTTCTTACCAGGTTGTATGTAATGTGACAAAACAGGACAAAAACCAAGTGGATGAATACTTTCGCAAGGCACTGTATATGGCCAGTACTGGCTGAAGCACAGGCCCTATACCTTGATACCTTCACAGCCCACAACACCGGCAGCCCTATGACAACTTCCAGGTCCTATGCAGATGTGAACAGTAGTCAGTCAGAACAGCTGGTGATATTTCTGTGGTTGTTTGCCCACTGTCTTAGCAGAATGGCTGTCAGGCTGCTGTGGTGTACAGCCATGACAGCTGCACCATATGGACCCTCTTCCCTGGTGGCCTAGGCAGGTGTCTAGATCATCTGCTGTGATTCCTGTTTGCCTTTCTTTCGTTCAGTATAGTTGCCCTATTTCTGCTCTTCCTATTTCCTAACACTGGCACACGGAATCTAGCAACATGGGTGCAACTACTGCTTGGTCAGAGGCAGGTGTTGGTTGCACCCGCACTAGCAGTGCGTTTGTGTAGCTAGTGTGTGATTAGCGCTCCCACCACAACCGTGCACCACGTCCCTTTCCTCTCTCTGCACACTCTCAATCTTAACCCCGTCTATTCACACGCTGTTTGGGTAATGTTCCCCTTTTAGCGCAGTCACATTTGGGCCACTTGCTCCTTGCTACTGCACAGCCGAAACGCATGTTAGCCCCACACTAAACTCTGCACTATCAGCTGCCGCACTTTAGTAAACATGGCCCCATTATTTCAGAATTTAGTCATTTGGGGATAATTTTGTAAAGATTATGTGGGCGCATGCATGTAAGAGTGGCACATTTGTGCCTTTGTTGTGAGTTGGCTCCACAGTTTTAGAAAACTGGTAATATGCGTGTTCATTAGGAAGCATACATATCTCGGCTTACATGGAGTAGGGGCATGCTGTGGGCTTGTTATGTAAGTAGGTGTGTGCTATGCATTTGGTAAGGTTAGTACTTGTCTATGTGATCAAACATAGGTGCGCATTTCAATAGCTGTATAAATGACAGTGAACACCAGGGCCTGCACAAGGAGATGAGGCGTACTAGGTGAATCTCATCAGTGGTAGCAATGCATTGAAACAGCCTGGCGGTGCTTACCTGCAAACTTTGGCACCATGGGGCTGTCTGCTTCTCCCCCCTCAAATGGCCAACTTCCTATTTGCATGGGGGCGGAACCTGCCCCATGCAAACAGGAAGTTGGCCAACGGAGGGGGGTGGAAACAGATAGCTCCGCAGCATTGAAGTTTGCAGGTAAGTGCCACAGGGCTGTTTCAATCCATTGCCGCTGCTGTAGGTCCCAGTGAAGGGTGACCACGGTGGCAATGGGAAGCCCTGGAGGGCCAGCACTGTAGGCGGCTGCCTAGTTCATCATATGGTAGCGCCAGCCCTGGTTAACACACACAGCTTGGATTTTTGGGCCTGGTGTATAGCTTAGTAGTTGGAGAGTTTGTGGTCAGTTAGGTTTGCTCTTTCTACTCCTTTGTCCTCCTCTGTTGCTCCTTCCCTCCCCCTCTTCCACTCTCTACCTCTCTCACTTTTTCCTCTGCTTGCGCTTTGCCTATGTTTTTTCTTTCTATTTGGTTTTCCTTTTCTCCTACCTGCTTGCTCTTCCCGTGTGTCCCTGGCCTTCTCTGTGTCTGTCTTTGTGCCTCTGGGGCTGGTTGTGGGTGTATTTCTGTGCCAGTCTGTGTTTGTGGCTATGAGTGTGATTGTGCCGCTGGTGGTGGCTCTGGTGTTGCAGGTGGTGTGTAGGCTTTCTAGAATGAGTGTTATGAACCAGTGATTCCATCTGCTCTGACTCGCAGGAAGGAGAGGCAATAGAGGAAGAGGAGATACCCTCTGAGAAGGTCTACATGGGCCAGGTCCAGTTCTTTGCATTGCTCGAGGAGAAAAGCCTATGTCAGTTTTGGTTTGATGAGACAGATCTCCACCTATGCCATTAGTGAGAGGCATGAAACATCATTGTCAGTGCACCTGAAGATCACCACAGTCCTTGCGGACAGCAGCTTGGACTTGGGATCAAACCCAGGCCTGGAACTCAAAACGGCTTCATAAATTCACAGTGAAGCCATCCCATCGTCTTTACTCCATGTCTATTGAAATTTGGAGTATACCAGAGCCCCACTGCATCATGACTTGTGATCAGCTGGGATGGCAATGTCTTGGACTTGCAATTCTGATTGTCTTGAGAAATGGGAATGGGATATTATTCGGGTTTGTTTGCTGCATTTATAGTATCTGCTTGAAAATGTAACCAGCATCTTCATTTATAATTATGGTATTTTTCTTTCTACTAGTCATAATGACCATATGGGTGCAATATTCCGAGGCACTTACCTGGTTAGCAACACCTACTAATGGGATAAGTGCTGGGGAGAGGACTAGTCAGCGGAACTATTTATAAAGTACCATTGAATCTCTTTTGACTACCACAGCACTGATTATATAGGGATAACCAGAAACGGGGACTAGGATAGAATCAGGACTGGACCAACCAGCCTCTATCCACCTTTCTCCCCCCACTATGCTGTTTCTGGCCAATCGCTGATTGGATCAGCAGGAATTCATCTTATGCCAGCTCTTGTTATCCCCCTGGTGAGATTCTTCTGAGCGTGCCCAATAGAGCTGTCCAAGGAGTTTTCTCCTCGTGCCATTTGCGATTCGATAACTTTTGCAAGAGTGTTTAGATGACACACTGTCTGCAGGGGAAAAGCTTTTCAGTTCTCGTCTGTTCATCTTGAGATTTCATTCCACTGGAGACCAGAGAGAAAGCAGGATACACCGAACATGATTATAGGCACATGAAAGCGAAGGTTTTCCCCCCTCCCCTGTCACATACGCTCTTCTGCCTGAGATATCATACCTTGAAGGAAAACAAAATTGAAAATGAACAAATGTATTCTCAGACAGTTCCGAGAACCATGCATTATTTATTCCTTGGAAGTCTTACAATCTCTGCATAAAAGAGGACCTATTATTATTAGAAATGCAAGGATTCGGCCTCTGCGTGTCAATAACTGGAAAATCAAAACAGACGGGATGTAAAATGTTTTCATCTTTTGAGAATTCAGCTCCCCTATGCTGTCTTATAGCACGGAACTAAGCCAAAGCAACACAATCATTAGAATTGATCTATTCTGCATATTATTGTGTCATGAGACAGTCTTGTCCATGCAATGGACCCAAAGGCATCAAAATGCTGCAATCAAAGCAGTTCAATTTGTACAAGATCTGTTGCTTAAGATAAACTTAAACAATATTTCAAAAATAATCAATACTTTTTTTCATGAAACCTCATAAAGCTCACTGGTTGCCAAATAAATGAGCTCTCTGAGTGACTTGTAGTCACTGGATTTTGATGACCTATTCCAGGGCTAGAGGTGAGTTCTGGCTTCTCTAGGGTAGAGGTTATGAGACTGAAAAGGATGTGGTATCATGTCGACTTGTACGGGGAGCGGGATAGTCAGTAGATAAATGGGAGAAGGCAGAAATGGAAGTATGAAAAACAGAAGAGCTTCCTCTCTGCTCCCAAGGCTGCACTCACTGAACCAGTTTTAACACTGTGCTGTTCTTACATTAATTCAAAAAATGAACCCCCAACGGTAATCAATAGAAATGAATCACTATAAATAGATACCATAGCAATCCCAGTTCTAATTAATTAATTTTTGTCAGGCACGACTGTGGGAGGAAGGTACTTCAAAACATCCCCACCAGTCAGTTCATGCCCATTTTATTCACCCAAGTTATTTAAGATGCGGGTTTATAAGTCCATTCATACAAAAATAACATCTGATGTAAGGCACGACGTGCACGTTTCAGAGTGATCCAACCCCTGTATCAAGTGCTCCAAAATGTTGATCCAGTGTATCTCAATTTCTTCTCACAACCGCCAAAAAACGCCGAACATTCAGCTGATGAAATAAGGGATACCAACTCAGGATTGGCCACCTGCAAACCGCCCATCATCTTAGAACACCAATCACTATAGATACCGTAGCAATCCCATTTCTAATTAATTAATTTTTGTCGGGCATGACTGTGGGAGGAAGGTACTTCAAAATATCCCCACCAGTCAGTTCATGCCCATTTTATTCACCCAAGTTATCTAAGATGCGGGTTTATAAGTCCATTCATGCAAAAATAACACTTATCTGATGTAAGGTACGACGTGCATGTTTTGGAGTGATCCAACCCCTGTATCAAGTGCTCCAAAATGTTGATCCAGTGTATCTCAGTTTCTTCTCACAACCGCCAAAAAATGCCGAACATTCAGCTGTGGAGCCTTCATTTTTTTCAGTTGAAGGAGGAGGAAATAAACCGGCAACACAAAGGTTTTTTTGAGTATTTAAAATCCTTCAAGATGTGCAAGTTCACACGGGATAAAAATGACTATGATTCTGGTCGGGTGTACCGTTGGCTGTATGAACAGGATACGGATGACAATTGTAAGAGGGTAACATTTGAAATTTCATTGGATGACACTGATGATAATTCGGAATCGTCTTCAGCACAGAAGAACAAGGGCCAGCAGGTTTTTCGGTCCGCCAGGCCCCGCGGTTACAGAGCACGGCAGAGCGATCATTGTCAACAGGTGGATCCTTCGATTACTCGACAAAGGGCCAAGCAGTCTCACAATCTTTAGTGGTTAATTTGACAAACCGCCCTCTTGACCCTGCTTGTGAACGGATTCTTAATTTGGGTTTGTCGTTTGTACCAACGGTGGGTTATGATCCATTAAAGATGTGGGTGGCATTATACAAGTTTTTTTGTAAGTTGCAAGTTTTACAATTTTTTGGGGATAAACTGATTGATATGTCCACTGAGTCTGTAGTGAAACCGGTTTCTAGATGGTTACCGCCGGGACCAATGGATTCAGCGATTGCGACATTTCAGTTGTTGTTATTGAAGGATCTAGAAGAATGTGAAAAGAAATTTTCGAGATGGCAGCAAAATGTTACCAGATCGGATCAGATTTGTTTAAACCAATTGTCCCGGGAATCTTCTATGAGTATTCAATGTGCGGATAAGGGGTGCGCCATTGTGTTGTTGGCCACGGGGAACTATCTGACTAATTTAAAATCTCATGTCTTGAATCCGCAGGTATATAGACAGCTAGAGAAAGATCCCACTGGGATTTTACAAGGGGAGATCCGTGCTTTAGTTATGGAGGCGTTTTCTAATAAGTGGATTACTTCTAAGGAACTTCGGTTCTTGTTAGTACCTAGGCCCAAGATACCGGTTATATATTTGGTACCGAAGATACACAAATCTATAACTAATCTACCGAGCAGAGCAATAGTTTCATGTCATGGGTCAATTTTAGAACTACTGTCAAACTTTTGTGATGTTTTTTTGAAGGTAGAGGCAGCAGAGGTTCGATCTTTTATTCGGGATTCCACACATTTTTTGAGTTTTCTTAACCTGTTGGTTATGCCATCATCTGAATTATTTATAGTCACCTTGGATGTTGTGGCCCTATATTTGAATATTGATCAGGATGAGGCTTTGCAACTTCTTCAAACTCAGTTTTCTGGAGCACCCTCGCATTTTCCTAAGTCTTTTTTGATGGTCTTGATCACGATGGTATTCACTCGCAATTATTTTTTGTTTGAGGGTAATTTTTTCCAGCAGATTTTTGGCATTGCGATGGGGGCTACGGTGGCTCCATCAATTGCCACGCTGTATATGGCGAATTTGGAGGAACAACATATATACTTGTCGCCATATTTTGCAAATGTGCCATTGTGGAAAAGATTTTTGGATGACATCTTTTTTGTCTGGACGTCGGATTTGGCCTCTTTACATAAGTTTGTGGAATGGCTGGATACACTAAAAACAAATATTAAGTTTACGGCTCATATTGACCCAAACCGTTTGGAGTTTTTGGACATGGTTGTTTATCGTGAGGGGAATTCCCTATCTACCACTCTATATAGGAAGCCTGTTCAACGTAATTGTTTATTGAATTTTCGCAGTTTTCACCCGGGGCCTCTGCGTAGAGGATTACCTTATGGCCAGTTTCTACGGATTCGCTGACTCTGCACTTCGATAGCGGAATTTAAAAACCATGCACAAGAACTATCATCACGACTTGTCTGAAGGGGTTATCCCACTACAGTGATCTCTCGAGCTTACCGCAGAGCCTTGTATATTTATTTACATTCTCTTATATACTGTGCTATTCTGCATCAGTGCGGTTTACATTGAACAAACTGAAATTACATTGAACAGGGCATTATAACTTGGAGATAACTATTTTACAGGGAACATGGGCTATGGAGGGTTAAGTGGCTTGCCCAAGACCACAAGGAGCACCTGTGGGACTAGAAACCCCAGTCCTTCCAGCCCAAGGTTGCTGTCCTCTAGTGGGATTTGAACCCCCGACCTTCCAGCTTGAAGTACCTTGCCCCAACCACTAGGCCACTCCTCCACTCCAGGAATGGCTATTGGATTCAGACCCTTTGCGGATTATGGATACAGATGAAGATGTGTTGACGGGGGTTTTACCCTATATGAGTCATTCATCTGAAGTAGTATATATATTGAAAAAATATTGGTCGGTGCTATCTTTACATTCCTGTTTTAATAAACCGTTGAGACTTGCATATTCACGGGGAGCAAATCTACGTGATTTATTGGTAAAATCTGCAGTTATGATGGACCGACCGATTTCTTCGGTGGTAGGTGCAGAGGGACATTCCCCATGTAATGAATGCAGATATTGTGCCACTACGGTGTCGAGGGCATCATGGTCTGATTTACACACAGGCCGGAATTTTCACCGGCGTTGGCAGACCACTTGCATGTCCACTTTTGTTATTTATTTTTTGGAATGTCCCTGCCCGTTTAGGTATGTGGGAAGTACCACACGGGCGGTAAAGTGAGGTTGGGTGAACATGCTTCAAGACTCCATCAATCGGTACAAACGGCCCCAATGGTACACCACTGTTTGGAGTCACATCATTCTTTTGAGCAATTGGTGTGGACTGTTATAGATCATGTTCCGGAAGATCCCAGGGGTGGTGATTGTATAGCGAGATTACGTTGGCTTGAACAACGATGCATTTTTCAGATGTGCTCTGTTTCCCTGACGGGACTAAATTGTGAGATTGATTAGCTGGGACTCTGTTGACACATCGCCACTCACAGTAGGGAGTTCCTTGATGTGTGGGAATCCCCTGTGTGATTGGTGTTCTAAGATGATGGGCAGTTTGCAGGTGGCCAATCCTGAGTTGGTATCCCTTATTTCATCAGCTGAATGTTCGGCGTTTTTTGGCGGTTGTGAGAAGAAATTGAGATACACTGGATCAACATTTTGGAGCACTTGATACAGGGGTTGGATCACTCCGAAACGTGCACGTCGTGCCTTACATCAGATAAGTGTTATTTTTGCATGAATGGACTTATAAACCCGCATCTTAGATAACTTGGGTGAATAAAATGGGCATGAATTGACTGGTGGGGGATGTTTTGAAGTACCTTCCTCCCACAGTCGTGCTCGAGAAAAATGAATTAATTAGAACTGGGATTGCTACAGTATCTATTTATAGTGGTTCTTACATTTATAGCTAGAGTTTAGGAATTATTAAGGGGGGAAGGGAAAGTATGAAAAGGGACAAGGGGAAGGTATAAAAAGTCAAAGAGAAAGCAAAGATGAAAAGAAGAGAGACAATATGGAGAAAGAAGAAAAGAGAAAAATATGTATATGAGAAATGGAGAGAGCTGAAACAGTAAAAAGAAAAAAAAAGAGATGTGATAGACATAGTAGATGATGACAGAGAAAGATCAATTGGCCCATCCTGTCAGCCTAAATTTTCCTGTCCACATTTCAAGGCTATATTCCATCTGCCTACTATAGAAGCCCTCTAAAATCCCTGTATGCAAATGTTAGAAATCTAAAAAATAAGATGGGAGAGTTAGAATATTGGCATCTCAGAGACCTGGTGGAAGGAGAACGACCAATTGGACTCTGTGATAGCTGGGTACAATATTGCAATAATAAGATAGATCAAACTGCTGAAGGGGTTGCGCTCTATGTTAGAGAGGGTATTGAGTCACATAGCATTAAAGTTTTGCAGGACACAAATACACTGTAGAATCTCTATGGATAGAAATTCCATGTAAAAGGGGGAAGGAGATGGCAGTGGGGTTGTACTACCAACTACCTGACCAGATGGATGATGAAATGTTGAAAGAAATCAGGGAAGCTAACAAAAGTTAATTACCCTGGTATTGACTTGGTCAATGTCACAGCAGGACATGCTAGAGAGATAAAGTTTCTAGATGAACTGACAAGAGGGGAAGCTATTTTGAACCTAGTCCTTAGTGAAACAGAATCTGGTACAAGAGATAAGGATTTTGGGGCCACTTGGCAATATTGATCATAGCATGATTGCATTTGACTTAATAAATGGAAGGACAGCAAGGAAATCCACAGTACTACCTTTTAATTTTCAAAAGGGACACTATAATAAAATTAGGAAAATGGATGAGAAAAAATTAAAAGGAGCAGCTGCAAAGGTTAAAAATTTACTTCAAGCATGAGCATTGTTTAAATGTACCATCTTGGAAGCCCAGAGCAGATGCATTCCATGCTTTAACAAAAGTGGAAAGGAAGTCCAAAAAACTGCCAGCATGGTTTAAAGACAAGGTCAGAGAGACTGTTGTTGCCAAAAAAGCTTATTTCAGGAAATGGAAAAAGGAGTCAAATGACAAAAATGGGAAACAATATAAGCATTAGCAAGTTAGATGCAAAGCATAGATAAGGCAGGCAAAGAGAGAATTTGAAAAGAAGCTTGTCGTGGAAGCAAAATTACATAATAAAAACTTTCAAGTACATTCGTACATAAAACCAATGAGACAGTCAGTTGGACCATTAGATGGGAAAAAAGGGGCACTAAGTGAGGACAAGGCCATAGCGGAGAGACTGAATGAATTCTTTGCTTCAGTTTTTACTGAAGAAGAAGCGGGGAAGTTACCTGTACCTGAAATGGTATATAAAGGTGATGCAACAGAAGAATTGAAAAAAATATCGATAAACTGGGAAGATATATTGCAACTATCTGATAAACTGAAGAGTAGCAAATCACCAGGACCAAATGGTATACATCCAAGGGTGTTGAAAGAACTGAAATATGAGACTGTAGATCTAGTGTAGTAATCTGTAAACTATTATTAAAATCACCTAAAGTCTGTCATAGCCCCTCCTAGTGTGGCAGCACTGATAGCATGTAATAAATAATACCCGGAGTCAGTTCAAGGATCCAAACCAATTTATTGTGCACAAGGCCCAAGCATCAAAGGACTGAGCAATGGTGAACAGGAACAACTTCCTTATATACAAGCTTCATAGTTTGATACAGGCAGACTTTCTATTGGTCCCAACGCCCCCTGCACCTATCCAATCGGGGACCCCCTCACTGGGCCCTGTTCCCCCTTCTCCGGCTATGCTAACACAGGCTCAGTTTCTAGACATAATACATTCCTGCTACAAGGTCATTGCATCAGCATAAAAGCATGGAATAAAGGATTAATACAAACTTATCAAAAGCAGTTTAGAGCGGTTTAAGGCAGATCCTCAGCCTTCACTGACTTTGGTCTTTCTCAGCATTACTATTTCTAGCAGTGGGGGTGGGGACTCCGGCCTAGCTTGCAGGCTCATACATGTACAAGCTATTATATAGGCCATAGCCTACCACATTCCCCCCTTTGATTATTCTCACCTGCAAATTAGAAAGGGTGGGAATTAAATCACATATTATACTTGTGTAACAGCATCATCTTGGGGTATATAGGGTAATATTGCCACATAGCCAACACTTTAGTTGCTGTCTGCCGCTTCATAGTGCTATCAATAACTGAGGTTATAGTGCGCAAGCAATGGGGTAGGAGACATGGGAGAAACAAGCACACAGCCAATATTAATAATATAACTAACGCAAGAGTTTTCAGGCCACCCAGACCTGAAAACATGGAACCAAACCATCCATCAAGCTCCAGTCTACGCCATTTCCGGACTGGTACATAGGCTTGCTTCCGCATCTGTTCGGCTGTGTCTTCGACAACTTGGCCTTCATTATCAATCTTTGGCTTAGATGAGTAATCTTTATTCCAGTCTGAGTAGTAGTAGTAGTAGTAGTAATGCAGGCTGCACAAGGGGGAAGAGTAAGGCAAAAGTCATTCCAAGGGACCCCAGGGTTGTCTTTCTCCCACGGCTTCCACTGCACCCTGGCTCCCACGACGTGTGACAGGAGTAGGGTTGTAGATTCTTAGTCTCTTACAGTTCTTGCAGTAGTGGTTGTCACCGCAAAGTGAGCCGCAATGGAGTTTAAGGGTCATTTACGGAAGTTCAATGACCAAGTTCAGGAGCGGCTGCTGGCTTTACTCGACTGTGATGGATCCAAGGTTCAAGCTCTGCAACTTTAACTGCTGTTGGGGTATTAAGGTCCCTTCCAATGCGGTGTCCTTCTCCACTCTGTGATCCACACCGAGACCCCAGGCTTGAGAGGATGTAGAGGTTGATGGGCAGCTGATGACTCTACAAAACAGAACTTAAAACCAATAGTTCTTGCCTAGTAATTTCAGACCTATACAGAATCTCAAAAGGGGAAACTCCTAAAGACATAGTAGGGGTTAAACATATCATGAGAAGGGCTATAGGAAGAATTCAGAACTGGGGCTACTTCAGGTGAACTTCTCAGCAAAGTTTAGATAACTGAGATTTCAGGGTTCCATTCATACGTTCTATTGTTCCTAAATTCTGAGGTCTGTAGGCAATATGCATCTGATAATGTTAATATCTCGGGATCATACTTAATGGACTTGCTTCCTGAGGTTATCAACCCTCATTCTTTGTACAGGGCCCCATGTGCATGCAAGGTTGTAAGGGCATACTTGGAATCTGTGTACACTTTCCCTATTGTTAGTGCTCTAGTGAGGGCTATCAGTTCAGCTTTCTGTGCTGCAGCTTCTGGGGCCAGAGCTGTGGATTCAACTACCAGATCAAGGGTCACCACCGCATATCCGGCACAACAATGTTCATTAATGATGACAGGGCTGCTTCCATCTACAAAGAATGTCCGGCCAGGGTTCTCCAGAGGAACATCAGTCAAATCAGGGTGACTTGAGAATATAGTGTTCATAGTTTCTAAACAGTCATGATAAGCGGGGTCAAGACCAACTGGTAACAACATAGCAGGATTCAGAGCTTGACTGACCGTCAATTGTATCTGGGGGTTTTCACACAGCATACTCTGATACCTCAACATTCGTGAATTAGCTAGAAGTTTCCTTTGTATTTCATAATGGTTAGAACAAAGTGCGGTATAGTAACTTGAAGATTTTGTCCCGGGGTGAGCTTGTCAGCTTTGTTCACTAGGAGGGCTTTCCCTTCTCTAGTGTCCTTCTTCTCTGCAATGGGCGCACTGATTCGTACCCAGTAGGGACTGATCATTTTCACGACCCCTTCTTTCGGCTAGGAAACCTCCTCCACGTCGTTCAACAGCAAAATAATCTATTTTGCATTCGCTTTCTCTGTCACATCCATTTTCACAATTCACAAACTTTCTGAACAACTTCCATTAACTGTGCTGTATTCATGCCTGCAAATCCATCCAGTTTCTGCAATGTCTGGTTTATATCTCTCTGGGACTGACTGACAAAAACTGCATTTACCATACGCAAATTCTCCTGGGCTGCTGGATCACATGGGGTATATAGTGAGGGCTGCCTGCGCTTGGAGCCATCAAGACTGCTGGGTCTGCATAATACTGTTCATTAGTTCAATCTATTCCTATGGTTTCTCAGTGTAGGAGGCATAATGCAGCTTTCAGTTCAGTAAGATCAGTGGTATGAAAGGTGAGTAAGCCCTTTTACTGGTAATTGTACTTCTGAAGGTATACAGCAATCAGGACTGTCTGGGTTCTACTTCACGTTTTCTGGCGCTGGCTGTGGGTGACCCTGAACTGGCAAATGAATGCCCACTTGTAGTGCAAACGGACACTTTATCTTTTCACAAACATTTCACATTTTTTGCACGGCCAAGTCCCAAGCCCTTGCTAAAACTCCTTGTCATGCATTTCAACAGAATCTGCCCCTTCCCCCACATGATGAAGGGGGCGGGTTGCATTTCCCTGTGGACTAAGCACAACTGTCTGAACCTATATAAAGGCTTTAACTAAGATTGTACTTCTGAAACTAAGACTTTAAAAGACCCTTTCAAAACACAGTACACATCTTACAGTTCGGGAAAGACAGGCATTAAGATAAACAGTAGGTCTCTCTCCCGGCTCTCAAAGCAGCCGTAAATTACTAGACAAAGCAGCTGTAAACACTAAATCCTAGACGAATACAGTTACAGCTCGTTTTGTTGTTCCCGTAAGTTATGAACAAATACTTATGCAGTCAAACCCAGATATATCAGAGACAAAATTTCAAGCATTTCTTGTAGTTACTAGCTCGGGATGCCTAATAGTCCTATCAGGGGTCTTAACCTCTACTTCGTAGGTCAAAGGGAAAACAAAAGCAGTCTCATTAATTTCTCTATCATTTCTTTTTGAACAGTGTTTGCTAATGACTGGAACATAAAAAACACAAGACAAGGTTAAGCCCATAAATGTATTGAGGAACTCGAACACTCAAACGGGATTAATAAGAACGATATATAATACATGACCATAGCAGAAGGAACATCACTATTAAAACATATTGAATAAAACAGGTACAATATTCCTGAAATAAGCACAAATTAACCCAGCTGCAGAGCGTAGAATAATTGAAACCATCAAAGCGTTAAGTAAAGGATACATTCCTGTCTTTGTCTCCGGGCTGTGTGAAAGACACACCCCCGCCCTCTCTGAGACTCACGTAACATCAGTGAGACAGCTGTCTTTGTAAAGACTCCTGAGATGAGATTCTACTGTAATACTTTTCCTTAATCGGTAAAAACAACAGACACTAAGACAAACACCAAACACTTTCGCCGTTCTTGCGACCTGCACTAGTCAGGAGGCAGCACCTCGCTTGGTCTGTATTCAAGACCACATTCACACACACAGACATTCAAGACAGAATAAAATCCGGACGTTCCCAAAAAACCTGACTGACTGAGGGGTTGGGTGGGTTCAGTCTCCGCTTATACCTTTAAGACTTCTGAGACTTACTAGGACCGCCCCGAGAGGGATCAGACTCTCAAGCGCTATTCCAGAATCCCGACTGACTGACAGACTGACTGATTAGCAGAACAGTTCTACTCACTGGATCATGGGTTGGATCCCGGACTCCCCTCAGGTTCGAGGTGTAGGCCGGCTGGAACCGGCCACCAGTGGAGGCAAGGAGGAGCCCTCCCCGATACAAGAGGATGGGTGGCACCGAAGGCCCTCCTGCAATAAGCCAGGGGCGGCTCCAGGCCGGACAAAACCTTGTGAGGCGAGAAGCCGTGGTATATCTACGTGAATATCATCACACTACTCACATTTCCCGGACAACGCACCAAGACATTTGGCAGCACTGATAGCATGCAATAAATAATACCCGGAGTCAGTTCAAGGATCCAAACTAATTTATTGTGCACAAGGCCCAAGCATCAAAGGACTGAGCAATGGTGAACAGGAACAACCTCCTTATATACAAGCTTCACAGTTTGATACAGGCAGACTTTCTATTGGTCCCTACGCCCCCTGCACCTATCCAATCGGTGACCCCCTCACTGGGCCCTGTTCCCCCTTCTCCGGCTATGCTAACACAGGCTCAGTTTCTAGACATAATACATTCCTCCTACAAGGTCATTGCATAAGCATAAAAGCATGGAATAAAGGATTAATACAAACTTATCAAAAGCAGTTTAGAGAGGTTTAAGGCAGATCCTCAGCCTTCACTGACTTTGGTCTTTCTCAGCATTACTATTTCTAGCAGTGGGGGTGGGGACTCCGGCCTAGCTTGCAGGCTCATACATGTACAAGCTATTATATAGGCCATAGCCTACCACACTAGTGGCAGTGTGCCAAAGGGTCAAGGTGGACATTTTAATTTTTGTTGAAGAAAGAAAAACTTTTAGACCAAGTGCATTCTGGTCCTTGTAGTCCCTCTTCACAAAGAAAAGAGATGTGTGAGCCATGAGCAGGGTGAAACAAAAAGGTTTTTATTCCCTTGTTACGCAAAAGGTTCTTCAGGAAACAAAGTAGAATTTACCTTACTTCAGGTTTAGTGCCAAGAATATTTACAAAAGGTCAGCAACTGTTACAAATGCTTCACCGTCCTCTGTATCCAAGCAAGTTTCTCAAACAGCAAGAAAAACAAGACAAAACTTCTTCCTTCAGTTTTAACAGAAGCAAAAGGTACTTTAAAACATGTGCTGCTGTTATATCTCGGTAAGAGATTCCAGGCTCTTGGTAATACACAGAGAACAGTCCATTGGTTCAAGCATCAACGGTTCTGGTTCTGCAAACTCAATTTGCATGGGTTCTAGCTCACACGTGGTGTCTTCTAATCCTGAGCTTTCCCTGGTTAACACAGGTTGCAGTTCAGTATTTCTTTCCCCCACTTTCCAGCCCTGCTGGCCTGGGTTTAGCAAATAACTGTTAGGGCTTTTCCCTATACTTCTCTGTACAGGGTTGCAAAACTTCCTCCAGCTTTGTTTCTTCTCAGGATGACTTTTTAATTTATCAGCCTTCCTAGGACCTGGCATCCATTTAATAAATGAAGTATCACTGTACCTTGGATCTCTGTAGCGTTTGCTGCTGGTGTTCTCTCCACCAGAGACTCTCCCTTTGTCACCATCTTCCTTGAAGACTGGCTTCTGGAGCTTTCTAAGCTGGGCTTGTTCTCCCTGGAACTTAGCTCTGCTTTTCCATGTATCCAAGCTTCTCTGCCTTGCAGTGTACGAGGTTCCTTCCTCAGGTCCTTCCTTCAAAGATCCTTTCTCTCTGTCTCCCAAAGGTCCTCCCTCGAGTTCCTTCTTAGATCCTCTCTCGAGTTCCTTCTTAGATCCTCTCTTGAGTTCCTTCTTAGATCCTCTCTGTCTGCTTCCTTGTGAGCACTGCTTAAAAAGGCGTTCCCCAACTGAGTTTCCTGGCTTTCTGCTCAGGTGCCTTTGATTAGCTACTGCATTGCTACAACCTGGGTGTGTCAGCTTAACTTCTGCAGCCTCGTGCCTGCTCCCTCTAGCTGCACTTCTAGGTAATTGCACCTTCTGTAACTCAGTTGCTTCATAAGAAAGAGAGTTTTTTTTCTACATTCATCGCTTCAATGGCTTCAGCTCCATCACAAGTCCCAGAAGATTGGAGAATGGCCAACGTAACACCAATTTTTAAAAAGGGTTGGAGAGATCATCTGGGAAGCTACAGACCGATGAGCCTGACGTCAGTACTGGGCAAAATAGTAGAAACTATCATAAAAAATAAAATTACTGAACATGTAGATAGTATGTGGGGCATACTGTGCTGGCCGTCTCCCCCTTGTACGGCCGATCAGAATTGGGCCATAGAGAAGTAGATCCGATTCTGATCGCATGGGAGCTAGAAGAACCCATGGAATCAGAATCAGGTCTACGGCCTGGACGTGCAGGCCATGCCCCGATTCTGATCAGCTGCATGTCCAGCCCGCATACCCAGCTAACTCAGCCAGGCTCCTGAATGGAGCCTCAGTGCCATAGTGTCCTGTTGCCATGGCACCACGGCTCCACTCAGGAGCTGAAATCCCCTGCCATGCCTATCTTTAAGGTGCAGAGTGCTAACCCTGTAGCATCAAAAATCGGTAGCGCCATGGCCCGCCTCTGCTCCGCCCTGGATAGCATCTGTGCATGTTAGAAACATATCTGGTATTTTTGAAGGGCACTAACTAGGGAAGTTACCTCTGTAAAGGCCTTCTAAAATCAGGTCCGAGGTCTATAAATTAATGAATGAAGAGGAACGGGTAAACGTAGATCGGTTGTTTATGCTATCAAAAAGAAGGAAGACTTGAGGACATGCAATGAAACCACAATATAACCCATTTATGACTAATAAGAGAAAATATTATTTTACTCAACACGTAATCAAACTCTAGAATTTGTTATTGGAGGATGTAGTAAAATCTGTTAATGTAGCTGGGTTTAAAAAAGGTTTGGACAATTTCCTCCAGGAAAAGTCTATAGACCATTATTAAAGAGGACTCATGATACTGGGCTGATGGACCTTGGTCTGACCCAGTATGGCATTTCTTAAGTTCTTAAGTTATCACTCTTTATCCAATGTACTCCTCTTCCTCAGCCCTCAATATTGTTGGGTAGAAAATCATTCACGTTCTTATGTTTAATCCAATAGCCAGCTCCCATCACCATTTTTCACCAGCATCCTTTGTAATAATGTAAACAGCTGCCAACATCAGTGAGACTATTGCCGAAATGTTTAGAGGTCCCTCACTTGTGTGACCGATGTCTGCAGGAAGATACATAGCTGTGAGGACAGGGATGCTGTTGGTGATAACCTGTCAAACCCCAGTGTATGTATGTGTGTTGGGGGGGGGGGATGGGGGGAGTGCCTAAGATTGTTGAGAGGAAATAAAACAGTGTGCAGAAATTTATGGAGTAGTTTTTCTGAAGTAGTATAGGACTCAGGGTTGGGGTTCTTTGGGAGAAAATAGAGGGAGTAATGATTGAAGGAGCTATGAGCAATGAGCATGAAACATGGTCAGAATTCTTGTGATAGGAAGCCCATTAAAACTTAAGATATACCATACTGGGTCAGACCAAGGGTCCTTCAAGCCCCATATCCTGTTTCCAACAGTGACCAGTCTAGATCACAAGTACCTCCAGGGTCTACCCAAAAGGTAGACAGATTCCTTGCTGCTTGTTCTGTGGGTAAGCAATGGATTTACCTGGTATTCTTCAATAATGGTTTATGGACTTTTTCTCTAGGAACTTGTCGAAACGTTTTTTAAATCCAGCTACACTAACAGCTTTTACTACATTCTCTGATAATGAATTCCAGAGTTTGATTATGCATTTAGTGAAAAAATATTTTCTCCGATTACAATGGAACATCCAAGTGCAACTGGGGATATCAAAGCCAGAACTTCTGAAAAAGAAGCAGGCACGTGCAAGTTTGGGTATCATTACATCACAGCGAGGACATTTCCTAGCTACAGGATCACTTTCTTTCACACAGATGTGATGCTCTCCTATAATGTGACCTCTTTCCTCCATGGCAGCAGAGAGGCTGCCAGATTAGAGATTGAATTTCTCTATTATGTCCCCTGTTGATCTCGTCTATATACCTCTCTGTCTACCTCAGCTCCTCTAAGTCCACTACTCTAGCCTCCAGAGATCAGACTCATTCTCTGAGAGCTCTTTGTACCTGATGCACACATACGAGCTCTTACCAACTGGGAAAAAAAAATCATACATGTAACACTCAGTGCAAAAGACTGGATAGCCTCTGTCTCGCTCCTGGACTGCTGTCTGCATCTTAGATTTAAAGATTTATTTTAGTTATTTAAAGTTGTTCAGTTTAAAGTTGCTAGGGTGATAGGGATACTTGAACCAATTCAAGTATACCTAATAAGTATAAGGGACTTTTAGTGTTCACCTCAAAGTGAACTGCAAGGACTTAATTAATCTAATCCTAATTACTTGCTGATGACGATAAGCAGTTAAAACTGAAAGTGAGTAAGGTCACTCTTTTCTCCCTAATTGGTTTAGGAGACTATAAATCAAGGATTATGCCTGGGGTGGGTGGGAGGGTTGACCTATTTATATATGTGCTTCCAAGGCTATCTTAATTTCCTGGGTGATTCACACTGCCCTTGTTTTGATAGAGGGAGCCTTTCAAGTTGCCCTTTAGATCTGTCACTTGGATATAACACCTATTTGAAACAATTTCATGGTTCTTTTGCCTCCTAACAGCAAGACCTCTTTATGAAAGGTCTCTAGAAAACAGTTTATCTCTGTATACTCAAAGAATATTTACCCTATTCTAGTCTCTCAGCTATACCTTAAGGGGGTTATTCTGTGCCACGAATAGCGAGAATGGATGGCCCAATGGGACGTCCATCCCTGCTATTCATGCCTTCACCCAGCCTTGACTAACTTTCCCTCCGGTTATGTGGGGAAGTTAGACGGGGAGGGGAAGGGGAGGCTTGGGGGAGGGGAAGGGGAGGCTTGGGGCAGAGTCTGGGCAGTCGTGGCCCTGGACATACACGTCCAATTCTAATGTCGGCCCTGTACATCCAGGGCTGGCGACATGTGCGGGGAAGTTATTCCACCTCTGAGGTGGAATAACTTCCCTGGACGTGTCATTTTGTAAATGCTGGGGCACGAATGGGACGGTGGGGGGGCCGGAGGAGGCAAGATCAGGGGTCAGGCTGTGGGGAATTCGCTTTTTTTGTGTGGTGGCCGGCATCACGGCTCTTCAATGGAGCCGTGGTTCCATGGCAACATGATGCCATGCTGCCATGGCTCCATTGAGGAGCCTTGACTGAGTTAGCCGGGGACAGTCCTGAATGTGCAGGCCAGAATGAATCGCAGTCCTGGCCTGCACATGCAGGACTGTTCGCAATTCTGATCCCACAGGGCTAGATGTGCCCCGCAGTACCAGAATCGCAATTCCCTCTGTAGTCTGGTTCAGACCGGATGTACAGAGGGGATCAACGTCCGGTATGGAATCGGGCCCTAACTGACTTCAATCTAACTGAAAGCTGGCTTATAATACTAAGTCCTAACTGGCTTAATAAAACACTTAACTTTAAAATACACACATTTTATCAGCTTCAACCCAAAGAATTCTCTTTTCCCCAAGATTTACAGAATTTTCCAGCAGCTAAATACTTTAAAGTGCAGATTCCTTCCCAGCAGTAGCAGCCCCGTCTTGGTAGTCTCAGGTTTCTTGCTCATGTGGGAGTTATCCATATCCAGGTGTTGTGAAGGAGTAAAACTACACCCAGGCAAAGAATGTGTCCAAAGTATCAGGCTCTGAAGAGGTTCTGTGGGTGAAATTCAGCGCCATACCAAGCTATAATTGGGCCCTGTACAACTCACAGACCTGGTTTATCCCCTCTCCCTTCTCATGACATATCAGTTGCATATTTGGATCTTTAGTTAAGTAGTATTGCCAACTTCCCATAGCTAATATAACCATGTAAAAATTCTTATTAGGAAGACATTCAAACAAGAATTTTTCAGCCTCCTGAACTCAGGACTGAATTTACCTATGGGCAGCTAGACCCCCATTATGCAGGGGCCTGGGGCAACTGCCTCTTTTAACCATCAGTAAAAGCAGCCCTACAGAGATGGTACCAGCATGCTTGCGCAAGATGGCTGCATGAGTGATTTGCTCTCCCGAGGCTGAATTGACTTTATACTTCCTTTTTTAAGCTGTGATGCTTGTGATTGTACGGTTCAAACCATATACACATGGAGAGGATTTTTAGAAGATCCGTCTGGGACGTCTAAGCCAGACTGCCTGAAAAAAATGCAGACACATCCAAGTGCAGGCATGATTTCACAAACCTGGACGTGCCCGATAGGGGTGTCTACTTAGACATCCCCAGAACCCTATTTCAGAAGCCGAACATCTAGGGCAGCATAATGGTTAGAATAGTGGGCTAGGAACACAGCAGCCAGAGTTCACAACCTGCTGCTGCTACAGTTGAATTTGTGCTAAGTACAGGGGATGAGGGAGTGCTTTCTTCTCTACACCCTCTGGATGCTTTTCAACTAAAACAAGAACCGTTCAGATGCTTATTTGTCACTCTTTGTGCCTCGGAGCAGGAGAAGGTCTAAAGTTAGACGTGACGCCAGATGTTTCTGTGATCAGGCAGGGACATCCAGGATCCTAGGAACACCCTGGCCACGCCTCCTCCATGCCCAAGTTCAGTTTTGGATGTCCTCATGCTGGGGAGTCTCTATGTCCGTTTTTGGACATCCAAAGCAGTAATAGAAACATAGAAACATGATGACAGAAAAAGACCACATGGCCTATCTAGTCTGTCCTTCCATATCAACAACTACAACAGTCCACTTTTTACCTTTAGAGATCCTCTGTGTTGGTCCCATGCTTTTTTGAATTCAGTTACTGTCCTCATCTCTACCACCTCCACTGGGAGACTATTCCATGGATCCACTACTCTTTCCGTAAAGAAATATTTCCGCATATCACTCCTGAATCTATCTCCCTTCACCCTCATCCCATGTCCCCTCATAGCAGAACTTGCTTTCAATTGAAAGAGGCTCTCTCCCTGAACATTTATGCCACGGAGGTATTTAAACATCTCAATCATATCACCTCTATCCCGCCTTTCCTCTAAGGTGTACATATTAAGATCCTTAAGTCTGTCCTCATATGCTTTATAATGAAGCCCACTAATCATTTTAGTAGCTACCCTCTGCACCGACTCCATCCTGTTCACATCCTTTTGAAGGTGAGGTCTCCAGAATTGCACACTATACTCCAAATGAGGTCACACCAAAGACTTATACAGAGGCATTATCACCTCCTTTTTTCTGCTAGCCATTCCTCTCCGTATGCACCCAAGCATCCTTCTAGCTTTTGCCATCGCCTTTTCTACCTGTTTAGCTACTTTAAGATCATCAGAGACAACCACGCCTAGGTCCCGCTCTTCTTTAGTGGACAAAAGTACTTCACCTCCTATACTGTATTGCTCCCTTGGATTGCTGCAGCCCAAATGCATGACCTTACATTTTTTAACATTAAATCCCAGCTGCCAAATTCTAGAGCATTCTTCAAGCTTAGCTAGATCCCTCCTCATGTTATCTACACCTTCCTGGGTGTCTACTCTATTGCAGATTTTGGTATCATCCGCAAAGAGGCAAACCTTACCCGACAGCCCTTCTGCTATATCACAAACAAAGATGTTAAAAAGAATCGGACCAAGGACAGATCCCTGGGGCACACCACTGGTAACATCCTTCTCCTCAGAGTGAGCTTCATTTACCTGTACTCTTTGTCGCCTCCCACCCAACCAATTTCTAACCCAAGCAGTAACTTTAGGGTCCATCTCTAGGGTGCTCAGTTTGTTTATAAGTCGCCTGTGAGGAACAGTGTCAAAGGCTTTACTGAAATCTAAATACACCACATCTAGAGCTCTCCCTCGGTCCAACTCCCTGGTCACCCAGTCAAAGGAATCAATCAGATTTGTCTGACAAGACCTGCCTCTGGTGAATCCATGCTGCCTCGGATCCTGTAATTCGCTGGACTCCAAAAACCTCACTATTTTCTCTTTCAGCAGCGTTTCCAATAATTTACTCACCACCGAAGTTAAACTAACCAGCCTGTAGTTTTCAACCACATCCTTACTTCCGCTTTTGTGTAAAGGCACCAGCTCTCTCCAGTCCTTTGGCACCACTCCTGACTCCAACGAGGCATTGAAAAGGTCAGTCAGTGGAGTTGCTAGAACGTCCCCAAGTTCCCTCAGTATTCTAGGGTGTATCCCATCCGGTCCCATCGCTTTGTCTACTTTAAGTTGAGCTAGTTTCTCACGAACACAGTCTTCTGAAAATTGTTCAAGATGTCCCTCGCTTCTGTTCCTATTTGTGGATGTTTTCTGAGGTCCTGCTCCTGGTTCTTCATCTGTGAACACAGAACAAAAATATTTCTTAAGCAATTCCGCTTTATCCTTATCAGCTTCTACATATTCCCCCCCTGCACCCTTGAGTCACCACTTTTGCCCTTCCTCTTCTCACTAATATATATCTGAAAAATGTCTTATCCCCCCATTTTATTGCATTGGCTATTTCCTCCTCCTTTTGAATCTTTGCCTTCTTGACTACTTTGCTAGCTTCTCTAAGTTTTTCCAAATACAGATGCCTGTCTTCCTCTCTCTGTGATCTCTTGTATTTCATGAAGGCCTCCCTCTTTTTCTTCACTTTTTTAGCTACTTCCTTAGAAAACCATAGCGGTCTCGTTTTCCTTTTGCCTTTATTTACCATTTTAACAAAAAGGTTGGTTGCCCTTAAAATATCCCCTTTCAGTTTTGCCCAATGTTTTTCTACATCCCCCAGCTGTTCCCATCCCACTAACGACTCCCTGAGGTATTGGCCCATCTTCGCAAAGTTAGTCTTCCTAAAGTCTAAGATCCTCACCTTGGAATGGATTCTAACAGCCTTAGTCCTAATACTGAACCACACCATCTGGTGATCACTGGATGCAAAATGATCTCCCACTACAACATCAGAAACACTTTCACCATTGGTAAGCACCAAGTCCAGTATGGCCCCTTCACGTGTGGGGTCTGTTACCAATTGCCTGAATAGTTCTCCCTGTAGAGAATCCAGGATCTCCTTACTTCTAGATGATACTGCAGAAGGAATGTGCCAATCAACATCTGGCATATTGAAATCTCCTATCAGTAGCACTTCCCCTTTCCTAGGAATGCTGCGTATGTCTTCAATTAACTCTCTGTCCACCTCTTCCTCTTGTGAGGGAGGTCTGTATATCACACCAATGCAAAGAGATTTCTCTTTCCCTCTTTCTAGTTTAACCCACAATGCCTCCTCTCTCCCTTTTAAGCTCTGTAATTCCAAAGCTTTAATAGTAGTTTTTACATATAGTGCCACTCCTCCTCCCCGTCTTCCTACCCTGTCCTTTCTGAATAAAGTATAGCCAGGTATAGTTACATCCCAATCATGGTTTTCTGTGAACCATGTTTCTGTAACTGCCACTAAATCCAAGTCAGCCACTCCCACCAAAGCTTCAACATCAGGGATCTTATTTCCCATGCTACGGGCATTTATACACACTGCTTTCCATATGTTACCCCTGTTACCCATTTCCATAAAGGTATTTAATGTATCACCTACCTGGGGGCTTTCACTTACCTGGGGGCTTTCTTCACCCATCCCCAACGAATGTAATTTAAAGCCCTCTTCAGTAGATTAGCCAGTCTACTACTGAAGACGCGTTGACCTTTCTTGGACAGATGGATGCCATCTCTACTCTGCAACCCTTGGAACAGCATCCCATGGTCTAGGAAACCAAAACGCTCTCGATGACACCATCCACGCAGCCATGCATTCATCTCCAGGATGCGAACCTCTCTGCCTTGGCCTTTACCCTCAACAGGGAGGATTGAAGAGAACACCACCTGTGCACCTAACTGCTTCACCCTCTGTCCCAGTAATAGGACTTCTAAAATGATCCCCACAGATGAGAACCTCCTGTTAATAAAACTGTGCACAGAGATGTGAGAAAAAAAATCCAAATAAGGTCTTTTTCCTTCCTTTTCTCTGAGGTCTACCCCCTGACTGTACACAGGTTTATTAACATGAGGTTCTTGTCTATATGCATAATCCCTGTTTCCTGGCTAGCTGTCCTGGGTCCACAAAACATCACTCATCCAGCTTCAGATTCCCAAACTGTTACTGCCAGTTTCTTAGAGCAGGACTGGAATGTCTCCTGGGAGGCCTACTGTACTCCCGCTTTTCCTTTCAGATAAATAATATTCTCGGACCCCAGATTTAATTGTGAACCTCAACTTTACTGTAACTTCACCAATCACACTGATAGCTTGTTTCCAGCAGGACAAGAAATGATTCAGCAGCTTACTGGTATTTTCTGAACAAGAGCTTCAGGTGCCAATCATGCCCTTTATTTCAGCAAAGTCCTGGAGGCACCATAACTATTTATAATCTAAGTAGATTTAGAGGTACCAAAAGTATATACACGCTGGGCGTCTCTGGAGATACCAGGCTGTTTACAGTCTCCCTTATTTATAGGAACATAAAGGATATTTACAGCTTTGGTACTCCCCAGACTTCACAGTTTTTAATCCCAAGTGGGTCTCCCTTTATTAATCCTTCTCACCAGTGCCTTAAACTGGTTTATGGGTGAACCAGCCTTTCTTGACACTTTTCTCCCTCAGAGAATTATTTGGTATCTACTAACTGAGCTGAGTAGCTGCGTTTTTGTTAGTTTGTCCTGCTGGGCGTAGTCCTCCTCCTTTCCTTCACGGTACAGTGGCTTGCTGCTAAAGACCTTCATTTGAATAATCCCTGGAATTTTATACCCAAGCCATTCTTTCTTTATTACCCTCCTTCTGGAACAGTCAAGGATCCTCATACATTCAGGCAGGCTTCCATAGGCTCCTTAGCCCACACTAGTTCCCAAAAACCCCAGGGTGTTATCATTCCCCCTCCTAAATTCCTTGTTGTCGCCAACAAGGCTCCAACCTTCTTTCTCCTGTCTCTGATACCAGGCCTAACTCTCTCTCTTTCTCTCTCCTCTTTTACAACCAATAATTTGTCATTTTTTTCCCCAAATCTTTGCCAAATAACCATCACATACATTCTTATAACACATCCTTATTTTTCAAGTGAATCTACCTACTATACTCACAGGTCTTCTCCCCTACCAGAAAATCCTCTCACCAGTGACCTAAAATAATTGAGGTAGTTAGTTATACATAGCCCACCAAAATTGAAGGCTTCTCCATGGACAAGTAGGATGCGTCAGCCACACTTGATAACATCATCTGATGGTGCCATCCAGACATCGACATCATCTGATAGCACCATCCAGACGGAGGTGCTCTCTCAGAGGTCAGAAAGGTAAAACACTTTCTGAGCATGTGCCAGTGTAGCCCTATTCCCTGCCTGCTTCTACTTGGGCCTGTCTCTTCTTCCGCCTTGCCTAGAAGGACGAAATACTTAGCTCTCCACAAAAACATATAAAAAGAAGAAAGACAGAAGAAAAGAAGCACCAAAACTCAAAATGACCAAACCTGGCTTTAAGAAGATCCCCAAGTACAGCAGGAAAATTAACTCTAGGACACCTATGATTGCTGTGTCCATTGCCTTGAGACTGTCCACCATATGGAGAACTGCCCCCAATGTGCCTGCATGTCCCCGAGAGCCCAATGATCCAGGAGCCACACGCTAAGAGATTTCCTTGCTGAAGCTCCAGAGTGCAGTTCCACTGATCAACAGGCCTCCCATATGGCCCAGAAGAGCCAATAAGAAAAGCATGTGACCACCAGCAAGAGCACCCTTGTGGCACAGGATGCGCCCCCCCCAAGACCTTCCCAGCACCAGATTGCCATCAAAAAACGCAGACTTTTGCATCTCCGAAGCTCCCCACAGCAAAGCCATGCTGCCTCCACAGCTCCACCCATGGTTCCTCCCAAACACGGTGCCATTGGTCAGAGCACAGACCAAGCCTCACTTACCTCCAATCTGATTGGCCTGCATTGGTAGTGTCAGACATTGCATCACCACACCGATGCCATTGGACAGAGCAACACCCAAGCTACGCCTGCCTCTAATTCAATTGGTTCACACCGACAGAGCCATATATTGCATTACCGATGGGGGGAGACTTCCACAGTGCTCTTCAGTCAGTGCTGGGGTTCCCTGCTCCCACACCATTTCAAAACATACTGTGCCGTTCCCCAATGCTGCGGACCACTTAAGAAAACACAGGGGATCTCCCCACTGGCACAGCAGAGGCTCAACCAACTCAAGCAGCAGCAGCAGCACTCCCTGCAGGGCCTGGAATCACAGAAGCAGGAACAAGAGCAGGAGCACGGACATGAGCCCACATAGCCTCTACTCCTCCACCAGCACACTCCAGAGGCGCCACAAGCACAAAACATCACACAGGCATGGCAATACAACCAGGGGCAGACCAATCACCACTGCGGGGGCAGCCAACATGCTTGACCTCCTTGCACAATTCCTCACAACACACAGCAGGACAAAAACCCAAGGAACCAAATGCCCAGGTGAAACAGACCCCCCAGGCAGCACTATCCATCATGCTAAGGACCATGTGCACGCCATCTCCACGCAGATTTTCCTCGCCCATGGTTTTCTTCCCAGAACCACTATTACAAGAGAGTGGGGGTGAGGAAGCAGCCACCCAGGGCTCCCCAGCCAGCTCACACTGCCAGTCCGACTAGACGGACTCCCTGCAAATGTCGCCAACCCCACCACCACTGTCTCCTTCTCCACCTGAAGACCTCATGTATCCCAAATTCTTTGATGGCACCGTTGGATGACATCACCAAGTGTGGCTGACATACTGCTGTCCATGGAGAACCGCCGTAACAGGTAAGTAACCTCCCTTTCCAGAGGCATCAAATACTGAAACACAAATACACAAAGAACTTTGGGCTTAGAATAATTGTTTTCCATTTTATGAATTTTTATAGCAAGGCTTTTATTAATTTTATATATTTTTTTCCTGTAGGTGGTTTTTATTTTACATTTTCTAAATTTATAAGACATGTTTCTTTCTCCTCTTTCCATCCCCAGCAAGTTTCAGCAATACCCCCAAACATTCCCCCTTTTCAGTACTGTTAGGGACATGTTTACTAAGCTGGTCTGTTAGCATGGACTATTTTTAACTAGGTCCCATTGAATAACACAAAACCTAGTTACAAATAGCACGTGCCAACTGTTAGCCCAATACTTAGTAGTAGTAAACATGTCCCTTAGTCTTCATAGTATATCAGTATGATCTGTGCAGCCTGATGCTTCTCTGCTGTCCCCTACTGCATCTGGATGGTACTCAAATTAGAAAAAATGTAACAAATTAATTAAGTATAGTATTATCATCAAACGACATGTTAAACCATTTAACAGCTTGAGTCCCTTCAGAGGTTTTTACCCTCTTGTGGATTTTTATGGTCAATTCCAATTTCTTTCATGGCACCAGGGTTGATACTTCAGGGAAAACCTTCCTCAGCCACAATCTGTACTACATTAGGTCCGGTTTCTTTATCAGACGTCCTCCAGGGAAGATCCTGTTGACTGAATTCCTTCTCTCACGCAGTCCCTGATTCACCACCACCATCACGGTATGCTTATTTATAAGAACATAAGAACATAAGATATGCCATACTGGGTCAGACCAAGGTCCATCAAGCCCAGTATCCTGTTTCCAACAGTGGCCAATCTAGGCCATACGTACCTAGCAGTTTCCTCAAAAGACACAGGTTCCGCAATGCATGTACTGGGTCAAGCATTGATATCCTGGGTCCCTTCTTAATAATGGTTTATGGACCTTTCCTCCAGGACCTTGTCCAAACCTTTTTTAAACCCAGCTACACTAACAGCCTTTACTACATCCTCCGGTAACAAATTCCAGAGTTTGATTACATGTTGAGTGAAAAAATATTTTCTTTTATTAGTCTTAAATAGTTTACCCTGTAGCTTCATTGCATGTCCCCTAGTCTTTCTATATTCTGATAACGTAAACAATCGATCTACGTTTACCCGTTCCACTCCGTTCATTAATTTATAGACTTCTATCATATCTCCCCTCAGCCGTCTCTTTTCCAGGTTAAAGAGCCCTAACCTTTTTAGCCTTTCTTCATAGGAATATCCTTCCATCCCCTTTACCATTTTGGTGGCTCTTCTCTGAACCTTTTCTAATAACTCTATATCCTTTTTAAGATACGGCGACCAGAATTGCACACAATATTCAAGGTGCGGTCTCACCATGGAACGATATAGAGGCATTATAATATCTTTTGTTTTATTTTCCATTCCTTTCCTTATGATACCTAGCATTCTATTTGCTCTCTTGGCAGCCGCTGCACACTAGGCCGAGGGTTTTAACATGTTATCCACAATGACGCCTAAATCTTTTTCCTGGGTGGTGGTTCCTAATGTGGAACCTTGCATCGTGTAACCATAGTTTAGGTTGTTCTTCCCTAGGTGCATAACTTTGCACTTGTCCACATTAAATTTCATCTGCCATATTGATGCCCAGTCTTCTAATTTATCAAGAACCATACTTGAGGGCATTTGGGCTACTTTGCTCTTTTTTGGAACCTCTCTGCTTTTGGTAGTATCCTTCAAGGATACATTCTTCCGAATCATCTGCTCTTGGGCGACTGTCGGCTTTCCCCTATTATCTAGTTTAGAAGCTGCTCTATCTCCTTTTTAAAGGTTAATGCCAGCAGCCTGGTTCCATCCCGGTTAAGGTGAAGCCCATCCCTTCAGAAGAGCCCCTCCTTTCCCCAGAATGTTCCCCAGTTCCTAAGAAATCCAAAACCCTCATCTCTGCACCATTGTCTCATCCACGCATTGAGACTCCGGAGCTCTGCCTGCCTTTTGGGTCCTGCACGTGGAACGGGAAGCATTTCGGAGAATGCTACCCTGGAAGTTCTGGATTTCAGCTTCCTACCTAAAAGCCTAAATTTAGCTTCCAGAACCTCCCTACCACATTTTCCTATGTCATTGGTACCAACATGTACCAAGACAGCAGACTCCTCCCCAGCACTATCTAAGACCTTATCTAGGTGGCGTGTGAGGTCTGCTACCTTCGCACCAGGCAGGCATGTTACCAGGCGATCCTCACGTCCACCAGCCACCCAGCTATCTACATGCCTAATGATCGAATCACCAACTATAACAGCTGTCCTAACCCTTCCCTCATGGGCACATGACCCTGGAGAAACTTCCTCTGTGCGAGAGGGTTTTACATCACCTGGAGGACAGGTCCTAGTTACAGGATCACTTACTGCCACACCAGGGTGATGCTCTCCTGTCACGTGACCTCTCTCCTCCATGGCAACAGGGATGCTGCAAGACTGGAGGTGGGACTTCAGGACTATATCCCTGTAGGTCTCGTCTATGTACCTCTTTGTCTGTCTTATGTTTTCCATGTCTGCTACTCTAGCCTCTAGAGAACGGACTTGTTCCCTGAGAGAAGAGAGCTCCTTGCACCTAGTGCACACGTAAGACCTCTCACCAACTGGGAGAAAATCATACATGTGACACTCAATGCAAAAGACTGGAAAGCCCCCATCTCGCTGCTGGACTGCTGTCTGCATCTTAGTTTTAAGTTTTTGTTTAGATCTTTAAGTTCTTTACTTACTAAGGGTTGCCAATAAAACTGTACCTAATACGTTTAATATACCTTGTTCACCTGAAGCTTAATTAATCTCAGGTCCTTAGTGTATGACTGATTTGGGTAACGAGCTTCACCTGAGAGCACCTCCTGTCTGTTAAAATGTGTAAGTACCTATAAAGCTACAATTATCCCAGGGGTGGGTGGGTGTGGGGAGGGAGGGAGGGAAATAATACTTATTAAGAGAGGGCTGCTACACAGTACCCTGTCCTGTGCTGCTGAGGTAAGCTATATTCTTATTTGATTTAAATTATAGCTCTTTGCTGCTGCTAGGCTCTAACTTATTATGAAATTTAGACTACAAGCTCTCTGCTGGGTTCTAAATGTAACCAGAAAGCTCTCTTCTGTGTTTTAAATGTAAACTAAAAGTACTTTGCTGATGCTAGGCCCTGAGTGACTATTAAATTTAAACTACAAGCTCTCTGCTGGGTTCTAAATCTAACCAGAAAGCTCTCTTCTGTGTTTTAAATGTAAACTAAAAGTACTTTGCTGATGCTAGGCCCTGAATGACTATTACATTTAAACTACAAGCTCTCTGCTGGTTATGAAATTTAACCAGAAAGCTCTCTTCTGTGTTTTAAATGTAAACTTAAACTGCTGCTACTAGGCCCTGATTGATTTAACAAAAAATAGTGGGTTCACAGATTAATTAGCTTTAATAAAAAGAATTCCTTTCAGAAAATTCCCAGAAGTATATACTCACAGTTGCAGATTTCTCTCCAGAAGTAACAGTCCCCTTTTCTAGTCTTTCAAGACTGAGGCTCACAGAGCTCTGGTTGAGCTATTTATGCCTGTGCTGCGGAGGTAAGCTGAGACCAACTTCCTGGATGATTAACAGTCCTTTCTTGGCTGAGTCTTTCAAAATGACCTTTTGATCTGCCACCTGGTGTTTACACCTATTGAAAAAGGTTTCACATGTCTCTTGCCCCCTAGGTAGAAGGCCTCTTTTTAAAGGTCTCTAGAAGACTATTTGCTGCTCAAAGAGTACTGACCCTGTTTTGCCTTTTGTGTTAATCTATATTCTTATTTGATTTAAATTATAGCTCTAACCTATAATGAAATTTAAGCTACAAGCTCTCTGCTGGGTTCTAAATTTAACCAGAAAGCTCTCTTCTGTGTTTTAAATTTAATCTAAAAGTACTTTGCTGATGCTAGGCCCTGAGTGACTATTAAATTTAAACTACAAGCTCTCTGCTGGGTTCTAAATCTAACCAGAAAGCTCTCTTCTGTGTTTTAAATGTAAACTAAAAGTACTTTGCTGATGCTAGGCCCTGAATGACTATTACATTTAAACTACAAGCTCTCTGCTGGGTATGAAATGTAACCAGAAAGCTCTCTTCTGTGTTTTAAATGTAAACTTAAACTGCTGCTACTAGGCCCTGACTGATTTAACAAAAAATAGTGGGTTCACAGATTAATTAGCTTTAATATGGCCCAGCCCATGTTCCACTCCTTCACCTGGGCATCAATTTTCCTTTGATACAGGGTCTTTGATACAAGGAGAAACAGAATGGTTTAAAATGAGCAAAGGTGTAAGACAAGGCTGCATACTTTCCCCCTACCTGTTTAATTTATATGAAGAACAAATCATCTGAGAAGCAGGATTGTATGAAGACAACAGAGGTGTGAAGATTGGTGGAAGACTCATCAACAACCTTCGCTATGCTGATGATACCACATTACTGGCTCAAAGTGAAGATGATCTGAAACATTTGCTTCTCACAATCAAAGAACATAGTCTCAAAATGGGCCTGCACCTTAATGTAAAGAAGACAAAGATCATGACAACTGGCATAATCAACAGGTTCATCGTTGAAGGAGAAGAAATTGAAATCGTGAACAACTTTAACCTACTTGGATCAACTATCAATAAAGAAGCAACAAGCAGTCAAGAAATCAGATGACGCATTGCTCTTGGCAGAATGGCTATGAAAGACCTAGATAAGATTCTCAAGAGCAGAGATGTCTCTCTCCATACAAAGATTTGACTTGTTCAAGCCATGGTATTTTCAATAACATCATATGGATGCGAAAGCTGGACAGTGAAAAAGATAGACAGGAAGAAAATTGATGCCTTTGAATTATGGTGCTGGTGGCGAATACTGTGTATACCATGGACTGCCCGAAGAACAAACCAGTCGGTACTAGAGGAGATCAAACCTAAGCTTTCTTTAGAAGCTCAGATGACAAGACTTCGACTTTCATACTTTGGACACATCATGCGAAGAGAGAGATCATTAGAGAAAGACATCATGTTTGGCAAGATAGAAGGTCAACGCAAAAGAGGAAGGCCAGCAATGAGATGGATCGATACAATAACAGCAGCTACGGGTACCAGTCTGTCAACAATGAGCCACCTGACTGAAGACCGAACACAATTTGGGATAGCTATCCAGAGGGTTGGCATGAGTCGACTCCGACTCGACGTCACTTAACAACAACAACAGGGTCTTCTAAGCTGAAATCAATGTAGGTGGGGTCTGGGTGTATTTGATTATAGATGTCTTCCCTAACCCACTCGTCATGCCAGGCCTTCACCACACTCATGATGGACAAGCTTGCATACTGCTGTCACACCAGCTTCCGAATATGCCTCTCTGGCCTGCTCCACTTTCCCCAAAAGCAGTCTCCAGCCAAACCCAGTTCTATTCAGGAGTCTCGCAGCAGGTCAGTAAGGATGGCAATTAATCTTAAATCTAATTCCCTTGTGGGGGATTTATCTGACTGATTGCCTCATTCTCCCCATCCTTCCTACTAATGTTGCTTTTCGCCACCAGCCAATTAATTACAGGGCTGGACAGCATCCATTAAAGCCATCCTTCAGACACAGAGGTGTCCTCTCCCAAAATGCCTAGAGCCAGGCATACAAAGTCCGACATATTGGGGAGATTGGTTTTATAATCCTTCTGCATGATATTGCCAGGTGATGACAAAGTAGAAGCCCTCCCCAAGCTTCCAGGGTCCTAGAATCTCTACCCATTTGGTTCACATATGTGGAACGGCCAAAGTCTTAAGTGATGCCGCACCTGGCTTCAGCACTTTTTACAGTTTAGCCTTGTAAACCCGCTGAAGAACGGCCCTCCTGTGTCCACAGGTTGGAGCCTTGTCTGCCACTGCTCTAGGAGGATGAAAATTCACTTCATGTGGGTGCGTAACTGCCACTGCCTTCCAGGCTTCTCTTGTGGACACTCCCAAGTCTCTGTAGTCCCTTGGGATCCAAGGCAACTCCCTTCCCTTCACTGCCAATTTTGATAGGGTGACTGCCTCTCTACCCCCAGCCAAGATGAGTTTTTCTGGGGAAAGGGTTGCCCTGTTATTAGTGTTTATCTCATGACTATCCATTAGCAGTTCCAGGTGAGTTACATTCAGATACAGTAGTTATTTCCCTGTCCCCAGAGGGCTTACAATCTAACAGGCTGATACAGAAAAACTTAGTGTGACATTTTTTGGTGCTTTTCCCATGCTCTAGCACTGGAAAAACATAAAAAAAAGAACTGCGCTAAACTGCAGCGCACTTGACATGCAAATCGCATGCAAATCACTGCATAAGGGAGCGACCACCTCAGATGATCCAGGTATCGGGGAAAGCCCCAATGCCATCAGAATACTGTCAGGGGGTCAGTGCCCCTGACATGATCCCCCTGACAGAAACCAAATCCCTGGTGGCCCCAATCCCCCCTCCACTCACTCACTCACAAAAGAAATCGCTGGTGGCCCAGCAACCCACATCCCCCCATCTACTCACCCACCCAATAAAAAATAAACTCTGGTGGTCCAGCAGCCCTGAACCCACCCACCCAGTAACAAAAAGACCTAGTGACCAGGTGGCCTCCCGAACTCCCCACCCACTTCCCAGTTAGCTTGTCATTGCTGGGCTTATTCCCCCTCCTTTCCTTCTACTTCATGGTACAGGGCTTACAACTAAAGGCCCTCATTTGAATAATCCATGGAATTTTATACCCCAGCTCTTCCTTTCAATTACCTTCCTCCCTCCTCCAGGAGTATACATCAGAGGACCCTCCCACTTGCTCTACCTTCAGACAGGCTCGCATTGGCTCCTTAGCCCACACTAGTCTCCATAAATCCTGGATGTGGGGAGGGGAGTTCATATATATATGCTGGGTTTTTAAAGTGTCGTTGAATCAATGTCGACTCATGGTGACCCTCTGGATTGCTGTCCTTAACTGTGTTCGGCCTTCAGTCAGGTGACTCATTGTTACTAGAGTTGCATCCATAGTTGCTGTTATTGTATCAAACCATCTCATTGATGGTCTTTCTTTTTGCATTGATCTTCAACTTTACCATGCATGATGTCTTTCTCTAATAATCTTTCTCTTTGTATGATGTGTCCAAAGTATGAAGGTCAAAGTCTTATCATTTAAGCTTCTAAAGAAAGCTTTGGTTTGATTCCCTCTAATACTGACTGTTTTGTTCTTTGGGCAGTCCATGGTATACACAGTATTCTTCTTCAGCATCATAGTTCAAAGGCATTGATTTTCTTCCTGTCTATCTTTTTCATTCTCATTTTCCAACTTTCACATCCATAAGACATTCTTGAAAATACCATGGCTTGGACAAGTTGAATCTTTCATGGAGAGAGACATCTTTGCTTTTGAAAATCTTATCTAGGTCCTTCATAACCAATCTGCCAAGAGCAATGCATTTATTGGATTTCTTGACTGCTTGTCGTTTCTTTATTGATCATTGATCCAATCAGGTTAAAGTTGTTCACTATTTCAATTTCTTCTCCATCAACTGATTGATTTTGACAGTTGTCAGGATCTTTGTCTTCTTTACGTTAAGGTGCAGGCCCATTTTAAGTCTATGTTTCTTGATCTTGAGAAGCAAATGTTTCAGATTTATTTATTTAGCTGTATTTATATTCCGCCTTTCATCGGGTCAAGGCGTTTAGAGAACAATAAGTGAATTTACATTATAACAATGAGTAAAGTAGGAATGTAGGAATTAAACTATATACAACATGCAATTGATAACTCGGGGTCATAACTGTATTCAAATTTGGACTATGTACAGAGGTCATCTTCTGGTATTTTTCTTCCAAGGAGAGGCTATGTGATGGGGCTGAAGTGCTCTGTGAAGAGGTGTGCTCTGCAGGTGTTTTCTGAAGGTGGTGAGGTCTGTGATGTTCCTTAACTGGTCTGGTAGGGTGTTCCATGTAGAAGATGTGTATAGTTGGAAGGCTCATTTACATGCTTGCTGGCTGGATTTGATTCTGGAGTGGGGGATGATGTGAATGTTCATCATGGAGGTCCATCTTGATCTGTGTGGTAGGGAGGTTTGGAGTAGCATGTGGAGGTGCATGGGAGGGTCAGAGGGGATTGCTTTGTGAGTTAGAATGATTGTTTTGCATTTTATCCGACTCTGTAGTGGAAGCCAATGGAGCTGCTTTAGTATAGGTGTAATGTGATCTAGTCTTATTGTTGCTTGTATGTGTCTTGCTGTTAAATGGAGAGCAGTTTGCAGGGGCAGGAGCGTAGATTGTGGTAGGCCTTGGTAGATAGCGTTGCATTAATCAACTGAGGTATCACAGAAGTTGCAGAACAGAAAGGAAATCTGTTGGTTCAAAGAATAGTTGGAGACATTGCAGTGTCTTTGCTTTGTAGTATACTGTCCGGGTGATTTTATTGATGTGTGCTTTGAATGTGAGGTGTTGATTTAGGGTGATTCCAAGGTATTGACTTCGGTTCAGATTTGGATTGATGTGTGTTCAGTGTTATTGTTGGGGGGGGGGGGAGAGTGAAGATGGTGTCTCTCATTATGAAGAGAGCCTTAGTTTTGTTGTAGTTAATTTGAAGGTTATTGTCTTCACTTTCAGCTAGTATTGTGGTGTCATCAGCATAGTGAAGGTTGTTGATGAGTCTTCCATCAATCTTCACACCTCGGTTGTCTTCATACAGTCCTGTTCTCTGATGATTTGTTCTGCATATAAATTAAACAGGGAGGGGGAAAGTATGCAGACTTGTTGTACACCTTTGCTGATTTTAAACCATTCTGTTTCTCCTTGTTCCATCTTAACTGTTGCTTGTTAATCAATGTAAAGGTTGTGCAAGAGAACTATCAGGTGTTCTGAATATAGCCATGCTTCTTAATGTGGCCCAGAGTTTCTCATAGTTTACACAGTCAAAAGCCTTGTGTAGTCAATAAAACACATATAAATATCCTTTTGGTATTCATTTGTCTTTTCAAAGATCCATTTCACATCTGCAATGACGTCTCTTGTTTCTCGCCCTTTCCTGAACCCTGCTTGTACGTCAGCAGTTCTTGCTCCAGGTATGGTTGTAATCTCTGCTCGATGATCTTGAGTAGAATCTTGCTGGCATATGGGATCAGAGTGACTGTGTGATAATTTCCATAATTAGTCGAATCACTTTTCTTCAGTATTTCCAGTCAGCTGGCCATGATGTCTTCCAAATTTCCTGGCAGAGCTTTCTAAATATGGTAACAGCCGCATCTGATTGCTGTAATACTTCAGTGGGAATAACATCAATACCCAGTGCTTTGCTCTTTGATAATGCTTTTAATGCTGCTTCGACTTCTTCTTTCATCATCAATGGTTCCTGATCATAAGGGACAGGCTGCAATGGCTGTTGGTCCACCTGATCTTTATGGTATAATGTCTCAGTATATTCTCTCCATCTTTTCTTGATCTTCTTAGCATTATTCCACGTAGATCCTTGAGCATCTTGTAGTATTCCAAATCAAGGATGGAATTTTCTCTTTAACTCTCGTAGCTTTAGGAAAGCTGATATTGTTCTTCTTCTAATAGTTTCTGATTCTATTTTCTTGCATGCATCATTGTAGTATTTCTCCTTGTCTCATCTTGCTGCACATTGGAAATCTCTGTTGAGTTCTGTGATTGCCTCTCTTTCTCCTCTAGCTTTACCTTCTCTGCATTTCTGGGAAATTTTCAGTTTCTTTGGTTATCCATTTTGGCCATTTTTGCTTTTTCACTTTTTGTAGAGACTTCTCACTTTCTTTGATCACAACTTTCTTGATGTCACCCCATAATTCTTTTAGTGATCTGTCATTTGTTTCCAAAGCAGCAAATCAATTTTGTAGGCAGTCTTTAAATTCCAATGGTATATTCTCAAGGTCATATTTTGCTACATTCATGACTCTTTTTCAGCTTTAGCTTGAGTTTGCATACTAGTAGTTTGTGATGTATACCACAATTGGCTCTAGGTTTTGTCTTTGTTGATGTTATTGAGGTTTTACAATGTTGTCTTCCAGAAATGTAGTCAGTTTGATTTTTGCAGAATCCATTGGGTGAAGTTCATGTGTACAGTCACCGTTTGTGTTGCTGGAAGAAGTATTTGAGATGAAAACATAGTAACATAGTAAATGACGGCAGATAAAGACCAGTATGGTCCATCTAGTCTGCCCAGTAAGATGGCCAGAGTAAGATGGCAGGAGTAGGTGCCACTCTGTGCAGGCCACCCCTCCCCATGTCTTTGTTTAGGGGTGAACCCACCGCTCCATGCAGGACACCCCTATTTGTTGAGAAGTTAGATGTTAGAAAAGATTGTTGATCTTGCAGATTTCTGTCAGTCTTTCTCCAGCTTCATTTATGTTGCCAAGTCCATATTTTCCAACCACGTTGCCTTCTTTGTTGCCAACATTTACATTCCAGTCACCCATGACTATTATGATATCCTGTTTGCATTTTCTGTCATTTTCAGCTTGTACTTGTTCCTAGAACTCATACACTTCTTCCTCTTCTGCAGCTGTTGTTGGGGCATATACTTGATTAATAATTGTGTTGATGGGCATTCCCCATAGACAAATAGAAATTTAAGCGTTCACTGATTGCATTGTATTTCATTACAGTTCTTGCAAGTTTCTTCTTAATTATAAATTCAACACCATTTCTTCTTTGTCTTTCAATTCCTGCATAGTATACCATGTGATCATCATATGCAAAATGCCCGATGCCAGTCCATTTCAGTTCACTGACACCCAACAGATCGAGTTGTACACATTCCACTTCATTCTTGACCACCTCCAAATTCCCTTGGTTTATGCTTCGTACATTCCATGTCCCAATAGGTAAGACATCTTTGCAGCTTCTGACTCTCATTTCATGCATAGCTACATCAGCAGTCAGACATCCCAAGGGCTTTGATCCAACCACATCATAAACGCTGGCTTTACTCTGAAAAGTCTTCAGCTCATCCCGAGTAACCAGTTGAGTGCCTTCTGACCTGGGCACTCAACCGGCTACTCGGGATGAGCTATAGTACAATTTGTTTTGTTGTGACTGTCCATTGGGTTTTCATGGCAAGATACGTAAGAAGATTGCCAGGCCTTTCCTCCATGTAGGTAATGCTAGTGTTATTGCTGTTATCACAGAAATGTGATCTTCTGCCACCAACATCATCCCATTTTGCTGCTGCCCAGATGTATAGTTTGTCTTAGTCTGACACCTCAACAGAGACCTGTTCATCTTGGGAGACCCTGCCAGTAGTTATGCTGCCAATAGCTTAGCTCTCAGTATCACTGATGCACACAATTCCTCATAGCATGACAAGCTGCAAACCAAGAGCCAACTAAGTGAAATCCCAGCAAGCTGGATTTCAGATCAATCACACAGCCAGAAGAGAAAAAAAATCTAAATAGAACCTTCATCTTCAAACAAGATGATCATGGAGAAAAGGCCTGATGCCACGATGCAGGCCTTAATGGATAAGCTGCTAAAGGTTAAGGATTTGCTGAAGGAGAATGATACTACTCTATTGGAGATGCAGGATGAGTTTGGCAAACTTAACTCACAAAACATTGACCTGATTAACTCATACCGCGAAAATAGAGGAGATGGCTAGAATGCTTGCAGAACAGCTCTATAGCCTATAGTGGAAACTTAAAGTTGATGCATAGCTTGTCATGCAGCGAGGGCTGATGAGAGCCCAGTTGAGAGAAAAGAAGGTGTTTTTCACAGAGAAAAAGACTTGCAATATTCCCAGGAACCAGCTAGAGGGAGCAAGAGTGTCTTCAGGGAGACTGAAGAGCCACGCCCAGCTGGTCACGAAAAAATGCCAACCAGCTTCCAATCCTCAAGAGCAGGAGGGCTTCATAAGGGGGGTGTGGAAGACTGGAAGGGAGGAAGGAGAAGAGGCTGAAGGAGTACCGGTAGCCTCGGAGATAGAAGCACCAGCAGAAGCAGCAGCCCAAGCAGAAGCAAAGGGAGAATCACTGGCAGCACCGAGAGAGAGAGGTGGAAGTGGAAACCTGACTACTCTAGTGCTAGAGGATTCCCAGGAGGGAGAAGTGATTTCTCAGGAGCTGAGGAAGGACCTAAGGAGGTGTCACCTCAAGCCAAACCGAGAGCTGTTTGCCCTCAGAAGCAAAAGCCATGCTGTAACTGCAACCTTAAGCCAAACAAGAATCAGCTGGAGAAGCCAAGCCACACTGAGTCAGAAAGCCAGAAGCTGGGCTTGTACAGAGGCAGGCCTTCACCAGGAGAAGGAAGTCAAAGGCTACAGGGTAAGCCTAACCATCATAGAAGAGAATTTCACCAAGCTGCTGCCTGGGAAAGGCAGGCAGTGGAAGAAAGCCGGTTACTGAAGGATTGCTGCCATACAAGGTATGAGAAATGTATGCCTAATAAGAAAGTTGTGAATGGTAAAAGCTATGATAAAGCTCCTATAAAGCCTCTAAGGAAAGAGGGTACTTTAAAGCCTAACACAGCAAGTGGCCGACGCCCTAGGCTAGGCCAAGGACATTGGGAGCTGCTACAGAAAATATACAAAACCTCTGAATGTGTTTTACAAGAAACCAGGGATATAGAATCAGAGCTTTCTGATACCGTGCCAATGCAAGTGGAACTGGCAGGAGATTTTTCTGACCAAGAGATGGACTGTACACTTTGCATTTCTGAAAGTTTAGAGTCACTGCCAGACTTGTGATTGGGTGAATTGCCAGCAGAGCATTCTGTATTTGTTTGAGCACCTCCATTCCTGTGAAGTATAACAATTTTTGCTTTGAACCCTGAGTTTGTTTTCTACCTGCATTAAGGACATTTGCTTTAAAGTTGTAACCCACTATTTAGAACCACTGTGAAAAAAGGGAAATAAAAGCCTTATTAATTCCCACCACTCAGCGTGATTGTTTCATTGAAGATTGGAGCTAAAGCAACTACAAGGACCAAGAGCCATTTGGGCCTTTAGAAGACTCTCCAATCTCAACCTTATATTTTTGTGTCTCACCTGCCCTGGCGTCCACTGGCCACCAGGGAAGTGTTGCTGACAAGCTTCAATGTAGCCTTGAGGAATTGAATGATATATTATTCCATCTGTATGCAGATGATTTAATGTTTTATGCACCATTCTCAATCACATCTCCAGACTTCACCCCTATAGTATAGTGCATCAACTCCATTGCCCACTGGCTCTCTCCATTAACTACAGTAAAACTGAAGTGATTTTCATATTCAAAGATCAATCCTTCTACACAGCAAAGTAAATTAAAGTCAGACACGCTGAACTAGCAGCTAAACCAGAAGTATGCTACCTCGGGGTGACTCTTGATAAACATTTGACATTGCAGTTCCACATTAACAGCGTGATAAAGAATGGGTACAGCAAAATAAGGACGCTCCAACGGCTCTGTCCACTCCTTGAACCCCCTGACTACAGGACTGTTTTTCAAGCGATGATACTTCCCCACTTGGACTTCAGCAATTCAATCCTCCAAGGCCTTCCAAAATCGCAGCTGCTCCCACTACAGTTTGCTCAGCACACTGGTCCTAACTGGAACATCAAGGAGCTCGCACATCACCCCCATCATGAAGGAACTCCACTGGCTACCTCTACTCTATAGAGTTAAATATAAAAACATAATGCCAATATTTAAAATCCTTCACGAGCAATCCTCTGACTACCTGCAAACGATAACAGGAAAAATCCCTAACAATTGCCAAAGAAGTAGCACTGCAGACCACCTCCTTGCATCCCACCCAGACGTCGTCAAATTCAGCCAATCAGCATGTGGACGAACATTCTTATATGCTCCAACAATATGGAACTCATTACCCGTAAAAATAAGAACTGCCGCAGACATGAAGGACTTCAGGAAGCTGATAGAAACACACCTGTTCTGAATGCACTTTGAGGGTGTCACATAAATATAGACTAATTAATATACCCTTAATCTCTGTTATAAACATGACCATCATACCAGTAGTCTCAGGAATACCTGACCCCTCCCTTCAGACCCTTACGTAACTGCTATAACCTAATGGTCTTAATCAACGGTAGCTGTAATTCTAGCATTACTGGTTCCCCTGTAATCTTCCACTAGTTCACTATATACCAATAATCCTTTGAAATTGTTATACTACTTTTATGTATTTTAATGTCAATGGGTTATTGTATTGCTTCCTATTCCTTGTAACGTTATCTTGTTCCATGTAATGTTATGTTACTATTACCTGTAAACTGTATTGATCAAAATGATTGGGAGCCTGCGTCAGAAGACTTATGAGGAGAGACTTAAAGACCTAAATACTGTATGTACACTCTGGAATAGAGGAGGGACAGAGGAGATATGATTCAGACCTTTAAAAAGTATTAATGAACAAACCAACCTCTTCCAAAGATAGGGAAGCTGTAAAGCTAGAGGGCATAACATGAAGCTGCAAGGGGTAAACTGAAAGGCAATGTCAGGAAATACTTTTTCACTGAAAGGGTGGTGGATGCTTGGAATGCCCTCCCGATGGAAGTGGTGGGGGGCAAATACAGTGACAGAATTCAAAATGGCATGGGACAGACCCTGTGGATCCCTTTATAGCAACAGGATAAAATCAAAATAAACATAATTATCTCTTATATCTCAACAAACAGGGGTGACCTATACGGAGCGGTGGGTACACCCCTAAACAAAGGCATGGGGAGGGGTGAGCTGCACTGAGCGGCAGGTGCACCTACTCTTGTTGCCTTGCTGGGCAGACTAGATGGACCCTACTAATCTTTATCTGCCATCATATACTGTGTTACTATAATCTTTTGGAAATGCAGTATATAAACTTTTCAAATAAATAAATAAATAAATAAATATTTAGCATTTGTATAGTGCTACAAGGTGTACGCAGAGCTGTAAGAGACAGTCCCTGCTCATCAGAGTTTACAATCTAATCAAGACAATGAACATCACAAAACTGGGGACTAGAGTATAGCAAGATACACATACATAATGAACAAGACAGTGAGAGTCATCAGAATCCATAAGCCGCCTCGAAGGGGTGAGTTTTTAGCCTGGATTTGAATACGGCTAAAGTTGGAGCCTGAAGTACTGACCCAGGCCTATAGATCAGCAAGGTAGAATGAATGAAATCTGGAGTTGGCAGTGGCAGAGAAGGGCACAGATAAAAGGGATCTGTCAGAAGAGCAGAGTTCCCGAGGACGGGAATAGGGAAAGATAAGAGAGGAAAAGTAGTGAAGAGTTGCAAAATGAATGCACTTGTAGTCAGTAGGAAATGGAGGGGAACCAGTGAAGCGACTTGAGAAGAGGGGTTACATGAGCATAGCGACACTGGTGGAAGATAAGCCGTGAAGCTGAGTTTTGAATAACAGGACTAGAGAGAATAACCTTCGTGTTCTGGGAGTTCGAGACGACATAGAAAGTGCAGACAATGCAATGTGTGCTTTCGAGTCAGTCCTGAATTTATTGAGTCTTTCTTGCTGCATCTTTGGATTTACATTTTGATTGTCCTTTTGAGGTGGATAGGGTGCACTGTACCCCAGCGTATGCGTTGCTGTGATTTTGCAAAAGGCAAGGCTGATGGCTCCACTTAAATATGAAGGGAAAACTATTATGATCTTTCCTGATTTACATAAAGCTACAGTGGTGTGCAAGAAGCAATTTTTGGCAATGCGTCATCAACTATCTCAGGTAGACTCTCAATTTGGCCTTCTTTTCCAAGCCCAAATGTGCAGAATTTAACTTAAACCTTTGATGAGCCTGGAGCATTGCAGAAATTTCTTGTGGAGCAGCTGAGAGCTTCTATGGATGTGAAATGAATCATGGCCTGCTGATGTATTAGAGGTGCTGTAGCTTTTGTTGATTGCTGCTTTAAAGTGCATTTAGTTTGGGCGTTCTCAACGATGGCAACTAACAACCTGGATAGCCATGATTGACTTAGTTGGACACTGGTTGTGGTTGGAACTATTGAACGAGTTATTGTTGGATTTGCTATGATTTTGGGTGTGGGTAATTTAGCGTGGTGTATAATGTATGTTGTTTGTTGCACAGAAGACAAGGAAAGCTAATTAAGCTTGTCTTCGAGATATGAATGCTTAGTAGTCTGGATGGTGACTGTGTGGTTGGTTGAAGATGCAGACATGATAGGTAATTATGAATGTCTGAGAGGGGTAATGTTATCTGGGGTAATGTATGGATGTGTGTATGCTGGGGTTATGGGGGATGGGATATGATGTTGGCTACTGGGTAGAAGGGGGGCGGGATTAGAAGTGATCCCAGTGCAGCGAAGCTAGCATGGGTGTTAGATGCCCACGCTGAGTTTCACCCAGGTAGAGTGGGTGCAATTAGCGCTACCTCAATGGGTGGCATTAGTTGCACCCATGGCGCATTTGCTATGTTAAAGCACGGCTAGTCTGCACTAACCTTAGGGGGGCCCAAATGCATGTTCCCAGCACGAGACTTAGTAAACATGCCCCTGTATGTCTTACAATGAAATATGATAAAACGATGGCTGAGCAGAAAGGTTTATTGGAGAAATGTGAGATGTGGGCAATTGTGTCTAGATATGTGGGGACGTTTGGATACTGACTTAATTGCCATATTTGGTCCATGCTCACAGCTATTTTTTGGTATTGTGCTGTTAATTATTGGTTGTTAAAATCAATACAGAAGATTGAACAAAAAAGAAAATGTGTCTCTGTAGGTAGGACCAGGGGTGAGTTGCAGGAAAATATTGACCTGGATGATTTTTTTTCATAGCAGTCCATGAGATGTCAAATGCTCACTGAAATACCATAACCCCTCCATCTCAGCAGGCCCGAATACGAAAAGGTGCATTAAGGTAGCACAGCTCATCCACTCACAGCCAGCCTGTCCACTAGGCAAACTAGGTGGTTGCCTAGGGCAGCAGACCCTAGTGGACAGCATGGCTTATCCTCCCCATCATGAAGCCTCAGTACATTGCCGTGGTGGGCTTTAAAATGCCCACATTCATGTGCATAGTTACAGTCTGCTGCTCTTGCAGGAAGTTACACTGGAGGGGGTGAGGGGGGGGGGGCAGGAGCAGCAGGCTGTAAGTACGCCCAGGCCTGGGTACTTTAAGCCCCGATGCGCTGAAGTGGCGGCTGAACTGCCACTTCAGTGCAAGAAGGGATGGCATACTACCTCCACCCCATGTTGAGAAAATGGATGCCAGCGGGACCAGCATAGTGGACTGGGTGGCAGCAAAGTCGGTGGGGAGGAGAGCAGGGGGAGAGGCACAAAGGGTCTGCCCAGGGCCATCTAAACATTATGGGGGTCATTCCATCCCACGAATAGGGGGGAACAGGCGTTCCATTCCCGCTATTTGCACCCCTGCAGGCCCAGGCAAAAGCCTCCCCATATGAACAGTAGGTTTGTATGGGGAAGCCTAGACAGGGGCGGGAGGGGGCATACCGGAGGCAGAGTGAGGGCAGGGCATGGGCGGGTCACAACCCTGGACATACAGGACCAATTCAAAAGTCGGCCCTGTACGTCCGGGGCCTGGAACTAAATGGGGGACTAATTCCACCTCAGAGTTGGAATAAGTCTGCTGGGATGTGGTATTTCTTCGGCAGCTGACGTGGACAGAGGTGGAGGAAGTTCCATGCAGCTGGACCCTGGCCATGGGAGGCTGGATCGAGGGTCCGGCTGCGGGTAAAGGAGTTTATCTGCAGTGGCCAGTATTCGCGGCTACTGAATGGAGCTGCAGTGCCATGGCGACAGGACACCATGGCTCTACTGCTCCATACAGGAGCCTGACTCTGCTATACGGGTAGTTGCTGGGATGTACAGCCGAGCAGAATCGGGTCCCGGACTGAACGTCCAGGCGCTAGACCCGATTCTGATCCCGCGGGGGCCAGGGGATCAGAATCGGGTCTAACTTTGGACAGCCCAATCCTGCCTGGACGTACAGGGGATGGATGGCTTGATTGGAATAGGCCTCCACATCATCACCATACCAGAAAAACACTGTGTCAAAACCCTGACAGAACTGCAGAAAGTGAAGAAGTAGATGTTTCCCCTTACAACCCATCATAAAAAGATTTCAAATTCTAGTGTCACCTCATTAGCAGCAACATACTGTATATTCCTTCCTCTCAGACAGACTGCGAAATATAAAACCTTGTAAAAAACCCAATCTGAGAACATATGTAACAAAGCTGACAAACTAAACCAGCACTAACACTTAGAACTCAAACAACAATACAAAAAAAAAGATTACACTAAGGGGCCTGTTTACTAAAGGACGCTATTTGCGCCGCGTCCCGTTAGCGCGCGGTAAGGTACCTTACCGCGCGCTAATGGCGCTTTAACAGGCGATAAGGCGCTAATGGCGCCCGTTAAAGTGCCATTAGCGTGCGGTAAGGTACCTTACCGCGCGCTAACGGGACGCGGCGCAAATAGCGTCCTTTAGTAAACAGGCCCCTAAGTCCTGGAACACCAATATACCTCCTTTTGGAAAAACAAAACAAGCCATGCTGCCGTAGGTCCCTACACAGAATTTGTGCACCAGCAGCAGAATCCTTCACCTCCATCACATATGCAAAGCACAAATTAGCCCTCACCGAAGACTGAATAAGGGACCGCCATTTTGAAATATGCAGACACAAACTGAAATGGGAACCAAAAAACCAGACTCTCGTGGAGTACAAAGCTGGAGAAATACAACCGAAATGAATTTTCTGTACTGTGCCTTCTGATCACCATACAGTCCTAGAAATCCATAGTGCCCTGCATATCTGCTGTGTATTTCACAAGACGAGAGAGTATATGTGTGAAATAATTATCATGCCTATGCAAAATGTGTGGCAATTGTGCATTTGCGTTTCCTGCAATTCTGCAGCCTATTGACATGAGCTATATGTGAATTATGAGAGAACGACTGTTGAAGAGAAAAAAACAAGCTGTAAAGCTGTGAATGTCAAGAAAATGGGGGCTTGACTGCAAAATGTAAATATAGGTCCGTGACTGTCGGGAAGGGTGCTTGCAGAAATGTGGATGGGCCTTTAGACCGGTAGCTCCGGTATGGTGGAACAAGCTTGGGATGTGGCAGGAATTTGCTAAGGATTGCTTTCAGAATCTTTTGAAGATCTTTCTGTTTCCCCGTTAGGCAGCGGGATAGTGTGGGAGGGCGGGGGTGAGGGGGGATGGTTGTGAGCAGGTTGGAGGACCTCAGTCCTTTCTGTTTTTGAATGTATTTATATTACATTTGTTTTCATTGTAAACCATTCTGAATGTTGGACATGGCAGCGGTATATAAATGTTTTAAAAGAAAGACTGTAGGTGTTGAGGGTAGGCTGAAGTGGTCTTTAAAGGTCAATGGAATGTTGCAGTGGTTTAGGGTTGCCAACTAGCTCCAGATGCGCCCGACAGGCTTGATCTAGTACTGAGTTTACCCTACTGTATGCAGGGACATGTAGTTGTGATTACTCCGTTGCATTCCATAGGCAAAGCAAGACTACATGTCCCTGCATGCAATGGAGTAAACCCAGGACTGGATCAAACCTGTCAGGCACATCTGGAGCCAGTTGGCTACCCTACAGTGGTTCAATGTAAATAATTTTTACCTGTGAAACATTAGTGCTCTCTTCAGAATATTATCTGCTATTTGTGTACTAAAGAAGCATAACTAGATAGGTTTTTGGCAGGCCAAGCACAAATATAATCAAATACTTGTGCTTACTGGGAATTTCTGAGGTATACCCAGTCCCACACTATCTCTAGTGAAAAAGAATCCTGTCCCGCCCTTTCAATTATTCAAAACCTGGATCCTGACCAATTAAGCCAGATAAACTCTTTAACCCATGATTTAAAAACAACAACAACAATTGTAAGGAGCATTTAAATATAAATGGATGTTTTTGTGAGTATGCACCTCAAAGAAATTGAGTGTCTTATAAAGCAATCAGCCAACAAAATGAAGGGCCAGCAAAATTCAACAAAGGATCCATTAGTCCCTCCTAGGTCTTTATTTTCTGCATTCCAGGCTCATTATCTGAGGCCTTCCCCAGGGAATGCTTATCTCTTCTTGCAGGCCGGCTATAGCTATTCTCCACCATGTCTCCCATCTGTTACTTTATGTACTGCCTTACACACCTGCCATTCACGTCCACACGCCATGCATCATCATTAGAAAACTGACCAAGTCCCCCCCCCCCCCCAAAGAGTGTACTGGGATTTTAATTTAATCCTCTGCGCATACGCCGGTGTCCTTTAATATTATGAGTCTTATTTAGGAAGGGCATAGTTCAAACCCTTTCGCTGGGCAACCTCCCCCCCTCCCCCCCCGAAGCTAAAGCAAGCTGAGCAAATTAGAGACCTGCCAGAAAAAAACTGGGCTGTGATTTAACTAGTTTAAGAAAACATGTAAAAGGCTGACGATCTAGACAGGAACTTAAATCTAAACCCATCAGGTATTCTAGTCATGACACGGGCAGACTACTCTCCTTTCACTCAAGCATCTGAAATTTTGGTAATCGAGGCTCACCTCTATTTATAATAAGGTTTCAGCACTTTTATTAGTATTAAGACAATAAACATACTGTAGATTTTCAATAAGGAACCGAAAGTGAAAGTTCTAAATGTACTTTTTTTAAAATTTGCAGTTTAGTTTTTAAATTTTATGTAGCTCATGACTTTCCAGTAATAGTTATATTCAAGTATAGTAAGCATTTCCCTGTCTCCAGAGGGCTTACAGTCTAAGGGTCCTCTTTACTAAAGTGTGCTAAGTAGTTAATGCGCATTTTAGTGGGCAGTAACTGCACAAGGGCCCACACTGTTACCAAAATGATTTGGAGCCTGCGCCAGAAGATGTATGAGAAGAGACTTGAAGACCTTAATATGTATACCCTAGAGGAGAGGAGGGACAGGGGAGATATGATACAGACTTTTAAATACTTAAATGGTATCAATGAACAAGCAAACCTTTTCAAAGAAGGGGAGGCTGTAAAACTAGAGGGCATACGATGAAGCTGCAAGTGGGTAAACTTAAAAGCAACACCAGGAAATACTTTTTTACTGACAGGGTGGTGGATGCTTGGAATGCCCTCCCGATGGAGGTGATGGGGGCAAATACAATAACGGAATTCAAAATGGCATGGGACAGACACAGTAGATCCCTTTATAGCAACAGGATAAAATCAAAGCAGACTTAAATTCTTTTAACAGAGGGAGGCTGATCTGCATGGAGCAGCAGGTACTGGGGGGGGGGGGGGGGAGTGATAATTTCAACCACTCTAGTCACCTTACTGGGCAGACTGGATGGACCATGCTGGTCTTTATCTGCCGTCATATACTGTGTTGCTATGTATCATATGCTGAATTGCTTGAAAGGCCAGTCGAATATTGGGTGGGTTAGGGGTGGAGAGTTGGGGTGGTGAGCACATTGCAGCTTGTGCAGAGGACATATTGAATGCTGCTAATGTTGCAGTTAGAGTGGGTGCACCTAACGTCACCTCAACACCTCCCACACTTACTGCAAGCAATTGCACTGAATGTTTGGTGCCAAAACCTAGCACGCTTTAAGAAAAGGGCCCCTAGGTTTGTACCTTAGTTTTCTCCCCACTCCACTATATTTCCAGCTCAGTTGAAAGAAGGTGTGGGATCTGGCACCAAACTGGGTCCCCCCCCCCCCCCTATTTTAAACCCCTTCTCTGCCCCAACATTCCTAGTCTGGCCAATGAAACGACAATCCTGGGCTGGGGCCGTTCACCAGAGCTCCTTCTTGAACCCGGCACTCCTAGGCACTGAATCTGGCTAGTTAATGTTACTCTTAAACAATGATGACAATTGCCTTCCTCTTCTTCTCCCTCCCCCTCCCCCATTGGGGTTGTGAAGCTTTCCTTTGCAGCATTTTCAACCCAACTTGACCAGGGCAGCAGAAAACCCATCTTCAGCAGGGCTGACGCAAAATATTAGGCATGCTAGACAAACCTTCAGCCTTGCGTTCCCATCACCCCCAGCTAACAGACTGACGCTATTACCCCTGCAGCATGCTGTACATAGTTAACCTGCAACCCCACCCCGCCAATGACTGTTCAATATAAAGAGCACAACTGTTACCATTTTGCTGTTTCATTCACATTGTTATAAATTAGAGGAAGAAAATGGTGAAGTTCAAGAGCTGATGATAGGGTAGATGACAAGATGACAGGAGAAGTGAGGATGGTAAATATGGATGATAAGAAGAGGGGGCTTGAAGTCATTGATATGAGGGGAGAAGGATAAGGAGTGTCAACAACAGGAAGAGAAAGTGATTTGGAGCCATAAGAAAGAGATGGAGAGGGGAGTAGAAGTCAGAAGTAATATCGAAAGGATAGGCAGGAGAGAGATCTCAGAGGATTAGGGTGCACCTGTGAGTAATAGTGGTAATGAGCACAGGGTAGCTGTAAGAGACTGTTAGTCAGGGAGTGCGTGGACTGAGGGGTGGGAGCAGGGTCAGCCCAAGGGTTTCTGCTGCCATAGACAGACGTCCCGGCCATGCTACCCCCCAAGCCATGCCACCCCACTGAGCCATGCCGCCATCCTATGCCTAGCTGCACCCCCTCATGCTGAGTCATGCTATCGCCGATTCTGAGGGGTTGAGGGGGGCGCGGCTCGGCTTTGTAGCAGGCCATGTATTTCAAGACACATGACCTGCCACTTCTGACCCCCCTCTGTCATAACTTTGGGGGTTCAGAAGCAGCAGGCCATATGTGCCAAAGCACATGGCCTGCTGCCGAGCCTAACCGTCCCCCTCTGCCACCAGAATGAGCAGCAGCATGGTACGGCTCAGCATGGGGGGGAAGGGTGGCACAGCTTGGTGCCTGGAGGGGCAGCAGGCCATGTGTGCCGAAGAACATGGCCTGCCACCACAGAGATATGCCACCCTAGGCAGCTACCTAGCCTGCCTAGTGGACGGGCCAGCACTGGGTGGGAGGTAGGGAGGGATAATAAATAAGGCAGAGTAGAAGCAAGCAACAGGCAGCTGAAAATAGGAGAGAGCTGAACAATATTACAAAAAAAATACAGATAAGGTAAAAACAGACTAACAATGACAAAATAAGTATATATATATATCAATATAGACAGATAGACAGGCTCAGGACTTACAAGCAAGCAGTAAAATGTCTGACCCAAGCCAGGAACTAAGAGCAAAGGCTTGAAATGGAGGTGCTCCTTGCAGTGCAGAAAGGCAATCCAAATGGTAGAATAACATCTAGGGCTGGTGTAAATGCTTGCAGGGCCATCCAGTCCATTGTGTGGGAATGTTATTCGCACAGGGCCCTGCACTTCAGGGGACCCGCGCCAACAACATCCCACACATGCTATTCAGCACCGGCAGGGTTGGCTTTAGAGGGAGCCAGAGAGGCTCTGGCTCACCTCTGACAGCCGCCGAAGTGAAGAGCGCTATTTATCTTCACTTCGGCAGCTGTGTCATAGTATAGGCTGCTGGCATGCCGGAGGTCAAAGGGAAATTCCTATTTCCTGGCTCTCAGCACGCCTATACTAGAACACAGCAGCCAAAGTGAAGAAAAACGGTGCTCTTCACTTCGGTGGCAATCAGAGATGAACCGGAGCCTCTCCGGCTCCCTCTAAAACCAGTTGGACAGCCCTGGGGCTCTTCGGGGGGGGGGGGGGGGGGCTAGGACTAGAAATAGCTGATGGGGACTAGGGCTGGAAATGGGCTGATGGGGGCTAGGATAGGACTGGAAATAGCTGATAGGAGGGCTATGGCTGGAAATGGGCTGAGTAGGGGGGGTTGGATTGGAAATGGGCTGATAGGGGGCTAGAATAGGACTGGAAATGGACTGATGGAGGGCTAGGATAGGACTGGAAATAACATGGGGGAGCTAGGACTGAAAATGGGCTGATGGGGGGCTAGGACTGGAAATGGGCTGATGGGGGCGCTAGGACAGGACTGGAAATAGCTGATGGGGGGGGGGCTAGGATTGTAAATGGGCTGATGGAGGGGCTTGGACTGGAAATGAACTGATGGGGGGCTAGGATAGGATTGGAAATAGCTCTTGGGGGAGCTAGGATTGGAAATGGGCTGATGAAGGGGCTAGGATAGGACTGGAAATAGCTGATGGGGGAGCTAGGACTGGAAATGGGCTGATGGGGGGGCTAGGATAGGACTGGAAGGGACTGATGGGGAGCTACAACTGGAAATGGGCTGATGGGTTAGGATTGGAAACGGGTTGATGGGGGATAGAATAGGACTGGAAATAGCTGATTGGGGGCTAGGATTGGAAATGGGCTGATGGAGGGGCTAGGATAGGACTGGAAATAGCTGATGGGGAGCTAGGACTGGAAATGGGCTGATGGGGGGCTAGGATAGGACTGAAAATGCTGATGGGGGAGCTAGGACTGGAATGGGCTGATGGGGAACTAGGATTGGAAATGGCTGATGGGGGGCTTGTACTGGAAGTGGGATGATGGGGCACTAGGATAGGACTGGAAATAACTGATGGGGGGCTAGGATTTGAAATGGGCTGATTGGGGGCTTGGATTGGAAATGGGCTGATGGGGGGCTAGGATAGGACTGGAAAAAGCTGATGGGGGCTAGGACTGGAAATGGGCTGATGTGGGGCTATGATAGGATTGGAAAGGGCTGATGGGGGGCTAGGATTGGAAATGGACTGGTGGGGAGGCTAGGATTGGAAATGGGCTGATGGTGGGCTAGGATAGGACTAGAAATGGCTGATGGGAGGCTAGGACTGGAAATGGCTGATGGTGGACTAGGATTGGAAATGGGCTGATGGTGGGGGGGGGCTAGGACTGGAAATGGGCTGATATGGGGGGATGGGAGAATGGGAATAGAAGGGAGCAGGTGGGATAGTGTTGGAGGCAGAGAATCACATTTCTGTGACAACGGCAACAACACTAAATTGTGTGGAGGAAAGGCCTGGCAATCTGCTTCTGTATCTTGCCATGAGCAGCAGAATGGGATGGTGTTCACGGCGGAGGATCACATTTCTATGACAACAGCAACAACACTAAACTTAAACTGCATGGAGGAAAGGCCCGTAAATCTACTTCTGTATCTTGCCATGAAAACAAATTTCACTATAGTGCTGGAAGAAGAGACCCCCAGGTGGGAAGGCACTCAACTAGCTACTGGGAAGGAGCTGAAGACTTTTCAGAGTAAAGCCAGCAATTATGATGTGGTTGGATCAAAGCCCTCGGGATGTCTGACTGCTGATGTAGCTGCGCATGAAATGAGAGTCAGAAGCTGTAAAGATGTCTTACATATTGGGACATGGAACATATGAATCATGAACTAAGGGAAGTTGGAGGTGGTCAAGAATGAAATGTAACGTGTACAACTTGATCTGTTGGGTGTCAGGGATCTGAAATGGACTGGCATTGGGCACTTTGCATCAGATGATCACATTGTCTACTATGCTGGAAATGAAAGACAAAGAAGAAATGGTGTTGTGTTTACAATAAAGAAGAAACTTGCAAGAACTGTAATGAAATACAATGCAGTCAGTGAAAGCTTAATCTCTATTCATCTATGAGGAATGCCTATCAACACAACTATAATTCAAGTATATGCCCCAACAACAGCTGCAGAAGAGGATGAAATTGATGAGTTCTATGAACAAGTAAAAGCTGAAATTGACAGAACATAGAAACAGAATATCCTGATAGTCATGGGTGACTGGAACGCAAAAGTTGGCAGCAAAGAAGAAGGCAAAGTGGTTGGAAAATACGGACTTGGCAACAGAAATGAAGCTGGAGAAAGACTGATAGAATTCTGAAAGACCAATGATCTATTCATCTCAAACACCTTCTTCTAGCAACACAAGCGCCGACTGTACACATAAGGGGCTTGTTTACAAAGCCGCGGTAGTGGTTCGCGATCGCGATCGCAGCCGCGGCCCCATTGAAATCAATGGGGCTGCGGCTCCGATTACGATCGCAAACCGCTACCGCGGCTTTGTAAACAAGCCCCATAGACTTTACCCAATGAATTGTACAAAAATCAAATTGACTACATCTGTGGAAGTCAATGATGGAAAAGCTCTATAACATCAACAAAGACAGAATCTGGAGCTGACTGTGGTACAGATCTCCAACTACTAGTATGCAAACTCAAGCTAAAGTACAAAAAGAGCAAGCCACTCATGAATGTATCAAAATATGACTTTGAGAATATACCATTTGAATTTAAAGACTGCCTGCAAAATCGATTTGATGCTTTAGATATAAATGACAGAGCTCCAGAAGAGTTGTGGAATGACATCAAGAAGGTTGTGTTGGAAGAAAGCGAGAAGTCTCTACAAAAGGTGGAAAAGAAAAAACGGCCAAAATGGATGACGGAAGAAACTCTGAAAATTGTCTAGAAATGCAGGGAAGCTAAAGCCAGAGGAGAAAGAAAGACTATTGCAGAACTCAACAGAGATTTCCAACGTGCAGGAAGACAGGACAAGGAAAAATGTTACAATGACACATGCAAGGAAATAGAAGCAGAAACTATTAGAGGAAGAACAAGATCGGCTTTCCTAAAGCTATGAGAATCAAAGAAAAAATTCCAGCCTCAAATTGGAATGTTACAAGATGCTTAAGGTTCTATGTTGAATGATGCTGAGAAGATCAAGAAAAGGTGGAAAGAATATACAGAGTTTTTATATGATAAAGATCAAGTGGACCAACAGCCATTTCAACCTGTACCTTATGATCTGGAACCATTGGTGATGAAAGAAGAAGTCGAAGCAGCATTGAAAGCCTTATCAAAGAACAAAGCACCAGGCATTGATGGCATTCCCATAGAATTATTACAGCAATCTGATGCAGCTGTTATCATACTTACAAGGCTCTGCCAAGATATTTGAAAGACAACATCATGGCCAACTGACTGGAAAAGATCTGTGTTTATACCAATACTAAAGAAAGGTGATCCAACAGACTGTGGAAATTATCGCACAATCGCTCTGATCCCACATGCCAGCAAAATTCTACTGAAGATTATTCAACAGAGACTACAGCCATACCTGGAACAAGAACTACTTTAAGTGCAAGCAGGGTTCAAGAAAGGGCAAGGAATGAGAGACATCTTCATGGATGTGAGATGGATCCTTGAAAAGACTAAAGAATACCAAAAGGATATCTATTTGTGCTTCATCGACGACAGCAAGGCTTTTGGCTGTGTAAACCATGAGAAACTCTGGGCCACATTAAGAAGCATGGGTATACTCATCAACAACCTTTGTTATGCTGATGATACCACATTACTGGCTGAAAGTGAAGATGATCTGAAACATTTGCTTCTCACGATCAAAGAACGTAGTCTCAAAATGGGCCTGCACCTTAAAGACAAAGATCATGACAACTGGCAAAATCAACAAGTTCATTGTTGAAGGAGAAGAAATTGAAATTGTGGCAACTTTAAACTACTTGGATCAAATATCAATAAAGAAGCAACAAGCAGTCAAGAAATCCGACGATGCATTGCTCTTGGCAGAATAGCTATGAAAGACCTAGGCAAGATTCTCAAGAGCAGAGATGTCTCTCTCTATACAAAGATTCAACTTGTTCAAGCCATGATATTTTCAATAACATCATATGGATGTGAAAGCTGGACAGTGAAAAAGATAGACAGGAAGAAAATTGATGCCATTGAATTATGGTGCTTGCAGCGAATACTGCGTATACCATGGACTGCCCAAAGAACAAACCAGTCAGTACTAGAGGAGATCAAACCTAAGCTTTCTTTAGAAGCTCAGATGACAAGACTTCGACTTTCATACTTTGGACACATCATACGAAGAGAGAGATTATTACAGAAAGACATCATGCTTGGCAAGACAGAAGGTCAATGCAGGAAGGCCAGCAATGAGATGGATCGATTCAATAACAGCAGCTACGTGTACCAGTCTGTCAACAATGAGATGCCTGACTGAAGACCGAACACAATTTAGGACAACTATCCAGAGGGTCGCCATGAGTTGACACCGACTCAATGGCACTTAACAACAACAACAACAGGCACGAATAGGCATCAGGAAAAAAAACGTTTGGCTGTTAAACATCCAGATGGTATAGAGAAGATGGCATTCCATCATCCCCAGTACTCTCCACAATTCCAATGATAATATTGGGATCATTGAGAAATTTCCTTTGTGTATGAACCACCACTGAATGTCTCTTAGCCGTCCCCGTTCTTGCATAGTATTCCATGGACTTCTTTTTAGATGGCCATGCAGACATCCATATTTGGCATGTCCACGTTTCTGAAATCACGGCTGAATTTGGTCGTGCTTGCCTTTATTTCTGACGTTCTAGCTTGGATGTTCCAGATTGTACAGGGACGTCATTTGTAAAATGCACCTTCACATGTACACGTCCCCTAATAAAATTATCCCTAATGAGAACAATATCCTACATTGCCCCCCCCCCCCATGGGTAAATGTATGTGCTGATGGTTCTTTGAGTTTCTGTAGTTGTCAGGATCTATTGTTTTGCTTTGACTGTAAGTGATCTTTGCTGTCCACCTCAAAGTTTCTGCCCTAGGTGATTGCCTGATCTCACCTAATGGTGGAGCCAACCCTGACTCAGGATCAAATCTGGGACCTTCCTCATGTAGTTCCTGCCAGTCAGTGCATAGCATCCATTTTTACTATTCAGCTGACTGGGGGCACAAATTCTAGAATCAAGCTGTTCCCCTGCAGGGTTGACATCCACGTTTGGTAAGGGTTCTTGGAGTGAGACCAGTATACATTGGGAGGCCTATTGTATTCACTGTCTATTCACTGTCTACTCTAGCATTCCTTTCACCAACAAAAAGATTCATTCAAGCAAAAATCTGGTTCTGAATGTGTGATAACCTTTGGTAAAAGTGTCCCAAAGTCTCCAAGCGACAAAATATCACTCGCCAACAAGTAGTAGAATACCAACTTCAGTAAATCAAACAGCCTCTTGACTCTTTATTCTCTAGTCCAAGTCCTTAAGTTCTCGCCAAATAAAAGACTATACTCCAAACCAAACCATTTCCTTTTCATGGAGTAAACAAATAGGAACCTTCAGGTTTAGAGAAACTGCAGACACTGCCCCCTCTCAATGTGCAGCCTCTCCTTGGCTAAGAGTCCACAAAGACTCTGTATCTCCCTGAATACTTCTTCCTCTTAAGTGGATGCTGCTCCTGGTGGATCCCTTTGATAGCTCCTGATGAGACCCCTTTAGTGCTTTGGCTTAAGCGACCTCAGACACCTTTCCTCTGAAGTCCTGAGGTAGACATAGAGCAGTGCCCTGCTGTTCCTCCTGGCTTTTCCTTCCAGCAGTTCCCGAGAAGAGCCCTGCAGTGCTTTGGCTTAAGAGACCTCAGACACCTCTCTTCAGAAACCCCTTGGGTAGACACAGGATTTCACCACTTCCCCTTCCTTTCTCAGGTACTTGGCCAGAGGCACCTTACTGTGGTGCAATGGCTGTGGAGCCAAAGACCCAGATATGAATTGACACTGGGGTTTTATACACCTTAGAAGTTCTCTCTCCAATTGACATCATTAGATTAAGGACCTTCCCAGTATTACATCACTGAGATTAGCTGGATGCAAGATTAGCATCCTGTTCTTAAAATAGAGAGGTTAGATTAAGTTTTCTGTAGAGCCAGTAGAGGTTCTGGTGGCAGAAAAGATACAGGACCTTAAGGGTCTCTACACACATGTCAATGAAGAATCCTGCCACTAACCTACTTGTCCAGTTCCATACATAAACCTGCCTTATGCTCAAACATTTCCCATTAGCTGCGCTGACTCCTCCTGTCTTTTCTGGCCAGTAGGGCCTGGGGATCTCTGTTGGCCATGCTGCTCCATCCCAGAACTTCCTCACTTCTTGAGTTAGTGAGGTCTGAGGATGTCTGCCATTCTCACACTTCAAGTCTTGTCTACTCTTTTCTTGGGCCGATGGGATCCCTGCTGGACTTCCATCATGGTCCCAATTCTTTCTGTCTTCTTGAGCTGGTGAGGCCTGGGGATTTCTGCTGATCTCACTGCTCTGACTCAAGTCCTCATGTTTTGCCAGTGAGGACTCGGGAACACCATCAGCTGCACTGCTCCTTTCTTTGTCTGGCTCCTTGTTGAAACCCCTAGTGCATGAGAGGAGAGGCTCACGCTCACTGTGCTTGAGACCCCTCCAATTGTGTGAGATACAGGCCTAAGAAGGTAATTTTATAAGCTACTTCAGCATGAAGAGCTGTATTTTATGCTTTCGAGTTTGCTTTTTTAAAATTTTGCCTAGGGGGATATGTGTGTCATCAATAGGCGCACAGAAACATTGCGCCTACATTTGAATGATATACACATAGGCGTTCCCCACACACACCCACACACTAGACACAAATATATAGACATAAAGATGCCTCAAACAGCCCACAGCCTCTGCTACACTAAGGAGACACACTTTCATTTCCTTTACTTCCCCCCCCCCCCCCAGGTATGTATGAGTTTGCAAAGGGAGAAAGGAAAAATGTGTCCTTTGTCTCACTATACCTTCATTAATCCTCTTGCAAGTATTAAGTGCTCCATCTGCGTACTAATATCCGACACATGGACTCCATGGTGAAACAGACTTTTTTGCAAAGCCTACAGCATCCACTTTCCAACTTGTTCCCAGTTTCACAGAGCCTTAAAATTGTGGCTATTTGAAATGTTTATAGTCATTTTTCGGCCTAGTAAGATGTTTGCTGATTCTGCTGTATCATTTTTTGTGCATTTTTATTGGAACCTGCTTTGAACTGCAAGGTAAAGTGGAATATAAATGCTCACATCAAATTAGATGAAATTATGATCAATGGGCTGATAGTTTTTAGAAGAAAATTAAGCTTATCAGGAACTCCTTCACTCCAGCTAAGATTTACATGGCCTCATTAGCCAGGAGGTTATACAGGAAACAACTGTGACAGTAAAAATGCTAGATTAATAAATCAAACAAAAAAGAGAATATAAGGAAATACCTTTTTATTGGAATAACAATACATTTTTGACTAGCTTTTGGGAGTTAATACTCCCTTCCTGAAATATTCATATGTTGAAATGGAACACACCTGACTGTCATTCTACTACTTTTAGCAGGACCAACCCTAGAGTTGGCTCAAGGTGTTGGTGCCCTAGGAAAACCTTAAGCCTCAAGCACCCTTGGCTGTCGGAATCTATTGTTTAGCCTTGAATGCCTGCTCTTTGCTGCCCCTCAGAAGTTGCCGCCCTAGGTGAATGCCTAGTTTGCATAGTAGTTGGGCCAGCCCCAGCCTCTAGGGAGAGATTTGCCATTGGTTGACCACAATCATAGATCTAACTAGGAATCACAGTGCTCCCTTCCTCTCAGTTATATGATATTTACTAGGCACTCCCAAGTTCTGAGACCAGGCTACAAAGAGGAAAGTCTTGCAGGAGTGTTATATAACACTTTCATCTCTTGTGACATATCGTTTCACAGCTGAGGCTTGATTTGATGGTTCTTGGAAAATGCAACGATGAACAATTTTATTTGTCCTTGACATTTGCTCTGTGATATTGCTTATTTCTTCATGGGAGTGAAATGTGCTTTTTCCTCTCGGCCTCTTTTGAGGTGTTCATTCTGAGGAATACAAGAAGGAAATCAAAATAGCAACCATTTTACAGACAGCACGCCATAAACTTTTTTATTCTTGCCAACCCAATGGAAGTTGGAAAGAATTATATAGAGGGAGTTGAGAATGCCTGCCTCTTTGTCTATCTGGGGGAAAAATAACTGAAAATTTAGCAGAATGGGAGGAAACTTAGCATGTAAGATAACTAGTAAAAAGGCACAATGAGTTCAAAAATGGGCCAAATCGGACTGGAAGTTCCAGAGAAATCATTTTTTTTTCTGCTTTTTCTTTATGCTCCCCATCAAAATTGTCCCAGCCTCCCAACATACTTCCTTGCACTGCTCTACCAACCTGCCAAATATATAAATACCCTCGCACAACTGCCTTACCACCCTGCAGACTGCCCACTTCCAAAAACTACATCCCCTCAACTGTCCTACAATACTGCAAACTGTTCTCATCTTATAAAACAACCTATTGCAGCTGTCTGACCACTCTACAAACTGCCTTATCTCCAAAAACGACATCCCTGCAACTGCCTCACCCCAATTAACAACCTCCCATAAATACCCATCCCTTAAAATACCTCCTTGCAACTGCCCTGCTACTCCATAAACTGCCCCTCCCTCAAATCCTACCCTCTGCAACCTCCCTACCACTCCACAAACTGCTTTCACTTCCTATACAATACCCCTTGCAATTGCCCCACCCACCCAGCAAACTGCCTCACCCTCAGAAAGTACCCCACACAACGTCCCCAGCTACCTGCATACTGCCCACTCCTAAAAAACACTGTTACTGTTCCACAAACTGCCCCCACAACGGCTCTATAGTGTTGTCATTTCCACGGTGCAATTTTTTAACTCAGCACAAAGGAAACATTTGCAGGACGTGGGTTGTAGTTTTTTAGGTGATTTGCCTTGCTGCTTTGAGTAAGAAAACCACAGAAAAAGTGTAGTTGCTGACCTGTAACAGGTGTTCTCCAGGGACAGCAGGAATCAGTCCTCACTTATGGGTGACGTCGGCACTGATGCAGCCCTTGCGGAGCAATTCCCCAGCTTTCAAAGAAAGCCTTTGGGATTGCTGCCACACATGCGTGGTCCTCTTCCCGCCAAAAGGTGCCATCTTGCTCAGTCAGGTCCCTAGCTTGAGCCCTACCAAGCAGATGGCAAGGGAAGGATAAAAATCCAGGAACTCATCAGGGGAGGTGGAAGGGTAGTGAGGACTGATTCCTGCTGTTCCTGGAGAACACCTGTTACAGGTGAGTAACTACGCTTTCTCCAGGAACAAGCAGAAAGTCAGTCCCCAGCTATAGGCTACCGAACCAGTAACCCAAAATGCCTCCGCGAGGCCGTGAGCAGAAGTCGATGCCCGAAGGAGCCCGAGTCCTTGGGTCCCCAGGGCGAAACCCTCGGTAGCCGTCGAGAAGGGTCGGAGGGCAGGAATTGCTTATACCCCAAACAGATTACGGAGTGCAGCCTGGCCGAAGGCAGTGTCCCGGCGGAACTCCCTCTCCAGGCAGTAGTGTGAGGTGAAAGTGTTCACTGAAGTCCAAGTTGTGGCCTGGCAGATGTCCGCCAGAGGCGCAGAGTGTAGTGAGGCTACTGAAGTTGCCTTGGCTCGGATGCCATGTGCGGTGATTCGCTGATCCAGCGGGGCGCCGGCCTTTGCGTGAGCGAAGGCAATGCAGTCTGCCCCCAGATGGAGAGGATGCATTTTGTGACTGTCTGCCCCAAGTGATTGGGATTGTAGGTTACGAAGAGCCGGCCAGACTTGCGATGAGGCTGGGTGCGCTGCAGATAGAAAGCGAGAGCTCTCTCGCAGTCGAGTGTATGCAAAACTGCCAACGCCTGGTCGGCATGGGGTCTTGGGAAGAAGGTCAGCAAGACTATCTCCTGATTGAGATGAAAATCCAAGACAACCTTCGGCAGGACCTTAGGGTGGGTACGGAGGACCACCCTGTTTCTATAGAACCTGCTGTAAGGGGCGTCAGCTGTGAGAGCCTGGAGCTTACTGACTCAGCGGGCCGAGGTCAAGCCACCAGGAAGACCACCTTCCAGGACAGGTGCCGAAGTGAGCTTGTCGCCATCGGTTCGAAGGATGAATGCGTAAGCTACTTGAGCACCGTGTTCAGGTCCCACTCCACTGGGGGAGGCCGCATGGGCGGCTTGGATAGCAAGAAGCCCCGCATAAAGCGGGAGACCAAGGGCTGCTCCAAGAGTGGTTTGCCCTCTATGGGGAGGTGATTCGCCGAGATGGCACTCAGGTGTACCCTGACAGAGTTTGACTCAGCCCCTCCTTCAAAAGATGGAGAAGGTACTGGAGGACCCATCGAGTGGGACACGAGAAAGGATTGATCTGGAGCTCGGAGTACCAGATCGAGAAATACCGCCACTTGAAGGTGTAAGCTCGTCTCGTCGAGTCCTTCCTTGATGCGAGGAGGACTGCTTTGACCGCCTCCGGGAGGTCTATCGGAGATAGGGAGACTTGTTCAGCCACCAGGCTGTGAGGGACAATGTGGCTAGGTTCGGGTGCAGCACCCACCCCTCCTCCTGTGTTAGTAGGCCTGAGGCAGAGCCCAGGGGAACCGGAGGCTCGGACGCGAGCCGGAGCAGGAATGGGAACCACGGTTGCCAAGGCCATGAGGGAGCGATGAGTATCATTGGTGCTCGTTCCCGTTGAGCTTTATGGAGAATCCTCGCAATAAGAGGAGTGGGAGGGAACGCATAGAGAAGCCCAGAGGTCCAACTCAAGAGGAACACATCCCGCACCTCCCTGTTCGGGTGCGGGACTGGGCTGCAGAAACGGGGGAGCTGCGTGTTTGTCGGGCTGGCGAACAGGTCCACAGTTGGGGTCCCCCACTGATGGAACAGCAAGTTGGTCACCTTCGGGTCCAGCCACCATTCGTGAGTTTGTCTGCAAGGACATTCTTGTGGCCTGGGAGGTAGACCGCTCGAAGGGTCATCCCTCAGCGGAAGGCGAAGGAACAGAGGAGGACCGCTTCTCGGCAGAGGAGGCATAATCCTGTGCCCCCCTCCTTGTTGATGTAGAACATTGCCACCTGATTGTCAGTCTGCATGAGCACTGACATCCCTTGGAGATGGTCCTCGAAGGCCCTCAGGGCCCACCGGACTGACCGAAGCTCAAGCAAGTTTATCTGCTTTTGAGACTCTCCAGGTGACCATTGTCCCTGCGTGCACAGTGCACCGCAATGGGATCCCCACCCCAGCAGGGAGGCATCTGTCGTCAGCACTATTTCGTGCTGTGGAGTTTGGAATGGCAGCCCCTGGAGAAGATTGCAGAGGTCCTGCCACTAGTCTAAGGAGCTGTGAAGGTTGTGGGAGATCTGAATCGGGTCTCTGAGGTGACTAGAGGCCGGGCTCCACTGAGTGCTGAGGCACCACTGGGCCATTCGCATGTGCATGCGGGCATGTGGAACCATATGGATGGTGGAGGCCATCTGCCCTAGGAGGCACAGCATAGTCTGCGCCATGACTCGAGTGGTGCTCCGGACCTGGGTCGCCAAGACTCGGAGGCAAGCCGCATGGTCCACCAGCAGAAAGGTGATCGCCCGCTGGGTATCGAGGTGTGCACCGATAAACTCCAAGGTTTGCGCCCATTCAAGGTGGGACTTGGGGTAGTTGACCAAGAACCCCAGGCACTTGAGGAGGAGGATCATGCTTGATGCCGCCAGGCTGGCTTCTCCGGCCGAGGGCCCCGTGACGAGCCAGTTTTCAAGGTAAGGGAAGACTGGTACTCCCTGCCTTCTGAGGGAGGCGGCAGCTGTGGAGAGGCACTTTGTGAAGACCCGTGGAGCAGATGCGAGTCTGAAGGGGAGCATTCTGTATTGGTAATGCTCCCCTTGCACCCTGAAGCGCAGGAACTGCCTGTGCTTGGGGTGGATCAAAATGTGGGTGTAAGCGTCCCTCAGATCCAAGGAGCATAGCCAGTCACCCTGCTGGAGGAAGGGCAGCAGGACGCCAAGTGATAACATCTTGAACTTCTCCTGCACCAAAAACTTGTTTAGTTTTCGGAGGTCGAGGATGGGCAGTAGGAATGAGGAAGTATCGTAAATAGAAGCCCCAACCTCGGAGGTGCGATGGCACCCTCTTGACTGCTTGCTGAGCGAGGAGGTCGTCTAACTCACGCTGTAGGAAGGTCTGGTGTGCGGGGAGTCGAGAAGGCTCTGCCGGGGAGAAGGGAGGGGGAAGCCTGTCCAGGTGGAGACGGTAGCCGAAGTGTCCGAAGTGATGGACTCCCACTGAGGGATGAAGGAGGACAGGTGTCCCCCCATTGGCTGCAGTGCCACTGGAGGAAGGAAGGCTATGCTGCTGGTGTCAAAACCCCTGGGTGGGCTGAGGCAGCGGCGGGGTGGGGGCCTTGGGTCCTTTCGGCTTGCAATGATCGTGGGGCCTTGACTTTCCTTGTGTCTCAGTGGTTGGCACAGGAGTGGGTGGGTACGGTGGGTAGCCTCGGTAATGCAGACCCTTCTGTGGAAAGAATAGCTTCTTGGCCTGCTGTTTCTTTTGGGGAAGAGAGGAAGTCTTGCACGAGATGTGGGTTCAGGTGACGAACTCGGTTTCTATCTCGGCAGCCTTATCCTCCATCGGTTTACCGAAGAGCTCCTCACCAAGGCAAGGTACGTCTAGGAGCTTCTCCTGGACCCACTGCTCCAAGTCCGAAGACTGGAGCCAAGCCTGGCATCGGGCCCCAATGCCAGTGGCCACTACTCGAGCCGAGGACTCGAATCCGTTGTAGGCGGTGCGGGAGAGGTATTTCGAGCACTCCGCGATGGACTTTAGAAGGGTCTGGAACCTACTGAGGGGTTCACCTGCTAGGCCCACGGAGAAACCCCTGAGTTCCATAGCAAGGTCTTGCAAAAACATGCCCATGTATAACTGGTATGCCTGAATATGGCAGGAGAGCATGGACCCTTGGTAGGCCTTGCAACCTAGGGCGTTGAGGGCTCTCGACTCTCTGCCTGGCGGAACCGAAGAGTGTGATTTCGGGCTCTTTTGCTTTCTCATAGCTGATTCCACCACCATGGAGGTGTGGGGGAGTTGGATTTTCATGAACCCAGGGCTGCGCTGGACCCTGTACATTACATTGAGGCATTTTCTCATGATGGGGACCAAAGCAGGGGTCTCCCACATGCGGAGCAGCAGCCTGGACAGAATGGGGGGAACCGGAACAGTAAGAGATTCCCGAGGCGGGGACTCGTACTGTAGGATGTCGAGCTCTTCAGCTCGAGGTTCCTCCTCAGCCTGAGTAGCCAGGTTGAGAGCCCACGCCATATCCCATACAAACACCATGAAGGAGCTGTCCTCAGGTGGCAAACTCCTCTGAAAGGCAGGCGAGGACGGGTCCAATGGGAGGTCCTGATGGGCGTGGGTCTCTGGGGTGGTGTCTCCGTCTGACTCCCAGTCCGAGAAATCGGTGGAGGAACCTGATTTGGGCTGGTCACCACATCCAGAAGCCGAGGCCCGTTTGGAGCTGGATGCCCTGGAGGATCTCATCCCAGAGGAATGGGAAGGCGAGCAAGACTGACACCAAGGTCCCTCACGAGGCCCTTGGCTCTCGGGGGTTTCCATGGCAGATTTTGGTGTCCCCCTTGAGGGAACCTCGGTCTCTTGGTGTGGGCCAAATCAATCTGGTCACCTTACCGGACAGATTAGATGGACCATACTGCTCTTTATCTGCCATCATCTACTATGTTCCTAGCAGGTGTATTGATGTTCTAGAGTCCATTGCAATATTACAATGCTAGATTCTTCTGGGTAGGCTCCTTGTTTTTCCAGTTCTGGCTCTAAATGACTTTTATAGGGCTTTGCATAATATACTTGGTACTGGGGAAGGTATATGAGTTACGTTCTTTTTTCCTGGGGCAACCACCTGGCCAGTGTTCTGTGTTAGAGGATCCTCCCTCCCTCCCCACTCTGTAACCAAAGCTCTGAGAAGGACCTTCCTTTGGGTGCCTTGGAGGGTGGGTGCCATCCCATCCCTTTCCTCAGGGTCTTGATCTTGCCAAGGGGGAGGGGGCACATGGCTGAAGATTCAGCTAGGATGTCAGATACCCTTGGGCCAGCCTTGCAGGGAATTCACATCCCCCTGGTGAAAGGGGTGTGAAGGCACTATCACCTCCTTTTTCCTGCTGGCCATTCCTCTCCTTCTGACTTTTGTTGTCACCTTTTCTATTTGTTTGGCCACTTTAAGATCATCCAATATGATCAACCCCAGGTCCCACTCTTCTTTCATGCACCAAAGTTCTTCATCCTCTATACTGTACTGCTTCCTTGGGTTTTTGCAGCCCACGTGCATGATTTTGTATTTTTTAGCATTAAATCTTAGGTGCCAAATTCTCAAACATTCTCAAGCTTTGCTAGATCCCTCCTTCCAGGGTATCTACCCTATTGAAGCTTTTTGTATCGTCTGCAAAGAGACATACCTTTCCCGACAGACCTTCTGCAATATCACTTACAAAAATGTTAAAAAGAACAAGACCAAGGACCGATCCCCTGAGATACAGCCACTGGTAACATGCCTATCTTCATAGTGAACTTATTTCACTACTACCTTCTGTCATCCGTCACTGAACAAGGCACATGTTAATTTAGGCTCTGCTTACATTCTGCACAAGTTCACTTACAGAATAGCAATTGCCTAAAGCCCCCCCCCCCCCCCCAACTGCATGAGTGAAGGAGTAGCCTAATGGTTAGAGCACTGACTTGATAACCAAGTAACCACAGTTCAATTACCACTAGCACTCATTGTGGCCTTGGGCAAGTAACCTAATCTTCCATTGCTCTGGAAGAAAGGCCTGGCGATTGACTTCTGGTCACATTGCCAAGGAAACCCAGGAGCTGCTGGTTTACCAGAAGACAGTCAATTTGATTCATCTGACAAGTCCCACCTCTAGTAAAGTCATGCTGTGCTGGATCCTACATTATTCAGCACAGACTCCAGAAATGTCCTCTAAAAATTTTAGAGACAAAATAACATTTCTGGGAGCCCTGCTACACCCATTTTCTGAAGCTGCTTATTCTTCCTCTCCCATTTGATGACTGGCTAGAGGGTTGTTGAGATCCATGCTCATGATTTTACAGGTTTGCACTCAAGTATACCTTCCATGTCCTTGCCAGTATTTTTTCAAGTCATCTTTCATTTTTTTCTACCCCTCTCAATCTGTTTGGTTAAAGATTTCTAGACCTTCTACGAACAGGTGTGTTTTTTTTGCCAGTCCTTCCACAATTTTGCTAAAAAATATGTTGAAGTGTGTTGGCTTTCAGGGGATTTACAAAGAAATAGCTTTAAAGAACTTAGAAAATAACTAACTTCAAAGTACAATTTTTGTTCAGTGAATGGCTCATATTACTACTTTTCTGTTCTGAAATATTGCAGAACACAGAGAGGGTACATTTTGTGTAAGTGGTGCTGTCTGAAATGATATCAGTCACCCGAGTCCGCACTGGAGATGAACTCTTTGTGAAGTATCAGAGTTTTAATATCTTGGCGTCAGAGTTTAATATCGAGCCCTGACTCTTTTGGCTTATGGTCATAAGCACCGTAATTCCAAGTTTGCAATAAACCTTTTTCTTTTAAGACAAAATGATATTTTGCAGCTTGTCTAGAGTTTAATTACGGAGTTACACTCCTTTGGGTCAAATCCTTTCAACTGCCTTTTGCTCAAAGCTTTACACAGAAATAATAGAACAATACAGGTAATATTTGATTTGAAATATGGATGAAAGAGGAGAAGCCTTAGAGCTTTGCGTTTGTGGTAAGGAAACACAAGTCAAAAGCCCCTGTTCCCAAGGTGTAATTCCAAGATTGGAATTAAAACCTTTAAACTTCAACATGTTGCCCAGAGACTTCCTCTGAAATCTTCAAAATATATATATTTTTAATGTACAGTTTACATGCATTCACTGTGATGTGGTACATCAATAACCAGGAAAACCTTTCCTTCTGAGATAAATATCAAATGATATAAAATATTATGAGAGATCTGTTTCTCCATAAACCTGTTTTTTTTTGTTTCCTGAAGAAAAAAAATGTGTCCAGGTTTGTGTAAAAAAGTCTTATCTGTTAGCCTACCTAGCTTGTCTTGGAAGTTATTTGTTTATACCAAGCACGCGGCATGCTCAGTAACCATTTATTTATTTATTTAACATTTTTTATATACCGTCTTTCTGCAAATCAAGACGGTTTACATAGAACATATCATGACAGTATATTTCAACTGTTTACATGCAACAATGTAAAAATGATACATAGGTATAAATGTGAAACTATTTACAACGATCAACTAATTACATAGGTATATACAGGTACAGCATGGCTGCAGGATTGAGTTTGAGAGGGCAGAGGTGAGGGGTTAAAGACAGAGGACTGAGGACTATGGTGGTAGGGAAAAATGTTCCAGGAAGAGATGGGTTTTCAGCATCTTTCTGAACTCAGAGTGGTCAGAGCATCCCATATTGATCTTCATTTCGGCAACTTTTAAACTTACAGGAGATGCTTACAAAAATGTCTTTTTTTCAGGGGGCGGGGGGATGTGCACAGGGCAAACATTTTTGGTTCCATTTTGGTTCATTTGGGCTTTTTCACGCATTTTTTCGGTTCACTTCACACATTTGTTTTACACTGGATCTTAGCCAAAAGGCCGAGAAGCAATCACACATTTGTTTGATAAAACATTTTAAACGCATTTTAAAAAGTTCTAACATGTGCAATTGACTTACTGTGAGTTGTTTAATTTGTACGTTAATGCACGTTAAATCAATTTTGTGTGCACTCAATTTTTTAAGTTGTGCTAATAAGCCTAATATGATCAAGCAAATGCATACACATAGTTTTTAGGCTTTTGACTGTTCTGGAGGTGAGCGGGGTGATGCAGGATACCATCTTTGGCCAATTAGGTATGACTGATATAATACAGCCATTCATTTTCAAAGTGGGGCACAGACTGACCTGTCAAGAATTTAAACGTCTGTATCATATGTCCCCTGTTCTTTCTCTCCTCTAAAGTATACATATTCAGGATTTCAAGCCTTCTCATATGTCTTCTGCAGCAGACCCCCATATCATTTTGGTTGCCATCTCTGAACTACTTCAAGATATGGTCTCCAAGACTGAACACAATACTCTTCCCTTCTGCTGGTTATGTTTCTCTGTATACAGCTTAGCATCCTTCTGCCTCTAGCCACCAGATTGTCGCATTATTACATCATCTTAAGACCCTTAGACATGATCAGCCTGAGGTCCCTCTACTGGTCCATGCCACTCCTTAGGCAAATGGACTTCTATTTCTTCAAGATCACGAAGAACCAAATCTCTAATGGTGGCAATATAAGCATCCAGGGGGCCAGGAAGGACCCATTGAGATTCAGGATGAAAAGGAAGGTGATGAATATCTTTGTCAGCAGATTCATGTGCAAAAAATAACCTAATTTGTAATGAACATTCAGCTGAAAAATGTCTAACCATGCCTGAAATGAATCATGACGATTAGTGGGGATGAAAGAAAGACCTTTATTCAAAGCTGCTTTTGCATAGATCTAAGCACTTTATGAGAAAGATTAATTACTGTGTATTCTGACGACTGTAAAGATGTGTGACCGGTCGAGTGGAATCTGTATTGGGGCTGTGCATCCATCCCCACTGTCGGGTGCCCTGATATCCCCTGCGGCCGTTGAAGTTTCCCGTTTAAGGGAAAAATTAAAGCACTTACATCCATTCAGACCTGTGGGTTGAACTACTTTAAGTCGAATGATCCATTTTTGTTCCAGACGTGCCAAACGACGATGAGCCTGACCAGTCAGGCGAAACTTGAGTCGACTGCAGACTGTGTGCGTCCCGAGAAGACTGTGTGTGTCCCAAAGATAGGTGCTGTATAGGAGCTTCAGCGTCCTCCTATTGGGCACCACCTTTTCCCAGCTAAGTTGTTTTTTTTAAATGCATTTAAAAATTATAAATTAGTTGGTGACGTATGATTGAGACTGTGGGGTGAGGAAAGTTGTGGGGTTTGCCGCATTATTTTCGCAAGTGCATACCTACTCCCCCTTCACTGAGGCCTGCCCAGTCATCTCGGATTAGCTTTGATTTTTGTCCCCATTTTCCTTTATCACAAATTTGATAAGTGAACAGACCTTGCACTCTGGGTCTTTTATATCACTCAAAAGACATTGAAGAATCAGTTCTATGAACAGTCTCTGAGGACTTCTACTACTCACCATTCTTTCTTCTTCTGAATTCTATTTGCTGTCATCCTCTGCCACACATACAGTTTCTGATCCTGTTCACTACCTTGGGTCTGGGACCCATCCCCAGGCTACTCAGTTTATGCATAACCTTCCTATGAGGAACAATATCAAAGGCTTTGCTGAAATTTATTTATTTATTTATTTATTTATTTAACAGTTATTTATATACCGCTCTTTCCCTAGTATCAAGTGCGGTTTACATGGAACAGTAGGTTAATTGGTATGTAATATACCAAGTCAGTTTACATAGAACAGATAATTATAATTTACAAGGAATGTTGTAACATTAAAGGTATAACATATTAGAACATATATACATTGTTAGTTTAAATCTATAATCATCATGTGAATGAGAGTGTGGTATGGTTAATAGTGTATTAGTGATATTTATTTTGAAAATAGAGTATGTAATAATAATGTATAAATGTTAGCCTGTATCTATTTGAGTATTCTGTTCTGAGGGTGTATTGTAGTGTAATATGAATAAGTGAGTTTTTAATTTTTTTCTAAATTCCTTTATATCAGATAGCAGGCGAATGTTGTCAGGTAGATTGTTCCAAAGAATTGGAGCAGAGTGTGAGAAAGCTCTCTTATTTGTTTGTTTTCTGGCTTTTGTGAAATCTTTTGGTATTGTTAAGGTATTTAAGTTTCTGCTTCTTTGGGATCGTTTATCGATGTCTATATTAATCAGTGTATTGAGTGCCGATGGTGCAAGATTATTTATAAGTTTAAATGTAGTGACAAGAATTTTATATTTGATTCGGGAGTAAATAGGTAGCCAATGAAGTTCAGCCAAAATTGGTGTAACATGTTCAAGTGGGCTTATATTCATAATCATCCTGGCAGCTATGTTCTGAATTATTTGTATCTTTTTAATATTTTGTTTTGAAATGCCATTAAGTATTGTGTTTGCATAATCAAAATGTGGGGTGATGATAGCATGAATTATATTAATAAAGTCTTGTAGATGAATCAATGGTCTTAATTGTTTTAGTGTTTTGAGTTTGTAATGTATTTTTTTAGTTAGATATTTTATATGTGAATCCATATTTAGATTATTGTCAAGTATTACACCTAGATATTTTATTTCTTTTTTTGTATTTATTTCATGAGTATCTAGTGTGATCGTGTTTGGGGGTATGTATGTTTGATTTTTAGTGATGAATAATATATCAGTTTTAGTAAAGTTGATAAGTAGATTTTGTTCTTTGAGCCATTCAGTTAGTTCATTGAAACATTCTGTTATTTTTTGAAGAGGTGGGTGTGGGATTTCAAATGGGAGGTAGAACATTATATCATCAGCGTAGATATGATAATAAACATTGTGACGTTTAAAGATGTTACAAACTGGTTGTAAGTAAATATTAAATAATAGCGCAGATAATGCAGAACCCTGCGGGAGACCCTGAGTTTGTTTGAAGGTGTTAGAAATTTGGGTGTGGATTCTTACTGTTTGAGTTCTGTTTGATAGATATGATTTGAACCAATTATAAACAGTAGATGTAATTCCAATTTGTTGAAGTCTGTTTAACATTGTTAAGTGATTAACACTGTCAAATGCAGCTGATATGTCAAGGAAAACAAGAATAAAGGCTTGTTTAGGATTATCAATACCTCTTAATATTGTGTCATAAAGGATCGTTAGCAAGGTTTCTACTCCATGGAAGGGTCTAAAGCCATATTGATGTTCATCAAGGAGGTTTAATGTGTCAATAAAGTCTTGTAGTTGAATTTGTACAATTTTTTCAATAAGTTTGGCCATAAAAGGAATACTTGATATGGGTCTGTATGATTTTGGGGATAATTTATCTAATGTGTTATTTTTAAGTATAGGTCGTATTTGAACGTGTTTGAGAGATGGTGGTAAGTAGCCTTTTTGTAAGGATAGGTTCACTAAGGGTAGAATGAAAGAAGAGAGTATTGAGAAAGTCTTCTTTATCCAATCAACTGGGCATGGATCAAGGTATGAGGTTGTTGTATTAATGTTAGTTATTGTAGTTTTGAGAGTAGATTTTGATATTAAGTTGAAGTTGGTCCAGTTATCAAATGTAGCTTGCTTTGTTTGTGTTTGAATTTGTGGTTGAGTAATATGTAGAGGTGTTATTTGTAGCTTTGTTTTATTGATATAGTATTGAGCTAATTCTTGTGGGGAGATATCAATTGATATTTCATCAGAATTTAGTGTTTTGTTTGTTAGTTTTTGTACTATACAGAATAGTTCTCTTGGGCGATTAGTGGCTCTTGAGATTATATTAGAATAATAATTTTGTTTGGAGTTGTTTATTGTTTGTTTATAAATTTGTAGTGTATTAGTGTAGTTCTCATGATTTATTAATGATTTTGATTGTCTCCATTTCCTTTCCTCTTTTCTTAGTTGTCTTTTTAATGTTTTGATAGATATATTAAACCATGGAGCATGTCTTTTTTCAATTTTATTGTTGTTTATATTTTGGTGTGATTGTTTTGGATTACTTTCAGCTGCTTTAGAGATTATATTGTTCCAGTTTTTGATAGATTCTTCAAGATTTGTGGGTGTTTGTGTTAGTTGTGGTATTATTTGATCTAGAAATTCTTCTTCATTGAATTTTCTGAATCTATTAGTTTGAGGACGTTGTGGTCTTTTAGTTTGATTGTTGTAGGTGATGGTTATATTGAATTTTAGAAGATAGTGGTCAGACCAGGGGACTGGAATGTTTGAGAGGGATTCAGAGTTATATAGGTTGTGTAGAGAGTTTGGTAGGAAGACCATGTCAAGAGTTTTTCCTTTATTGTGTGTTTGTTCAGTTATTATTTGGTGAAAGTCCAAATTATTTATCATTTCTAAGAATTGATTAGAGTGATTGTTGGGTATTGAAGGAAGATTAAAGTCTCCCATAAGTATTACAGGATTTGTATCTGTGGATGATGCTAGTAATTCAATTAAATTGTAAATTTTATCTATGTTGTATTCTGGCGGTCGATATATTAATGATATAGTTGTGTTTTTAATTTTTATGGTGAGTATGTCAACATTATCTATATTATTAGATGATATTAATTTTGCATTGAGGTTTTCTTTATTATTATAAGTACTCCTCCTCCTTTTTTTAGTGTTCTGTGAGTATGGAAGATCTCATATTCAGGTGTCTTTAATTGGTTTAAGAATACTGAGTCAGTATCTTTGAGCCAGGTCTCTGTTATACAAAGGATATCAGGTTTATCATCATTGATAATGTCTACAAAAATTGGTAGTTTGTTTTTCATAGATCTTGCATTAATGAGTTGGCAGGTGAGAATTGTGTATTTCTGTGTCTGAGGTGAGTGTGGTGTGTTGCCTATTTTTGTTGTTGTTATATATAAAAGTCTAGATTGTCTAGATCTAAGGTTGGTTCCTATTATGAATGGGTGTATTAAGTTATCATGTTTTGATATTCTTTGTATTATGGGAATTGGTCTATTATTCTTATTATCTATGGATTTTATTAGGTTAATCAGTGTAAGGATTGTGATACTTATAAGTATAGCATTGATGGGAGAAAGGAATTGTTTATGCATTTTTGGTTTGTATTTAGATTTACTTTTTATGTTTTAACTAGTAATAGGTTCAGTAAATAGAATAGTGCTAGTGATTAATATCAGTGATAATTACCTGTGGTAGAGATACTACTGATAATACTAGTGTTTCAGTGATAGTAGGATAATTGAGGCTTACGTGAAGAATGAGTAACTATAACATTAATACTAGTGTCACAATGATAGCAGTATAACTGCAGATGATATTGTGAATGAGAAGCTATTTAGAGATAGCAGGATAACTGTAGCTTACAGGGAGAATGAGAAACTATAATATTAATACCAGTGTCCCAGTGATAGCAGTATAATAGTAGCTTACAGGGTGAATAAGAGATTATAACATTAATACAAGTAATTCAATGATAGCAGGGTAACTGCAGCTTACTTGATGAATGAGAAGATAATATTAATACCAGTATTTCAGTGATAGCTGGATAGTTGCAGATTATAGAGTGCTATAACATTAACATCAGTGATTAATACTAGTGATAATACTTGATGATGATGCTAGTGATAATACCAGTGTTTCAGTGATAGCAGTATAACTACAGCTTATATGGTGAATGAGAGGTCATTCAGTGATAGCAGGATAACTGCAGTTATTTCAAATGGAGCTGACTCTTCCCCCTCTCAGACAGCCCCAACTAGGCTGGAGTTCAATAAGCAGGACAGATGGATTTCTGCTGGGCTGTGTAACCCCAATCAGGGAGCAGAAGCTGATGACAGTTAGCTCTTTACTTGCCTGAAGGCAGCTGTTTTTCAAATGGAGCTGACTCCTCCCTCTCTCAGACAGCCCCAATTAGGCTGGAGTTCAATAAGCAGGACAGATGGATTTCTGCTGGGCTGTGTAACCCCAATCAGGGAGCAGAAGCTGATGACAGTTAGCTCTTTACTTTCCTGAAGGCAGCTGTTTTTCAAATGGAGCTGACTCCTCCCTCTCTCAGACAGCCCCAATTAGGCTGGAGTTCAATAAGCAGGACAGATGGGTTTCTGCTGGGCTGTGTAACCCCAATCAGGGAGCAGAAGCTGATGACAGTTAGCTCTTTACTTTCCTGAAGGCAGCTGTTTTTCAAATGGAGCTGACTCCTCCCTCTCTCAGACAGCCCCAATTAGGCTGGAGTTCAATAAGCAGGACAGATGGATTTCTGCTGGGCTGTGTAACCCCAATCAGGGAGCAGAAGCTGATGACACAGTTAGCTCTTTACTTTCCTGAAGGCAGCTGTTTTTCAAATGGAGCTGACTCCTCCCTCTCTCAGACAGCCCCAATTAGGCTGGAGTTCAATAAGCAGGACAGATGGATTTCTGCTGGGCTGTGTAACCCCAATCAGGGAGCAGAAGCTGATGACAGTTAGCTCTTTACTTTCCTGAAGACTTTCGATGTGGCTGAGTCCTATTAAGGTAAAAAGCGAGAGCTCTTTTACAATCCAGAGTATGAAGGTTCCTCTCTGCATTGGATGCATGAGGAGCTGGAAAAAAGACAGGTAGATATACCTCTTGATTAAGATGAAAAGGCGAGACCACTTTAGGCATAAAGTGGGGATTCGTCCTAAGGACCACCTTATCATGATGAAATCTTGTGTAAGGTGGATTAGCCACTAAAGCCTGCAGCTCACTGATGCGGCGAGCCGAAGTGACTGCAATGAGGAAGATGACCTTCCAGGAAAGAAATTTCAAGGAGGTGGAAAACATTGGCTCAAAAGGTGGCTTCATAAGTTGACCGAGCACTAGATTCAAATCCCATGCGACCGGGGGTGGTCTGATGGGAGGTTTAGTGAGAGTCAGGCCTCTCATGAATCTTGCAACAAGAGGATGAGAGGAGATAGGTTGTCCATTTATATGTTGCAAGGATGCTGCAATAGCACTTAAATGGACTCTTACCGAATTCGTCTTGAGGCCTGCATTGGATAGATGCAGGAGATAATCAAGAAGAGAATTCAAAGGAAGTGCCAGAGGGTCAAGACCCTGCTGAGCACACCAAATGGAAAAACGTTTCCATTTGAAAGCATAGGAACGCCTGGTAGAGGGTTTCCTAGAGGCAGAAAGGATATCTTTCACTGGTTGGGAAAGATGAAAGTCTTGAAGGCTTAAGCCTTCAGTAACCAAGCACTGAGGTGAAGGGATTTGGGGTTTGGGTGCCACAAAGTCCCCTCCTCCTGAGACAGGAGGTCTGGCGCAGCTCCCAGATCCAAGTAGGATCCCTGGGAGAGCTGTAGAAGTAGAGGGAACCACACTTGGCGTGGCCAGCGTGGAGCTATGAGGATCATAGTTCCATGATCCCTCTGGAGTTTGAACAGAGTCTTGGGAATCAAAGGAATGGGTGGAAAGGCATATAGGAATGCCTGACTCCAATTCAGGAGAAAGGCGTCCGTAGCCTGAGCTCCCTGACACGGAGTTCTGGAACAGAACCGGGGAAGTTTGGCATTCCACGGACTTGCAAAGAGGTCTATGTCCGGGGTCCCCCATTCCTGAAAGATTCGGTTTATTTGGTCCAAATGTAGGGACCATTCGTGTGGCAGCAGAACTCGACTGAGCCTGTCTGCCCGAGAGTTTTGAACTCCTGGGAGATACACTGCTAGCAGGTGAATCTGATGCTCTCTGGCGAAGGCCCATAGTCTTAGAGCTTCGTTGCAAAGCGACAGAGAGCCCGTCCCTCCTTGTTTGTTTATGTAAAACATGGCCACCTGATTGTCCGTCTGAACTAGGACAGTGAGGTTGGCTAGGAGGGAGTGGAAGACCTTGAGGGCAAGGTAAATTGCTCGCAGTTCCAGAAGATTGATATGAAGGGTGGTCTCCTGTAGAGACCAAGTGCCCTGAGTGGAGAGAGTTTGCAGATGGGCTCCCCACCCTGTTTGGGAGGCATCTGTTGTGAGGGTTGCTTGGGGTAGCAATGGTTGAAATGGAGCCCCCAACAACAGATTCTTGGTGGAAGTCCACCAGTGGAGGGACCAAAACAGACGATCGGAGGTTTGTATTTGGTCTGAGAGCGCTCCTGACGCCTGAGTCCACTGAGTGGCCAGGGTCCATTGAGCTGCTCTCATATGAAGACGAGCATAGGGCACCACATGCACTGTGGAGGCCATATGACCCAGTAGGCGTAGCATTTCCCTGGCTGTCAAGTGAGTGCTGGACTGAGCTTGGGAGGCCAAACTCAGGAGGCGCTGGCCTCGAACATGTGGAAGGTAGGCCCTTGCAGTGATGGTGTCCAACTGGGCCCCTATGAATTCTAGAGATTGAGTAGGGATGAGTTGGGACTTGGGAAGGTTTACTACCAGTCCCAGATACTGCAAAAGGCTCCTTGTGTGGTCCAGGGAAATCTGGGCCTGTGACTGAGTTGGAGCTCGGATGAGCCAGTCGTCCAGATATGGGAAGACAAAGATTCCCATGCCTCTTAGAAATGCGGCTACGACTGCCATGCATTTTGTGAATACTCTTGGAGCAGAGGCTAGACCGAAGGGGAGTACTCTGTATTGGAAATGTTTTCCCTGAAACAGAAAGCGAAGATACTTTCTGTGGGATGGATGGATGAGTATATGTGTATACGCATCCTGTAGGTCTAGAGAACAAAGCCAGTCCTGACCCTGGAGGTAAGGAAGGAGAATGCCGAGAGACAGCATTTTGAATTTCTCCTTGAAGAGAAATTTGTTCAATTCTCTCAGATCTAGGATTGGTCTGAATCCCCCTGTCTTCTTTGGAATGAGAAAATAAGGGGAGTAGAAACCGGACCCTTGTTGAGGAAGAGGAACCTCTTCTATGGCCCCTTGGGCAAGAAGAGAGGAAACCTCTTGACCCAACAGGGTTAGGAGAGATGGGGGAGAATTGAATGGTCTCACCATATGATGGGGAGGAAGGCTGGAGAAATGAAGTTTGTAACCCTCTCGAATGATAGAGAGGGTCCATTGTTCTGTTGTGATTTGTTCCCATCTGGGAGCAAAGTGAACCAACCTTCCGGGTATGGTGAGAGGTTCTGGTTGTGTTAGAACCAGAAGTGGCAAGTTCCCTAGGAGCAAGTCAAAACCCCTGAGGGGTTGGAGCCTGCTGAGCTACAGTAGCTGCTGCAGGCTTAGCTCGTGCTTGTTTGGATTGCTGACGCTTAGCAGTATAGCGAGGTTGAGAAGACTGCTGGCCAGTATTTGAAGCAACTCTGGCCTTCTTATAGTAAGGCCTTTTAAAAGACTTTTTCTTAGTAGGAATTGAAGTGGACTTTGAAAGTCTTTCCAAGGTGGCATTTTCAGCATCCATCTGGGTGGCTTTGATTTGCCACTCTTCCCCAAATAAGTTCTCACCTGTACAGGGCAGATTCCGTAAGCCATCTAGAACCCAAGGTTCCAGATCAGAGGCCTGGAGCCAAGCAAGACGTCGGGCTGCAATAGCAATGCCCGAAGCCCTACTGGCTCCCTCAAAGAAATCTAAGTAGATTACATCCAGCGCAAGCCCTTGAGCTAGATTTGTTTGGCATGATCTTTCTTTAGTAAAACCATGTTGCCTCAGATCTTGCAATTCATTGGATTCTAGAAAATTCACTGTCCTTTCTTTCAGAAGCATCTCCATTAGTTTTCCCACCACCATCAAGGTAAGGTTTATTGGCCTGTAGCTTCTCACCTTGGGTTCCAAGGCTGTGAACTGGAGTAGAATTTGGTTGATTGACAGAGAATAGTGGTAAATGAAATTCACTTAGAGAAAAGGCAGATGAATGGTGGAATACCTCAGAGATACCTGGGATCAATTCTGTTCAATATCTCTGTGAGTGGTATTACCAAAGGGTTAAAAGGAAAAGCACTACTATTACTATTAGTATAGCAATATAAGGCATATGCAGCACATGTAAGAGATAGTCCCTGCTCATATGAGCAGGGACTATCTCTTACATGTGCTGCATATTTCTGATCCAATCTTCATTGAAAAATGGAATAGCATTCTTAATAAATGCTCTTTGGATTTAATGGTATTGATTGTGGATACTATCAAGATCGGTTTGGAAGATCTGAATAAGGAGGCGGAAATTTTGCTTGCTGCTTTAAAGAGCTCGGGCTCAGATGAACAATATAAGTTGTGATCAGATGGGTTGGTAAAACAGATTGACCAACTGTGGGATGAGGTAAAGAAAACCAAATTGAAAACGTTGAAAAGAGACTATGATGGCTATACGGTGGGATACGTCTATCCCTGGATGAGTGCTCATCGGAAAGATAGAAGAACCACAAAGAAACGCATTGAGTTTGAACTTTCCTCTGATGATTCATCTGCGGCTGGATCTGTAAAACTGTCAAAAGAAGATTTTTTAGAGAACGGCAAGGACAAGAAGAAGGGCCCTTCTCGAGATCGACATTGTGACCGCAGAGCTCTGAGGCAAAAAAATTGATTGGGGGGTGTTCTGTTAACTCTGGGGGGTCACCTCTGGTTGTCAATCTGTCTTCGGTCCCCCTTTCTGAAGACCATTTGAGTGTGCTTAACAAAGGCTTATCTTTCGTTCCGAGGATTAGTTTTGACCCTTTCCAATTTAGAATAGATTTAGATAGTTTTATTAGGAAACTTAATCTTAAAATCTATTTTGCAGCCCATTCTGAAATTAAGGATAGTTCTGATAATAGTATAGAGATGGGTGTTAGTTCCTCACAGTCTAATCTTAAGAGGGTCCCTTTACCTTTAAAATCCAACTGGTCCCCTCCGGGTCCTTTGCACCCGGTTCTTGTAGTGTACTGACAGTTGGTACTACAGGAGGTCGAGCAGCTGGAGAAAACGCTCCGGTGGTCGCGGGGTGTATTAACTTTGGTGGAAACTCAGGCTTTAAAGGATCTCTCCTCCTGACCGGAATTAGTAATTAAACGTGCAGTCAAAGGAGGGGCCATACTTGTTCTGGATCTGGACGCTTATCTCTTGGAAGCAGATCGCCAACTTCAGAATAGGGAAGTGTATGAGCAGTTGGATAGTGATCCCACACTGCGTTTGCAGGATTGTATTAGAGACCTTACCAAGGCAGCACTACAGAATAAGTTAATTTCAAAAAGGAGTATTCTTTTTTGAATGTTCCTTTTCCTGAAATCGCAAAGTTTTATTTGCTTCCCAAAATTCATAAGAGCATTATCAACCCTCCGGGGAGACCTATTGTGTCTACAAAAAGATCTGTTTTGGAGCCATTGTCTGTATATGTGGATTCTTTTTTACGACCCTTACTTGTTGAAATATCTGCATATGTGAAGGATATTACTCATTTCTTGCAGATTTTGGGTGAGGTTTCATCATGGGCATCTGATCCTGACATATTGTTGGTAACTCTTGATGTAGTAGCTCTGTACACTAGCATTCCCCAGGAGGTGGCTATTGAGGTGGTTGAGATATCTTTACGTCGTCGTGGGGATCTTTCTGATGAGCTGTTCGGCTTTGTGCTGAGTCTGGCCAAAGTTGCGTTAGGGCAGAATTATTTCATTTTTGAGGGGGTAATGTATCGTCAGATCTCAGGAATGGCCATGGGGGCCACCTTTGCCCCGTCTATTGCGAACATTTTTATGGGGTGTTATGAGGAGAGATGGTTAACAGAATTCGCTTATGCATCACATGTAAAACTCTGGCGGAGATATATAGACGATGTTTTTATGATTTGGCAGGGATCCTCTGAAATTTTGCATGAATTTCTTCCGTGGCTAAATGGTCTTGATCCCTGCATCCAATTCACCTCAGTTTATCATAATAATGAGATTGCCTACCTGGATGTGTTGGTGTGTAGAGGTCTGAAGGGTTGGCGTACCTCTGTCTTTTGGAAGAATACTGATAGGAATACTTTCCTTCACTATTCGAGTGCCCATCCGTTGCATCTGAGGGACAGTCTACCGTTTTCTCAATTTATTTGGTTTCATCGCAATTGTTCCAATGAGGAAGATCCCTAGATATCGATTTTGCGACAGAGGTTACCCTGCCCGGGTAGTGAATAGGGCATATCGGAGGGCTTTGTTTAATAACGGGGCTTTTTTGTTACAATCATGCAATTCAGAAGTGGAGCAAACGAGTAATGAGTATGTTAATTTAATTTCAAAATACTCTCCATTTATTTACTCTCCCAAATCTGTCGCCTTCAATGGGTTCAAAATACAGCCGTTCGTGTTCTCTCTCATGCTTCACGTTTCGATCACATCACTCCCTTGTTAATACATTTTCACTGGCTTCCTGTTATCTTTCGTGTTCAGTTTAAAGTCCTTATTTATGTACACAGGGTGATCCACTCTGGTATCCCCTTGTATCTTGCGAACCAAGTTCACCTCCATACCCCTCACCGACCCCTACGTTCCATCCATGCCAACCATATGTTTCTTCCCCCTCCCTCCCAAGCTCACTTAGAATCCACTCGATCTTCAGCTTTCTTCTTTCTTGGTCCTAGGCTCTGGAACTCACTTCCCCACTCCCTACGTCTAGAAACCTCCTACCTATCCTTTAAAGCTAAACTGAAAACCCATCTTTTCTGTTCTGCATTTAATCTGCCCTTTCCTGCTCCTCCCTCTTCCCCTCCCTAGTATTACCACGCTAGCTCCTCATCCCCTTCTCTCCTACACCCTCCTGCGTTGTCAATGTGTTCCCTTTCTCCCCTCATGTTAGCCACTTTTGTCCCCCGACTGCTCTCTGACTCTATCTCCTTTTCTTTAAGATTTTATGGCGTTCCTTTTCTGATTCTCTTTTCGCAGCTCTCTCTCTTTTAATTGATTTTTTGTATTGTGAACCGTCCAGATGCTAATCGTATTGGGCGGTATATAAAGTTTTAATAAACATAAACATAAACATTTAGTATGCATATTCAGCGTATTATAAAAAAACACGCAAATGTATTACGGGTGGCTCCAGGGTTAGTTGATAAGCATATCTGTTGCGTATGGGTACGGGATCGGAATTTGAAGGAGACATTGAGTCCCGCCTCTCTTCATCCATTAAGTTCTTCTCTTGTGGTTGAAAAGGGGCACCATAGATGTGGAAACTGTTCAATTTGTTCGGTATCTTTAGATACCTTCAATTTTAAATATCATGACAGGGTGTATGAATTGAGGAAATCTACTTCTTGTGATTCATCAGGGGTAGTGTATGGGATTTTTTGTCCGTGAGATCTTTTATATATTGGGAAGGCCTTAAGAAGTTTCCGAGTGAGGATTTGTGAACAGCGCAGTAGACTGCGGTGTAAAGTCCGTGAAGCCCCTCAATACAAAAGCACCTCATATCTTCAAAAACGTGCCCTCACGGCAGGGCACGTTTTTGAAGATATGAGGTGCTTTTGTATTGAGTTAGTTGAACGAGGATTTGACGGTCATTTGCATGAGCAATCATTGCTCTTTTGCGAACAGCGCTGGATTTTTCGCCTGGGGACTGTTGCGCCAGGTGATTTAAATGCCCAGATTGACTGGGGGGGCGTGCCATTAAGATCTTGGGTGGAGGTGAAGTTTTGGGTTGCTGCATATAAGTGAATGGTTTGTAATAGATCGCATGCGCAGCATTTTTTGTGAGTAGCGCGGTGGTGTTTCAACCATCAGTGTTGAAGATTTCATTTGTTTGACCTTGATGCGGTAAGCGATAGTGTTCTTACATATATAGTTTGGTTGAGTTAGGGTATAGTCTTGGGTAATTTGTGGAGCATATGTTTTTATGTGTGTTGGTTTTGTCTTTATGGCAGGCATGGTGGCGTTTGGATCACCAGTGTGGAAGGTTCATTTGTTTAATCACAGCGTGTTTCCAGCTTTCCCTTTGAAGAAGCATTGATTGCGAAACGTGTATTCGGTGCCGGAGAGTATGGCGTTGGGATTATCACCAAAATGAGAAGGGATCATCACGATTAAGAGAAGTCATCTTTATATAATTTTTGATAAGTTGAATCTCACTTTTTGATATGAGTTCGCTTTTGTGCTGTGTTTAATATAACCTGCTATGAAGCTGTGTTTAATGGAATTAATGGTGAGGTGGTTCGGTCGGTCCTTGATGTAACAGGGTTTACAGAGTGAGGTTTTCCTCAGGCTTTGAGTTGATGCCCACTGTTCTGAGACCTCCCCTCCATCTCCGTTTTTGTTATATTCAAGTGTTTGTGGACATCCCTTACCTTTTTTCTTTTTTGGTATGATTGGAGTGATTTTTTTTGTTTCGGCATATGAGCTTACAGTCTAGTCAAGGCAGACAACACAACAACTAGGGATTAGGATATATCAAGGGGAATGGTAAGGAAATACATAGGAGGTGAACAGGAGAATAGGGGCTCAGGATCCAAAAGCAGTCTCTCAGATGTGAGCTTTTAGCCTGACTTTGAACAGGGCCACAGATGGAGCCTGATGTACTGGCTCAGGTAGTTTGTTCCAGGCATATGGGGCAGCAAGGTAGAAAGATCAAAGTCTGGAGTTAGCAGTGGAAGAGAAGGGCACAGATAGAAGATATCTGCCAGAAGAGTGGAGTTCCCAAGAAGGGGTTTAGAGAGAGATAAGAGAGGAAAGGTAGTGAGAAGCAGCTGAATGAAGACACTTATAGGTCAGTAGTAGAAGTTTGAACTGTATGCGGAAATGGATAGAGAGCCAATGAAGTGACTTGGACAGAGGGGTGATAAGAATATAGTGACACTGGTGGAAGATTAGCCGTGCAGCTGAGTTTTGAACAGACTGAAGTGGGGAAAGATGATTCAGAGAAAGATCAGCGAAAATAAAGTTGCAGTAGTCTAGATGGGGAGGATGGATAAGGGGCTTAGCTGTGTGTTCAGAAAGAAAGGAATACATTTTGCCAATGCTATAGAAAATGAAGAGACAGGTTTTAGCTATCTGTTAGATGTGTGTGGAGAAGGAGATGGAGGAGTCAGAGATGACACCAAGGTTGTGAGCCAAGGAAACAGGGAGGAATAGAGTGTTAGTCACAGAAATAGAGAAAGAAGGAAGGGAGGAGGTGGGCTTAGATGGAAAGATAAGGAGGTCAGTTGTACTTTTTTGCATGACATGAAGATCTGCAAGAGTGGACATCCCAACAGAGAGTAGACAACATGAGAAGTGATTTATATAAACTGGTTGTTGTTACATGCCGTCGACTCAGTGTTGACTCATGGCAACCCTCTGGATAGTTGTCCTAAACTGTGTTTGGTTTTCTGTCAGGTGGCTCACCGTTGATAGAGTGCCATCCATAGCTGCTGCTGTTATATTATTTCATCTCATTGCTGGCCGTCCTCTTTTGCTTTGACCTTCAACCTTGCCAAGCAGGATGTCTTTCTCGAATGATTTCTCTTTTCGCATGATGTGTCCAGAGTATGAAAATTGAAGTTTTTTCATATGAGCTTTTAAAGAAACTTTAGGTTTGATCTCTATTACGAACTGGTTTTTTCTATGGGAGTCCATGGTATACACGGTATTCTTTGTCAGCACCATAATTTAACAGCATCAGTTTTCTTTTTTTCTATCTTTTTCACTGTCCAACTTTCACATCCATATGACATTATTGGAAATACCATGGCTTGAATAAGTCAAATCTTTGTATACAGAGAGATATCTCTACTCTTGAAAATTTTATCTAGGTCCTTTGTAGCCATTCTGCCAAGATCAAGGCATTGTTGGATTTCTTGACTGCTTGTTGTTTCTTTAATGATTATTGATCCAAGGAGGTTAAAGTTCAATATTTTCTCCATCAATGATGAACTTATTGATTTTGCCAGTTGTCAAAATCTTTGTCTTCTTTATGTTAAAGTGCAGGCCTATTTTTAAGAATATGTTCCTTGATCTTGAGAAGCAAATATTTAAGATCATCTTCACTTTCAGCCATTATTGTGGTATCATCAGCATAGCGAAGGTTGTTGATGAATCCTCCACCGATCTTCACACATTGGTCATCTTCATACAGTCCTGCCTCTCTGATGATTTGTTCTGCATATAAATTAAACAGGTAGGGGAAAAGTATGCAGCCTTGATATACACCTTTGCTGATTTTAAATCATTCTGTTTCTCCTTGTTCCTTAACTTAACTGTTGCTTTTTGATCAATTGAAAGGTTGTGCAAGAGAACAAACAGGTGTTCTGGTATAACCATGCTTCTAAATGTGGCCCAGAGTTTCTCATGGTTTACACGGTCAAAAGCCTTGCTGTAGTCAATAAAATATATACAGATATCCTTTTGGTATTCTTTTGTCTTTTCAAGGATCCATCTCACATTTGCGATGATGCCTCTCATTCTTCACCCTTTCCTGAACCCTTCTTGCAGTTCTCATTCTAGGCATGGTTGTAGTCTGTGCTGAATGATCTTGAGCAGAATCTTGCTGCCATGTGTGATCAGAGCAATCGTGGGATAATTTCCATTCAGTCGGATCACCAGTATTGGTATAAACCCAGATCTTTTCCAGTCAGTTGTCCATGATATTGTCTTCCAAATTTCCTGGCAGAGCATTGTAAGTATAGTAACAGCTGCAACCGATTGATGGCATTCAGTGGGAATGCCATCAATGTCCATTGCTTTGTTCTTTGATAATGCTTTCAGTGTTGCTTCGACTTCTTCTTTCATCACCAGTGGTTCCTGTTCATAAGTTACAGGTTGAAATGGCTGTTGGTCCACTTGATCTTTATGGTATAATGACTCTGCATATTGATCTTCTCAGCATCATTCAACATGGATTCCTGAGCATCTTGTAGCATTCCAATTCGAGGCTAGAATTTTCTATTTAACTCTTGTAGTTTTATGAAAGCCAATCTTGTTCTCCCTCTAATGGCTTCTGATTCTATTTCCTTGCGTGCATCATTATAGTACTTCTCCTTGTCTCTCTTGTTGCATGTTGGAAATCTCCATTGAGTTCTGTGATTGCCTCTCTTTCTCCTCTGGCTTTCACTTCTCTACATTTCTGGGCAATTTTCAGAGTCTCTTCGGTCATCGATTTTGGCCGTTTTTGCTTTTTCACCTTTTGTAGAGACTTCTCACTTTCTTTGAGCATGAAAACTGGTAGACTGGTTGAATTCCTGGCAATCAAGCTTTAAAAAAATTGAAGGTGGTCTAGAAGAAAGCAACCAAAATGGTGCGGGACCTGCATCAGAAGACATGGAAAACGAGATTTGAGGAACTAAATGTACACCTCTGAAAAGCGGAGAACAGAGGAGATATAATATAGATATTCAAATACTTGAAAGGTATCACTGCAAGAAACAAACCATTTCTAAAGAAAAGGAAGCTGTAGAACTAAGAAACATAATATGAATCTGTAAGAAGCAGACTCAGGAACAACATCAGAAAGGTTTTTTTTCACAAAACGGGTGATGGCTATTTGGAATGCCTTCTTGGAGAAGATGGTAGGGATGAAAATGGAGAAGAAATTCTGAAAAAAGAGTGGGATATACGCAGAGTTGTGCGCTAAGCATTGAGTGTTTCATCTCAATAGAGGAGAAAAATAACTTTTTCTATGAAGACATGGGAGGGGGGGGGGGGGACCTACACAAGGTATCCCAAGCCTCAACAAAGATATGGGGGGAGGGAAGTAATGTTCACATAGTGGCAATTACAACCCTAAGAACCTTACTGGACAGACAAGGTGGCTATTTCAGTCCTTATCAGCCATCATCTGCTATGTTACTATTATATACAATCTTATTAATAACCCAAATTAAACAAATCCCTGTGCCAAAAATCCAGGCATGCCCCTCTTTCTCTCATTGGATCTCCTTGAGAGCTTTGGATGGTTGAAGAGTGAAATATTCCTGAAAACTAAAAGCTAGTCATTCTGTTCTGTGATATGATGTGTGATTCCCTTTGGATATATGTTAGTTTTATCACAGGATAAGGTCGTTCCATTTTCAAGGTGCCATTAATTTACAAATTGCTATGTGTGGATTTTGCTAGCACAGCTTATTTTAAATGCTAATTTAGGTATAGTGAGTAGTTGGGTGCATGTCGACATTATTAGGGTTAATGACCCGCTGCTAAAGAAGACAGGAAACGCGGTTGTGTCATTGGAGGATAGTGCCTGAGTAATCGTGCCCTGGGGGCTTTTTGGGATAGGGAAAGATTTTTGACGGTGTCGGTAAACGATGAAAGTGAAGCCTGAATAGTTTATCAAGGTTATCAGAACCCCAAAATGTCCCAGTGAGCCCTGCGATGCCCTCTCTGTCAGGTAATGTTCTTTTATAGGACAAGGGTAAAAAAAAATGCTTTGAAACTGAGAAGTTTTGCTTTCACACTTGTAGTAATACACTCTGCCTTATCAGTGAGAACAGCATCGCCTCACCTGGTAAACCTGAGTGGTTGCTGGCAGTAACATAGCCAGAACTACTTTTTTTTGGGAGGGGGGGGGGGGAATTGTGCCAGTTATGCTGTAATTTATTTATTCATTTGCACTGATTTTATATTCATGCCTTATCATAGCAATGAAGGCGAGCTTCAGCAAAGTTCAAATAAGACAACATAAACAATTATGGGGGGGGAGGGGCATATTCAGTGACGGTGGCGGCCAGCCTGGGTAAAGCGACTGGCCGTCACCCATTTAAATTAAACCCAGATATTCAAGGCAAGGGTCATATCTAGCCGCTGACACTGAACATCCAGTGTGCCAGGATAGTGCTTTAATTGCTGCCCGATTAGCTAAACTGGCTGAAGTTAGAGAAGCCTTTGTTTTGCCTAACTGCAGCTGGTTTAGGTTAACTGTTTAGTGACTGAATATTGCTGCTGACTGGCTAACCTAAGCCCCTGCCTCGGTTCTGCCCCGGAACACCCCGACTAGCTTTGGTGCATTTAAACCTGGTAGAAGGGGATCTTCAGTGGCACTAAATGGTTTAGTACTGCTGAATATTCCACTGACTGCGATTTAACCAGTTAGCAGGTTTGCTAGCCAGTTAAATCACTTTGAATATGCACCCTATAAAAATATGCGGTTGGCTAAGAAAACAACTGGGCAAGATGGCGCCAGTAACAGATGCCCGCTGACCTCGCTCTGCCGAGTCTCCCAACCTGAGCCTTTTCCTGTGTTTCTCTGCGCTCTCTGCCCCATGCCGCATACAGGCAGGAAGCGCAAGGATAAGCTGTCATCGGGGGAGACTCTGGGTGGCGAGAAGATGGCAGTTTGTGGGCCCATGGATTCATTCATGCGCCCCGCGGTGAGGAGTGAAGTAGCTCCGGAGGATCTGCTGAATGCTTTGGGGGAGGAAGGAAGGTCCCTGAGTGTTGAAGGATTGGAGGTTTTCTTCAGCTTGGAGTGCCGTCTACCACCGGAGCAGTCTGATGGTGGGAACCTGCACGGAGGCCTGGGTGTCACCATGTGAGGTGCGGCCAGCTTGCCCCCGGTGCAACAGTTGCAGTTGCCTAGCCCCGGAGATGGAAACTGGGAGCAGGGCTCTTTGGCTATGTGTTCCAGCATGGCGGGGGTGGAAGTAAGAAGGACTTCTTCATCTATGCATACCCTGTTGGAGTTGCCCTCCCCGGTTTTGGATAGTCCGGTCTAAGATGTTGAGATTGCCCAAGACTGCACTTTGGTGAGACCTGAGTCCTTTATTATGGAAAGCTTGTGGAAAGCTTTTTCTTCTATGCATGCCAATATTTCTTCTCAGCTCCAGACTATTTTGCAGCAGCTCCAGTCATTTGGGCAGCAGTTGGTGATTTATGAAACGGGTCAAACTAATTTAAATGCTAAAGTTGCCTCATTGGAAGGGCGCTTGGAGCAAGTACAAGAGGCTACCCAAACCTTTGTAAAGGATTCTGTGGTTCTACATAGGAAGTTGGAATTTTTGGAGAATTCTGCAAGGAGTCGTAACTTATGAGTACTGAAATTTCCCAAGGTCCCCTCTGTGTCGGCCTTGGAGTTATTTAAGAAGTTTCTGATTACTACACTTAAGGTTTCGGCTGAATCTGTACCACCTATTTCAAAAGCTTTCTATTTACCTGTGGGTAACTTGGAGAAGTCTTTGGTGTCTTCTGATAGTCTGGACTTTTTGGTGTCTTCTGATAGTCTACCTTTTTGGAGCATCTCCCTCGGAGCCAGGGATGACCGCTACCTTGCTGGTCACCTTTGCCTTAGAGGCAGATAGAGATTGGCTTTTGAAATTATTCTTTAGGTCTCCCTGCAAAGTGTTCTTGGACTCTCACATTAGAGCTTTTCCTGATGTATCTAGAGCTACCCAAAAGAGGAGGAGGCAGTTTTTATTATATCGTTCTGCAGTGGTTCAGTTGGGTGGGCTTTTCTGTCTACGTTTTCCTTGGTGACGTTGGCTGGGAACAGCTATATATTTTTTGACCCATCTCAATTGGCCTCCTTTATTTCCTCTAGATTGGTTAGTATGCAGGCTTCTTCTTCAGTACCTCCCCTAGGTAGCCCTACCTAGTTAGGTGGGTTATATTGTAGTAAGAACCTCTCCCCAATGTCTGTTTATTTCTTCTTATTCACTCTGAAAGAATTTTTCCTTTATATTGTGACCTGTCATTTTGCGATATGTATGTATTGTGGACTTGGGGGCCTGGAGTATACAGTTGGTTTTTTCTTTGTTGTATGATTTGCCTTGTATAGGTTTCAACCAGGTTCTCTGTACAAGATTTTTTTCTTGTTTGTTTTTGAAAAATTGCATAAATACAAACCCCCCCCCCCAAAACACGGTTATTCTCCCTCCTATAGGTAATCTGCAACAACTGCGAATTATTTAAAGCACTTATGAATGCTGAACCATATACATACATATAGAAGGAATTCAATTACATTTAAAGATGTCTCCAGAGTCAGTATCCCATAACTTAATTTAAACTTGAGCAAACCTAAATCTGTTATAAAGACAAACATATCACATACATCACATTTTGCAAAATGTTCTAAACCCTAGCTCATGTTTTGGCAAATTACAATAATTTAGCATATATCTTTCAACTCTGTTTTATGACAAATAGCTAGCCTAGTGGTCAGTGCAACAGCTTAGTACCTACAAGATATCTGGGTTTGATTCCCACTCCTTGTGACCTTGGACAAGTCACTTTACCCTCCATTGCCTTGGAAGAAAAGGCCTGGCAATCTACTTCAGTCATACCTTGCCACAAAAACCCAGGGGCTGCTAAGTTGTCCGAAGTCAGCAGTGACTTGATGGCACTTTAAAAAAAAACCAACAACACACCTTTGATATTTTTCTTTCTTGTTACATTTATTGCAGTTCTTAAAATACACAAGAATTGTATAGAAAGCAAAAAAAGACATTACAAACATCAGATCCAATCTATTATTTGATAAGTCCCCTTTCCAGAGCACTCGAGGTAGAAACCATTGCAATAATTACAATGCAATAGCAATAATCATAAGCACTTGAAGAGGACCAAGCTCTTTCAGATCAATAGTCCATCAAGCCCAGCATCCTTCCTCTGACAGCGGCCAGAAGAAAGGGCTGCCCCTGAAGCTGTGAGCTGTGAGCTGTAGCTGGCAGTTTGGGCTCACTGCAGTTCCCCTTACAGTCAGGGTCAATTAAACCATTTAACTCATAATGGAGCCGATGCAGAAAGCCTTAACGCAGCATTTTTCAGGCGACCGTCTCGCGCTAGGCCTGCTTTCTGATGCAGCAAACAAGCTAGCGTGGGAAAATCGCTAGAAAAACCACTGAGCTAGACGTCAGCACACTGGGCATGCTACTCGCATGTAAAGTGCTGTATAATTAATTGCGCTTGATGTAAAAACTGTGCTGAAACTGCCCTGCTCAACTAGACACCAGGGAACACCCGAGGGGTGTGTGTGTGTGGAGGTATGTGTTGGGGGAAGGTCTTCGTAACTTGCTGGGGAAAGAATGCTCTTTGGAGGACATTATGGGTGCTAACTGTGTATGGGTATGTGTGTGTTGCAGGAAGGTAGGAACCTAGGGGAGACTGGAACTGTGGGGGGAGGGGTGTGGTTATGCCACCACTTGCCACTTAGTGCGCTGTCCACTTTATATGCCTCGAGATGTAAAGGGGACATCCATGGTAAGTGTCTGCCCGTGCCCTGTGCCTTTTTGCAGTTAAGGTGCAGTAAGAACAAAACTTTACTGCACTTTGTAAACAGGCTCCTATGTTATTTTAGAAAGGATGTCCAAGATAAATCAAGGATGTCTGGGGCACAACATGCAGAAAAACACCAAGGATGTCTGTGTCTCCAGTTGATTTCAGAACATAGATGTCCCTAATGTGGACGTGCAAGCGAGCGGCCATATACATGTCCCCATTAGGGTTGCTTGGGTCCAGGATATCCATTTCACTGAAGCTAGAATAAGGGGACATCCAACAGCATAGCCAGAACATTTTTTGAGGGGGTTCACAGTAGTATGGAGTACCGACACCTTTTTCATTGCCTGCTACATTTTACCTATAGTCCTCATGCATTAATGAAAGAGCCTTATATATGAATACTGACACCTAGGAAACATGTACTGGGCATAGAAAAGTGAAGACACGAGCCCTCATTCCCCATCAGTGTTCACTGAATTATTGTAAAATACAGGGGATGTTAGAGTAGCTCTTTCTCCACACCTTCAGACGTTTGCATGACAAAACTAACAGTTTTCAGATGTCTGTTCCTGCCTGGAGCAAGTTTAACCTGAGACACAATTTGGGATTTCTAGAGCACTTCTTAGATCAGGCAAGGACATCCAGATTCTTAGGAACACCTTGACAATGCCTCTGCCACACCCCCATTCAGACTTGGATGTCTTCGAACTGGGAACAACCATAGACCAGGCTTCTAAAATGTTTCTGGAGGCATCTCTGCGATCTGGATCTCTGCATGTCCATTTGCAGATGCCCAGATCACGAATAGCATTTTTAAAATAACGCCCTTTATGTGTAACCCAAGGATTAAAAAGATTTTTTTTGTATATCTCTGACTGATGCTCCAACATGTGGGGCCGTGCTGGGCTCCTGAAGTGCTTATGGTGCCCTGAGTCGCAACACGTGGAGCTCCGGCTTCCTGTAGTGACAGAAGCATTCCAAGCAGAACAGAGAGAAGAAACGGTTGCCAGGCCTGAAGTGCATCATGGCACTTGAAAATGGTGCTGTTGCAAACCTGGTAGAATTTGCAAAATTCAGGATTATGATGCTGTGAGGTCCCAAAAGGGCCGCGATGATGTGCTTTTGACTTGCTTGTGCTGCTGCAATATATTCTTATTCATATTGAATAAGAATATGTTGCAACAGACAGCATGTCCTGAATATCAGAACAGAAAGAGAAACAGCAGATGGTAGAGGATTAGCATAATGGTTAGATCACTGTCTTTGTACATGACAGATAAGAGTTTGATCTCTAGCTGGGGTTGTTTACAGGCCAGTTAATTGAGTCTTGGCGGTAAGTGAGTTATTGGAAAAACTGCTGGAAGACAAAATAGTGAGGTTTCTGGAGTCCAACGGATTATCGGATCTGAGGCAGCATGGATTCACCAGAGGCAGGTCTTCTCAGACAAATCTGATTGATTTCTTTGACTGGGTGACCAGGGAGTTGGACCAAGGGAGAGCCCTAGATATGGTGTTATGTAGATTTTAGTAAAGCCTTTGACACGTTCCACACGGGTGACTTATAAACAAACTGAGCACCCTAGGGATGGACCCTAAAGTTACTGCTTGGGTTAGAAATTAGTAGAATGGAAGGTGACAAAGGGTACAGGTAAATGGAGCTCACTTTGAGGAGAAGGAAGTTACCAGTGGTGTGCCCCAGGGATCTGTCCTTGGTATGATTCTTTTTAACATCTTTATTACTGATATAGCAGAAGGGCTGTCGGGTAAGGTTTGCCTCTTTGCTGATGATACCAAAATCTGCAATAGAGTAGACACCCAGGAAGGTGTAGATAACATGAGGAGGGATCTAGCTAAGCTTGAAGAATGGTATAGAATTTGGCAGCTGAGATTTAATGATAGAAAATGCAAGGTCATGCATTTGGGCTGCAGCAATCCAAGGGAGCAATATAGTATAAGGGGTGAAGTACTTTTGTCCACAAAAGAAGAGCGGGACCTAGGCGTGCTTGTGTCGGCTGATCTTAAAATAACTAAACAGGTAGAAAAGGCAATGGCGAAAGCTAGAAGCATGCTTGGGTGCACAGGGAGAGGAATGGCCAACAGAAAAAGGAGGTGATAGTGCCTCTGTATAAGTGTGACCTCATTTGGAGTATTGTGTGCAATTCTGGAGACCGCACCTTCAAAAGGATATAAACAGGTTGGAGTCAGTACAGAGGGTGGATACCAAAATGGTTAGTGGTCTTCATTATAAAGCATATGAGGACAGACTTAAGGATCTTAATATGTATACTCTAGAGGAAAGGCGGGATAGAGGTGATATGATAGAGACGTTTAAATACATCTGTGGCATAAATGCACAGGAGGAGAACCTCTTTCGATTGAAAGTAAGCTCTGCTACGAGGGAACATAGCAACTACTCACTATTGCCACGTGGCCCCCAAAACCCTTATATCTTGCACCAGATCCTGTGCTCTACTAAGGACTAAGTCCAAAATAGCTTCCCGTCGTCAGTTCTTGAACCAACTGCTCCAATAAGCAGTCATTTATTTCATCTAGAAACTTTATCTCCCTAGCATGTCCTGCTGTGACATTGACCCAGTCGATACCGGGGTAATTGAAATCACCCATTATTACTGTGTTGTAGCTTTTGTTAGCTTCCCTGATTTCTTTCAGCATTTCATGATCCATCTGGTCAGGTGGTCGGTAGTACACCTCCACTGCCATTGCCTTCCCCTTTTTACATGGAACTTCTATCCATAGAACTTCTATAGTGTATTTTGTTTCCTGCAAAACTTTAATCCTGTGTGACTCAATGCCCTCTCTAACATACAGCACAACCCCTCTACCAATTTAATCTATTCTGTCATTGAGATATAGTTTGTTTCCAGGTATCACTGTGTCCCATTGGCTGCCCTCCTTCCATCTGGTCTCTGAGATGCCAATCATATCTAACTTTTCATTTAGTGCTATATATTTTAGCTCTCTCATCTTATTTTTAGACTTCAAGCATTTGTATACAGGCATTTTAGAGGTTGTATTTTATTCATATTAATCTGGCTTTCAGTTGATAGGTATAATTTGGAATGTTTCGGCTGTGTACTGAAGGACATCTGGGTTACTTTTATCATTGTTGAAACCTCTCTGTCAGGATGCCCTAACTTCTCTGTTTTGCTAGTATATGTCCTTCTGAACCATGTGCTCCTGGGAGACTGTCGGCTTTCACCTACTATCTAGTTTTAAAGCTGTTCTATCCTCCTTTTTAGAGGTTAATGCCAGCAGCCTGGTTCCATCGTGGTTAAGATGGAGCCCATCCTTTTGGAAAAGCCCCTCCCTTCCCCAGAATGTTGCCCAGTTCCAAAACCCTCTTCTTTGCACCATCGTCTCATTCACGCATTGAGATTCCAGAGCTCCATCTGCCTTCTGGTGCTGCACATGGAACGGGAAGCATTTCAGAGAATGCTACCCTGGAAGTTTTGAATTTCAGCTTCTTACCTAAAAGCCTAAATTTGGCCTCCTGAACCTCCCTCCCACACTTTCCTATGCCATTGGTGCCAACATGTACCAAGACAGCAAACTCCTCCCCAGCATTATTTAAAACCTTGTCTAGGTGGCGCGTGAGTCCCCCTATCTTCGCACCAGGCAGGCATGTTATCAGGCAGTCCTCACGTCCACCAGCCACCCAACTATCTACATATTCAAATGATCGAATTTCCAACTAAAACAGCAATCCTAACTCTTCCCTCATGGGCACATGGGCCTGGAGAAACCTCCTTGATGCAAGAGGGTTTTACATCTCCTGGTGGACAGATCCTAGCTACAGGATCCCTTTCTGCCACATCAAGGTGATGCTCTCCTTTCACGTGAGCTCTCTCCTCCATGGCAACTGAGACATTGCCATATTGGAGGTGGGACTTCAGTACTACACCCCTGTAGGTCTCGTCTATGTACCTCTCTGTCTTCCTTATGTCCTCCAAGTCTGCTACTCTGACCTCCAGAGACCAGATTCATTTCCTGAGAGCAAAGAGCTCCTTGCACCTAGTGCACACATAAGACACCTCACCAACTGGGAAAATATCCTACATATGACACTCAATGCAGAAGACTGGATAGCCCCCATCTCGCTGCTGGACTGTTGTCTGCATCTTAGTTTTAAGGTTTTGTTTAGCTATTTAAGTTGTTTACTTAAAGCTGCTAGGCATACTGTACTGAAACAACTATATAAATTGTTGCTATAACTGTACTGAAACAACTATATAAATTCATTGTTCATTGTTTACTGTAAACCGCGCTGATGCTGAATAGCGCGGTATAAAAAAGACTATAAATAAAATAAAATATAAATAAATTACCTTTAAGGGACTTTGTTCACCTCAAGATTAATTAACTTCAGGGCCTTAATCAATTCCTGGTGACTTTGACCACTTTTCCCCCAATTCGCTTATCTTGATTTTCCAGGCTCTGACAGTCTACTTCAGACCATATATATTATTGTGTAGTTTACATATCAGGTCCGGTCTCTGGATCCTCAACTACCAGTGGCTGCTGCAGATAGATGGAATCAGTACAAAGGGTGGCTACTAAAATGGCTAGTGGTCTTCATTATAAAGCATATGAGGACAGACTTAAGGATCTTATGCTCACCTTAGAGGAAAGGCGGGATAGAGGTGATATGATTGTGGATACCATGTTAAAACCCTCGGTCATTGTGGATACCATGTTAAAACCCTCGGTCCAGTGTGCAGCAGCGGCCAAGAGAGCAAATAGAATGCTAGGTATGATAAGGAAAGGAATGGAAAATAAAACAAAAGATATTATAATGCCTCTATATCGTTCCATGGTGAGACCGCACCTTGAATATTGTGTGCAATTCTGGTCGCCGTATCTTAAAAAGGATATAGCGATTTTAGAAAAGGTTCAGAGAAGAGCCACCAAAATGGTAAAGGGGATGGAAGGATACTCCTATGAAGAAAGGCTAAAAAGGTTAGGGCTCTTTAACCTGGAAAAGAGACGGCTGAGGGGAGATATGATAGAAGTCTATAAATTAATGAACGGAGTGGAACGGGTAAACGTAGATCGATTGTTTACCTTATCAGAATATAGAAAGACTAGGGGACATGCAATGAAGCTACATGGTAAACTATTTAAGACTAATAAAAGAAAATATTTTTTCACTCAACGTGTAATCAAACTCTGGAATTTGTTACCAGAGGATGTAGTAAAGGCTGTTAGTGTAGCTGGGTTTAAAAAAGGTTTGGACAAGTTCCTGGAGGAAAGGTCCATAAACCATTATTAAGAAGGGATCCAGGATATCAATGCTTGAACCAATACAAGCATTGTGGAACCTGTGTCCCTTGGGGAAACTGCTAGGTACATATGACCTAGATTGGCCACTGTTGGAAACAGAATACTGGGCTTGATGGACCTTGGTCTGACCCAGTATGGCATATCTTATGTTCTTATGTTCTTATGATTGAGATGTTTAAATACCTCTGTAGCATAAATGCACAGGGGGAGAGTCTCTTTCAATTGAAAGCAAGTTCTGCTACGAGGGGACATGGGATGAGGGTGAAGGGGGATAGATTCAGGAGTGATATGCGGAAATATTTCTTTTCGGAAAGAGTGGTGGATCCGTGGAATAGTCTCCCAGTGGAGGTGGTAGAGATGAGGACAGTATCTGAATTCAAAAAAGCATGGGTCCAACACAGAGGATCTCTAAAGGAAAAAAGGGGACTGTTGTAGTTGTTGATATGGAAGGACAGACTAGATAGACCATGTGGTCTTTTTCACTTGGAATATGACCAGCTTCCGCCCAAACCTGTTGCTTATCCTTGCCACACTCCTGCAATTTGTCCAGGATTTCAGCTTTTCTCTCCATCAGGTGTACCTTGAGTAGTAATTTGTGGTCATCAGAATGTATTTGCTGCTTCCTGGTGTGACCATTTGCTGCCTCCTGGTGTGACCGATTTCAAAGGATATCACTGTGTATGAACTCTAGTGGCCTTGAGGCTCTATTCTGACTTGCCTTTGGAAGTGTCATCCTTGTAGCCCTAGCTTTAATACAGCACTCACATTTCAGTCACTGGGCAATCCGATGCCACTACATCCTTTCCAAGATTCTGTCTTTTGCAGTGCCTATATATGCTCTGGGTATCTGTGATCTATATGTCTGTGCCATGTGTGGATGCAAGTGCAGCGAAGTCTTACCTCTTCCTTGGCTGTTTCCAGGCAATACAGATGATTATTCACTTTGGCCTTAGCTATCATGCTCTACTGCAACTTTCCCTGCAATCTTCAAGCATGCTCTGGTCACACCTCCCTCAAGAAACCTTCATTTGACCCTACTTGTCCTTCTAATTATCAACCCATCTCCCTTCTTCCCTTCATTTCCAAAATTCTTGCACATGCAGTTCTCTGCCATTGCCTTGAATTTCTCTCCTCTCAGGTCCTCCTAGATTCATTTCAGTCTGGCTTTGTCCCTTACACTCCATTGAAACGGTTCTTGCTAAAGTCTCCAGCAACTTGTTCCTGGCTAAATCCAAAGGTCTCTACTCAGTCCTCATTCTTCTTGACCTTTCTGCTGCTTTTGATACTGTTGACCAACACCTTCTCCTTGATATATTGTCCTCACTTGGTTTTAGGGGCTCTGTACTGTCCTGGTTCTCTTCTTATCTCTCCCATTGCTCCTTCAGTGTCTGTTCTGGTGGTTCCTCCTCTACTGCTTTCCCTCTTTCAGTCTGTTCTAGGCCCTCTCCTCTCTCTATACCCAGTCTCTTGGTTCTCTCATCTCTTTCCATGGCTTTCAATATCATTTTTATGCTGATGACTCTCAGATCTATCTATCATCACTTGATATTTCTCTTACACTCCAAGTCCGTATATATGCCTGCCTATCTGACATCGTTGCCTGAATGTCTCACCGCCATTTGAAATTGAACATGGCCAAAAACAAACTTCTTATTCCCCCCCCCAAACCCTCTTCCCCCCTTTCTCCCTTCTGTATCTCTGATGATAACACTCTTCTGCTTCCTATATCCTCAGCCTGTAACCTTGAAGTCATCTTCGACTCTTCCTTCTCCACACATATCCAACAGATAGCAAAAACCCATTGCTTCTTTTTCTACAACATTAACAAAATTTGCCTCTTCCTTTCTGGACACACTACTAAAACACTTATCCAGTCTTTAGTCACTTCTTACCTCGATTACTGCAATTTTCTCCTTGCCGGTCTCCCTCTGAGTCATCTTTCTCCCCTTCAATCTGTTCAAAACTCTCCCTTCCATTTCCATATCCAAAACAAACGTCTCCTTCTGACCTATAAGTGCATTCATTCTATTGCTCCTCACTACCTTTCCTCTCTTCTCTCTCTCTACAGTCCTCCTGATGAACTCCGCTCGTCCTCTGGCTTGCTTCTCTCTATGCCCTTCTCTTCAACAGCTAATTCCAGACTTCCATCCTTTTACCTTGCTGCTTCTTATGCCTGGAACAGATTACCTGTATTTTTACGTCGGGTTTCATCTCTCCCCCTTTTCAAGTCCATGCTAAAGGCTCACGTCTTTCAGGCTGCTTTTGGGTCTTAATCCTTTGTTCTTTTTCTGTCTCATTACCCTTCCCTACTGTACCGTTGTTCTCATCTATTGTACTGTGTGCCTTGATTAGATTGTAAGCTCTGATGAGTAGGGACCATCTTCATATGTGTCTTTAAAGCACTGCGTACGTAGCACTATATAAATGATTAATAGTAGTTGTGGTAGTAATTACTTTCTCTGCATCCTGGATGGTTCACTCATCACCTCTGAATTTGACAGTGAGTCCTTTGGCTGCTAGGCGCCTCACGGATAACATTGTAGTTCTGGAACATAAAACACATCTTTTACAGGTATTTCAGTTTATGCCCATTTGCATCGGAGCGTACCAGAATTCCTTCCCCAGTTCCTTCTGCATTTACCGTACTGCCATCTGCAAGATAGAGTGTGTGACTATGAATTGAAAGCAATTCTTGTCACTTGTCATGTGGTTTGTGGTACCTGAGTCTATGCACCACCAGCAATCATGGCCTTAACCATCTGCTTAGGCACTTTTTGGCATTTTGCCGTCTGTTCTGCTTTCCACCATGTACCGTCTCTTTTAAAGAGGCTCTGCTCCTTGCATTTAAAGCCTGTTCTGCCTTCTTCACTGTTCAGCCCAGCTCTGGCGGCTCGCATGGCTACCTCTGCATCCTGTTCGACGTTCTCACTGGAACGTTCTCTCCTGCACTGGAATTGGTCCATTACACTGCTTTTCACAAAATCCAATGTCAGTTCTGCCTCCGGCCTACTTTCCAGGGCATTGATCAAAGCTCTGTATGACTCTGGTAAACTGTACGGTAAAAGGGCTACTATGTGGTGGTCATTTGCTTGCTATGCAAGAGCCTGGAGCTTTGAAACAATTCCAACATAGAATTTATAAGCTCCTGCCTTTTCCTCTTCTTTTCTGCATCTCACTTTTCATATAGCACTTTTAGTGTTTTCCACACTCCCTGTGCAGTCTTTTGACATGAATTCATTGATTATCTTCCAGCAGCAAACGTACAGAAGCCTATGCTTCACTGTCCTTCTTCTCCCAATTCTGGTAATTTTCCTCTGGTCTTACAGCATTTCAAATTTGAACTTCTATAGCTGGTAATTCTCATTGTTTAACTTGGACACTGTACTTCTGAGTTCTGAACCGAAAGACATTTTTTTTCTTCTTTTCAGTTTCCCTGAATAAGTTAAACTGCTTCTTACTTGTGCTGAGAGGTTTTTTTTACTATATCTGCAGAAGGTTTCTTGCTTGCTTCCAGCTCCAGTCCCTTTCCATCTGTTCCATGCGTGGTGCTGGAGAAGAATATTTACTCCAACGGGAGAATTTTACCTGAAGAAACCTGATCTCCGGGTGAAATCTTGGCCATGGTTGGATACGTTTGGAATATTCACGGTGTTTGTGAGGGAGAGCCAAAAACTAGATTGAGTTCAGAGGAGTGGCAATTTGCTTTCAAGGATTGTCGGATTCCATGCAGGACCAGGGAGTATTTGGGAAGTTCCTCTCTCCACTACCTCAGATACAGTAAGGGGGTCATTCCAGAACACAAATAAGGGGTTTCTGTGTGCGGCGTGGATGTTTATGTGCCGAAAACGTCCCAGACTATATTCTGGAACACTGCTGACAGGCACGTCCATGGCACCGGTATGGGGATCTCAGAACATGGGTGGAAGAGGGCAGAACAGGGGCATGGTCAGCAGTGGAAACGTAGAAAGCATATTCAGGAAAGGCCCGTGTATGTATTAAGTGTTTCTCAGAAATATCCACGTTATTCCTGATGAAACATGGAATAAGGCTAGGACTAGAAAATACTCTGCTGTGCCCATATTGAAGTGTGGTTGTCACGAGTATGTTTTGAACTGGTGTGACTGCAGTCTGGAAAAACACAAGATGGAGAGGTGAGAGAATGTTGTAAGGTCTAGATGCATTAATAAACACCCTTACAGAAATATTAAGAAGAGCAATAGTGTTTATTCAGACTATGCACTAATGTGCGGTTTGTGCTAAGGAGCCAATCTAGGAGACCCTGACAATTCCCGTGTTCTGAAAAATGGGACTACAGATGTAGCGATAGTATGGGTGTGAGCAGGGAAAGGATTCTTGTTTGGGTAAGAAACAGAGATCATATATTTCGTCCTGGTACCCCATGCGATTATGTTATGTCATAGCTATTAGGTATAGGTTCAGGGCATCTGTTTGGCAGACTCGTGTTTTTGTGACAAAGTGAGTGTGTGTGTGTGTATGTGGTTTGAGGGGTGCACAGGGGGATCTGGTATGCAAATCTGCAATTCAGGAGGGACATGAAAACCTGGCTAGTACCTGGACTGTATGGATGACTGCAGCATCACCAGGTGCCAGTGTGATAAGACAGCCATACATCCGCTGTGCTTGGTGCTGGGAAACGCGACTGATGTAGTGCCAACATTCCCTGGATTTTCCCATGAGGCCTAAATCCCTACCCAGGCCAGGATCAATGAGAGCTGCGAGAGTGGTGATATATCTGGAGTCTGGCTACTTGATGTGATGGCACAGGGATCTCCCTCCCATGCCCACCTAGCCCTGACCAGGAGAGCAGTGCCACAAAACTGGCTGTAAGAAGGTAGACAGGGTTGCTTCACAGGTAGCAGATGTATACAGAGCGACATACGCCGCGATGGGACAGATGTAGCTGCTGTGAGAAATGCCAGTACCCAGATAGAGGGCCCACAGATGCCATAGCCAGAAGGCCCTACTACAACTACTACTGATCATTTGAATAGCACTACAAGGCATACGCAGTGCTGCACAGACACACGTAAAAGATGGTCAATGGGGTGAATGCTCAGCCTGGATTTGAGAGGGGCAAGGGACAAAACCTGACGTACAGACTCAGGTGGTCTGTTCCAGGCATAAGGAGCAGCAAGGTGACGGGAGCGACATCAGGATGTGGCGCTAGGAGAGAAGGGCACAGATAGTAGCAATCTGACAGAAGAGCGGAGTTCACGGGGAGGGGTGTAGGGAGAGATAAGAGGGGAATGGTAGTGCGGAACAGCAGAATGAGTGCACTAATAGGCCATAGGCACGAAAAGGGCATACGTTTATTGCCCAGCAATGTTATGCATCCTTTGGGGACCTGTGAGGTTAGTTTGGGGTTTAGTGCACTTGGTGAGGGTCCATTCCTAGCAGTTTAAGGCGTGTTTGTAGAGATGACCAGGGCCGGTTCCTAATGCCACGTACCATTTGATGCCAAGTATGTCCTGACATACATGTTCACTTTTACATTCATGTATACCATATTGGGGTGCACTGGGTTTACCTAGCACTTTTCTGGGCACGGAGGGTACTGGTATATAGTGTAGGTTGCAGCAGTTGTCATTTCTCATTGGTATTTATATCTAGTGTGCATCAACAAATTACTGTCTGTGATGATCGGCTTAGGAGATGCGTCTGCAGGTAAATTGCGGGGACAGGCAGGATCTGAACCAGGTAACATTTTATAATACGGTGGGTGCAGGGATGTCCAAAACCTTTATCTGCGTTTGAGGCATAGGGCCATCTGAATACTGCTTGCACGTGCCCTCCGAACACGTCTATCTCCCCGATTCCAGACCTGTGGGCACGTCCAGACCCGCAGATGCGGAATTAGCTTCAAAGACAGCCCGTTTTTTATTTAGACATGTCTGCGGGCCAGATGTGCATGTTATAGAATCACACTCCATGTGTTTTTTGATAAGAGATGAAACATTTAGTGAACTTCGTTTCTTAACACAGAAAAAATAGAAGAAACCTTTTAGAGTAAGAGCGCTGATGATATGATTTACATTTGGAGTAAGGATGAATTCTCTCCATGATAACTGAGGTCTCTCTAATCTTCAAATTTTGGTCTTTATTTTGAGAATAGCATGATGATTGGTTTTGAATATTTCTACATGATGTGAGGTTATATGGCAAAAATATAAATGGAAAAAAATATATAAAAAGACTGAGAAGAAGATTGAGATCTGTTATAGGAGTCTGAATATAAAAAAAATTGTCATATAAATAATTCTTTGGTTGCATTCTGTAAACCCTAAACAAAGGCACAGAGGATGGTGAACTGTACAGATTGGCATTTGCAATGTGAACCATCTTACTGGAGAGACTGGATGGGCTATTTCGGTCTTTATCTGCCACATTTGACTATGTTACTGTGTGCCATGTAAAATCACTATGAGGATATTCGCACATTGAGGTGGCTGAAGTTACTTTTACACTATACAGAATGTTGGGTTATTTCCTAATTTTACAGAATACAAAAAGTTACCAAGTACCTGATTATACATGAAAACATATAGAAGCTTTAGATACACAAGGTTGGCCCTGGCTAGTACTTGGATGGTTGACAGGCTTGGTCGCATCGTGCCAAAAAGACCCTATGGCTGGGTTGCGAGGCGTCAGCATTGACTCGACAGCACCAAATTGCAATGCATAATGCCATCTTGCTTTTATTATTTTTATCTTTAATAAAAAAATTGTAGTTGCCGTGTTAGTCCACTTGATATGTGCAACTAAAAGTCAACAAACAAGTTATAGGTGAAACCTTTTTATTGGACTAACTTAATATATTTTTGACAAAAGCTCCAAAGTTTGTCTAACGTTTGGAGTGGAGGAGTGGCCTAGTGGTTGGGGCAAGGTACTTCAGGTCAGGGGTTCAAATCCCACTAGAGGACAGCAACCTTGGGCCAGAAGGACTGGGGTTTCTAGTCCCACAGGTGCTCCTTGTGGTCTTGGGCAAGCCACTTAACCCTTCATAGCCCATGTTCCCTGTAAAATAGTTATCTCCAAGTTATAATGCCCTGTTCAATATAATTTCAGTTTGTTCAATGTAAACCACACTGATGCAGAATAGCACAGTATATAAGAGAATATAAATAAATAAAAATATATGAAGTTAGTCCAATGAAAAGATATCACCTACAACTTGTTTGTTGACTTTTATTTGCACAAACCTTTAATAACAGATTTATCTTTGTTTACTATGTAGACCTCCTTGTATGTTTGCTACCAGGTTTAATGGAGTTGAGAGGGCTATAATATTCTGCAGAAAACTAAAACACACGGAAAACAATTTCCAGCACTTTAAAAACCTGAAGAGTTTGTCCTATGGATGTGCATGGGAAAATATTTTTTTCTGGGTCATTTGCAGACTTTTTTCTGACATTATTTCAGTTCATTTCACATTCATTTTAATAATTGTTTTTTTTTTATAGTCAGTAGAACTTTTTAACACAACTTAATCAATTTAACATGTGCTAATATGCATGTTAAGGCATGTTAGATTGATTTATCGTGCACTACATTTTTAAGCCAAACTAATAGAATGCACAGTCCCAGTTTTATCCATTTTGTAAGCAGGACATTTCTTAATAGTTTAAAGGGATCTTTTACTAAAGGGCGCTGGCTGGCAGCATGTGCCTGGAAAAATGCGCCTTGGACACACGTTGCCACTTCCCACGCTAACTGTGCAATCTGCGTTTGTGACGCGAGTGGGCACTATGTGCTGCTCAGTTAGCACAGGTTCGCTTAATGCTACCTCAATAGAGGGAGTTAAGTGCACCAGCACTACGTTAGGGGAAAGTGCGCCATATTAACTCACAGGGCTGGACTATCTACCAAGCAAACTAAGTGGTCACCTAGGGGCGGCAGACCCTGGTGGGTGGCATTATTAAAATCCCTAGGAAGAGGCAGCAAACTGCCACTTCAGTGTCATGGTGGGCTTTAATAAGTCCGCGCACATGCATGCAGTTCTAGCCCGCCGCTCCTGCCCCCTCCAAGGAAGTTGCGTTGGAGGAGGGCAGGAGTGGCAGGCCACAAACACGCATGTATGTGGGCACTTTAAGGCCCGAAAAAAGTGCTGAAGTCGCTACTGCTTCAGTGCAAGGAGAAAGGGGGGAGGGCAGCATAGCGGGCTGGATGGCAGCGCAGTCTTGAGGGGGGGGGGGCAACATGGAGGGACTGCCTAGGGTGGCAGAAGCTCTTGGGCCACCACTGGTTGCAGTGTTGTTACATCTAAAGCGCCATAGTTTCAGCATTATTGGCACATTAGATGCAATACTGTAATGCCATTTAGTAAAAGACTTATGGAGGGAACTTTGAAACAATTTGCATTTTCTTTTATTTATTAATATTCAGCTCACACCTTTCCAGAAGTAGGTTTGATGTTAGTTGTAGTCAGATACATTCACTATTTCCCTGTTCCTGGAGGTTTTGCAATCTAAGTTTGTACCCGAAGTGATAGAGGGTTAAGTGACTTATTCACAGCCACAGAAAGTGACAGTGGGTTTCAAACCCTGGTCTCTCTGGCTCCCAGCCTGCTGTTCAGAGGACATTCACTGAGGAGGGATTTAAAAAAAAAGATTTAGCTACAGATTTATCTCATGAATTTTCCAAACAGATCTATGGAATATCTTTCCCTGGACAGTTTTCAGACAGCCAGTATAGAAACAGAAATCACTATTTACACACATAAGTGGCTTTAACAAGCTGAAAAGTGCACACATGTAAAGTGGCGTTTTAGAAAGGTCGTCCAGGTGAAATCTGGGGCATCCAGAGCAAAACATCCAAAGGAAACTCCAGGGACAGTTACGTTTTAGCTCAATTTTAGCAACTGGGACATCTCTGAAACGGATAGCCGCAGAGGTGACCTCATAAATGTCCCCACTACAAATACTTTGAACGGGATCCTCTATGCCAAACTAAAAAACAAGTTTCCCTGCAGTTTTTGTTATGATCATAAAAAACATAGGGGATATTAGAGTACCTTCCTCTCTATGTTCTCCAGATGTCTGAATGGCAGAACCAGAGCTTTTCTGATGCCTATTCATGCCCTGGACGTAAGAACATAAGAACATAAGATATGCCATACTGGGTCCAACCAAGGTCCATCAAGCTCAGCATTCTGTTTCCAACAGTGGCCAATCCAGGTCACAAGGACCTGGCAGTTTCCCAAAAAGGCACACAGATTCCATAATGCTTGTATTGGGGCAAGCAGTGGATTACCTGGGTCCTCTTTAATAATGACGTATAGACCTTTGGCCATTTAGATCTATTCTTTATATTTTAATCAGTTCCTGGTCCAGAACAGTACATTGCCTCCTGTTCCATGATTGTTTAATTTCCGCAAGAGTCTCTCATGAGGGACTTTGTCAAAGACTTTCTGAAAATCCAGATACACTATATCAACCTGCTCACCTTTATCTACTTGTTTACTCACACCTTCAAAAATATATAAGAGATTAGTAAAACAAGACTTTCCTTAGCTAAATGCATATTGGTTTCTCCCATTAAACCATGATTATCTACATGTTTAGTAATTTTCTGCATTTTTCCCGGTACTGACATCTGACTCATCAGTCTGCTGTTTCGCAGATCACTCCTGGAATCCTTTTTAAAAATTGGCGTTATATTGGCCACTCTCTAATTTTCAGGTACTACAGGTGATATTAATAATAGTTCATGTATTACTAAAAGTAGTTTGCAATTTCATATTTCAGTTCTTTTAGTTCCATCCGGTCCAGATTATTTGCTGCTAATTAGTTTATCAATTAGCTGTATTGCATCTTCCCTATTTGTTAAGATTTGTTTCAGTTCCTCTGATATATCACCTTTAAATATAATTTCTAGCATGTATAGGTTTCCTAGATATTCTTCAGTAAAGACTGAAGCAAACAATTCATTCACTCTCTCCATTTCTACCTATCTGTCATCTAATGGCCCAACTCACAGGCGTTTTGCTACAAATATACTTGAAAAACTTTTATTATATGCTTTTGCTTCCATGGCAAGTTTCTTTTCAAAATTTCTCTGCCTGCCTTATCAATGCCTTGCATTTAACTTGCCAGTACATATGCTGTTTCCTGTTTTCATCATTTGGCTCTTTTTTTCCATTTTCTGAAAGATTTTCCCTTAGCTATAACAGCCTCTCTGACCTCACCTTTAAGCCATGCTGGATGTTGTTTGGCCTTCCTTCCATCTTTTTTAAAGCCTGGAATGCATTTGTCTGGGCTTGCAAGTTAGTATTTTTAAATAACTCTCAGGCCTGATGTAAACTCTTAACCTTTGTAGCTTTTCCTTTAGTTTTTTTCTTAACCTTTTTCCTCACTTTATCATAATCTCCTTTTTGAAAGTTAAATGCTAGTGCAGTGAATTTCCTTGCTATCCTCTCTCCATTTATTAAGTTAAATGTGATCATGTTATGATCGCTATTGCTAAGCGACCCCAAAACAGATACCTCTTGCACTAGATCCTGCGTTCCACTGAGGACTAGGTCTAAAATAGCTTCCCCTACTTCCCTTCCATCCTGTCAGCCATGCATTCTTCCCTTCCCACCCAATTTTAGTAGCTCTCTCCCTTCCCTGCCATTCACACCTTCCCTTTCACTCTCTACTGTTTCTCCTTCAACCCTGCCCCCCCTTATTCTTTACTCCACCTCTGTCCCTTCTCTTATGCTCTGCTTCTCCTCTCCACCACTCTAACCCCACCCCTTAACTTAATGCTCCCCTCTTTTTCTTCTTTGCAGTGACTTGCTTTTAGTGTGGCTTTAAGATGCTGGGTGGTACTCTGGGACTTCCATTGGCAATTTAAGGCTACAACTCCAGCTAGTGGCGAACTCCATTTTTGGCCGCAGTGGTGACAGAACTCTGTTTTTGATGGCAGTGGTGGCCTGCGCTCCTCCTTCTTGCCAGTGGGGGCTGGGATCCCTACTGGTGGTTACCATGCTTTTTGACAACAGTGGCAGCCTGGGCTCTTGTTTCCCGCCAGTGGGAGATAGGATCCCTACTGGTGGGCACTGTGCATTTTGGCTCCTCCTCCTCCTTCCCACCAGCAGGGGATAGGGTCCCAGTCAGCAAACGCTGCGCTTCACTGGAATGCATAGGTTTGTTTGTGCTTGTGCAAACATATCTATGTATATGGACAGACAACTCCATAAATACAAAGCAGATCTGACTTTTGATAACAAGCATTATCACTTAAGCAAAACACGCCTAAAAATGGTCCTTCCCAGGAGCATATCGGGGTCCAAGGTCAGGCCTAGACCATACTCTAAACCTAGATTTGGACCTTTAGTCCCCTTTTCCAAAGAATACTCAAAGCAGAATATAGAATTTTTTGAAATCAGGTACAATAGTTCTCTTGCAATGTAATTTGAGGGCTACCCAAGACACGTCCGTGGGATTTGAAGCCTGCTTTTTCTGGTTCTCAGATCAAGGGTCTGACCACAAGGTTATTCTTTCTCCTGGGCTGAGAATGGCTCTTTATTTCATAACATGCTGATTCCAAGTGCCTGCTGGCATGCTTGCTTTTTCATATTTCTGTACTGAAGGAAACGCTTTCCAAATACACGAGTCACTGAAAGCTCCACGTTATACATGCTAGTATGTCATAGAATTCGGCTGTGTAATTCCAAATTCCACCAGCCCATCTGCAGCACCGTGCACTTCTTTACAAGGGACCTGGCTTCGATTCCTGAATCCATGTCTTGCCCTTGAGCTGTTTGTGGCTAGAAACACTGGGGAGCCAGCTTTCATAGCCTCTGGGAGGGTGCACTTGTACCAAATTCTGAAGGGAGCCTTGTATCCTTTGAGTGAAAGCCAATGCTGCCTGGCAAAGCTTGAGAGGGGATTACAAAACTGTAGGGAAAAGATCCCTGGTGGCAACGCATGAAGGACATAGCATTAGGGGAGAAAGAGCAGAGAATGGGGAGCAAAGTTTCTTAGCCAGAAATCCTGCTGGGGGGTGGTGGTTATTGTTCAGTGCCATTGAGTCAAACACCATTAACAATATATTTTTTAAAAAATTATAAAGGGATCCTATATAAAAATTATTAAGGAAAACCTCCTAACATATTGTTAAGGGTGTTCTTTTTAATTCTCTAATACTTACTCCCTTCTGCCCTCCCTCCTTTCTTTATTCTTGTCGCTTTTATTCCTCTTCTTGACTTTGTTCCACTTTCCTTTTGCTGATTTGCTTTCAGTCCCCTCAATCTCATTTTTGAATGCAAACCTTACACCTTTGCTAGCAAGACAGGGTTTGTTACTAAGCTGCTGCTCTGCTGTCTCGCTAGCTGAATACAGATTTTTTGTTTTGCAGTATGCAGTCTGAAAATCAATCTTTTGACTGCTTAAGGTGAGCAGTGGAGGAAGATCTGATACTAGGAAGGGTACAATGAGACTTGTAGACTATCTATAGTGCTAGGGTCGAAGTGCATAAAAATAGAGTTTCCAGGCTGCAGTCGGTCTGGGAATTGGCAGACTAAGAATTTCTGGAGATCTCTTGAAGTTACAGGACAGAATTGCCATACTAGAACATCGTATCCAGAACACTAATCAATTTATGCATCTGTAATGTTAGAAAAACATGGCAGTCTAAAACTATAGAATAGTTTATTATAAAAACATAGGGGGCACATTCACTGGAAGCGGACAGCTCAGATGAAGCGGCTGGTTGTCGCTGCTTTAAATGATCCATGGATACTGGAAGTCTGGACGGTTTCATTCCTGGTGCCTCCTTCCCCACACCTTCACAACAAAGGATCTTGCGTACTTCTCCAGGCTTTCTTCAATTCTTTTAATTTTTTTTCTGCCACTTGTTCCATGCAACGCCATCTTTTCTATGAAGAAATATTTTCTGAGACTGCTGCTGAGATCACCTCTTAGTGCTCTGTACCATGACCTCTCTTTCAAAGAATATTTTTTCCTCTGGAAAAGGTTGTCTTCATGTGTATAACTGAGGGATCTGAATGTCTCTATCATGCCTCCCTTCTCTTCCTCCCCTTCTCCAGGGTATATACAGGAATGATCCGCTCCCTCGTATTTCAAGTCCAGTTTTAAAACTCACTTTTTCTCTCTACTCTTGAACCTTAATTTCACTTTATTCGTTTTGCCTTGATTTGTTTGACCCATCGCTTTTCTCTTGGAGCTGGATTGTGGTGCCATGAGTGTTCATGGGTGAATGTGGGGGTTCGTCTCCTTTATAAGCTCCTCAGCAGTGCCTTAGCAAGGGCAGGGCGGTGGGTGAAGCACTGCCAGGTCTAGCATGGCAAACTTACTATACTCTGTTGAAGTATCCTTGATTCTGCCCTGTTCTATCACTTTTCTGTTTAGCAGTGGAATTCTTTTATGGCTATTTTATATTTTATTTTGTAAACTGCTTCAATACGCATCGGTGAGAGGCAGGGTAGCAAATGTAGAAATAAACAAACAATAATGGTGCCCGTCACCTTTCCTAATATCCTTTTTCAAGCCTTGTCATCTTTAACTTTGCATCTCGTTGTAGACTGTATCAATTGCCCTTGAATGTGAGTAGAAAGCATTAGCTTTTAATTCACAGAGTTCAAGATTCATATTACACATCTACTCCCTAACTCCTGACAGAAAAAACACTTTTTGTTTAAGTTGGCATCCCTTCCTATTTCAGGAGAGCACAAGGAGAGCAAGCACCCTCGCAAATGTAGCAACAAACACAAGGGGCGAGTGGTGGGTGGAGGTCACAGATGCTTTATTCAATACAAACCCCTATGCGTTTCAGCAACAGCCTTCCTCAGGGGATACACATCCTCAAAAAAATACATAAAATATAATAAATAATGAGAACACAATAAAAACAATAAAAGCAATATATAAAACAAATTAAAACAAACAGATATAGAACTATAACCTAATTAAAAACATCATGATTAAAAAACATCAATAGAAAAATTAAAATAAAAAAATGTATGGCATATAACATAATAAAGTACTGTTGCCCAATTTTTACTCCCTTCCTTTTTGATGCATTTTCCTCCTTTTCACATTTTATCTTTTATGTGTACTATGCCCCTTTTATGTTTCCCATATTTATTGGTTCATTGGATGTCGGTTTTGCCCCATCAGGGTGTCATTTCTATCTTTGAATTGTAAAAACATTTTACCACTTATTTATTTGTACTTGTTTTTAATCAATGATGGCCTTTTTGGGTATCCTTTTAAACACTTTTGATATGTAGTCTTTATGCAGTCCCTTTACTAGTTTTATTTTCCACTGATCCTTTCATTTAGTAGTATCTGTTTTAGCATATTCTTTGTTTTTTATTGTATTCATTGTTCCTCCTCCCCATTCCCCCTCATCTCTTTCCCCTTTTCTCCTTCTCCCCATGAGAAATTGGGAGACTGAGCATCAGCAGATTAAATTTAATGTGGACATGTGCAAAGGTATGCACTTGGGGATGAAAAACCTAAATTACTGATTCAAAATGCAAGGTTCCGCATTGGGAATCACCACCCAGGAAAAGGATCTGGGCGCCATTGTGGATGATACGATGGAATCCTTCACCCAGTGTGCAGCGGCAGCCAAGAAAGCAAATAGAATGCTCGGAATCATGAGGAAAGGAATGGAGAATAAAACAAAGGATGACATCATAATGCCTCTGTATCGTTCCATGGTGCGACCGCACCTTGAATATTGTGTGCAATCTGGTCACCATATCTTAAAAAGGATAGAGCAGGATTTGAAAAAGTACAGAGAAGAGTGACCAAAAGGAAGGGGATGAAAGGATACCTCTATGAGAAAAGACTTAAAAGGCTTGGGAAAAGAGACTGCTGAGGGGAGATATAGCAGAGGTCTGGAAAATAATAAGTGCAGTGGAATGGGTAAACGCAGTTTGGTTGTTTACTCCTTGAAGAGGTAGAAAGTCTAGGGGACATGCAGTGAAGCTACAATGTAGTACATTTAGTTTTAGTTTATTGAAATTTGATATACCTCCTATAGTGGTATATCAAATGTCAATAAAGTAATAAATCAGAGAAAATATTTTTTCACTCAACATGTAATCAAATTCTGGAATTCATTGCTGGAGGATGTAGTAAATGCTGTTAGTGTAGCTGGGTTTAAAAGAGGTTTGGACAAAATCTTGGAGGAAAAGTCCATAATCTCTTTTTAAAGTGAACTGGGGAATCCAGTGCTTACCCCTGGGATAAGCAGCATGAAATCTATCTGTCGGGAATCTGGAGAGTGGATTGGCCAATGTTGGAAACTACTATTACTACTTCTCATTTGTATAGTGCTACAAGGCATATGCAGCACTGTACATACAGATGTAAGCTACAGTCCCTGCTCATAAGAGCTTACAATCTAATCAAGATGAAGAACATCACAGAACTGGTAAGATACACAAAAGTGGTGAACCAGACAGTGAGGAGCATCAGGATTCAAAAGCAGCCTCGAAGAGGGCCCTGGGGCAGTGGGATCCTGAGAGATGTCCACACACCAGCCCAGCAAGGCTTCCCAAGTGCAGCAAGGCAAGAGGATACTGGGCTTGATGGACCTTTGATCTGACCCAGTATAAAATATCTTATGTTAAGCTGTAATTATGCAAGGGTGAGTACAGACCAAGATACTAGCAATGTCAGTGAGATTTCTCTCTTTCTGCTATTCAGCAAAAGATTTGAGTGACAGAAATTGTGTTTTACTAAACTAGGACAGGTTAATCACCCACATTATTCAAATGCATCCCTGCAGTACAAGGGACTTCGATGCTACAAGACAATTCCACCCAGGTTTAATTTTCTGCAGCTCTTAGAGCAGTGCTGCTCACTGTAAGGCCAGGGAGCCAGTGGAAGTCCACATTGATCCATTGACTCTTCGTCCAGTACACACGCTCCTTCCGCATTCCTCAAAGGCATGGCACCAGTGCTCTCCCTGGAAGAGCTGCTCTGTTTTCTACCTTTCCCATTCAGCTATCAGTGAGTTTGACCTGCGTGATCTCCAAACTCCAACTATTCTTATGAGACTGTGAGTTTGGACACCATATGGTCCAGACTCACCAAGAGTCACATGGTGCCAGAAAAAAATAGGAAAGTTCTTCTGGCACCACGGTGCTAGCAGCAAGCTTCTTGAGAAGGTCAGGGGGAATTACAAAATTGGGGAGAGAGATGCTTTGAAGGATGAGGATAGCAACAGTATGATGACTGGTGAAAGAGGGAGGTGGGGTGCGACAGAGTTGGTAGAGAACGTGTTTTCAGGAAAGAGAATTTTTCTGGGGGAGAAATGTTAGGCATCAGCATGTTGTGGGAAAAAGGCTGGAGGAGAGGAGAGAGAGAGTCAGTTGGAGAAGGGTTGAGTAGGGGAGAGGGAGAATTTAGGGGGTAAACACTGAGAAACCGAGAGAAAGAATGGGGCAACAGACTGTTTGGTTAAATTATTCATTCAGAATCACTTCAGCATTGAGCATCTGGGTTATATGCATCACTGGCCTTTCTTGACACCCCCCTCCCCCCCCCCCCCTTTGCCAGGGCATTGGCCTCTTTTTCCAGCACCAGTCCTGGCTCTCACACTAAAGTGGCCCTCACTTGCAAAATGGTGAAGAGGAGGGAGAGAGAGAGCGCGAGAGTGTGATTGCCGGGAGCATAGGGGAGCTTCATAGAGAGAGAGGGAAAAGAATGGTAGCGAGGAAGAGAGTGTGACTACTGGGAAGAAGAGGGAGAGTGATTGTTTGTGGGACTGCTGGGGTTAAAGAGGGGAGACAGAGTGACTGCTGGAGTCAAGAGGGATAGAGTGTGTGTGATTGCTGGGGAAGAGTGGAAAGAAAGGAGGACGGAAAGGCTGTGGTTGCTGGGGCAAAAGGGGAGGAGAGAGCGAGTGACTGTTGAGGACAAGGCAAGAGGAGGAAACAATTGATGTGAGTGTCTGGATGTGTGTTAGTTGCTTCCACTATTCACCTTCCATTACCTTCAGTAAAAACAGTTAGTAGGAAGGAACCTACCGACTGTTCCTTGCTTCCTGTTCTTCTAGATTTCCTAAATTTGTTATCAATACTTGTAAAATGAAAGTAAAAAATGGATTCAGTTGACGAGGAAGTAAACTCTGAAAACTGCACACCCAGCTCCAAGAAGAAAATCAGAAAAACTAAATATGCCAATTCATATAAACACAGAACCAAACTTCACCAAGAATGGTCCAAAATGTGAAACTTTGTTCTTCGTGCCAAAAGCAGATGTATAGTTTCCATATGCAATGTAGATTTCAGTTGTACACACATGGGAGAAGGAGGCATCAAGGGTCCTGCACTCCTCCTTGCCCATAAGATAATTTATGAGAATCAGCATATACCAAGACTGTACATCCCTAGAGCTGAAGGAAGGCTAGGCCACATAGAGATTGATTACACCTACAGGGTTACTATCAAAGGCCTTCAGGCCTATCTAACAGCATCATCGGATCCAAATATGCAAAAAATGCTGAAATATGAAAATAAATGTTTTCATATTTCAGCATTTTTTGCGTATTTGGATCCGAATAAATGTTCAGAATCCATCTCTGACAAACTTGGACAAGTGTTCTGACAACTAGAGGGAATGAGTGTGAATCCACAAGCACACATAGGAAAGGAAGCAACAGAATTTGCAAAACAAGAAAAAAAAAAACTTCAAAGAATTAGATCAGCTAACGAAGAAAAAACAAGTGGCAAATGCACAAATACAGTGGGAAATACAAAATGCTACTCCAGGAACCCTTTGCCAATCAAGAAAGGACATATGAATGGTTAAAGAGAGGTGAACTGAACCTGAAGGATGAGAGATTGATAGTTGCAGTCCAGGACAGTGGATTACGGATGAGACAGTTTGCAGTGAGCATTGAAAAAAACTGTCAAGAGAGACATATGTTGATTCTGTAAGAAAGATCTGGAAACAGTGACTCACCTCATAGCTGGCTGTGAAGTTCTGCTGGTGGAAAATTTCTATACAGAAAGACATAATAAAGTAGCACGCTTCATCCATTGGAAACTCTGTAAACACTACAACATCCCTGTGCCTGAAAAGCACTGGGATCATGACCCTAAGAGAATTACAGAGAATGAAGAGATTATGAACACATGGGATACTCCCATTCCGACCGATTTAAAAAACTGGATGTGAGGATGCTGGATATAGTACTAATGAAGAAAAGAACCAGTTTCGAATGATTGTTCTGTGAATCATGTGGAGAGGCAAAAGATCCTGAAGTACCAAGAAATACAGTCAGAGACCAAGAAAATGTTGCAGAAAGATACCAAAATATTTCCCATTGTACTGGGAGCCACAGGCTTGATAAAAAATAATTTCCAAGTACATCTTGACATCTTATGAAGTCCAGAAGGAAGCTCTCTTTGGCATGATGCAAGTACTACACTGGGCAGTAGCAGTAAATTTGAGAGACTGAGATCGCACTCCACATACCCTGGCTTAGAAGTGAGGTTCATGACTGTCATGGTATGTGCAAAACTAATCCATTTGGAGAAACTGCCTGAGTCAAAATTGTAGATGAAGGTCACAAAAAGTAAGAGGAATAAAAGAAAACTGAACTTCAAATCACTGGTCACACATGCTGACAGTGCCGTTCTTAGCCCAGGGCACAAAGGATTAGGGGTACATTTCGGGTGGCCGGCCTCGGCTCCCCCCCATGCTTTCTGCAGTCACCACTTTTTGTTTTCTTGGCAGCGGCAGAGCCAGCAGCAGAGGAGCAGACCTGACCATAAATTTAAAAAAAACAAACACGCGGGTCTTTCCGACTCCGTGCTTGTACGCAGGTCTGGTCCCTCCCTCTCTTCTCTGACGTAGGTCACATCAGAGGAGGGAGGGATCAGACCAACCATTCAAACACGGAGTTGCAAAGACCCATGTTTGAATGGGTGGTCTGGTCCCTCCCTCCTCTGATGCAAACGTATGTCAGAGCAGGGAGGAATTGGATCTGTGTACAAGTGTGGAGTCGGAAAGACTGGAGTGTTTTTTTTTTTATTTGAAATCAGTTCTGCTCCGCTGCTGATGGCGCCATTGCCACTGAAATAAACAAAAAAATAGCAGCAACAGGGCAAGGGCAGGCAGCCGGCTGGACATGGAGGTATGGGTAAGATGGGGAGATGGGGGGGGGGCGCATCAGATGTGCAAGTTGGACAGGGCACAGTTATGGCTTGGTACGGCCCTGCATGCTGAATTAAAAGTTGCCATCCTTCTTGCTAGCTGCAAGGTCCCAGTTTCAGTTGCAGATCATCTCAGCCCCTTAATGCGAAATACCTTCACGGGCATGAGTTAATCCAGAGCGAACACTCCCTATATCCATAGAGCAATTACCACAGAAATTAACAAGTTACTTATTCATTCTTCCTCGTTAGTAACTGATGGTTCCAATGACAGCAATCTTGAAAAAATAAATCTCATCACAACCCATAGTTTTCATGTGACAAGGGGACATATTCGAAAGGATTAACACGGTTAGCAGACCTGCAACTGCCATTAATCTTGGTGAGCAGTATATTCAATGGCACATAGCCATTTTCTGCTGCTGAATATCCCCCTCTTAACCTTGCTGCCCGCCCCATTGATCGCCTATTACTGGGGCATTCTGGGAGGCGGTGCTTGAGTTAACTAGTCAGTGGTGATATTCAGCCACTGGCTGGTTAACAACCTGTTTAAAGTTAGGCCAAAAAAAGGCTGACCTAACTTTAGTCGGTTTAGCTATCCAGCCAAAGGCTAAATATCGCTGCTGATGTTCAATGCTGGTGGCTGGATATGACCCCCGACATTGAATATCTGGGTCTAATTTAAAAGGGTGACAGCCGGACACTTTACAAACGCTGGCCATTGCATTGAATATTGGCCACAAAAGCATTTATTTTATAGGATGTCTGCCATATTGCTCATAACACTGCATCTACTGTCGAGAAAGGGCTCCAGGCTGTTGCAGAGTCTGATCTACTGGTTTGACAAAAATATAAAATGAAAAAGTGAACTTCATGAGCATCCTTCTTTCTGCTCTTCTGAATATCAACAGATCATCAAGCACGTTTCAACTAGGCAGTGGGGCCTGGAAAATGCAGTGAATAGAATTTTAAAATTTTATGCTGGCGGCTGCTCATACAGCATTTGCTTTCTACAGTTTATGCAACTTTAATCAGCTCCGAGACCAGGTTTAAACATGTAAGAACACCATTTGAATTCCCACTAACAGAAGTATACTGTATTTATCATTCTTTGAGTCCACTCTTTCAGTGTTTTCAGCTTTTAACAAGTTCCTTCAAGGAACACATCTGTGTATGCCCCTCATTTATGATTGGATGCTGACCTTCATCCAAAAAGCTATTGCAAAGATTTGTTCAGGTTATAAGTATCAAAGATTCACCTTTGCTTCTTGCGGTGCCTTTCAAAGACACGGAGAAGCAGCTACCAAAGGATCCTCTTCAAACTGGAATGGCCACAAGGCAAACCATACAGAAGCGGGAAAATGAGGTTGATGTGGGTGAGAAGCACCTACTCTGGAGCAAGGATCTTCGTCCTAGGAGCAATACAGGATGCTTTGGACCATTTGGCCTTGAAACTAAATTTTCTTTACCATGCTCATTTCCTTGATTTCAGCAAAAGAGAGGTATCAAATACAGATGGGGGTATTCTGAGCCACGAATAGTGGGGTTGGACGTCCAAGCCACGCTCAGTTCCTAAACCCGATTCAGCTGCCAGCACTCCCTGTATGTACACAGCGTTTGTGTGGGGAGCGCTGTACATGGGTGGGAGGGGCAGAGCCAGGGTGGAGCAAGAGAGGAGCCAGGTGTGAGGAGGTTCAGAGGCCATTCAGGAACGGCCTCTGTACGTATCCTGGTGCTGACATGAACGGCCAGTCTATTCCAGCCCCCCACACACGATGGCAAAGGGCCGGGACTGAGCCTGCCAGCACGGCATGCCCCTGTGGGCCCCCGCTGATGGATAGACAGCATTCTGCGGGGTCAGGGTTGGGCATGCTATTCTGTGAGGCCAGCTGAATGTGCTGGTGCCGTTGTGATGGGATGCCACTGCACCGGCACACCAGCGTTGTGCGATGGGGACAGGCAGACTCTGAGACGTCTCCCTCCAGAGAACTGGGTGCACGCTGAGCCATCCATCTGCCCAGTTCTGCAATCACAGGTATGCATAGCTCCCACGGGTGCGGAATCGGGTCCAACTTGGCATCCCCACAGCCCAGATGTGCGCCTTTTGGAATCGGCCTCATCTGAATACTTTGTTAGAAGATGCTTCTAGCATTTTCGCAGTCCAGTGTAGATAAACTTGCAGAAGAGCTCAGAGTATCAGTTCTTGAGTTGAGGAGTAGCCTAGTGGTTAGAACAGCAGTCTGGTGACCAGTGAGCCCAGCTTGCAAATCTACTGGTAATAATCCTTGTGGTCTTGGGCAAGTCAGTTAACGCTCCATTGCCTCAGGTACAAACTTAGACTGTTAGCCCTCTGGGAACAGGGAAACACCTCCTGTACCTGATTGTAACTTGCCTTGAGCTACCACTGTAAATGTGTGAGCAAAATACTAAATAAATAAACAGTGCAAGTCAAGAGGTTCAAGAATACAATGGCAAAACCTTATGGTTCATCTAAATGGACATAGTTTGGAAATGTCATGACTAACTGAACAGGCACTAATCAGCTCAGGTGTCAGAGGCTTTTCAAAATGGTGGAGAAAGTCCCGGTTCTTCCCCATTCTAACTGCAGTAAGGAACAAGTATTTAGTATGATTCAGAAGAACAGGATATCTGAATGGGACTCAGCCAAAACATAGAGAATATAGTAGCAGAAAAGGACCACTTGGTTCACCGTAGTGTAAATCGTTAGATAATTTTTGCTATCGCACCTTCGGTGACTGGGCGCATAGTGCCCTTTAAGAATCCTGTCTTTATACTGGTTTCTAACACTTACTGTGCTGATAGTATTTAATAAAGGGCTTTATGACAGATATTTTAAAGTATTTTTTGAAAAATTGGTTGGAGGGAAGGCGCGTAATACAGTACGCTGCAACAACCCCTTGACAGCTCCACATCTGGCGAAGAAACAGCAGTGTAGCTGAGGAAGAGGAGCTGGCAGGGAGGGAAACAAACCATGGAATGGGAACAGGGATTGGAAAGAGAGGTAAAGTGACTGACAGAGAAGCTAAGTTGAAAGTAGGGCTGCTGTGAGAGGAGATCACAGGAAGAGTAGGGCAAATGGTTATCCGTAGTTCTCATCCATCCCTGTCATCACCTGGGTAAATTAGGTATTTTCTGGAATGACTGTCTGGAGAAGGTGGGGCAGGGGTGGAACTAGGAGATAGAGTGGGATGGGATAGGGGACGTGTGCTAAGAATCTCCCTCTCAAAAACGGTTCTCCCTTGTCATCTCTGCCTGAGCAGAGGTATTTGGTGGTGAGATTGGGGAGGAGTTAGTACTTATGTACATACTTTTAAAAATATGCATCAACGTGCACAATATAAGCCAACAAATGTGTGCATACTAAATCAAATGTAAATATGTGCATGTATTATCTGTGAGACAATTCTCAAAAGGGAAACTAGGGGGCACACTTGCCACACTCCTTAAGTGGCCTCATAAAATAACTCTCAAGAGTGATGTTTAGTAGTGGTGATAATGATCACAATAACTGAGATACCTTATCCCTACTTCAGGGTTACCAACAAGGAGATGGTGAGTGTATCTCAATGGCTTAGGTGTTGAGTTTATGATCAGACGTTACTGATGGCTGTGGGGAAGGTAAGTGGAACAGGCCTCATGGAGCACTGGCTTGTTCTGTGTCGTGATTGATGGGATATCCCAAGGGTCAGGTTCAGGACAGAATCTCTAGTGATATCTACAGTACATCACAGAATTAACTAAAAAGTCAATACCTACAGCTAAATGTAGCCCCCTTACTCTGAAGAGGTTACCATCGGACTCATTCACAACAGCACCAATGTAGTCAGATGGCCCGAGGGGTCAGAGTCTGGCAGTTTCTAACCTCGTCTTACTCTCCCTTTACTATGAGGCAAGTAGAGCGCAAAAAGAAAATAAACTAAAGTGGATAAGCCACTATCAAGGTGATGTTACAGGTATTAATGGTAGCTAGGTAGTGGTTTGTAATAATGGACTATATAGATGACATTTACTTTCAGGAATAGGATTTTTAGTGCAATTTATTAAATATTACAATAGTGTAACCATCCAAAAAATATTCTTCTTAACTCACAGTAACATTTTGTTCACATCAACATAACAATAACTCAGGTAAGTGGATTCAGTTACAACAAGTAACAAGCAAGTCAAGTTATTCTTTAGATCTGCTGGTGAAACCTTTACACAAACATTTCCAGGCCAATTCCTACTAAGGAATTCTTATTTTCCTTTTCAAAACCTTCAAACTTTTTCCCCTCTAACAGGTAAGTCTCCTTTTTGGAATTTTTTTTTCCCAGTGTCTGTTTTATTTGAGCTCAAATATTTATTTTATTTATTTACATTCTCTTATATACTGTGCTATTCTGCATCAGTGTGGTTTACATTGAACAAACTGAAATTACATTGAACAGGGCATTATAACTTGGAGATAACTATTTTACAGGGAACGTGGGCAATGGAGGGTTAAGTGGCTTGCCCAAGACCACAAGGAGCACCTGTGGGACTAGAAACCCCAGTCCTTCCGGCCCAAGGTTGCTGTCCTCTAGTGGGATTTGAACCACTGACCTTCTAGCCTGAAGTACCTTGCCCCAACCACTAGGCCACTCCTCCACTCCCTGTGTAGGGTGTACCAGTATCTCTTCATTTATTTATTTAACTAGGCTTATATACACTGCCTTTCTACCAGTCAAAGCAGTGTACATTCAGGTACTGTATATATATTTTTTCCTTGTTCCCGAAGGGCTCACAATCTATGTTTTCAAACCTGAGGCAATGGAGGGTTAAGTGGCGTGTCCAAGACCATACGGAGCACCTGTGTGACTAGAAACCCCAGTCCTTCCAGCTCAAGGTTGTTTGTCCTCTAGCCTGAGGTAACTTGCCCCAACCACTAGGACACTCCTCCCTCTTCCAGTTCTCTTTCTTGTGAAGGGGCCCAGGACTCCGGATCCTTCTGCTATGATTGAAGATCTTTCCAGGTTCTTCAGATGTCCTCTTCAGTGCTGGATTCTACTCCCTACATAAGATATGCCAAACTGGGTCAGACCAAGATCCATCAAACCCAGTATTCTGTTTCCCAACAGTGGCCAATCTAGGTCACAAGTACCTAGCAGTTTCCCCAAAAGACATAGGTTCCACAATGCTTGTATTGGGGCAAGCAGTGGATTTCCTGGGTATCCTTTAATAATGGTTTATGAATCTTTCCTCCAGGAACTTGTCCAAACCTTTTTTAAACCCGGCTACATTAACAACTTTTACTACATCCTCCAATAAAACGCTGAGTTTAATTACACGCTGAGTGAAAAAATATTTTCTCTTATTAGTCTTAAATAGGTTACACTGTAGCTTCATTGCATGCCCCCTATTCTTTCTATATTTTGATGGTGTAAACAATGGATCTACGTTTGCCCATTCCACTCCATTAATTAATTTATAGATCTCTATCATATCCCCTCAGCCATCTCTTTTCCAAGTTGAAGAGTCCTAACCTTTTTAGCCTTTCTTCATAGGGGTATCCTTCCATACCCTTTACCATTTTGGTGGGTCTTCTCTGTACCTTTTCTAAAAATGCTATATCCTTTTTAAGATATGGCGACCAGAATTGCACACAATATTCAATTCTTTTTTATGATACCTAGCATTCTAATTGTTTTCTTGGCTGCCACTGCATACTGGGCAGAGGGTTTCAACATGTTATCCACGATGACGCCTAAATCTTTTTCCTGGGTGGTGGTTCCTAATGTGGAACCTTGTATCATGTAACCACAGTTTGGGTTGTCCTTTCCTAGGTGCATAACTTTGCACTTGTCCACATTAAATTTCATCTGCCATTTGGATGCCCAGTTTCCAATTTATCAAGGTCCTCTTGCAATTTTTCACAATCCTCATGGGTTTTAACAACTTTAAATAGTGTTGTGTCATCTTCAAATTTGATAACCTCACTCGTTATTCCCATTTCCAGGTCATTTACGAATATGTTAAAAAGCAGCAGACCCAGCACAGATCACTGGGATACTCCACTATTCACTTTCCTAGATTGGAAAAATTGGCCATTTAACCCTATCCTCTGCTTTCTATCTTTTAACAAGTTCCCGATCCACAATAGTACACTGCCTCCTATCCCATGACTTTTTAGTTTTGCCAAAAGTCTCTGATGAGGGACCTTGTCAAAAGCTTTCTGAAAGTCCAGATACACTATACCACTTTTGTCTACCTGTTTATTCATACCTTCAAGAAAACATAACAGATTAGTAAGACAACACCTTCCTTGTCTAAAACCATGTTGGCTGTCTCCCATTAAGCCATGACTATCTACATGTTCAGTAATTTTGTTCTTTCTAATGGTTTCTACCATTTTTCCCAGTACTGACATCAGGCTCACTGGTCTGTAGTTTCCCGGATCACCCCTGGAACCTTTTTTAAAAGTTGGCGTTACATTGGCCATCCTCCAGTCTTCAGGTATTACAGATTACTATTAGTTCACAGATTACTAATAGTAGGTCTGCTATTAGTTCACAGATTACTATTAGTTCACAGATTACTAATAGTAGGTCTGCTATCTCATAGTTCTTTCAACACCCTTGGATGTATACCATCCAGTTCAGGTGATTTGTTACTCTTCAGTTTATCAAATATTTATAATACATCTTCCTGGTGTATCGATATTTCTTTCAATTTTTCTGCGACATCACCTTTAAATAGGTACTGTATATATAAGGTAACATCCCTACATCTTACTCAGTAAAGAATGAAGCAAAGAATTCATTCAGTCTTTCCCGTTAGTCCCCTCTTAGTGCCCCTTTTATAAATGTATCCGAAAAAGTTGTTTTATGCGTTTTTGCTTCCACAGCAAGGTTCTTCTCAAATTCTCTCTTTGCCTGTCTTAGCAATGCCTTGCATCTAACTTGCTAGTGCTTACGTTGTTTTCAGTTTTCATCATTTGGCTCTTTTTTCCATTTCCTGAAAGATGCATTTTTGGCAACAACAGCCTCTCTGACCTCACATTTAAATCATGCTGGCAGTTTTTTGGACTTCCTTCTACTTTTCTTAAAGCATGGAATACAGTTGGTCTAGGCTTTCAAGATAGTATTTTTAAACCTCACCCATGCTTGATAGAAATATTTAACCTTTGCAACTGCTCCTTTTTGTTTTTTTTTAACTATTTTCCTCATTTTATTATAGTCTCCCTTTTGAAAGTTAAAAGGTAGTACTGTGGATTTCCTTGCCATGTTTCCTGTATTTGTTAAATAAAACACAAACATGCTATGATCACTATTGCCAAGTGGCCCCAACACCCTTATCTCTTGCACCAGATCCACTAAGGACTAGGTCCAAAATGTCTTCCCTTCTGGTTAGTTCATGAACTAGCTGCTCCAAGAAGCAGTCATATGTTTCATCTAGAAACTTTATCTCCCTAGCATATCCTTCCGTGACACTGACCCAGTTGATACCAGATTAATTGAAATCACCCATTATTATTATTTTGCATCAACTTTTGCTAGCTTCCCTGATTTCTTTGAGCATTTCATCATCCATTTGTTCATTCTGGCCAGGCGGTCAATAGTACACCCCCACTGCCATCACCTTCCCCTTCCCCTTTTTACATGGAATTTCAATCCATAGAGATTCTACAGTGACTTTTGTTTCCTGCAAAACTTTAATCTTTTGCAACTCAATGCCCTCTTTAAAATAGAGTACAACTCCTCCACCAATTTGATCTGCTCTCTCATTATGATGCAGCTTATACCCAGGTATCACAGTGTCCCACTCTTTGTCCTCCTTCCACCATGTCTCTGAGATACCAGTCATATCTAATGCCTCATTGAGTGCTATGTATTCTAACTCTCCCATCTTAATTTTTAGACTTCTAGCATTTGCATACAAGCATTTTAGAGGCTGTATTTTATTCATATTAATCTGGTTATTGGTAGACAGGGGTAATTTGCAATCTTTAAGCTCTGTCTGCTCTATTCTCAAGGGCATTTGGGTTACTTTTGTCTTTATTGGAACCTCTTTGTTGATATGTCCTAACTTCAATCTTTTGCTAGTATCCTACAAGGATACATTGTTCTGAACCATGCGCTCTTGGGTGACTGTTGGCTTTCCCCTATTATCTAGTTTAAAAGCTGCTCTGTCTCCTTTTTAAAGGTTAATGCCAGGCTTCATCCCGATTAAGGTGGAAAAGCCCCTACTTTCCCTAGAATTTTCCCCAGTTCTTAACAAATCCAAAACCCTCTTCCTTGCACTACTGTCTCATCCACACATTGAGACTCCAGAGCTCTGCCTATCTTTTGGGTCCTGCGCGTGGAACAGGAAGCATTTTGGAGAATGCTACCCTGGGAGTTCTGGATTTCAACTTCCTATCTAAAAGCCTAAATTTGGCCTCCAGAACCTCCCTACCACACTTTCCTATGTCATTGGTACCGACATGTAACAATGCGACAGACTCCTCCCCAGCACTAAGACCTTGTCTAGGTGGTGCGTGAGGTTTGCTACCTTCGCATCAGGCAGGCATGTTACCAGGTGATCCTCACATCCACCAGCCACCCAGCTATCTACATGCCTAATGACTGAATTGCCAACGATAATGGCTGTCCTAACCCTTCTCTCATGGGCACATGGCCTGGAGAAACCTCCTCAGTGTGAGAGGGTTTTACATCATCTGGAGGACAGGTCCTAGCTATAGGATCCTGCCACACCAGGGTGATGCTCTCCTGCCATAAGACCTCTCTCCTCCATTGCAACAGGGAGGCTGTCAGACTGGAGGTGGGACTTCGGTACTGCATCCCTGTAGGTCTTGTCTGTGTATCTCTCTGTCTTCCTTATGTCCTCCAAGTCTGCTACTCTAACCTTCAGAGATCTGACTCGGTCCCTGAGGTCAAAGAGCTCCTTGCACCTAGTGCACACATAAGACCCCTCACCATGTAAACCGCGCTGATGATGAATAGTGCGGCATATAAGAGACAGTAAATAAATAAATAAATAAATAATAAATTTAATGCGAAACATTAAGCTGAATAAACTAAAATAAACTCTGTGTGTGGCAGGACTTTTTGTTTGGTTGAGTATTTGAATTGCGAAAAGTAGGTTCTGCCTCTAACGTCTTACTTGACCCTCTTCCCCTTCTAATACAACCTCTTGGTGGTAGCCCCTATCTTTATGCAGACCACCATCCAGATTTTGTTCACTATCAACTCCCCTTCTGCTAGCACCTCTCCCCTTTTATGTTATTTATTTATTTATTTGTCATTAATATTTCGCTCACGCCTTTCCAGTAGTAGTTCAAGGAGAGTTACATTCAGGAACACTAGTTGTTTTCCTGTCCCTCAAGGCTGCCATCAAATAATTTGCTCCTCAAAAGATTTTTTGTTGAACATTTCTAAATGTGAACCTGTACTCTACGGCTTCTCGTCTTTGAAAAAGTTTTCCTGGTTTATTGATATGCTTTAAATATTTAATTGTCTCTATCATATCTCCCCTGTCCCTTCTCTCTTCCAGGGTCTCTTCTCATACATCTTCTGGTGCAGGCTCCGTATCTTTTTGGTCACCTTCCTTTAAATGGTTTCAAGTCTTTTTAGATCCTTTGTGAGATGCGGTCTCCAAAACTGAAGACAATACTCCAAGGGAGGCCTTATGAATGACTTGTACAGGGGTATTAATATCTCCTTCCTTCTGCTGGTTATGCCTTTCTTTATGCAGCCTACTGTCCTATACTCAGACACTACCACCCCAAGATTTCCTCCCCCAGTGCATGCACACCGGCCTCTCACCCCCTATCGCATACAGCTCCTTTGGATTTCTGCATCCCAGCTGCATCACTCTGCACTTCTTTGCATTAAATCTAAACTGCCAAGCATTACACCATACTTCTAATTTTTGTAGATCTTTTCTCATATTGTCCACTCCTTCCAAGGTGCCCAATCTGTTTGTGTCATCTGCAGAAAAGCAAATTTCCCTTTTAACACTCTGGCAATATCATTCACAAAGACGGTAAACAGTACTGACCCCAGGACCAAGCTTTGAGGCACTGCATTAGTCTTACTTCTGAGCAAATTCCATGTACCACTACCCTCTGATCAGCTTCGAAAAGTATCAGAGGCTTTGCTAATAATCAATGTAGATTACATCAATTGCATGCCATTGGATCATTCCTCTGGTCACCCAGTCAAACATATCAATCAGATTCTTATGGAACAAAACATCCCTTCAGAAATTAATGTCTCAGTTTAAACTCATTTAAATCTCTGGAGGAGTAGCCTAGTGGTTAGAGCAACTGTTTTACTACCCAGAAGATCAAGGGTTCAATTTTCACTCCTTATGACCTTGGGACCCTTCTTTGCCTTGGAAAAAAAGGCCTGACAATCTACTTCCGGTAATAAATTGCAAAGAAAACCCAGAGGCAGCTGGGTCGCCAGGAGTCGGCACTAAAAAAAATACTCTCAGTGAAATTCACCTTGGGCACAAACTTAAAAGTCTTCTTCTCATTCTTTCTCACCAATGAGGGTATGTATCTCCGAGCTGGGAATAGCATTTGGTAATATATCTGCTTTCTTTCCATCAGAGATACAGGCGAAACACACAGCAAACTAGTCACAGTTCAGCCTTCCACACTCTTTGTCAGAACTCACTCTTCAACTGTTTAGCAGGTTTCTTTCATATAGTACTGAGTCTTTCAAGTGTTCAGCATGGATGCACCTGGAAAGCAGGCCTCTCTTGCACTTCCTGAGTCCTTTATCTTCCCTGCAACAGACGGAAAGGCAGTTACCTTCTAGCTTATTATCCATTTCTTGCTCTTCTCCCTGCTCTGTTCTTTTTTTTTCTCTTGGGCCTCCTTTCTCAAGTCCAATCGGCTTGGGGTAACTGCTGCCTGCTAGCTGCAGCCCGAGTTTACAAATAGATGCAGCACCCTGGCTGTCTTGGGCCCCAACCCTGGGCACAGTCATCCTATCTCCCTGTGAAGGAAGACTTCCTCACTCTCCCTTGGCCTCCAGTGAAGACCCCTTGGGCTCTGCTTTGCAAAGTCCTTTACATTTTTCTCTAATATGTGCAAGGCGACTCCTTACCATCTCACTGACTGACAGAAAGGCCACCCCATTACATCATCATACTGAGGCTCAGCTTAGTGACTTGCACTTCAGAATGCGCCTTCTCGTAAGATAGAGGACACAAAAAGGATCCTGCTACTTTAAGATGCATTCCAGTTTTGCAGTTTCCTTCCATTAATGGCCAAAATTAGTGCATGGTAACTGTAAAGCCTCTGTGCTAACTGTTTTGGGCATGCCCAGCATCTTCCCATACAGTCTAAACAGAGAGATAATATACTTATTGCACATTAACTACGTCGCAGTTAATGCAGATGCACTTAATGCCATGTTATGTTTGCTGTTAGTGCAGACATGTGCTAACATCATCACACACTAATTCTCATATTAACTGCTTAATGCACTTTAGTAAAAGGATCCTAAATCTAAACACCAAATCTAAACAGTACCTTGATGTCGGCCATCTTGGATCTCCTCCTCCTCCTCCTTTATGTTTCCCTCAGTAAGGGGTATGTTTACTAAAACCACGGTAAAGTGCGGGCCACGGTAGAGTGCGGGTGCCATATAAGGAGTGGGCGTTTCGCGCTGAAGAATGAAATGCATGATTTGCATATGCGCTAAGGTGCGCGGCGCCCATATGCGCCCGCACCTTAGCGCATCAGATGGCTGCGCGGGAGGCATATGTGGTACGCTGATGAACAAGCTGAAGAGCAGAGCCACAGCCCAATGGTTAAGGCACCTAACAATGGTGCAGGGATCAGGGGTTCAATCCCCCACAGAGGCCAATAAAGACAGCTGGCTGATGCAATAATTTAGGTGGCAGTGAAATAATGAGCAACATAAGGCGGCACACTAATGTTTTGGAGGCAGTCAAATACTGGGCGGCATAAGGCGGCGCGCTAATTGTTTTAGGAGACATCTCAATAAGGAGCGGCATAAGGCGGCGCGCTGCTAAGCAAACAGAAGAGCAGAGCCACAGCACAATGCTTAAGGCACCTACCAATGGTGCAGTGATCAGGGGTTCAATCCCTCAAAGTGCCCAATGAATAAGGCTGGCTGAGGCATTGTGTATTATGGGCATGAGTGCTGTAGGGGGCATGTTATTTTAATTTTAATTATCATTACTAGCAAACGCACCCTCAAAGCGTGTTAACATAAGGTGCCCCATAAGGCACATTTTAAAGTGCACTGTCCGCCAAGGCACCCTAGAATGTAGCTTATAGGGCGCTTTATAGGGTGCCGTATGAGGTCCTGCAAGGTCAGAGCACTGTTTATGATGGCAGCACTGTGCAGTTTAAGGAATGAAAAGCATTAGTAGGTGCGCTGACATGCAAGGCAGAGCAGCAGTGCAGCATAATGGTTAAGGCACTGACTGCTGATACAGGGGTCATGAGTTTGCTCCCCAGGGTGCCTAATACATAAGGCTGGCTGTGGCATCAGCTTTGCAATGTACATATTTTTTCCTGCAGCACTGTATGTTTATTTTATTAATTGCTGCCAATAAACACGCCCTCACATGCCGTAAGTGAAGGTGCCGTATAAGGCACCCTATAAGGCACTCCATAGGGCACATTATAGAGTGCATTGTCCGCCATGGCACCCTAAGATGTCTCCTATAGGGCACCCTATAAGTTGTGTCACAGGATAATGTATAGTGCACCTTATATGGACGGGAACCATAAGGTGCGCTATAGGGTGCCCTATGGAGCCCCCTCAGAGGCACCCTATGGGTACAGTACGCTGAGGGTGTTTTTGCTGGCATCAAAATATGTACATTAAAGAAAAATAATGCTTGGGAAAACCCTATCAAATAACCCCACTGTGGGTTTGAACCCATGATCTCTGGCTTCACAAGCAGTGAAGTAACCATTGCACTACAGCTGGCAGCAAGCCCCTGCCTGGCTGCAAAGAGCCTGCATGTCACCGCACAGTCTACTGTGCTCACCAGGATAGGGTTAGCCCACCAGTACCCATGATACACTGCACATGCAAATCAGCTGTCCACAGATGAACACAAGATGGGGAATGCACCTCCACAGCACCTCGGCCTGGTAGGGGGAAGTGACCTGGTGCACACCCACAGCACCTCGGCCTGATAGGGGGTACTGACCGGGTGTTTTACTGGCACAGAGTACCTACACACCGTCACATTGTGCGTTTACTGTGCTCACTCTGAGTGTGCGATGAGGCGCCTACGACCAGGTCCACAACACCTTCCATGGCTGATGGAGGCCATGCGGGAGGTCCAAAGTACTGTTAATATGTAAGATAGGTAGTGTCTGCACAAACACCATGGATGTCTCAGTCAGGTGTAGCCCCCATGGACCCCCAGGTGGGATATGCACACCCCCCCTCGTGGCAAACATTGTCTCCCATCAATAGATCCACCTTATACCTCCCTGCAACAGTGGCATTAGAGTGGAACATCAACCCTAGTCCTGCTGAGGTACAGACACCCCACAGAGCAGTCAATGCAGCTCTATACACATCCATAACACAATAGCAGACAGGCATTAGACCAGGATATGGTAAGCTGCACCCCACCACTATCTGATATTCTCCTGCAGCACACCATCAGCCACTGCACCCTGCAAACCACTCCATCTGGACACATACCAGCTACAAACAGTCTGCTAGCTAGTCCATAGTGCATGCACCCAGAACTGGGATGTCAGCATACACAGCACACAGATAAATCAGTGACTGGGCTTCAAAAGGACACCCATATATATCACATGAGAGAAATACTATATAGCACTATGGGTGTGCCTAGCCATGCTGTGTTCACTGCACAGTCAGGGTGAGAGTGATCTCTCAGCAGGACATACTGAGGTCACCCTGTCTGTGTAGGTGGTGGCCGGGCACCACAATGTCCCAGTCAGTGCCCTATGCCCTGTGCAGATGCACCCTGGCAAGGCCACCCTGTCCGGCCTACACCCATGGTACCTTGCTCCTCATTATGCACATTGGCAGCCCAATACTGGCAACATTGCTGGCAGTGTGGGCTGTGGAAGGCGTTTGCAGCCACCACACACTGCATAGACAAACAGCCACCCCCACACCTATGCCAGCATTGTGCTACTATAGAGGGGTTCAGCAGCCATACCCACCACACCAATCATGGACACAGTACATGCATGGATATGGTACGCATTACTGTTGGGGGTCACATCCCAGGGTGCTAAACACTGTCAGGGACCAGACCTGCAGCACACACCGCAGACATCTGAATAATTGCTATGGTGGAGCTCAATGAGCAAACTGTGCTTTACGTAGGACTGGAGATCTGCCAGTTATCATAGGAAACGTTTGATAGCTGTGTACCGTATACCCAGGTGTAGGGTGGCATTGAAGAGGTATGCAACTGCTAGTATTGGGAGATACAGGCAAAGTCCAATGTCCTGCCTCTCCAGGAGGCATTGGCCAATGGGGCCTGTGGGTGTGTGTGTGGGTATGTCTGGCCCTGCTGGCTGCTGCTCTATGGCAGGGTTTCCCAACTCCAGTCCTGGTGTTCAAAACACTGTTGGGGTTTTCATGCTGTCCCTCATAGATATGCATGAGCTACATCTGCATACCATGGGGATGGTGCATAGCTATGCAGCACAGGCATCATTATTAGAGGCAGCATGGAACCTGAATGGTGTGGGGCCCTCCAGGACTGCATTTGGGAGACTCTGCTCTAGGTAATGCGCCTGTTTATGGTGTCTGAGATTGGTGTGGTAAAATATAGGCGTATGAACCATGCATATGTTCTTAGCTATACAGTTTTGTCCTTACTATCACGCATTAGTTGTGGGTAAAATATGTGGACTGGATTGGCAGTAGCCCCAGCTGGGATTTGAACCTGTGACCTTCTGTTCCTACTAGGGTTGCCAACTTTTTCACCGAGAAAAACCCGACACCTGTGGCTCGCCATGCTCCACCCATTCTCCGCCCCTAATCCCACCCCTGCCCCGCCCCCAGCCCCACCCACAAAAATTACCGAGGATACGTGTAGGCTAACTTCCTTGGTCAGATAATAATTAAACTGGGAACCCCAAAATCCAAACATGAAATGTACAACACTGGAGAAATAAAACTATAAAGTAATTTCCTCTTGCACTAAACAAAAACGCAAAGATGTTAGCAATACACACTTCCCAGATCAGACATATTCCAGTTAATAAATTCAAAATAAAAAGTATTTTTCTACCTTCTGTTTGGGCGTTTTATTTTTCAGTTGCAATTGCTCCAGTCACTTTCTTCTGGTTTCTTCGTGTCTTCTGCAAGCTATCCATTTGTCCTTTCTTCTCTTTTAGATGTTTTCCATTCTCTCTCTATTTCTGCTTTAACATACTGATTGTTTCCCTTTTGCTCTTTCCCCCAATTCTTTCCTTATTCCTTTATCATCCGTTTAAATTTCACCCTTCCATTCTCAAGCCCCTCTTACTCTCCCAATACCGGCCCATCATAGACTTTTCTTCCACACAAAATATTTTTTCCCCTCTCCATTCTCATTCCCCATCCATTCTAGTCCTCCCCCCAAATCAATTCCCTTATAGTTCTAGGCCCACCCAGCATCCACTCCCTTCTAGTCCCATTCTCCCATGCCCCCCATCAGCCCATTTCCAGTCCTATTCCAGCTCTTCATCAGCCCATTTCCAGTGCTAGCCCTCACATCACAGGCCATTTCCAGTCCTAGCTCCCCCCCCCAATCACAGCCCATTTCCAGTCCAAGTCCCCCATCACAGCCTATTTCCAGTCCTAGCCCCCCCCCACCATCACAGCCCATTTGCAGTCCGAGTCCCCCCGCACCATCACAGCCCATTTGCAGTCCGAGTCCCCCCGCACCATCACAGCCCATTTGCAGTCCTAGCCCCCCTAATCACAGCCTATTTCCAGTCCAAGATCCCCCTTCCTCCACCATAGCCCATTTCCAGTCCAAGTTCCCCCCCCCATAGCCCTTTTCCAGTCCAGGTCCCCTCCACCCCCATCACAACCCATTTCCAGTCCATGTCCCCCCCCCATCACAGCCTATTTCCAGTCCAAGTTTCCCCCCCCCCCCCATAGCCCTTTTCTGGTCCAGGTCCCCTCCACCCCCATCACAACCCATTTCCAGTCCATGTCCCCCCCCCCATAACCCTTTTACAGTCCAGGTCCCCCCCCCATCACAGCCTATTTCCAGTCCAAGTCCCCCCCTTAGCCCTTTTCCAGTCCAAGTCCCCCCCCCCCTTAGCCCTTTTCCAGTCCAAGTCCTCCCCTTTAGCCCTTTTCCAGTCCAAGTCCCCCCCCCCTTAGCCCTTTTCCAGTCCAAGTCCCCCCCCCCTTAGCCCATTTCCAGTCCAAGTCCCCCCCCCCCCTTAGCCCTTTTCCAGTCCAGGTCCCACCCATCACAGCCAATGCAGTCCTTCCACCCCCCCCCCCTCGACCAGCATCGCGGCTGTCTGAGGCTTCAGAGGGAGCCGGGGAAGCCGCGCGAGGCCCCGGCTGCTTCTGAACAGCCACCAGCGTGAAAAGTCTTTTCCTTCACGCTGGCGGCTGTTCCTGTGAAGCCGCGAATGCTGGGAAAGGTTAAAGGGCAACCTTTAACCTTTCCCAGCATTCACGGCTTCACAGGAACAGCCGCCAGCGTGAAGGTAAAGGCTCTTCACGCTGGTGGCTGTTCAGAGGGAGCCGGGGCCTCGCGCGGGCTTCCCCGGCTCCCTTTGAAGCGGAGAAAAGCCGGTTTTTTTGCTCTGGCCGCTCCCGATCTTGCGGCCAGAGCAAAAAAAACGGCTTTTAAAGGGCCGGTTTTGCCTCTGCGCCGGCAGCCGGCCTGGCCGGCTGAAAACCAGCCAGTTGGCAACCCTAGTTCCTACACACACTGTCTGTGTGCACTGCACCACCTTGTTGGCACAGATATGCTGGGTTCCCTGGGGATTCCATGACTGTACATCCAACAGAGCCTGTCTGTTGTGGTGGACGGTGCCAGCCTGCACAGGCCTAGGCCACTGTCTGCTTTGGTTTGCAGCCACCGCCCCCTCCACCACCTGTACCCTTCCGCCAACATGCAGACATGTCCCTATCTGGGAAAAACACATGACCTGAGTGAGTTGTAGCACTCCAGGACTGAGTTTGGGGGACTCGGCTGTAGGTAATGCCCATTGTTATGGTTTGTGTGTGGTGTAGGGTAAAATATAGGTGTTGGGACCATGCTTATGTTCTCTGCAATACAAGAGTGTCTGTACTCTCACTGTTTAGTGGTGGGTAAAACTATGGGGACTGGGTTGGCAGGAGTCCCAGCTGGGATGTGAACCTGTGACCCTCTGGTCCTACAGGTACTGGTTGTGTCCGCTGCACCACACTGTGGCCATAGAGACAGTGCAGTCTCTGGAGATAGGAAACCTGCTGATCGCTGGAAGTAGCAGTATATAAGTGTAAACGAAATAAATAAATAAATAAAAATAAGTGTCAGACACCCTGCTCTGCACAATTTTACTGTGTGCTCGTTTACCTTGTATGGGGACACGGGTGCACATAAAACTCAGATATGCCCTTCAAATAAAGGGGAGAAAAATATAACAACAAGCTGGGCAACAGTGATATCAATGGGCAACCTGAAATACACTCCCAGGAAAGCTCGATTACATTGCAGTGCTTTTGAAAGAGTCTACGGAGCGTAGACCCTTCCAAAAATCATTTCTATTTTTTGGGGCTTTCCTGGGAGTGTTTGTTATTGTTGCCCATTAATATCACTGTTGCCCAGCAGGATTATAATTTATTTGGAATTTGTTGTGGACATTTTCAATTTATATTTGCAATTTTCTTCTGTGCACATGTATCACACTGCTCACGTGTTTTAGGTTTCCCCGTTTTTGCTGTACATTGCTGACGTAAATGGTTTCTCTTCCCTTTAAATGCGCTCTACCGCGAGTGTTTCACTCGCGGTAGTTTTTACATGTAAATTCGGACCCGCTCCTGTGCGGGGAGCCTCTCCCCTCCCACTCTCCACCCATTGACCTCGTCTCTCCGCCCCTCGGGGGCCTTCCTCCACCCTCCGTTAGCCTTTCCCCGCCTCTATCGCACATCAGCGCACCGCAAACGTGCGCGTTTTCATCGCACGTGTGTGGGGCCCGTTAATGTGACACGCATGCGTGCGGGGTGCTTAAGAGCACTTAAATACATCATTTTAGAGCGCTCAAGTGCGCCCCACACAAGTGCGCAGTTTAGTAAACATACCCCTAAGTCTCAGCACCCTTGACTGCCATTTGTTGAGCAATACCAGATTCTTTATTAGCCTCATGATTAGAGACCTTCACTCTCTCCTACTCTTCTCATCTTGTATACTTTCTCTTCTGGTTTTGCGACTCTCTCTGACATCATCATCACTTATTTCTCCCCTTTCTCCCTCACTTCATCATTTTCCTACTTCCTCATTATTCCTTTTCTATTCCTCCTCACTTTGATTTTTGTTTCTATTCTGAAATCTCAATGTTAATTAGCATTTCAGATAATTCTCCTAGCAAAGTGTTGGCCTTAGCCACAAAGTTAACTCAACCTCATGCCTGTGAAGAGAACATTTTTAGGGGGCTGATATTCAAAAGCACTTAGTTAGCAGCACCTGCTAATCAGATAAGTGCCTGCCAGCAAGATATTCAGCAGCACTATCTGTATAGTGCTGCTGAATATGTCCTCTGGCTGCCTTGGCGCTATTTGTATAGTGACGGGTTGATCAATGGAAGGAGCATAGTACTGCGATATCTAGCCCCTATCAGGAAAAGTTACTTGAATAGATTTAAGCCATCTGAAAGGTTGCTCTAAATTTATCTGGTTAGCCTATCTGGATAGCGACTAAATATACAGAATAAATTTAAATGCTGTGGCTGGCTTTTAATCAAGATACCAACCATGGAATTTCAATATTGGGCCTTTAGTAAATGTGGAGGCACATTCTAATCTGCCTGTCCAGACCCCTGTGCAGTTGATCGGAATTGGGACACCCAAAGGTAGACCCGATTCTAATCTCGTGGGGTCTAGATGTGCCCACTGGATTAGAATTGGGTCTACAGCCTGGATGTACAGGTCGGGCCCCAATTCTGATCGGCCTGCATGCCCAGCCACATGCCCGGCTGCCTCACTCAGGCTCCTGAATGGAGCCACAGTGCCATAGCGACCCATCGCCATACACCGCAGCTCCAATCAGGAGCCGTGAATGCCAGCTGCCGCCAATTTCCTTCTTTCCCCTCAGCCGGACCCTTAATCCGGCCTCCCATGGTCAGGGTCTGGCTGAGGGGAACTTCACCCACCTACTTTTTTGATGGGGCCCGGCAGCATGATCCCCTGACATCCAGGGGGACTTATTCCACCTCTGTGGTGGAATAAGTCCCCCATCTATGTTCATGGCCCCAGACGTACAGGGCTGACCTCTGAATCGGCCCTGTAAATCTGGGGTCGCGGTCCACCCATGCCCTGCCCTCACTCTGCCTCAGAAACGCCCCCTCCTGCCTCTGTCTAGGCCTCTCCATACAAATGTGCTGTTTGTTCAGAGAAGCATTAGCTGGGGCCGGCAGGGGAACGAATAGCAGGGATGGACATCCAAATGGGATGTCCATCCACACTATTTGCTCTCTGTTTGGAATGATCTCCATAGAAAATATGCCTCTCTATACTTTCTAAGCAAAGTGCAAATCCCAGATTAAATCTGAAAATTCAAAATCATAAGCACTTTAGTGTGCATCTTCTTATAGTGAACCACAGTTTCATACATTCTTTTGTTAATTTGCTGTATTTTTCACAATGACCTTGGAGAAGGGTACAGGTGAGTGTTGGTCAGGGGATGTCAGTGGCGGTTGTTAGAGTGAGAGCCTGTTCAGAAAGTTGCAAAAGGAGAAAGCCAAAGGGACTTTTATCTTCGTGTACCCCTTCATGCATAGACAAGTAACAGCCTTTTGGTTGAGTAAATGTATCAGGGATCAAATAATGCCCTGCACTTTCCTCTGGGGAAAATTATTCCTCTTTTAAGTCTCTTATCATTTGAGTCTGAGGAACATATAGATGTCAATGAGGTAGTGAAAGTTAATGTCTGTTCAACCAATCAATAAGAGAGGTTTGCTGTCCAGAAAAGTAGGAGAAGGTTTGGTGGGACATTTTGTGCATAAGACTTGGCTATTGTAATTTACTGTGTACTGAATTTATGCATTGTAAGTTTATTTCTTATACCTACTGTATTGGATATTAGCTCCTTTGAGAACTTAACTTTCTGGCAACAATTGGGGCTGGGCGAACCATTGGCAAACCAGGAGTTTTCCTAAAGCAGTAGCTTCTGGGTGGGGCAAAGAGCAAGGCATTCAGCGCTAAACAATAGATTCTGACAGCTTGAGGGGGGGGGGGGAGCGTAAGGCTTAAGGTTTGCCTTAGGCACCAACACCTTGAACCAACTATTGTGCTGGCCCTGCCAATGATCTAAATTTTAGCACTGGGCAAAGGCCCCATAGTACAGTTTTATACAATATCTTGCACGCATATTTATTCCGTCCATGAGATTTTTATTCCTTGTTAAAATAAGCAGGAAATCAAGTCTTGGACATAAGATGTACCATTTTAAAACTCTGCATATAAGTTTTGGGTCTAATTTTGACTGATGCCTTAAAGTGGTTCTTGGAGTGAGAATGGTAGATGTAAAACAAAACAAAACAAAACAAAAAAACTTCCCAAAGAACAAAAGCGTAGAAGACTTTCTGTTTCATTTTCTATAATGCCTATGCCTGCCAAACCTCAATGGGAGCCACGCCACCCTCACGTCCAAGAAATGGATTTCATATGAAATGCCTAATATAAGTCCACAGCAGCTGAGTCCTGCTCGATAAAACTGTCAGCAATTCATTGTGGTGCCACAGATTTGCTGCGGGATGACTTTTGTGAGGTTATTAACAGGCTGCCTCAGCAACATCTGACCTACTAACCCTGTGTGTACTAGCATTTCTGTCTCTGACTCAAATGATTGTAGCAGATAGGAAGACAAGCTGCGTGGTGCAAGCTGCATGACAATGACAGACGTGACAACAAAGGAAACCTGATTTGTCTGTGGTTTTCTCCCTCTGATTCAGGCACCACACACTGTGTGAGTGTCAGTCACGGGACTGGAAGAGAGTATGATGGCAGAAGCCCAGCTAAGTTCAGGGAATACTGCAGTGACACCTCATAGCTAAGGGCTGAATGGGATTCTGGCATCCAGAGAAGAGAAGAGTGAATCAACAGCATCATGGGAGGAAAATACCAAACCGCTGCTTAGGAATTGGGAGGGCTGAGGGATGGTTATGTGGAGAGTATGGGTATTAGTGTGGAAGGATAACAGTGATAAAATTTGTAGAAAAGGCTCAGAATGGGCCTGGATGTTTAACAAACCAGCTAGCTTACTTGTTATTAGCATTTAGCTTATGCCTTTACAGTAGGCTTTCAAGGTAAGTTACATTCAGGTACAGTACATAGGTATTTCCCCAGAGGACTCACAATCTAACTTTGTACCTGAGGCAAGGGAGGGTTAAGTGGCTTGCCCAAGGCCACAAGGTGTGTTAGCAGGATTTGAACACTGGTCTTTCAGGTTCCAGGCTGCTGTCCTAAGAACTAGGCTATTCCTCTCAAATTTATGATTCACTATTTTAAATTGGAAGTTTCTAAAGGATTTATGCACAAGATGCACGAGGCCGCGGGCCGGGTCCCGCGGCCGACAGTAACTTGGGCCCGGGCCCGGCCTCGGCCTCATGCACGTGATAGGGGTGCAGGGGTGGAGCCTGGGTGATGGGATTGCCTCATGGCGGTTTGGGCGATCCCATTGGCTCCGGCGTTGCGAGGCTGGGCTAAGGTGGTCGAGGAGCCGCGTGGCCGGTCTTTTCGGCGCGGCTCCTCGTGTAGATGGCTGTGTTTTGAATCGCGGCGGTGCTGGGCCCAGAGAAACTGAGCGCAGTGGGTGTCGGGGCGCCCAGTTGGAGATCGGGTGAGCGTGGGGGATTGGGGACAGGAAGGGGGGATAGTGAAGTTGGTTTGTGGCACGGGAAAGGAGGGGGGAAGAGGAACAGAGAGGGGGTGGGGGCTGGCAGCTCCGCAATTTTGGTGGATTTCTAAAATTTAATAAATATATGATAATAGAAGTTGGGTAGGGGCTGGGCTGGGCTAGGGCCATAACAACAACAACAACAAAAAAAACAAAACAAAACAGAAAGAAACGGAGAAAGGCAGAGAGGAGGCAGCTCACTTGCTAGTGGGGCAGGCCGGTTTGGGGGGGGCATGGCACGCTCTCCAAGAGGGCCGCGGGGGCAGCAAAAGGGTAGAGGATGCGGAGCCCGTGCCGGGGGGGAGGGGAGGCCGGTCTCAGGGGACCGGTGGGTCCAAAGGGGCCAGGGCTAGCGGGCAGACTCGGCGGATAGCCGGGGGAGCCGCCAGGCCAGTGGGGAGGGGAAGGGGGTGCGGAAGGGGCCGAGGGGCAACTGGTGGGGGGGTTGCTGGTTCTGGGCTAGCTGTGGGTCTTGCGCATGCGGGGCTAGAGGCTCAAGGGTCTGCAGAAGGGGTGGCTGTGGGGTGCAGGTTGGACTCGGGAGGAGCAATGGTGCAGGGGGGACAAGGGGCGAGAAATGACAGGGGGGCTCAGGTGGGGATGGAAGCAGCGGGTTCTGGTGCAACGGAGGCCCCCATTGGTCCAGTCGGGGCAGGTGCGTATGCTTTGTGGTATACAGGAGGGCAGTGGAGGCCGTATGCACAGGGGGAGGGGTTGCCGAGTTGGCCCCAGGGGTAGGTCAGCCCATGAGTATGGTGCCATGGGGGCAGGGTTGGGGAGAGTGGAGTGGATCGGGATTCCCTAGCCGGGGGGTGCAGCCTAACTGGGGGGGGGGGCTAGCTGGGCGGCAGGGGGACTAGGTACTTCATCATGGCCGCAAGGGGGGGGCTAGGTTGGGGGGCAGGGCAGTACGGGATGGGTCCTCCTCCTGTTTGTTCTTCTCTCCCCATGCAGGTGCCAGCGAGCAGAGTGGCGGCGGCTGGAAGTGCGGGGAGTGGTCAGCTGATGGCCCTAAATGCGGAGTGGGCCAGTCCGGCCGTGGTGGCGCCGGAGCAGAGCGAACGGGTTGCGGCCGGCGAGGGTGCAGGAGATACAGGTAATGGTGGGGACGATAGGTTGGTGGGGGGAGAGACGGTGGAGGGTGGGCAGAAGGCCAAAGCGAAAAAGAAGCATAGGCGGCGCTGTAGGCGGAGTTCGTCATCATCGTCCTCGTCGTCTTCGGAGAGTTCTTCAGACGGCTCGCTAAAGGGGAAGCGGACAGGGGAAGGGTCTGCATCATCAGTGATGCATTGCGCAGAACTTTGGGAGAGTGTGCCGCGCAAGCTCCGGCGCCGGATACTGAAACAGAAATACATTGATGTTTTCCAGCTACTTGAAGGGAGGAAGCGCTCGGGGGAGAGTAGAAAGAAGCGCAAGGAGGACGAGAAGGCGGGGAGGGTGAGGAAGGTTTCCCGCAATACCTTAAATTGGACGCGTTCCTTCCTGCGGCTGGCGAGTGTTTGGGGGCATGCTGAACCGAGTCAGTACGGGGAGTTATTGGCATATGCGGATGCCATCCTGGCAGCGTCACAGGCGCATGAAGGCTGGGCTTGGCTCAATTACGATGAGGAATTTTGTGATATGATGGAGGAGAATAGGCAGTTGTCCTGGGGGATGAAGGATGTTAATTTATGGCTGACGCAAATGTCGGCCAGGAGAGGAGGGACGGGCGGTGGGGGTGGGGGGGTGGCTAGGACAGCGGGCCAAGTGCCGGCTGCGAGTGTTCAGTCCTTTCGGACGCCAGGGGCGGCGCCAGGGTCGCCCAAGGGTGGGTCGGGGGGGGGACTTATGCTGGTGCTACAATAAGGCCTCCTGCCCCTTCCCAGACTGTAAGTTCCAGCACGCCTGCTCACTCTGCGGAGCAGGTCACTCAGCCGCGAAGTGCAGTCGGAAAGGAGTGGCTGGGGCGGCAGGTGGCAGTAAGTAATAGGGGGTTCGGGGGGTTGGCGCCTACTCCCGTAAAAATCAAGGCGTTGCGGCCGTGGCTAGAGCGCTATGTAAGGGCTAGGCATGGCAAGGCGGGTAAGCTGTTGTGGTTGGGCTTTGCTGAGGGGTTCCAGATACCGTTTCAAGGGGAGGTGTCTGAGGTGGTGGCCTGCAATTCTAGCTCGGTGCGCCTATTGGCGGAGGTCGCCCGCAAAAAGATTGCGACAGAATGTGCACTGGGTAGGGTAGCGGGTCGATTTGGCCACCCCCCCTTTTCGCCATTTATGATATCACCGCTAGGGGTTATCCCGAAGAAAGAGCGCGGGGGTTATCAGCTTATACACAACTTGTCATTTCCGCCGGGGGATTCCGTGAATGACCATATACCGCGGGAGTTATGCTCGGTGCGGTACGCGTGGTTTGATGAGGCACTGCAGTTGGTGCGGCTTTGTGGACAGGGTGCGCTGATGGCGAAGGTGGACATCGAATCGGCATTTAGGTTGCTGCCAGGGCACCCGTCGGCATATCCTCTACTGGGATTTCAGTTTGACGCCCAATATTATTATGATAAGTTCTTACCGATGGGTTGCGCAATCTCCTGTTCTCATTTTGAGGCCTTCAGTTCATTCCTGCATTGGGTCCTTGTGCAGCAATCTGGGTGCAATTCGATGGTCCATTATTTGGATGATTTCTTGTTTGTGGGGCCAGCGCAGACTGCGGGATGTGCATCGCTGTTAGGATTATTTCAGGATATGGCGGTTGAATTTGGGATTCCGCTGGCGGCGGAGAAAACGCTAGGGCCGGTGACCTGCCTTTCGTTTCTGGGGATTGAAATAGATTCGGTGGAATTCGTGGTACGCTTACCACTGGATAAGGTGGAGCGGTTGAGGGAGTTGGTGGCGGCGGTGGGGTCGGCTTCGAAAGTGACGCTAAAAGAGTTACATGCTTTAGTGGGTCACTTGAATTTTGCCTGTTGGGTCATTCCCATGGGGAGGCCGTTTGCGCGGCGGCTGTCCCTGGCTATGGTGGGGGTGCGACATGCTCATCACCGCATTCGAGTGACATCGGGAATGAGGGAGGATCTGCGGGTATGGCAAGCGTTTCTCTCAGAGTTCAATGGCAGTGCGTTGGTGCAAGCATCTGAGCTGACGAATACGGACCTGCAGTTATTTTCTGACGCGGCGGGAAGTTCTGGGCTTGGATTGTATTGTCAGGGAGCGTGGTGCGCGGCTGCGTGGCCGGCGTCCTGGACAGAGGGTGGGTTGACATGTAATGTGATGTTCTTGGAGTTGTTCCCGATAGTGGTGGCATTTTGGGTGTGGCCGGAAAGGTTATGGGACAGGAAGGTCGTTTTCTGCTGCGACAATGCGGCGGTAGTGCAGGTGATTAATAGGCAGTCGTCCAAATGCCCTAGAGTGGCGGCGTTAATGAGATTGTTTGTGTTAGCCTGTCTGCGTCTCAATGTCATGGCCCGGGCGCGGCATGTGCCGGGCGCGCAAAATGCTATTGCTGATGCTTTATCCCGTTTTCAGTGGGTGCAGTTTCGAGCCTTGGCCCCGGGGGCGGACGAGTCATCGGCGGTGGTGCCGGAGCACCTTTGGCGGATTGGGACTCAGAAGTGTTAGAGTTGTTGCGCTCCTCTGTAGCTCCAGGTACGTGGGCATCGTACGCGCGTGGGTACGCCAAAGTGCGGGAATTTTTATGGGGAAGCGGTTGGAGGGGAGGAAGCCCGGATGACAGAGTAGTAGGTTCATTCATAGTCTGGGTGAAGGGGCATGGGTGGTCTAGGTCGGCAGTCTGGGCAGCTTTGGCGGGTTTCTCCTTTTTAAGCTAGGCAGCGGGCTGGGGTAGTCCTAGCACATCCTTTTTGGTGAAGCAGCTTATGGAGGGGTGGGCGAAGGAACGGCCGCCAGGTCGGGACTGGCGCCGCCCAGTGTCCCATGACTTGCTCGCGCGTATCTGGGGCATATTGTCTGATTTTGAGATGGTATTGTTTCGGGCTCTATTTGTGACTGCATTTTTCGGGGCGTTTCGGATCAGTGAGTTGGTACCGAAGTCCCGCAGGCGGGGGGTTGGGGGTGGGTTGGAGGTCCAACACGTGGAGCTGACAGAGACGTCAGTGCAGATTTTTCTGTCGCGCTCTAAGACGGACCAGCACGGGGTTGGCAGAGGGGTGTCATTGCAGGCGATTCCTGGGCTCTGTTCCTGCCCGGTACTGAATTTGCGGGCATACTTGCGCCGGCGGCCGGAGATGGCAGGTTTCCTGTTTTGCCACGTGGACGGAAAACCTGTCATGCAATTTCAATTTACGGCAGTTTTGCATTTGGCTTCATGGCGTTTGGGATATGAGGAGCGGCAGTATGCATCCCATTCCTTCAGGATTGGGGCGGTGACCAGCGCGGCAGCGGCTGGCCTGGAGGGCGAGGTGATTGAAAGGATTGGAAGGTGGCGGTCCGGGGCCTATGAAGGTTATGTCCGCCTGGACCGGGTGTGAGGATGCCGGAGGGAGGGGGAGTGGGGGGTGTGTGTGAGGGGTATTAATGCTGTGTTTCATGTTGCAGGGTGGCAGCTGGGTCTACACCCCTGGACCGAAGAGGCGAGAGTGGGCCTGGCAGGCGAATGGTGGATTATCGGGCACTCCTTTGTCTACTGGGCGGAGAGGAGAGCCTTGCTGCGCCCGCTTGGCTGCTGTGGATGGGGGAGCGTGGCATGCGTTGGTGGCAACTTCTTCCTTGGGTGCGGCGACAGGCGGAATGGCAGCAGCGACCAGTGGGGGTGTTGCTACATTTAGGAGGCAATGACCTATCCAATTGGACGTGCAGGCAGCTCATTAGAGCGGTGCAGCGGGACATTCGAATGCTGCAGGAGGAGTGGCCTGAGGTGGCGATTATATGGTCAGACATTATTCCAAGACCGGCCTGCCAGTCTCAGCGGCGTTGGTCGCGAGGCCTGGCGAAAGTCAACAGGCAGATTGGGCGTTGGTTTCAGCAGACGGGGGGCTGGCAGGTGCAGCACCCGTGGGCGGATCCGAGATGTGCGGGACTGTACAGTACGGATGGGGTGCACTTGTCTCCTGTGGGTCAGGACCTCTTGCTAAATGATTGGCAGGAGGCACTGGAGATGTGCACTGGTCGCAGCTTTATCAGGGTGGGGCGGCACGAGGTTAGGTAAACCACCTCGCGCCGGTGGCGGGGTAGAGAGCCTGCGCTCGCCAAGGCAGCGGGGCTTTAACCAATTTAGGACCAGTGGGGGAGCGATGGGCTCCCCGGGGTGGGGCGAGACATCCCGGTTGGGGGTCTCGGCCCGGTACAAGGGGGTGGGGGGCCGGCCTTTGCTACTAGCATGGCGAGGCAGGCGGCGGGGGGGGGGGGGGCAGGTGGAGAATGCTCCGCCTTGCTACTAAGATGGCGGGTGGGGGCATTGTCCGGTGCTGGGGTGGGGGAGTTATGTTTGGGGATGTTGAATATGTTGGCCCATGTTGGGCGGTTATTACATGTGTAATAAAGCTGCGACCAAAGTTGTACCATGTTTAGTCTCCTGGGTGTTTTATGGGGGGGCCGAAAAGGGGGAGGTATGTGTCTGGGGAGAGGGGGGGGAGAAGGCTGGCTAAGCAGAGGCGAGGAGGGCCTCCTGGTCACCAGAGTTACTGTAGTTTTACCTGTTTTGAATTAATACAAATCTATAAAAGAATAGCACCAATAAATAAGCACACTTAATAGAGTCAAAGTCAGTCTAGCAACCATGAAAGAAAAGACGACTAAAGGCAGAGTGCCTGAATTATGGCTCTTCATGTCATATTATTGAAGCAGGAGAAAGAGATCATAAACTTAAAAACTATTTTTTAAGCAGGCAATGTAACCGTTTTTACTTTAGAGGACCAGAAAAAGTTCTTGAGGTCTTTACATGTAATTTTGCTGCAGAATTTCCATTGAATACGAAATTAAGTGAAGCAAAAAGCAGTAGGAGTGGACGTGATTGGATGGAAGGGAGGGTGATGGTCTTAGGTTTTAATAGTTTATTGGTAAGGGGTAGGGTATGTAGGCAGGGTAACATCTGCCAATACGTTTTAGTAATAAAATCCAGGGATTATAAGCTAGAGACATATTCTCTTTCTATGCTGCCTTGAAGAGTTAAATTGGCTTATAAATTATTATTATTAACAGAACCACAAGGTGCAAGATGCCTGGCATCCAGCCTCAAAAAATGCATGGAATAGTCAGGAAATTCTTCGAGGTCTCAGTAAAAACTATAGCAAGGCCTTGTAGACTCACATCAACATAAGGCTACTTGCACGTTCACATCAATGACCTCATTAGGCATAGAGTCAGATCCCTAAATCACCACGGGATCTTTTTTAGCTTCTTCTCAAAAATCTAAGCTCTTATCAAAATATGATTGAAATGATGTCAACGAGAAGATAATGAGATCTATTTTCCCGAAATGCTAGGGGTCTGCACGCTTTCACCTCCTGTCGTACTGCTTCAGATCCCAACGTCAATCCCCGGCACCTCTAAGACGTTTCACAATAGTGTTTCCTCAGGGGATCATAAAATACATCAAAGATGCTGCCCGCGTCTTCACTCATACAAGTGTAACTTCCAAAGATTGCATTCCACTTCACAAAAACGCCGCGGGCAGCATCTTTGATGTATTTTATGATCCCCTGAGGAAACAGTATTGTGAAACGTCTTAGAGGTGCCGGGGATTGACGTTGGGATCTGAAGCAGTACGACAGGAGGTGAAAGCGTGCAGACCCCTAGCATTTCGGGAAAATAGATCTCATTATCTTCTCGTTGACATCATTTCAATCATATTTTGAGAAGAGCTTAGATTTTTGAGAAGAAGCTAAAAAAGATCCCGTGGTGATTTAGGGTTCTGACTCTATGCCTAATGAGGTCACTGATGTGAACGTGCAAGTAGCCTTATGTTGATGTGAGTCTACAAGGTCTTGTTATAGTTTTTACTGAGACCTCAAAGAATTTCCTGACTATTCCATGCATTTTTTGAGGACATTATTTGATTGATTTCTCTAATCCAGTATAGAGATTACAGTGAACGATTTTCTTTTTAATTTGTATATCTATCGTTCAAGAAGTAAGGGCCATTAAGAATTCTTTGGTGGCATCCAGCCTGGCATTCTTTCTGCTAATGACCAGCAGAGGGCGCTTTGGCATAGCATCTAAGACACAAGGCACAGGTAGAGTTGTCCATCAGCTGCTCTCATATCTTCTTAGTGCATCAGTCAGAGTTTAGGAATGTGTTGAACCTGAGTGACATACCTGACTGTGATATTATACAGCTTGTGATCGATCTGTCTTCCATTGACTTGACTAATCCATTTATGCGTGTGAAGAAATACTTCTTTTGGTTTCAAAGCTGCCGGCCGCTAAGTTCACCACAAGTTGTTGTATGAATAAAGAATAAGAATAATTATAACCCGCTTTTACCTTTCAGGTACAAAAAGAGATAGCCACAGTTCATAACGCTCCAACATTAAATCCAACAAATCATTGCGGGATCGATATTCAAAAGGGTTCATGTGGTCAGCAGGGCCTGCATACTGCATAAACCCCAGTGATCCCGATATTCGGTGGTTCTAACTGGGTATTGCTGCTGAATATCTTCACAGATCGCCTTTGCAATGTCTGGCTATTTTTGGGGTGGTCTGTGGATAGTCCTGGTGGCTATCCGGTCAGTGGCAATATTCAGCCAATAACTGTATAACTAAACCACATAATTAGGACAAATCCATGGCTGTCTGAATTTTATGTGGTTTTGCTATGCGGTTAGGAGTTGAACAGCGCCACTGCTGAGCAGAGAGCAATTCCTCTTGGCAGTGAAACCGGATATACAGCTCAAGACACTGGATAGATTTGGCGCTGAATATCCGGGTTTAGCTTCGGTGCTGGTGGCCAGTTGCTTTAACAATGCTGGCCATTGCCTCTGAATATCGACTCCTATCTGAAATCTCCATATCCTTCCCACCTATTCTCCCGGTCCCCTTAGACAATGATGTATTATGGGACCATATTTCTCCCTTCTTTAAATCTGCTTCCATTTCAACCTATCACATCAACTTGGGAATATTTTTATAAATCCTCAAGAACCCTTCATGGACCTCAAGAATAGAAACCTTATACTCGTTGCTCGAAAAGCCAGGTCTTCGGCTTCTTCCAAAAGGTTATAATCTCTTTCTCCCGTTTTAGTAAAAAAGGTATCCGGTTCCATAATTCAGGCCCTCTACCTTTGATCATTCTTGTGGCCATTAGACCACACTCCTTTTTTGTTGCAACACATAACGGCCCCTGTACTACAGTGTGGTAAGTTATGCAGTTACCTTGTAATAAGATTAAAGCCTCTCTGTTAACCGCATCTGCCCATGCATTCAATGCAGAGAAAATGCACTTTACACGTAACACCATCTATTGCGATGGCATTAAATGATCTGCATTATGTTTATGTTTATTTTCTAAACCTTTCATTCAAATACAGTAGAGCAATTTACAATAAAAATTAAACCAGTACAAACGCCATATTAATAAAATCAGCACAACATGGAACAGGGGAGATGGGGGCCTTCCAATCTTTTGCATTGAATGTATGTTTTTCTCCCAGTTGGTGAGAGGTCTTATGTATGCACTAGGTGCAAGGAGTTCTTTGCTCTCAGGGAATGAGTCCATTCTCGCAGTGGTTCTCAACCCTGTCCTTGGGACCCCACTAGCCAGTCGGGTTTTCAGGCTATCCACAATGAATATGAATGAGATATATATGCATTAGAAATAGCCTGCCAAACTGACTGGCTTGTGGCCCTCCAATGCTGGATTTGGGGACCCCGGCCTTACACCTCTGTCATTTAAGATTGTGAGTGGGCAAGGTACAGATGTCCAAGACATCAAAAAGATTAGATGGAATATGTCACATACCTCCTCGCCTCTCACCACCACCAAAATATTGTCTATTAGACAACTTTTTGGTGGTGGTGAGAAACTAGGAGGTATGTGACACATTCTATCTACCCTTTTGATGTCAAGGACATCTGTACCTTGCCCACTCACAATCGTACTTGACAGAGGTGTACGGCAGGGGTCCCCAAATCCAGCACTGGAGGGCCACAAACCAGTCAGTTTGGCAGGCTATTTCTAATGCATATATATCTCATTCATATTCATTGTGGATAGCCTGAAAACCCAACTGGCTAGTGGGGTCCCGAGGACAGGGTTGAGAACCCCTGCTTCTACATATAGTCCTGAAGTCCCACCTCAAGTCTGGCAGCATCCCTGTTGCCATGGAGGAGAGAGGTCACGTGACAGGACAGCATCACTCTGGAGTGGCAGGAAGTGATCCTGTAACTAGGACCTGTTCTCCAGATGATGTAAAACCCTCTCGCACCTAGGAAATTTCTCCAGGGCCATGTGCCCATGAGGGAAGGGTTAGGACAGCCATTATAGTTGGTGATTCGATCATTAGGCATGTAGATAGCTGGGATAGCTGGGCTGGTGGACGTGAGGATCGCCTGGTAATATGCTTGCCTGGTGCGAAGGTAGTGGACCTCACGCACCACCTAGATAAGGTCTTAGATAGTGCTGGGGAAGAGTCTGCTGTCTTGGTACATGTCGGTACCAATGACATAGGAAAATGTGGTAGGGAGGTTCTGGAGGTTAAATTTAGGTTTTTGCGTAGGAAGTTGAAATCCAGAACTTCCAGGGTAGCATTCTCCGAAGTGCTTCCTGTTCCATGCGCAGGACTCAAAAGGCAGGAAGAGCTCTGGAGTCTCAATGCGTGGATGAGACGATGGTGCAAGGATTTATTTATTTAACAATTTTTATATACCGTCTTTCTACGAGTCAAGACGGTTTACATAGAACAATTTATAGCAGTGTGTTTCAACTGTTTACATGGAACATAACATTGGATATATATAGTAACAAGAATAACTATATACATAGAACATAGCATTGGATACATATAGTAAGGATGAGAGTTTTGGATTTGTTGGGAACTGGGGAACATTTTGGGGAGGGGAGGGTCTCTTCTGAAGGGATGGGCTTCACCTTAACCGGGATGGAACCATGCTGCTGGCATTAACCTTTAAAAAGGAGATAAAGCAGTTTTTAAACTAGATAATAGGGGAAAGCCGACTGTCGCCCAAGAGCACATGGTTCGGAAGAATATATCCTTGAAGGATACTACCAAAAGCAGAGAGGTTCCAAAAAAGAGTAAAGTAGCCCAAATGCCCTTGAGTATGGAGCAGACAGAGCTTAAAGATTCCAAATTACCCATGCCTACCAATAGCCAGATTAATACGAATAAAATGCAGTCTCTAAAATGCTTGTATGCAAATGCTAGAAGTCTAAAAAATAAGATGGGAGAGTTAGAATATATAGCACTAAATGAGAGGTTAGATATGATTAGAATCTCAGAGACATGGTGGAAGGAGGACAACCAGTGGGACACTGTGATACCTGAGTACAAACTATATCGTAATGATAGAGCTGATCAAACTGGTGGAGGGGTTGCACTCTATGTTAGAGAGGGCATTGAGTCACAAAGGATTAAAGTTTTGCAGGAAACAAAATTTACTGTAGAATCTCTGTGGATTGAAATTCCATGTAAAAAGGGGAAGGCGATGGCAGTGGGGGTGTACTTGACCGCCTGGCCAGAATGAACAAATGGATGATGAAATGCTGAAAGAAATCAAGGAAGCTAACAAAAGTTACAGCACAGTAATAATAATGGGTGAGTTCAATTACTCCGGTATCGACTGGGTCAGTGTCACGGCAGGACATGCTAGGGAGATAAAGTTCCTAGATGAAATAAATGACTGCTTCTTGGAGAAGCTGGTTCATGAACCAACCAGAGGGGAAGCCATATTAGACCTAGTCCTTACTAGAACACCAGATCTGGTGCAAGAGATAAGAGTGTTGGGGCCACTTGGCAATAGTGATCATAGCATGATCGCATTTGATTTAATTATTAGAGGAGGGATGGTAAGGAAATCTACAGTATACTTTTTTTTTAAAGATTTTTTGATAACAAAGAAATCAACAACGTAACACTTAATAATTACAGAAAAGCTATACCCCCCCCCACCCACCCCGGTTCTCTGAGGCAACTATCTGGACTCATTTTGTACTTACAGGACAACTACTAATGGACAAATCAAGAAACTATAGCTTGTGGATAGGGCTACATCCCTCTATTATGAAATGTTTGCTTGGGCAATGTATTGGTCCGGCAGTGACCATCTCTTTACATTTAAATCAACTTTATCAGGGTAGTGTATCTTACTGTACAATTTCTCGAGTTTGGAATTTTGACATACCAGATTCCACCACTGCTCCTCGTTCAAAGCCTGAAAGTTTTTCCAACTTGCAAGAATAAGCTTTACAGCAATGGCTATCATAAAATTCAGTAAGAAGGCTTTCTCTTTGGACACACCCTGACAGTACTCTAGAGATTTTAAGGTGACCATATTCAAAGAAATAGTGGCTGAGATAACTAAAATTTTCTGAATTCTAACCCAAATTTGCCTCCAGAATCTCTGGACAAAAGGACAGTCGAAAAACATAGGTGCGAAGGTGCCAATCTCCTTCTGACAGGACCAACACATGCCCAATGACAAATTATCCCATTTGGTCAATTTCGCAGGTGTGATGTAAGCCCGATGTAAAAAAAAGTACATCGATTGTGTGGTCGTGGCAGTTCTGGAAACCCTTGTTATGGGGCCCCATAAGACTTTCCAGATATTTGGAGATAGCGGGCGGGATAGGTCAGACTCCCAAACTTTTGTCAAACCCAGCAGTTTGTGGGGGGCATGGTCTCTAAAGAAATCATAGAGCTTGGACATAGCTCCATTATTTCCTATTAATTCTTTGATATTTTTAAGCAGCGGCCCCTCTTCTGACAATCCGTTTATCCCTAAGTTGGACGCATCTAGACTGTGCCTAAGTTGTATCCATTGAAAATAGCTAGCTCCTGGGAGAGAGAACTCTGATTGCAGAGAGGAGAAATCTTTCCAACCATTTTCTCCAATTAGATGCCCTAGCGTCCATATGTCACAATCTTGCCATTTTTTCCATGCAAACGTTTTTCCTCTGATTTTGAACAATGGGTTCCACCACAGTGGTGTCAGTCTAGAAGGCGGGTTATCTTTACCTACCATCTGTGCCAAAATTAAATAAGCTTCTTGCGTAGCCAAGATAACTCTCCCTGCAGCTGTCCACTCTGGGTGCTTCATTCCTAACAGATGAGACAGGGGGTATGGGGCAACTGTTCGGCACTCCACCTCGAGCCAAGTTGGTCTTTGATCAGAGCCATCAAGGTCCAGCCACATCACCCCCTGTTTTAAGAGGAGGGCATGGTGGTACCACTGGAAGTTGGGGAAGTAGACACCTCCTTTTTCTTTGGGGGCTTTTAGTTTCCCTATGGCAATCCTCGGTTGCGAGCCATTCCATAAAAGGTTTGACAGGCTTCTTTCCAAGGCAGCATACAGCACAGCTGGAAGGGTAAAAGGTAGCATTCCTAACACATAATTGATCTTAGGGGTTATTTATTTATTTATTTATTTGCATTTCTTATATACCGCGCTATTACAATCAGTGCAGTTTACATTTGAACAAAGTATACAACAATGTAACATGTTACACTGAGTTTACAATAAACAGGGGATACAAACTTGGATGAACAGGGGAGAAAAACTATGTACAGTGTTATGTAAGTAGAGGTTTAAACATCATATGAAGGGCATGGTTAGGCATTGTAATGTGAAAAATGGAAAAGTAACAGGAGGAGTGTCAGGCTAACGAATTTTCTAGTTGGGGTTGTGTTAAGTGTGAGTTTTGGTGAAGATGTGTATTATGTTGGGATTGGCTGGGGGGAATGAGATTGGAATAGTATTTTAGGAACAGATGATGTTTGATGGCCTTTCTGAATGAGATGATATTAGTGATGGAACAAATTTCTGGGGGGGAGAGAGTTCCATGCTCCTGGTACAAATAGTGAGAAGGCTCTATTGGATGTTGTCTTTGAACATTTCGTGAGTATTTTAGGCATTTCTAGTTTGTTCAAACATGACGAGCGTCTGCTTCTGTTGGGTGGCATAGGTTGGATGAGCTTGGTGAGCGGGGTGGGGGGCTGATTTTTTGAGGTCTTGAAAGTTAGAACGAGGGCTTTGTATATGATTCTAGCATGTAGAGGCAGCCAGTGTAGGCTCATCAGGACTGGAGTTATGTGGTCCGATCTAGATGTTCCGGTGAGTATTCTTGCTGCAGAATTCATGGCTAGCCTAAGCGGGGTCAATGTTGCTTGCGGGAGCCCAAGGAGGATAATGTTGGCAAAGTCGAGGTGGGGGGTTACCAGTGCTTGGAATATGGAGCGGAAATCAGAAGGGTCAAGTAGTGGTCGAAGGTGGCGTACTGACCGTATCTTGTGGTAGATAGATTTAGTGGTATTCTTGATATGCGGTGACATGTCCAGCTTTTGATCGAGGATGATGCCCAAGTACCGGATGGTAGGTTTGACTGTGAGGTCGAAGTTGCTGACTCGAAGGGATGGCGGTGGTATGAACTTCTGATTTCGAGTGACAAACAGGACATCGGTCTTGCTGTGATTAATGGGTAAGTTTTGGGAGAGGAGCCATTCGGAAACTGCATTGAAGCATTTTGTTATTGCTGAGAAATCCGGTTGGTCAAGCTTAAAGGATGAGTACATCAGGATATCATCTGCATATGCTAAGCACTGAATGTTGATGGGTTGCATATATATATTAAACATGAGAGATGAAAGGGACGAACCTTGGGGGACTCCTTGTTTGAGTATGAATGGGTCAGATGTAGTGGATCCTACTCTGACTTGTTGTGGCCTGTCGCTCAAATATGACCTGCACCATGCTAAGGCCAGGCCTTGTATACCTTTGTCTCTGAGGCGGAGTAATAGTGTCTCGTGGTTCACAGAGTCAAACGCGGCCGCAATATCCATGAAAATAAGGATGAATCCTTGGTGTAGATCATCAATTCCCATGACTAGGTTGTTGAATAAGGTAGTAAGAATGGTTTCTATACCATGTGCTTCTCTGAATCCATGTTGTGAATGGTCCAGTGGTGCTTCAGTGTCGATGTGCTGTTGAATTTGTAGTTGAACTACCTTCTCTATAATTTTTGCCAGCAGAGGGATGCTTGAGATGGGTCTGAATGACTCGACTTTGGATGGGTCGAGTTTGCAATTTTTTAGCAGTGGGCGGATTGATGTGAATTTCAGGCTTTGTGGGAAGGAACCTGTTGTAAAGGATTGGTTGAGGATCCTGCTTATGGTTGGGCTGAGGGTAGATCGCAACTCTTTGATCCAGCTGGAGGGACAGGGGTCATTAGGTGCTGTGGTAAGGTTAATAGAAGAGAAGATTTCTTTGATTTGTTTGGTAGAGACCTTGTGGAATTGTGACAGCACAGTTGGCTGCGGGATGATGTCTGCAGGGGGTTAGGGACATTTTGATAGTTTCATATCTTCCCCACCATGAGAGGTGAAGAGGTGACCATGATAAGGTCGTTTTACGTATCGTACTTTAGTGTTGATTTGAATTGTTTGGTCTATCGAGGCCTCATACTTTACTCCCAGGTATTTGATATTTCCAGCCTCCCATCGAAATGGGTATGCCGCCATAGACTCCGAATTTGATACATTATTTAATGGGAAGGTCACCGACTTAGTCCAATTGATTTTATAGCCCAAAAGTTTGGAATAGGAGTCTATCAGTGCTAGGATTGCATGAAAAGGAGGTCATCAGTGTATGCCAATACTTTCACTTGAAAATCCTCTAATCTAAATCCAACAATATCTTCGCTTTGTCTAATGGCTATGACTAAAAGTTCTAATGCAAGGTTGAAAGGTAGTGGGAAAAGGGGGCAGCATTGTCGCGTGCCTCTGTGCAAAGAGAAAGAGCGGGATAAAATGCCATTGACAAATATACGGGCTCTAGTTCTCGAATACATCACCCAAACTTTGTTCATGAAATCCTCACTGAGCCCAAACCATTCCAAAGCTTGGAACAGGAAGGACCATTCAAGTCTGTCGAACGCCTTTTCTGCATCGAGGGAGAGACCAATATAGGGGGAATTTGCAACTGAGGCCCTCTCTAATAGATTATAGAACAGCCGTGCGTTGTCGGAGGTTGATCTCCCTGGGATGAAACTGCATTGGTCGGGGTGTACTAAATCCCTAATAACTTTAGCAAGCCTATTCGCTAAGACATTCGCGTAAATTTTATAATCTGCGTTTAATAGGGATATTGGTCTGTAATTTATGACTCAGTTTGGGTCTTTTCCAGGCTTTTCCAAAACTATTATCGTAGCTTCTGAAAAGTTGCCTGTGTGACCCTGAGCTCCAGCAAGCTCCTCGTAATACAGCATTAGATATGGTATCAAATCATTGCAAAACACTTTGTAGAATTTTACGGGTATCCCGTCTGGGCTTGCTGCTTTTCCCGGGGCCATGGAGTTGATTACCATGCGAAGCTCTTTACCAGAGAAGGGCTTGTCCAACTCTTTAGCTTGCTGAACCCCCAATTTAGGCTGATTCAGATTTCCCAAGAAGCCTGTGAAAGCATCAAGAGCTGACTTTGATTCTGAAGAGTATAGGTTATCATAGTATCTGGAGAATTCATCTAGAATTTGCTCATTGTTGGTTAGTCTAGTTTGTCATCTAGAATGGAGACAATTCATGATCTTTCCTGTTTTCCTCTTAAGGCGTTCGCAAGGAGCTTACCCGCTTTGTTTTGTTCAACATGGTATCTACAGTAGCTAGTTGCTTCAGCATTACTTGCTTTACTTCTAAACTTAAAATTTCATTATATTGAAACCTTAGTCTCTGAAGTCGCAGTAGTAGATCTGCCTCTGGATGTTTGATCCACAATCGTTCTCCGGCTTTGATTTGATTGTCTAAATCTATTAATTGGGCCTTTCTCCTTCTACTCTCCTTAATACTATAACTAGTGATTGTTGCCTGGAGCGTGGCTTTAAAAGCCTCCGACCATGCCCAGCTTGTGGAGTCACCTAGTTTATTTATACTGAAATAAGATCTAATAGAAGACCTCATTTCTTCTTGGAATGAGGGGTCTGCTAGCCAGGATCTATTTAAAGTCCATGACGGGCTAGGTCTGTCTACACCTGGCAGCAGGATTTTTAAGGTAATAGCTGCGTGATCTGAAATATGCATGCTTAGGATATCAGCAGCACAATCATCTGAAACTAGGGACTTGGATATTAAAAAGAAATCTATACGAGAGAGGGAGTTGTGTGGAGGGGAGAAAAAGGTGTAATCTTTGTCAGTGGGATGGAGAAACCTCCAAATATCTACCAGTCCATTGGATTCCATAAGGGCCTTGAGGGCAATTCCCACTCGGGAAGATCTCTCCACTCTACCAGGATTGCGGTCTATCAAGAGCTCCATGACCAAATTGTAGTCACCTATCAAAACTGCTGGGACCAGACTATCCATCTGTAAAATACCGGCTAGATCTTTAAAGAAATTGGGGTCATCATTATTAGGGCCATAGACATTGAGAATTATCAATTTAGAATCATCAATCAAAACAGATGACTTTGCCCACCTCCCTCGAGCATCATTGCTAGCGCTTTCTACCTTGATCCCCAACAATTTGCGTGCTAGAGTTGCCACGCCATTTCTCTTTTGGACTGCAGGGGAGGAACCAATTAACATGAATTGATTATCCTCCAGTTTACTAGTCTCCTTCATAGACAGGTGGGTTTCCTGCAGTAAGATTAGATCAGCATGCTGCCTCTTACAATATGTTAGGATCTTTTTCCTTTTTAACGGGGTCCTGATGCCCTTAACATTCAAGGATAATACCTTCAGCCCATTAGCCATGACAAATTAGTGGAGTAACATCTACTACAGCCTGTAACATACAATGATTAATTGAAGAACTGTCTATCATCCTCAGAGAACCAACCAACACCCCCCTAACCAAGAAACAGTATATTGGGTGAGACAGCGAATACATCAAAACATGGCACAGCCTGGACCCTCTAGAAAGCCCCCTCTTTTTCTTTTTTTAAGTAACATAGCCATGAAATTGCATACTGTTGCCCCCTATCCAACCAAATAATAAGCCGTTTGAGCAAAGCAAGAATATCCTACACAAACTAGGGGTTAACAGCAACTCCCCTTTACTAGACTGTTAACACAGAGCGATTACCCCGGGTTGGTTGCACCAAGTCCCAAACTTGCCCCTGTACCACCTCAAGGGTAGATACAGACCACTGGGCGATTAAGTCTTGGTTAGCCAGCAACAAGTGAAATAGATCCAAAAGAGTCCCAAAGCAAAACACAGACTCGCCAATGCCGTAAGGCTGCTGTAACCATCAGTCACGTTCTCTGCGGACACTCCAACAACTCCATGCCAGAGGCGCCTCATGCTTCATAATGGGTTAGGCACTAACTTTGGTGCATTAGCAAAGCTTCTTGTTCTTCTATGAACAGCGCTAGCACCACTGGGTCCTCAAAAGATTTGGTAGCGTTGTTCAGGGTGACTTTAAAGTGCGCAGTGTTAAATAATCCATATCTTGCATGAAGACGCTGGAGCCTTGATCTGAAAGCAAGGAATTATTTCCTCTTCTCCACTGTAGACTTGCTAAAGTCGGGGTAGAAGGCAATTTTCTGGCCTTCGTACTGAAGAGAAGGGCAGGATTTTGCCGCTGACACCAAGACAAAGCAGCACACTGCCACGCAGGCAACCAGCAAACAGTACAAAAACGTAGGCAGGTGTGAACTCTCACCAATACTTTATTGATCCATTTATGGTCAGGTCAGGTCTCCCTTTTACATATATGGATCAATAAAGTATTGGTGAGAGTTCACACCTGCCTATGTTTTTGTAGGATTTTGCCTCTGCCATTATTTGTACAGTTTGTTGGTGCCGTAACACACAGAGGACCATCGGACATGGTCTCCTGACTTTTGGGCTGGGTGAAGTCGGTATGCGATGCGCCCTTTAGATCTCCAATGGATGTGAGAAGCCAATTTTTAATAGCTTTGGTAACAGGGTTTCTAAGAAGAGAATTGGGTCTTTCCCTTCTGCGCCCTCTGGTAACCCGACAATACGAATATTGTTGCATTTTGCTCTATTGTTCAAATCTTCCATGCTTCGTTCCAACCATTCCATTCTCCGTGACGATTCTATAAGTTGTAGTGTGTGCTCCTTGTGGGCCGCAGTGGTCACTTCCACCCTTTCCACTCTGGTTGTTAAAGTTTGCATTTGTGCTCTTAATTCTTTCAAGTCCGTTTGCATTTCACTCAAAGACTCCCCATTGGAGTCGACGCGGCTGCGGATCGCCCGTACCTCCTTCAGGATCTCCTGCATACCCTCGGCTTGCTGAGAAGTCATTTTATGCGGTGACAACGGGTTGATTTAGACCGTTTTGTGCCGGTTCCTTTCAGATTCGTAAACTCCAAGCGAGTTTGCTTGCTGCCGGATATGTTAGCTTTCCACAGCGTCATCTTCACCAATGTCGTGAGGCTATGCTACGGTGATGACCAGGATTAAAATGTCAGGGTCAGTGGGAGAGAATCTCTTACGCGGCCATGCTGGATCTTTGCTGGCTCCGCCTCCCACAGTACCACCTTTTAACTTTTGAAAGGGAGACTATGATAAAATGAGGAAAATAGTTAAAAAACTAAAAGGAGCAGTTGCAAGGGTTAAAGACTTACAGTACATCAAGCTTGGGTGTTGTTGAAAAATACTATCTTGGAAGCCCAGACTGGCTGTATTCCACACTTTAAGAAAAGTGGAAGGAAGTCCAAAAAACTGCCAGCATGGTTTAAAGGTGAGGTCAGAGAGGCTGTTGTTGCCAAAAAAGCATCTTTCAGGAAATGGAAAAAAGAGCCAAATGACAAAAACTGGAAACAGCACAAGCACTGGCAAGTTAAATGCAAGGCATTGATAAGGCAGGCAAAGAGAGAATTTGAGAAGAAGCTTGCTGCGGAAGCAAAAACGCATAATAAAGACTTTTTCAAGTATATTTGCAGCAAAAAACCTGTGAGAGAGTCAGTTGGTCCATTAGATAATAGAGGGATTAAAGGGGCACTAAGAGGCAACAAGCCGATAGCGGAGAGACTTAATGAATTCTTTGTCAAAAAGCAGCGGACCCAGCACAGATCCCTGGGGTACACCACTATTTACCTTTCTCCATTGGGAATATTGGCCATTTAGCCCTACCCTCTTCTTTCTATCTTTTAACCAGTTCCTGATCCAAAGGTAGACAAAGGTGAGTCGGTTGATATAGTGTATTTGGACTTTCAGAAAGCCTTTGACAAGGTCCCTCATCAGAGACCTTTGGCAAAACTAAAGAGTCATGGGATAGGAGGCAGTGTACTATTGTGGATCATGAACTGGTTAAAAGATAGAAAGCAGAGGATAGGGCTAAATGGCCAATTTTCCCAATGGAGAAAGGTGAATTAGAGGTGCACCCCAGGGATCTGTGCTGGGTCCACTGCTTTTTTGACATATTCATAAATGACCTGGAAAAGGGAATAACAAGTGAGGTTATCAAATTTGCAGATGACACAAAACTATTTAAAGTTGTTAAAAAACATGAGGATTATAGAAAATTGCAAGAGGATCTTGATAAATTGGAAGACTGGGCATCAAAATGGCAGATGAAATTTAATCTGGACAAGTGCAAAGTTATGCACCTAGGGAAGAACAACCCAAACTATGGTTACACAATGCAAGGTTCCACATTGGGAACCACCACCCAGGAAAAAGATTTTGGGCGTCATTGTGGATAACATGTTAAAACCCTCTGCCCAGTTTGCAGCGGCGGCTAAGAGAGCAAATAGAATGCTAGGTATCATAAGGAAAGGAATGGAAAAATAAAACAAAGGATATTATAATGCCTCTGTATCGTTCCATGGTGTGACTGCACCTTGAATATTGTGTGCAATTCTGGTTGCCATGTCTTAAAAAGGATATAGCATTATTAGAAAAGGTTCAGAGAAAGCCACCAAAATGGTTAAGGGGATGGAAGTTTACCCCTATGAAGAGAGGCTTAAAAGGTTAGGGCTCTTTAACCTGGAAAAGAGACGGCTGAGGGGAGATATGATAGAAGTCTATAAATTAATGAACGGAGTGGAACGGGTAAACGTAGATCGATTGTTTTCGTTATCAGAATATAGAAAGGCTAGGAGACATGCAATGAAGCTATAGGGTAAACTATTTAAGACAAATAAGAAAAAATATTTTTTTCACTCAACAGGTAATGCAACTCTGGAATTTGTTACCGTAGGATTTAGTAAAGGCTGTTAGTGTAGCTGGGTTTAAAAAAGATTTGGACAAGTTCCTGGAGGAAAGGTTCATAAACCATTATTAAAAAGGGACCCAGGTTATCAATGCTTGACCCAATACAAGCATTGTGGAACCTGTGTCTTTTGGGGAAACTGCTAGGTATATATGACCTAGATTGGCCACTGTTGGAAACAGGATACTGGGCTTGATGGACCTTGGTCTGACCCAGTATGGCATGTCTTATGATCTTATGTTCTTATGTAATACAGTAGAGGGCTTTAAAAAGGACAAGCAGTGAAATAAAGAAGGAAACTAGAACAAAAAGGATGAAGAAAAGTCAACTCAAAGGCAGTCTGCCTACACTGAGACAAGACATGGACAAGTCCCAGACTGACCCTGTTCCCACCCAACTAACATAAGGTTTGAGCCAACTAAGAACATAGGAAGTGCCATACTGGGTTAGACCAAAGGTCCATCATGTCCAAGGCCCTGTTTCCAACATTGGCCAAGTTAGGTCACAAGTACTTGACAAATCCCAAAAGTAGCCAGTTCCATGCCATTTATCCCCAGGGAGAAGCAGTGGTTTTCTTTTTTTTTTTTGTTTGTTTGTTTTTGAAAATTTATTTTCAGTTTTCAAATACAGACCATATAATAATACATGACAACCATCATAACCAACAACCTAGCACACCTAACCCTCCCCCCATCTTCCCTCCCTCCCTAGTATCCAACTTACCACCCCCCCCCCCTTGCATCTCCTTTTGGTACCACGCAGAACCTGTGCATAATACACTAAGACATTAATACAATACAATGACCATTACTTCGCCTTTGCCACAAAGTCATCTAAATAACTCCATTTACACTTCTGCAAACTCCCGGTGCCCAAATCCCGCCCAACAGATGCCCGGAAATTTTTATGAATCGATGCAAGACAGGATCGATCACATTCTTTCTCAAAATTGGCATACAAACAGAATAAATTCCACCAGTGAAGAACATCCAGTTTAGAGGAATCTTTCCAACAACTGAAAATCAGTTTTATGGCAATAGCTATCATGAAATTAAACAAAAATCTTCTATCTTTAGTTACAGTTACATTCACATCCGTTGAACGCATGATAACAGTTTGCCAAGTAAGTTGTTCTTGAAAACAAAGAATCTGTTGAATCTTATCCCAGACTCTAGACCAAAAAAATTGAACGTGAGGGCAATCAAACAACATATGCCGCAGAGTAGCCGGCCTTTGATGACAAGTCCAGCAAGCGTTCTGGGTTTCCTTATTCCATTTGGATAGCTTTACAGGGGTAATATGAGCTCTATAGATTAAAAAATATAGAGACTGAGTGATCCCGGCCCCCCGAGATACTCTGTTCACCTGCCGCCAAATCCGTTCCCAGGCGGCCGCTGATACATAAAATCCTAAATCACTGTCCCATGTCTTTTCAAGCCCAGAAGCAGTGGTTTTCTGTTGGACTACCTTAATAACTGTTTATGAAATGTTAGTACGGGCATGCACTAACCGCACATGCTAACTCCCGCGTTAACTGTGAGTGTGCATAACCAAAAAAGTTCAGCTCATGCTCATTTGAAATGAATTTTGTCCATTTTTTGGGTCTTTTTTGTGTATGTTTGCCTATTTGTTTTTTGTGCATGCACAAAACTTGCTAGAACGTTTTTACACACACAGATCATTTGTACACATGGTAATTCATATGTAAATGTGCATACAAGCAATCTGCATGCACCTTCATTTTCTAGAAACCAAAGGAACAAAATCAACTGCAATGACTGAGCAACCCTAGGACTAACTGTTTAATGCAACTTAGTGAAAGGGCTCCATGATTTCCGATCCTCTCCTGATCTGAGAGGATGAGCAGGTTATAAATTGTCACAGAGCCATTCTAGTACTTTGGGGCTAAGTCCCATACAATTTTGAAAGTCACAATCAAAGGTTTGAATTAAATGTACAGATATACTGATAGCCAATGCAACGTTTTCAGTACTGGGGGTCACGCTAACATTCCAGCACCACGAATTTAGCAGTATGATCTACAGAAGTGCTAACGATTTGGGGGGGATGGGAGATTTGTATTTTCGCTTGGAGAACCATAGATGTTTCTGAGTTGCCAACCACCCCAGCTTCCTTCTGTTGCCAGCATCGGCAGCAGCGCTTTGGTCTGGATGCCTCTGGAAACCACGCAAACTGTTGCGCTGCTGCAGTAAGTGGCACAAGCAAGGGAATCCATGCTGCCCACCGCTCAGCCTGCAAGCCTGGCAGGATGCACATCCCTGGCAATGCTAAAGCTCTCACACTGCTCCACTGTGCAGCCCTCAGTGCCCACGGCCCTCACCTTCTTCATTTTACACGGACCTGCTATATCTTTTTGCTACTGTTGTGCCAGAACATAACTGCTGCTGCTGCCCCACATAGGACATGGTTGAATTCAGAAGAGATTATAAAAATGATTAGCAAAATTATGAGAAATCTGATGAGTTTCTTTTTTCCGGAAATATTCTTCTATCTCTTTTCTTATGGTGGAATATCAAACTTGATTTCCTGAAAACCGTTCTACTGTATTACAGTGTGTGCAACTTGAGCAACCTAGGGGTGGATTCTAAGTGATAAAAATGTTTCATCTATCCGATAACTTCAATTTGATTGACATATGTGACAGAGTACATTGTAACATAGTATATGATGGCCGATAAAGACCACTATGGCCTATCTAGTCTACCCAGTGGTTGTAACTGCCGCTCTGTGCAGGTCCCCTCCTTCTATTCCTGTGTTTAGGGTTGTACCTACCGCTCCGTGCAGGTCAGCCCCACTCTATTTATTGAAGCATAAAAGATATTTAAGTTTGCTTTATGTTTGTTTTACTTATGTATAAATTTCCATATGAATAAAAATGAAAAAGAAAAAAAGTGTGCATACTTCCCATTTTCCACCTCTTCTGAAATTCTTCTCGCTTAGATGTTTCAGTTTTGGTAAAAAATACCCTGCCCCTCTCTGTGCAGGAATCCCTCTAAAGCTCTGTTTCTCATGCATGCAGAATCAGCACTGTGCACTTTAATATAACCCTGTCAGGAAGTAAAGACATCATACACTGGTTGAAAATTGTAAGCAATAGTCTGAGGAAAAAGTGTAGCTTCGGCAATTGCAGGAGTAATATTATTGAATGGTGGTGTCCTTAAAGCAGAAAGCTCTGGTGTCCAGCCAAAACAGAAGTGTGCTATGAACTGGGGCTTTGCAAACTGTCCTGGAGATTTTCAGGATATCCACCAGAAATATGCATGAGATAAATTTGTATATACTGGAAGCACAGTAAAGGATAAATCTTATGCATATTCATTGTGGATATCCCGTAACCCTGACTGACTATCCCTCATGACAAGTTTGGGAAGCCCTGGGCTTGAAAATAATAAAGAAAATGGTGACAAAAAAGCAAGCCAGAAAAGCAGTACTATCCAGAAGAAGAATGTGGATAGGCAGTACAAAAAGTCTTAAAAAGATACATGGAAATGCATCAGGACCAGCAGGGAATTAAAACCTGTCCCTCCAGATTGCAGGTTACACTTTTGCCCACTGTGTCATAGTGGATCAAACTAAAAATGGAAAGGATAGTGGATTTTCTATAGTCCAGTGGGATGCAAGACCCCTGACAACAAGGTTTTATCAAAGGTCGATCTTGCCAGATGAATATGATTGATTTCTTTGACTAGGTGACAAGCAGATTTGATCAAGGACGAGTGCTGGACATGGTCTACTTGGATTACAAGCAAAGCTTTTGATACTGTTCCTCATAGGATGCTGATGAATGAACTGAGCAGCCTGAAACTAGGACCCAAGGTGGTGAACTGGGTTAGAAACTGGTCAACTGGCAGATGACTGAGAGTGATGGTGAATGGAGCACCTCAAGGATCTATACTGGAACCGATTCTGTTCAACATCTTTGTAAGTGACATTGTCCAACGGTTAAAAGACAAAATTAGCATTTTTGCAGATGATATGAAGATTTTCAACAGAGTGGACAACTTATAGGAAATTGATTACATGACAAATGATCTACAGAAATTAGAAGAATTGACTATATGATTTAATGTGACAATGTGCAAAGTAATGCAGTTAAGATGCAGAAATCCAAACAAGCAATATGCGGTAGGGGGTGAGAGGATGATGTGCACAGACCAGGAGACAGACCCTGGAGTGATAGTTTCTGAAGACCTCGAGGATGTGCAACAATATGACAAGCTGGTGGCCAACACCAGAAGGATGCTAGGCTGCATAGAAAGGAGCATAACCAGCTTTATAGGTCGGTGGTGAGGCCTCACTTAGAGTACTGTGTTCAGTTTTGGAGGCTGTATCTCACGAAGGATTTAGAAACACTTCAAGTTGTTCAAAGGAGAGTGACCAAAAAGGTATGGGGGTTGGGTCAGAAGCCATATGAGAAGAGACTTGAAGACCTGAATATGTATGCCCTAGAGAAAAGGAGGTGTGGAAGATTAGCACAACAGCCCACTACCCAGATCTGGGTTCAGTTCCTGCTGGCATACCTTGTAGCCTTGGGTGAGTCACTTTACCCTCCATTGCCTCAGAAGAAAAGGCCTGGCAATTTACTCTGGTCATATCTTGCCAAGAAAAACCAGGGGCTGTTGAGTTGAAGGCACTTAAAAAAAAGAGAGGAAAGGAGATAAAATACAGACATTTAAATACCTACTGGTCTTTATCTGCTTCTGTTACTATATGATAGACTGTGCTCTGTGTTACTCTTACTTTATGATCTATCTAGAGCATATTGGGTTATGTAATAATGAAAGCAATAAACACGAGACCAACTTATACACTGAGACGTTGATATCTAAAAGCATATTATATAGTTGGCGGAAACACAAGTTGCATAAGTGCTTTTAAAAAAAGATCCATGGCACTTCTATGGTTCCCTTTGAGCGTATAAGAGGGGTAGTTACAAAATCTGAAATTTACCTTAGCAACATTTACCTCGTTAGTCATTAACCTGATCATGGCATCACAAAGACAGTGAGTCCCAAGTTGAGCCCCCTGTCTTTTAAATGACAGTTCCATGTCAAATAATTCCCCATCTTCTGACAGCCCCTGAAAGCCCCTTTTCAGCAAGCTCCTTGCCCCCAAAAGCCCCGTTTAAAAAATACTCCCACCACCCTGATCCTGCTGGTATCTCTGTGGCTAATGGGTGGGTAGGAGATATCCTCACTCACTTCTGTCCCTTTGACACACGGGTTTAAATTGTCTCCCAGATTCCCCTAGCTGCCAAATAAGGCAGTGCTTGGGGATGTTGGAAGGTGGGTGGTAAGGTCTTTCAATCTAGGCCACATTAAGAAGCATGGGTATTCCAGAATACCTGATAGTTTTCTTGCATAACCTTTACATTGATCAAGAAACAACAATTCGAATGGAACAAGGAGAAACAGAATGGTTTGAAAAGGCTACATACTTTCCCTCTACCTATTTAATTTATATGCAGAACAAAATCAGAGAAACAGGACCATATGAAGACAATTGAGGTGTGAAGACTGGTGGAAGAATCATCAACAACCTTCGCTATGCTGATGATACCACAATACTGGCTGAAAGTAAAGATGGTCTGAAAATTTGCTTCTCAAGATCAAGGAGCATAGTCTTAAAATGGGCCTGCACCTTAATGTAAAGAAGACAAAGATCCTGACAACTGGCAAAATCAGTAAGATCATTGTTGGAGAAGAAACTGAAATAGTGGACAACTTTAACCTGCTTGGATCATTAATCAATAAAGAAACAACAAACAGTCATGAAATCCGATGACGCATTGCTCTTGGCAGAATGACTATGAAGGATCTAGACAAGATTCTCGAGCAGAGATGTCTGTCTTCATACAAATATTTGACTTATCCAAGCCATAGTATTTTCAGTAATGTTATATGGATGTGAAAATTGGACAGTGAAAAGGATAGACAGGAAGAAAATTGATGCTTTTGAATTATGGTGCTGGCGACGAATCCTGTGTATACCATGGACTGTCCGCAAAACAATCCAGTCAGTACTAGAGGAGATCAAACCTAAGCTTTCTTTAGAAGCTGAAATAACAAGACTTTGATTTTCATACTTTGGACACATCATGTGAAGAGGGAGATCATTAGAGAAAGACATAGAAACTTGATGACAGTAAAAGTCCACATGTCCTATATAGTCTGCCCTTCCATATCATAAGATAAGATATGGCATACTTGGTCAGACCAAAGTCTATCAAACCCAGTATCCTGTTTCAAACAGTGGCCAATCAAGGTCACAAGAACCTACTACAATAGTTTGTCCCGTGCTTTTTTAAATTAAGATACTGTCCTCATCTCTACCATCTCCACTGGAAGACTATTCCATGCATCCACCACTTTTTCCATAAAGAAATATTTCTGCATATTACTCCTGAGTCTATCCCCTTTCACTCTCATCCTATTTCCCCTCATAGTAGAACTTGCTTTCAATCGAAAGAGCCCCCCCCCCCCCGTGCATTTATGCCACAGAGGTATTTAAATGTCTCCTCTATCCCGCCTTTCCCCTAATGTATACATATTAAGATCCTTAAGTCTGTCTTCAAATGTTTTATAACAAAGACTACTAACCATTTTAGTATCCACCCTCTGCACCGACTCCAATCTGTTTATATTCTTTTGAAGGTGCGGTCTGCAGAACTGCATACAATACTCCAAATGAGGTCGCACCAAAGACTTGTAGAGAGGCACTAGCACCTCCTTTTTTTCTGCTGGCTATTCCTTTCCCTATGCATCCAAGCATCCTTCTAGCTTTCACCATTGCCTTTTCTACCTGTTTAGCTACTTTAAGATCATCAGACATAATCACGTCTGGGTTCTGCTCTTCTTTTGTGGCGAAAAGTACTTCACCCCTACATTGTACCGCTCCCTTGGAATTTTGCAGCCCAAATGCATGACCCTGCATTTTTAAGCATGAAATCTCAGCTGCCAAATTCTAGACTATTTTTCAAGCTTAGCTAGATGCTCCTCATGTTATCTACTCCTTCCTAGGTGCCTACTCTATTGCAGATTTTGGTATCGTCTGCAAAGAGGCAAATCTTACCCGACAGCTCTTCCACAATATCACTAACAAAGATGTTAAAAAGAATCGGACCAAGGACAGATCCCTTGCAGCACACCACTGGTAACCTCCTTCTCCTCAGAGTGAGCTTAATTTACCTGTACATTTTGTTGCCTTCCACTCAATCAATTTCTAACACAATCAGTAACTTAAGGGTCCATTCCTAGGGTGTTTAGTTTGTTTATAAGTTGCCTGTGCGGAACGGTGTCAAAGGGTTTACTGAAATCTAAGTACACCACATCTAGGGCTCTCCCTCAGTCCAACTCCCTGGTCACTCAGTCAAAAATATCAATTAGATTTGTCTAAGACCTGCCTCTGGTGAATCCATGCTGCCTATGATCCTGTAATCCGCTGGACTCCAGAAACCTCACTATTTTCTCTTTCAGCAGCGTTTCCAATAATTTACTTACCACGGAGGTTAGACTAACTGTCTTGGCAAGGTTGAAGGTCAATGCAAAGGAGAAAGGCCAGCAATGAGATGGATCGATACAATAGCAGCAGCTATGAATGCTACTCTATCAACAATGAGCCACCTGACTAAAGACTGAACATAGTTTAAGACAACTATCCAGAGTGTTACCATGAGTCAATACCGACTTGATGGCATTTAACAAGAGTCTTCCCAGGAGCATCGGGCCGCACAGTAATGGGCTGATGCTCCCAGAAAGAAAAGGTAATGTCAGCTCAAAGCTGGTGTAATCTTCCCATGATGCAGCTTGTGAGGTCAAATGCAAGCTGCATTATTAATTTTCCATAATAATGAGTTGCTTTGCATGTATTTACATACCTTGCATCTCATTATCACCTAACTTGCATTATACTATAAGAATGTGTTTTAAAGGACTGGTTTTACTATTTAGCTTGTATTTTTTGACAATAAAATGCATGTCATTCCCTTAAATTGTTCCCCTCTAAATTGCTAAATGGCCAGAGTTATCCATTTTAACATAGGGCATGGTGGGAGGCAAGGGGGCAGTGCCATTTGAAGCTCTGTTCAGTGGTGAAATTCCACTGCCGAATGGAGTCTTTATGCATTGATCTCCAAACACATCAAGGGAAGGAACAACTTTAAATAAATAGGTTATTAATTTAAACTTTAAATAGATCGGGCCTGATTCCATTCTGGACGTCCCGGCCCTCTGTGCACCCAGTCGGAACTGGACGCATAGAGTTAGATGGGATTCTGATCCTGCAGGCCACATCTAGCCCCATGGGATCAGAATCACGTCCAGGCCTGTACATGCAGGCTGGGACCCCGATCCCAGTCGGCCTAACTTACAGGCCTACCTGGCTAACTCAGTCAAGACTTCTGAATAGAGCTGCGGTGCCTTGGTGTCCGGTTGCCGTGGCTCCATTCAGGTGCCGCGATCCCCAGCCGCTGTCCAGATTTTTCATTCCTCGCAGCTCGACCCCCGATCTGGCCTTCCAAGGCCAGGATCGGGCTGTGGGGAATCTCCTCCACTCCCTCCTACTTCTTCTGCCGCCTGGGCCTGTCATCCCTCGCTGACTAGGGGAACAGAGGTGGAATAAGTTCCCCGCTCAGTCTGCCGGCCCCGGATGTACAGGGCCAAAATTGGAATCGGCACTGTACGTCCAGGGCCATGGACAGCTCAATGCCCGCCCTAATTCCACCCCCGCAATGCCCCTTTCCTACCCCCATCTAACCTCCTTGTAGAACGTATGGAGAAGTTAGCCGGAGTGGGCAGAGGGGCCAAATAGCAGGGATGGACATCCCTGCTATTCATGGCTCGGAATGAGCCCAATCTCTTATGCATTTAAAGTTATGTGGTCCACTGGCTTCTGAAAATTGACTTCAGCATAAATACACAAAAAAAATCAAAGGAATAATCTAAAAATAAAAAATACCATCAGCACAATATTCAAAAAGCATTTCTATGTCTGATAACGGCTCTGCTTGCATAAATGCTACTTTAAAAAATTGAACAGAGTTTCTGCAGGTAAGTTTGGCTGCAATATACTAGAACAGTCACATTTATCCATCTGCACAAGGGACATGATTTGGGGGTGAAACAAGGGTAGGTAAAAGAGCCATACCATCAGTGGTGAACTTAAGCTGCTAAATAAACATGCAGAAGTTCCTAAATCTGTCCCCTATTTTCAGCCTAAGGGACATGTTTACTAAACTTTAGCATATGCTAACGGGCATTAGTAGATGAATAACATGGGCACTGTAGTAGAAAACATATGGTAATGCCTGATAGTATATTCTAATATTTAATAAACAGGCATCTAAGATTTCTGCTGAAAATTTACCTAAATTTAGGAGATTAAAAGTTATGCTCCTAGATTTAGGCCTGCCATTCATTTGCTGAGATTTATGAGCCTAAATTAGGTGCCTAGTGCAAAAAGTCTACTTTCTGCCTCCCCCCCACTCTAAGGGGTATATTTACTAAACCGTCTTAATGTGCGCCCAGTGACGTTATCGCGTGATAAGGTACCTTATCGTGCAATAATGGTGCTTTATCGGGTGCAAAGGTACCTTAGCGCGCGATAACGCGCGCAGTGGCGCAAATGAGCTCTGCGGGTGGAGATAGGCTCCCGGAGGGCGGAGGAAGGCTCCCCCGGGGCGGAGAGAGAGGGTCAATGGGCAGAGAGTGGGAGGGGAGAGGCTCCCCACACACTATCGCTGTGGAATCTGGGGCTGAAAACTAACGCCAGTGAAACCCTGGCGTTAGAGCTGTTTTAAAGGGAAAAGAAACCATTTCCGTCGGCAATGTACAGCAAAACCAGGGAAACCTGCAAAAAGTGCTATGTGTGATACATGTGCACGGATGAAAAGGGCAAATAAACATTGAAAATGACCAGAAAAAACTATAAAAAATACATAACCAAACTGGTCAATAGTGATATTAATGGGAAACATCAAAAAACACTCCCGAGAAAGCTCCAAAAAAAAGATATGAATTTTGGAAGGGTCTATGCTCCATCCCCATACAAGGTGAATGATCCCACAGTGAAATTGCGCTGATCAGGGTTTTCCCTCTCCATTGGACAGGTTTCCTATGGCATGCACATGTTCCGCAACAGCAGGGCGGGCATGTCGGAACGGGCATCTGGACAGATGCTGGAAAAGGGGACACAGAGGGCTGCAGGCGGCACATGCTATGGTGCAGCTGGGCCACAGTGTGGACTAGGGTGATGCCTAGCTGGCCCATAGGAATGCTGAAACAGTAGAGCAGCCAGACAGCAACTGATGAGGGCCCAACATAGGCACGAGTGTGCTTCCCACAGTGTCACAGGGGATAGTACCCAGAAGGTACTCCCAAGGGCACAGAACATTGGCAGGCGGTGCTGGGGGGAAGCGGGAACAGCTATGCAGGCACCCCTACCCCAGAACCCGCACCATAGGCAGTCGCCTACCCGCACACTGGATGGCCTGAGACTGCGCACCACCAGCACCACCAGCAGAAGGGCATATCAGCATGGTGGCAGAGGGATACTGGTGGTGGAGGGGGCAGTGGCAGCTGCCCAGAGCAGACCATGGCCTAGCCCTGTGTAGGTGGGTGACATGCACTGCAACAGACAGGCCCTGTCTAACGAACAGTCATGCTATCCCCAGGGAATGTACTGTCTCTGTGGCAAGTGTGTTCAGGAGCAGAAAGTTATAGGTTCAAGTCCCAGCTGTGGTTCCTGCCAACCCACTCCCCATATTTTACCCACTACTAAAACGTGGTAATACAGACTGAACCTTTATTGCAGATGACGTAAACATGTCCAAAACACCTACATTTTACCCTACAGAGCACAGACACCATAAACATGCGCATTACCTAGAGCAGAGTCTCCCAAATGCAGTCCTGGAGGGCCAAACACCATTCAGGTTCCATGCTGCCTCTAATAAATATGGCTGTGCTGCATTTCTATGCACCGCCCCCATGGTATGCAGATGTATCTCATGCATATTCATTAGGGACAGCATGAAAACCCGAACAGTGTTTGGCCCACCAGGACTGGAGTTGGGCACCTCTGCCCTAAAGCAGCGACCAACAGGGGCAGAAACACCCGCACCCACAGGCTCCATTATCCAAAGCCTCCTGGAGAGGCAGGATGTTGGGCCCTGCATGCATCTCCCAATACTAGCACTTGCATACCTTAGCAAAGCCACCCTAAACCTTGGAATACGGTACACAGCTATCAAAAGGTTGCTATGATTACTGGCAGATAGCAATTCCAAAGTTAAGCACAATTTGCTGATTGAGCTGCATCATAGCAACCTTTCTGATGTCTGTGGAGTGTGTTTCAGGTCTGGTGTCTGACAGTGTTTACCACCCTGGGGAGTGACCCCAACAGAATTGCGTACCATAGCCATGCCTGCACTGTGCCCAGGACTGGTGTGGTGGCCAGGGCTGCCAAACACCTCTATAGTTGCACAGTGCTGGCATAGGTGTGGGGAGTGTGTGTCTGTCTATCCCAGGGGTGGGGAACCCTGGTCCTGGAGAGCCGCAGTCCAGTCAGGTTGGCAGGATATCTCTAATGCATATATATCTCATGCATATTCATTAGGGATATCCCGAAAACCTGACTGGTCTGCGGCTCTCCAGGACCAGGGTTCCCCACCCCTGGTCTATCCAGTGTGTGGTGGCTGTTAACACCTTCCTCAGCCCACACTGCTAGCACTGTTGCCAGTATTAGCCTGCCAATGTGCATAATGAGGAGCAAGGTACTGTGGGTATAGCCTGGACAGGGTGGCCTGGCCTGGATGCATCAGCACAGGGCATAGGGCAATGGCTCTGACATTGTAGTGCCTGGACACAACCTGCACTGACAGGGTGGCCACAGCATGTCCTGCTGGGTGGTCACTCTCACCCTGACTGAGCAGTGACCATGGCATGGCTAGGCTCCCCCATAGTGCTATGTTGTGTTTCTCTTATGTGAAATTTATAGGTTTTTTTCCTCTGGGGCCTAATCACTGACTTATCTGCTTGGTGGGTGTGCTCACTTTCTAGCTTTGGGTGCACACATCTTCTCCAGGATCATACACTGTGGACTAGCTAGCAGACTGTCTGTAGTTATATGTGTATGGCTGGGATGCTGTGCTGTGGCTGGTGACTCACTGTGCTTGCTGCAGGAAAATGTCAGATGGTGGTGGGGAGCAGTTGAGCATTTCCAGGCCTACTGTCTTCCTGCCATTGCTTTAGGGATGTGTACAGCTCTGCATTGGCTGTGCTGTAGGGTGTCTGTTCCCCAGCATGACTGGGGTTGATGGCCCCCCTCTACTGCCACTGTTGCAGGGACGTAGAATGTGGATCTGGTGGTTGGGGAATCCTGTCTCCTACCCTGAGCCACAGAGGGTGGGTTGGGTGGTGGTACATAATCTGCCTATAGGTCCAAACACCCCCTATCACTTACATCATGTTGCCATGGCAACAACACAGCATATGCACTATCTTGGGTGCATCATAGCCCATAAGGGCTAGACTTGATTGACAACTTCAGACGGACACTAATGTATCCTAGGTGTGCTTGCAGGAACTACCGCACTGGCACTGGCACTGACAGGTACCTGCAACATGGCCTAATTCAGCCATTGAAGGTGCTGCTGACCTGGTGATGGCTGCCCCACCTCACCCTCAGAGTGAGCACAATACCCACACAATGTGACAGTCTGTAGCTATTCTGTGCCACTAACACACACCGTCAGCACCCCCTACTAGGCTGAGGTGCTGTGGGGTGCATACCCCATCTTGTGATCATCTGTAGACTGCTGATATACATGTGCTGTGCATCATGGGTAGGGGTGGGTTATTTATTTTCATTCTCTTATAGAGCACGCTATTCTGCATCAGTGTGGTTTACATTGAACAAACTGAAATTACATTGAACAGGGCATTATAACTTGGAGATAACTATTTTACAGGGAACATGGGCTATGGAGGGTTAAGTGGCTTGCCCATGACCACAAGGAGCACCTGTGGGAATAGAAACCCCAGTCCTTCCGGCCCAAGGTTGCTGTCCTCTAGTGGGATTTGAACCCCCAACCTTCCGGCCTGAAGTACTTTGCCCCAACCACTAGGCCACTCCTCCACTCCTATCCTGGTAACCACAGCAGATTGTTTGTGTGGTGACATGCAGTCCTTCTGTAGCTAGCCAGGGGCTTGCTAGCAGCTGTAGCCCACTGGTTACTTCACTGCCTGTGGAGCCAGAGGTCATGGGTTCTAACCCACAGTGGGGTTATTTGATAGAGCTGTCCATGGCATTGTCTATTTTTAATGTACATTAGTGCTGCCAGCAAAAACACCCTCAGAGTACTGTAACCTTAAGGTGCCTCATAAGGTGCCCCATAAGGCGCCTTATAGGGCACCCCATAAAACGTATACAGCGCCTTATAAGATGTCCTATAGGGGACATTGTAGGGTGCCTTGGCGGACAGTGCACTTTATAATGTGCCCTATGGAGTGCCTTATAGGGTGCCTTATGCGGCACCTTAGGTTATGCCACCATGAGGGTGTGTTTGCTGGCAGCACTAGTTAAAATAAAAGTAAAATGCCTCAGAAAGCACTACTTAAATGTAAAGGGTGATGCCTCAGCCAGCCTTATTCATTAGGCACACTGGGGGATCAAACTCATGACCTCTGTACCATCAGTCAGTGTATTGACCATTGTGCTACACCTCTGCTTCTGTGTTTGCATGTCTGCGTGCCTACTTAAGTTTACCGCACGTTAACATGCTTAGCGGCTTCTCGCACGATAATGTGTGCAGCGCACGTTATCGCGAGATAATCCCGTTTTGCTACGTTAAGACCAAAACGCCCACTCCTTTTATGGCAGCCTGCACACTATCGCCAGGCGCACGTTAAGACGGTTTAGTAAACATATCCCTAAATCTAAATTTAGCATTTTAAATTTAGGAGACAAGTGAAATTTAAAGCATCAATTTAGGAAATCAAGCCTTAATAATATTTCAAAGAGGACAATTTAGGAGCCAATTCAAAGAGATTAACGCAATGAACAGACCTGCTAACCGTTAATCACGGCGAGTGGGATACTCAGTGGTACATAGCTATTTTAAGCCGCTCAATATCCCCCTTCATGCCACCATATGCCTCAATGCTAACCGCGTAGCCCCAGGGCATTCTGGGGGCAGCGCTCGTGTTAACCAGTCAGCGGTGATTTTCAGCAATTGACCAGTTAATGTAAACTGGCTAAAGTGAGGAACTTTAAAGGCCGGCCTAACTTTAACCAGGTTAGCTGAATATCTCCACTGCCTGGTTAACTAACATACTATACTGGTATATCGGATATTCAGTGCCGGTGGCCGGATATGACCCTGACATTGTATATCTGGGTCAGAATTAAAGCGGTGACGGCCGGCCACTTTACCAGGACTGCTTAAAATGCACCAACTCTCAAAGCCGGGAGATAAAAGATTTGATAATCAACCTTCTAATTCTCAGAGATAGGAGTATAAATCCTTTGAATGTCAAAGTGCCAGTGGCTAAATAGCAGGACTAACTTCTGAACGCATAACTGGCTGTTGAACGTTAAATGCGCATTTCCAAAATGCAATTATAGGTGCGACTTTTGCAGACTATGGTGGTTATTTTACAAGCCTTCTTCATGATGTGGATGTCTGAAAGCGTGCGTGCGGAAGTCCAGATCATGGAGATGTCCCCAGAGCCATTTTAAGAGACCGCTCTAGAGATGTCCCTGGTGCCTGCATGTCTAAATATGTCGGTAGGTGTGGTGGTGACGGTCTGCCGAATGTGTGTGCCCAATTTCAGAAACAGGTGGTACGTCTAGACCCATGTCCCAATCTGTACCTGCTCTAGGGCACAACTACTATTACGACTAATCATTTGCATAGCGCCTCAAGGCGTACGCAGCGCTGTACAGAGACATATAAGAGACAGTCACTGCTCATCAGAGCTTACAGTCTAGTCAACAAAGCACCGAAAAAGTACTCATTTTGCCGGTAATAACCCCAGCAGGTGTAGCGGAGACAGTACTCTGGTATTCCCACTGAGAAGGGAAGCGCTAACGGACAAGTCCTGTACATATTATAATTATTGCAAATGGCAAAATGCAATGAAACAAAAGACAGAGTCCAAGGGTTCAAGCACTCTTTAATGTCAACATTTTAAGATTTCTTTTGTTCTTTGATTCAGGAGAGTTTTTTTTGTGTTATATGTTAAACATTTCTCTGAGCTTCAGAAAAATGACAACTTTGTTTTTAGCAATCTCAGTAGTCACCCTACTTGCTTACTTATGATCCCTGGGATACTGTGAAAAGAATATATTTAGAGGTTAAATAAAAAAACAACTTGGGGAAAATATAGTCAATTTATTCACATTGCTGTTTCTGTTGCATTAGTCTATTGCTGGCACTTGGGCTGATAAAATGATGCTGAACGTAGGCCTCTCTCTCCTATTTAGCTTTTCGTGGATATTAATGACATGTTCCTGTAAGATACCAGAGTGTTTCCAGGACATTGTGTGTGTGTGTGTGGCAAGGTTTCTGTCATTTGATGGAACAATACTGCTCTTTTTATTTCCTTACATATTTGCTGACCCTGCAGGTTTGGGAAAATGTGTATTTATTAATGTAGGGCCCAATATTCAAAGGCATTTACACGGTTTACAGACCTGTAAACCATGTAAATGCCCTTATACAGGATATTCAGCAGCATTAACAAATTGAAGAATGTTGCCTACACACCAGTAGTGTGCAGCCATAGATACATTTAAGCATAGGTCTTTATCAGGAAACAATTATCGAAAAAGGAGACATCCAAAAGATGACTTTGTACCTCACTCACCTAACAAAAGCTTAGAATCATAGGGAATCAGCAATCGAATGACTCAGTAGACTATACGCCAAGATAGCTCTTATCTGCTCCAAGATGTTTCCTAGGTCTGTTGGTAACTCAGAAGTTTTCGATGTTTGATTTTAATCAGCATTTGCCTTTTTCTTGTCTTTAATTTTTAAACCTTTTTATATGCGAATTAAAATCAAAATAAGCGCACAAGAATCACTTCTGTAGAGATGACACAGCATCTGAGAAATCCATGAGGTCTCCTTCTCTTCTTCCGAATGCTGCTCAGCAAATTTAAAATCGAGTAAGTACTGTAACTAATGGCATCCTTGCCAGTTTGAAAGATCTTCATCTGACATTCACATGACGTAATATTCTTCACTCGTATGAATAGGATGCCTAGGGACATCATTTGGGTCGTTCTCTTTTTTTGTAACTGTAGGTCTTATTTTAGGCCCAACTATGGTAGGGATTGAGAACAACATTCCTGCTAAGCTGCTTGAGAGTCTTCTACTCATGCTGCTGCTGGTAGGGGGAGGTGTTGCAATATCACGCGTTTAGTTGCGAGGAGTGGGTAGTGCCTGCTCCTTGCAGCTAAAAGCAGAATATCACAGCCACCTCCCCCTACCAGCAGCAGCATGGGTGCAAGATTCCTGCAGATCTTGGCGGTAACGCTGGTTGAAAAGCCAGCACTCCAGGGTTTCTCATCATTTGTCTTTCACACACACTTATCTTGTTTTCTTCTTTTAGTTACCAGACTGTACAAATGATCCTGAAGACTGCCGCACTCTTTGTCCTATCTAGCATTTTTGTGGAATATTCTTGCTGCATGGAAATCTGAATTGAATGGAGAGGAGTTAATAAGCCCGCTGCTCTCTGAAAAAGAGTGGATTTATATATTTTTCACTTGAAACATGGATTCATGTCAGAGCACTGTCTGAGATTAAGAAAAGTACCCATGAAATTCTGAGGTATTGGTGGAAAGATTTTATGGCAAGATACTTTATAAAAAAACAGCTTATGTAGAGACTGATGACTCCCCTGATCTTTCGGATCTTGACTCCCCTGATCTCCGTGTGTTTCCCTTGTGTTGTAAGCTCTGATGAACAGGGACTGTCTCTTACATGTCTGTGCAGCACTGAGTATGTCTTGTAGCGCTATACAAATGCTCAGTAGTAGTGATGATGAAATTGCAGGACTATGATCAGATTTGGTCATATGATCAGAATCCCTACTGATGGTCTCTGAACTTATTTTAACAATGTTTTCATATCATGATTTAGAGATTAAATACTTTGCCTAGACACTCAAGAATTTTGTATCTTTTTGGCATCTAGTACCTAGACATCCCTGCTGAGAACTGTTTGTCCACTGTGGAGTTGATGTAATTAACAGAGAAGGCGCTCCCCAAATAAGGCTGCATTTTTATTTTCAAACAAAGACTTTTAATTCATAAGATGAACATGTATCTATAGCTCTATAACTCAAATACATTATTGCGATTCTCATGATACACTCAAGGCAGCGAACAGCTCTTTGAACAGGTTAAACAAATGTTTCAATATAAAGTACAGGAAAAAAACAAATGGAAAACTCATTTTTCCCCTTTATTGAAGCCACAGCTCTGTGGTATCAGCATACAATTTATTAGAATAATACACTTGCAGATTCTGTGGAAGTGCACTCTAACAGTGGCCACAAGGGGGCAATATCCTATTAGCTTATCATGCATTATACTGACCCCTTGTCACCACTGCATGAACTGCAGCCTCTCACATTTACTGAGCAGAATAACAATACATTTGCCTTTAATATATAATATATTTGATGACAATACTAGCAAATAGTTTCAGTGGTACATGTGCCATAAGAGGTTCTGCTGCCTCAGAGACACTGTAGGGATTGAGGAGCGTGGAAATAATTTTGGCCAGTTGTGAGAACCACAGGACCAGAGAGAGAGGCTTTCATGTATTGTATCAGTCGGCTTCAATGCTAGCATAGGGCACATTCATTACACGGTAACGATGACAGAGAAAAGGAATGAGCATGAGGGGAAAGTGAAGAAAGAGTACTGGTACAGAAGTGAGGTAGGAGGAGGATGGGCTGAGAAGTACAGACAGAAAAGGGATTGCAGCAGGGCCGGCCCATTCACTAGGCAGGCTAAGCAACCGCCTAGGCGGCAGACCATAATGGGTGGTACAGCGGGTTTCTGCCAACACTTTGGTGCCCATGGCAGGCCATGCACTTGGGTGCTCATGATGTGAAAACCATGGCGTGCTGCACCTGAACCCCTCTGACATAACTTCCTATCGGAGGGGGACAGGAGTGGCAGGCCATGAGTGTGCATGTAGGTAACAAAGCAGATGGCCTGCAGGGGTGCCAAAGTAGCAGCTCAAAGCCACTGCTTTTAAATTAGGAGAAGGGTAGACAAGTTCCTGGAGAAAAAGTTCCTAAACCATTATCAAAGAGGACCAGGGACCCACAGAGGCCCCCCTTTTCTTTCTTTTCCCTACCTGCACCAGCATGACCCGCCAGGGAAACCCGACCCACAGAATCTGGAGTTGGGGGCATTTCGACATGGTCACTTTCACACTGTCCTCTGTTTTTGCGCATTCTGAGAGATGTCATGTGGGTCGGGTTTCCCTGGTGGGTCATGCTGGTGCAGGTAGGAGGAAGAAAGAAAAGGGAGGGCCTGTGTGGGTCGTGGCTGGACATTGGCAGGGCAGTTGGAGTTAATGTTGTCTCTCTGTGAGGGCCGCTTTGCCTTTGGTCTGCTCAGTGCGGAGGGACCTTTTGATCGTACTGTACTTGTGACCTGGATTGGAAACAGGATATTGGGCTTGATGGACCCTTGGTCTGACCCAGTAGGGCATATCTTATGCCAGTGGAGGTGGGGTGTGTGGTAAAGGGGTGAGGTGCCTGTGGGTGTGGGTGTGAGGTTGGGGTGCTTGTGTGTTTGTTCTTTGGGCGAGGTTGTGCCTTTTGGCATACACACACTGTGGCCTTTAATCCCTCTGCATTCATCTTTTCAACCCCTTACATTTTTCCCTCCCACCCTCTCCTGCTACCCACAACTCTCTGTTCCCCTTCCCAGACTCTCATCTTTGCTCCGTCCCCGTATTATTCTCAATCCTTGGCCTCCATTTCCCCCTCCCCGATTCTTTCTTTCCGAAGTGCACGGCCCCTTAAAATTTCTTCTGCCTTCTCTGCATCTTCCTTGCTGCCGGCCTCTTCCTGCAGCAGTCTTTGATGCTGCTCCCACGGGCAGACAGAGGGGATGTTTGCTCACCTGTCTAATCCAAACGTACAGGCTTCTTTATGCGAGAACGACAGACAAACAAAGAACAGATGGATAAAGCCTTGACAATAGGTGCAAAACAAGCCTAAAAACACAAAAACAGTATTGACAATATGTGCCGGTGCTAAATGGTTATTCTCAACACGTGTGAAGAGAGAAAAGATCCTTAAGTATCAAGTTATGCAGTCAGAGACCAAGAAAATGTGGCAGAGAGGTACAGAAATATTTCCTACATATTGTGCTAAGCGCCAGTGACTTGATTAAAAGGAATTTAAATGTTAAATGTTAAATAAAGAAATAAAGAAATTTCCAAGCATATCTTGACAAGTTGCCTATATATATTACATCTTATGAACTTCAGAAGGAAGCTCTCTTTGGTACGATGCAAGTACTACGGTGGGCGTTAGCAGGAAATTTGAGAATGATATCATACTCCACATACCCTGGCCCAGGAGTGAGGATCATGACTGTCATGGTAAGCCCAGAATCAAACCAGAAGAAAGGAAAATGTATCACTGCGTCACTCTGTAACCTGTTCTATTCCTGAAGAATTTTTATTATAACTAGGGCTTCTATTCTTGTTTAAAAACTGTAAATTTAGGTGTTTAGTTTCTAGATAATTTGGGGTTCTTTGAGGGTACAAAAGTGGGTGTGTATTGGTGCCTTTGTGCCATATGTATTCCAGTGGAACAAGATATACATGTTTGTATCAGTTAGTTGTTGTCAGCCCAGACAAGGCACAAAAACCGAGTGAGGGATACAAGACAAGCCCATGGCCGGAGCTACCATCAGGTGAACTAGGCAGCTGTCTAGAGCGCTATCCCTTCAGAGCTGCCCATTGCAGTTGTTGCTGCCCCGCCTTCCCCAGGACCCCAAACTATGATGCAGCATTTACTTACACATGCTGGCACTGCGTCAGGGTTTGGGGTCCATGGCCACCCCTACAGGACCTGGGGAAGAGTGTCAGTGGTAGCAATGGGCATCCCTGGAAGACTGTCACTCTAGTGGAACAGGTAAATGCAAATTGTTAATAGCTGTTAACACACGTTAGGTACAAAGCCTTAGTGTATACTAAATATTTCCTAGGCCCCTTTGTGTTTATAGGCAAAAAGCTTAGTACACGTGACTCTTATTTTGCTAAGTCTCTCCGCTTATTCTTACCATATTTGAATTTCTCTTCAAATAGAAGACCCTCCTGCTTTAAAATTTTAAAGAATGATGAATTTAATTTTCGTTGGCTTGTATTGATTCAGCAATCTTTGTGCCTGTTTTTGATCATGACCCATAACAGTGAAGGTGTGATCAGTAATCTTTGCTGATGTTTTCAATAGACTTTCCTCTTCATGCCTTTTTGAAAGAATCTTGTAATCTCTTGACTACACAGGGAAGCAAAATATGCTTCCGATTTTCATGTGCTTGAAGGTCCTTCGTTGTAATACTGATGTTTTGTGACATGGTAACTTACGAGAAAATACTTTCGAAAAGCAAACTTTGAAAGGACAGCACTCTTTAGCTTGGTACAATATTTCCACTCTAAAAGGACAGATCATTGTTTTGCTTGGTAAGTCCCTCTCTCAGAGCAAACTGTACATTTGTGTTACCATCACAGTCGTGAACCAAACAGGTATAATGACTGGTATCTTCTAGTTATATTTTTATTGGCATTCATTCAATCGTGGGCAGTCAACATTGAAAAAGCTAGCAGTGAAGTGCTAAGTAAGAGACTAAGAATCAGAACCTAGAATATCCCGTCAGTGAAGGTAGTGGTGACTGGTAGTTGGGATGTGGACATGCTTGGGTTAGATATGGAATGCAGCAATAGGAACAGGGTGGAGAGTCAAATAAAGATGCTAATATTGCAGGCCCTGGAGTGGCTGAGTTGATACTAGCAGGCCACAATTCCCCAGAAACCAAGTGAGTTTGTACCAATCGGTTGATGAGACCCAGGTACTGTCCAGCAAGATGATGAAGGAAAAATAAGGGGTAGATTTAGAAAGACATCAGCAATTAACACAAGAGGTCATGGCATAGCTGAGTTGCTATTAGCGGACTCCAACTCTCCAGAAGATAAATGGTAAACTGAAGATGGCCAGATATTCAGGAGTGACTTCATTAATTGATGGAAGAGGTTGCTGACAGGCTTGGAGAAGATGCAGGAATTTATGGGATCTTTTACCTGGGATGGTGAAGAACCAAAAGCTGACTTGGATAAGTAGTGAAATCCATCTTTCTGTGGCTGGCAGCTGGGATATGTCCTTAGCAATTTGGACAGGGAATAATTGGGTAGATAATGTGGGCACGTGGACTTTTTTGCCTTCGCCTACAATTAATCTAATGGATAGATATTCAAAGAACTGCTATGCAGCAAAGTTAATTTGTTAAATTTATCTTGATATTTGTCCACAACTAACCAGCTAAAGTTGCAACAGAATATCCGGTTAAATCTAAATGCTCAAAACTTACAAGCAGTCAATTTAAGGCAACCGTTGGTGTACTGAAGATCATGCTAACCAGCTAGATTTGGAAAGCCTACCCCAGGCATGCCCCTAACTTGTTCTGTATTTTTTTATGGCTACTTGTGAGCAGACAGTGATTTTATGTGGACAGATTTTAGCCACAATAAAGGGGAAATTTTTAATTGATTAGGGTTTTAATGGCATAGATCTTTTACATACTGACTTCTGTGATACTAGTATAAATGGTCAACAATCTCAACAATATTAAAACCAAAATAACTCTGTTTCACTTACAAACCATTATGATGTTTTTAAGTAGAGAAGAATCCTTGGACGGGTTTTGCGCCCTCCTATAAAAAAAGAGATTCTCTAAATTATAGCACAGAAATTTTCTTTTGTTTATGTTTATTGGATTTGATATACCATCGATCATAAAGGGGAACTCAGTGATTTAGATTTGTTACTTAAAAACAGAAATTAAAACCAGTCCTTTCCCAGCAGCATACAGTGACATTCCCAGATTTGGGACTCAGTTCAAACAGAGTGGAAAGAAATGACTGCATTTCTTTATGATGAACTACATGAATCAATTATCTGTAACTTTTTAATTTCTTAGCAAAATAATTAAGATAAAATATCTTGGCCAACAAGGTATCACTAGAGCAGGGGTTCTCAATCCGGGCCTTGAGGCACACCTAGCCAGTCAGGTTTCAGGATAACCACATCAAATATCCATGAAAGAGAAATGTATGCAGTAAGAACAGGAGACATGCCATACTAGGTCAGACCAAGGTCCATCAAATCCAGTATCCTGTTTCCAACAGTCCAGGTCACAAGTACCCGGCAGCCAGGTTACCAAAAAGGTACATAGGTTTCACAATGCTTGTCCCGGGGTAAGCAGTGGATTTCCCGGATCCATTTAATAATGGTTTATGGGCCTTTTCCCCAGAAAGCTTGTCCAAATGTCTTTTAAACCCGGCTACATGAACAGGTTTTCTACATCCTCTGGTAGCAAATTCCAGAGTTTGATTATGCATTAAGGGGGGGTCATTCCGGAACATGAATAAGTCCTTTGGACGTGCGGCATAGATGTTTGTCCAGCAAAAACATCTATGACTTCATTCGCAAACCCCTGTGGCTCTGTACATCCACGGCACTAGTAGAGGGATCTCAGAATCTGGGCAAGAGGAGCGGAATGGGGGTGTGGTCAGCAGCAGAGGTGTACAATGCATATTCAGGAATGGCCCGTGAACGTGCTGCGTGTTTCCCACAGACGTCCACGATACACCAGCGGAAATGTGGAATAAGGCTAGGATTTAGAAACCCTTTTTACCAGCTCTGCAATGCGTCCCATAGAGATGCATGACTGTGACAACGATGTTATGAACCAAGATGTCTGTGGTCTGGAAGACCACAAGATGCAGTTGTAAAGAGCAGAATGCAGAGGTGAGGGTAAAGACACATTAATAGACACCCCCTACATAAATATTCAGATGTGCAATGGTGATTATTCCGGCTATACTGACAATGCCTATGTGAGCTAGAAGAGAGAATCTAGGGCACCTGACCAATTTCTGTCTTCCAGGAAGTGGGACTGTTGGTATAGGACTGATGCATGTATGTATGGGTGAGAAACGGAGATCAGATTAGTAGTCCACGGACTTATGTTATACCAGCTGTTTTCTAGAGGTGCAGGGCGTCCGTAATACAGATGTATGTTATGTGTGACTGCAAGTGAGAGTGTGTGTGTGGGTGGTTAGAGGGGTGCATGGGGGTCTTGGTGTGTGCAACAGCAATGTTGGGAGGACATCGGTGCCTGGCCAGTACCTGTTCCGTACGGATGGCCACAGCATGACCAGGTGCCAGTGTGACCAGCTAGGATACATCAGAAAGGAGTCTCGATGGCTAAATTTCAAAGCTTATTCCTGTCAATGAAAAGGAAGCCTCAGAATGAGCACATGCAACAGGGCACACAGCTCCAGCTGCGGCCTCACAAATGTGAACATATACAATCATGGACACCATCTTGGAGTGCACTGGGAAGAACCAGCACTGTCCTGGTCACGTAGAGGACCTCAATATGGTCCACTGTACCTAACCATGCATTCACCATCATAAACAATGTCATATTGACATCAACAAGATACTGTCAGTGAGCACAGCTGCTTAGGAGATACACATATGAAAGGCGGGGGCGTGCACAGGCCGGAGATAGGCATGATCGGAGGCAGGGCCATACCGAGTGTAAATCGCGTCCTGTGCGACTTGCACATCGGGTGCGCGCCCCCCTCCCCCGGCGGCAGAGGAGCGCCCGATGTGCAAGTCACCAGCATGCTAAGCAGATCTGTCCCTCCCTGCAAGAGCAGGGACAGATCTACTTAGCATGCCAGCGAGAAGGCTTAAGGGGTACATTTTAGCTGTCTGTCGTTGCCTGTCGCCTCTGAGAGAAGAAAAAGTAGCGGTGGCAGGCAACGGCAGACAGCTAAAATGCGCCCCTTAAGCCTTTGCGCCCTGTGTGGCCACACCGCTCGCACAAGGCTGGGTACGGTCCTGATCGGAGGCGTACAAATGTGTGGAATCTCATCGTGGCGTATGTGCTTTCCCCAGTGTGTATGTCTTCAGAGATGGGAATACTGTTGCCTAGTGGTTAGAGCACTGCTGTGCTAACCAGTGGATATGGGTTCATTCCCACCAACACTGCCTATGGGTGTGGCTGCACCAGATCAAAACCTGACAATGTATATGCAACTGTAGTGGAGGAGTAGCCTAATGGTTAAGAACACTGGCTTGGGAACCCAGAGACCAGGGTTCAATTCCCATTAGCACTCCTTGTGGCCTTGGGCAAGTCACTTAACCCTCCATTGCCTCAGAAAAATCCAAGTTATCAATGTCCCTGTTTAATGTACCAAGTTTCAATATAAACTGCTTTGATTGAAATGATAAAGCAATATATAAAACCTGTTAAATAAATACATTGAGATGAAACACATAGTCAGCACTACTACAGAGCCCTTGTTTTCACATCATGAGGACAGACTGCAAGTACATCCCCTGCCATGGTATTCAACAGGAGAAGTCAACGCTCCTTGATGCAGTACTGTCTTGACTCACATGCTGTACTGGGAAGGGCAAAGGCTTCTATGGTGAAAGCAGTGGTGATGATTGTGCAGGCAGTTGCACACCTTTGCTGAGGCTGCCCCTGACAACAGTCCCCCACCACCACTACACACCCACACTCAGGACAGCCAAAGACATAGAAACACTGTGGAGTATTGTCTCCATGGGTGCTCTCAGATGGCTCTGCTATTTCCCTCCTATATCCCTGTCTATCCTGTCCCATCTCTGGTGTCACCTAAGGTAAAGCAGAAATGGCTGTTAGCCACCAAACATTGATGAGGTGAATGAGCAATCAATGGAGCTGTACCAAATGCATCACTGCTGAGACTTCCTTGTAATGGAGGCATAGCCTAGTGGGTAGAACAACTGTCTAATACCCAGGAGACCAGGACTCAAGTCCCACTGGGACCCCTTAGTCTGGTCACTTTTACAAACGTTTACTAGAGCTAGGGAATGACCAGCACACATATGAGGGCCACATAAGCGAACCTAAACCCAGGAGCCTATTGACAAATCCAGTCATGGCATCCACCCTGCCTATACATCTGTTGTCTGTTAATGAGATGAGCAGGGAAGATGACCACTCTCAGTCAATGTCCACCACTATCTGCATAGCAGGATATTTATTTAGACAGTTTTGTATATCACCTTATCCTTCAATCAAAGTGGTCAACAACACAATTGTAGATGTACATTTAACAGGAAAGGGGATAAGATGTACATACATACAGGCTATCTACATATAGTTCTTGATTGTGTGTGGGTTGTCGGTGGGCCATTTGCGGTGGAATCTAGTGTTTGGCATCTTATGTTACTTGTCCATAGGACTCCTTGATACCACAAGTAAATTGATTTTGGTAAGTAGCCTAGTGGTCACAGCAACAGACGAGCACCCAGGAGACCAGGGCTCATTTCCCTCAAGCAGTCCTAGTGGCCCCTGCTGAGACACACTGACAGCCATTGGCTCTGAAGAAGCCTAATCATCAAGGTCCCAGTGTCATAGGGATCTGGGTGTACGTAGAGAGGTGGAGAAGCAGTCTCACAAAGTGCCTGTGGGGTATCTCAGAAACAATTTCCTCATGTGCAAATCTCCTAACATCTGCAAGCACATGAAATGGTGATACATGGATGTGTAGTCTGGCACGTCTGTACACACCCTGCAAAGGGGGCTCTGCATCTGTCCAAGGCTCATGGCATGTACAGTGGTAGCAGCCAACAGTCAGATCAGAATTCCTGAATACCCAGTCCACCATGCAGATATGGCCACCAGAATGGCAACTTCCATCCACCCATTCCCTACTTGAAGGGTAGCTCAAGGGTTTTTGCAAACAAAGGAACATGGGTTCAATTCCCACATACACTCTGTGTGCGCTGGGGCATGTCACCTAACGCCCTATTGCATTTGAGGGATGGTAATGGCAGTCCCATGTCATCAATTTCCATTTTAGTACACTATAATTTAGTTTATTTATTTTATTTGTTATTTGTTTATTTATTTATTTAACAAAGTTTTATATACCGCTTCTTCCTGTGATTAGAGGCGGTTTACATCGAACATAACCACATCTTTTACATTAAACATTGGAACTGTGCACATTTAACATTTAACATGTTCAAACTATATACAGAGAACTACGTACAATATTATAGCAAGGGCAATTTTTAGTGACAAAGCATATTTAGGCTATTGAAGTAGCTGATGAGGTTTTTTATTAGCTCATTAGGTTTTTTGGGAATTTGTGAGGTTGTCTGAGTCACCAAAATGTTCTATAAACAGGTAAGTTTTTAGGTCCCTACGGAATTGGAGGAGGTCTTTTGTTGTTCTTAGTTGGTCGGGGAGTGAGTTCCACAATGTTGGGGCCACGTATGAGAAGGCTCTGGTGCTGGTGTATTGTCTTGTGTTGCGGATGTGTGAAGGAATAATATATGTGTTCTAGGAACAGTTTCTCCTTACTCTAGAGTTGTCAGTTGTTGTGAGGAGAGTGGATAAGGTGGTGGATGCAATGTTGTAATGATGTTTAAATATGATCATTATGTATTTGTATTTCACTCTTGAGGTTATTGGTAACCAGTGGAGATCACGCAGGATTGGGGTAATTTGGTCCGTGCGTCTTGAGTTTGTAACTAGGCGTGCTGCAAGGTTTTGGGCGAGCTGGAGCTGGTGTGTGGTTTTTTTTAGGGAGCCCATGGAGGATGCTGTTAGAATAATCCATAAGTGGGGTTATTAGTGATTGAAGTACATTCCTAAAGTAGTGGTCTTCCAAGAGTGGTCTAAGGTGTTGGATAGTTTTCAGTTTGAAATATATACTCTTTGTAATAGATTTTATGTGTGCAATCATACTTAAGTTTTTATCTAGGACTAATCCTAGGTATCTGACTTCATCTTTGATATCAATTTCTGTGTCTTGTAGTATGATTCTACTAGATGAGGTAAAGTTTGGGTTTCTTGAGATGTATAGCGCCTCAGTCTTCTTGAGGTTTATTTTGAGATTCTGATTGTTCAGCCAAGATGAGATGTCAGACATACATGCGGTTATTTTGGAGAAGTTTGGGTTATTAGAATCGCAAGGGAGGTACATCATGATATCATCCGCGTATAGTTGCATATTGGCTGAATGTAAATGTTAAACAGGAGTGCAGAAAGGGAGGATCCTTGGGGGATCCCTTGTTTCTGGGCATAAGTTGAGGAGGATGTATGGCCTATTTGTACCTGTTGGGTTTGGTTGTTTAGGTAGGAGGTAAACCATTGTATTTCTGTGCCTTGCAGTCCAATTTATTTTAGTCTGTTTACTAGTAGGTTGTGGTTTATGCTGTTGAAGGCAGCTGCTATGTCAATGAAAATCAGTATAAAGGCCTGTTTACAAGAGTCAAGGCCACGTATAAGCTTGTCAAATAAAGAGAGCATGAGAGTCTCGATGCTGTGTTGAGGTCTAAACCCATGTTGATTTTCATCTAAGGGGGCATTTAATTCAATGTAATCCTGGAGCTGTAGTTGCACAACCTTTTCTATCACCTTCGATAGGAAAGGTAAGCTTGATATTGGGCGGTAGGAGTTCAGTAGGTTTTTGTCAGAATTTGCAGATTTAAGTATGGGATGGATCATTGCCTGCTTCAATGCATCAGACATGTATCCTTGTTTTAGAGAGGCATTAATTATTTTGCATATAGTTGGAGTGAATTCATCTTTTGTTTATTTTATCCAACTGACCGGGCAGGGGTCATTTGGCGAGGTGGTGTTGTTAATGTTAGTTATGATATTTTTAAGGCGTTTGTTGTCCATGGGACTGAATGTTATCCAAGATGAGTTGCAGAGTGTTTTAGGGTGTGTGGTGTTGGGACTAGGTGATCCATTGGGAGCCATATCCAGTCCTGGTTGGGTGGTCTTTTCTATATAGTGATTTGCGAGCCTTTGTGGGTGGATTTCTATGGTCTCATCTTCAGGGGTGTGGGTTCTGGTTAGGATTTTTACTATAGAGAATAGTTCTCTTGGCTTGTTTAGAGATTTGGATAGCAGTGTTGTATGGTATTCTTTTTTTCTTGTATTTATTGCATCTTTATATTGTTTTAGAGCTTGCATGTATTGTCTGTTATCTTTCTCTGCTTTTTTGAGTCTCCATATGCGTTCTAGTTTTCTTAGTCTCTGTTTTAGTTTTTTTGGTTCAGTTGTGTACCATTTATTTGTGTGTCTTGTTTTGAAATTGCTGTTGCTTTTTGGGGCAATAGCTGCATTACTTAAGGCTGTGTTCCAGTTTTGTATGAATTCATCTAAGTCTGTAATGGGGCTATCAATGTGTGGTAGTGTATTATCTAGGAAATTTTCTTTATTCAACAATTTGCATCTATTGTGCATCTTTGGTGGTTTTCCAGGTGTGCTATTAGGTAGTGGAGGTAAGGTGAGTTCAATAAGGAAGTGGTCTGTCCATGGTAAGGGGGTAGTTGTAGGGAGGAGTAGCAGGTGTTCTGTACGGTGTTTGCTTGAAGGAAGATGAGAGGAAGTACATTACCTTTGTTGTGTGGGGGATTTTGTACTACTTGAATGAGATCCAAGTCTGACATAGCGTGCAAGAAGTGGGAAGAGTGGGAGTTATGCAAGGAGGGCGAGATTAAAGCCTCCAAGAAGAATTTGAGTTTTATTTGGATTTGTGGAACATGCTAGGTCAAGAATGGTGGCAATGTTGGGAGCACTCGAGGGTGGTCTGTATATTAGGGTAAGAGATAGGTTTTTATTTTCTATGGTCAGGATGTCAATGTCCTCTATGTTTTTGTTCAAGTGCAGGGTTGTGTGCAGACCTTTTTTTGCTAATATAAGTACATCACCACCATGCCTGTTAACTTTAGGACGGTGGTATAGATTGTAGTCAGGATGTGTAAGTTGATTGATTAATACCTGGTCTGTTTCTGCTAACCATGTTTCTGTAAAGCAAAGAATGTCAGGATCCATGTCTTTGGTTAGGTCAAAAAGGATAGGTATTTTGTTTCTGGCAGACCTTATATTCAGCAAGATCCATTTTATAGGATATGGTGTGTATGTTGAATGGTTGCTGTGCATGTAAGGGTTTGGTTTTATATTTATAAGTCTAGGTTTCCGTCTGTTGTTATGGTTGTAGGTATGGAATAATTGTGATGTCTGTAAATAGCTCCTGTAGTGATAGTGTACTATTGGAATATGGTTGTAGGGCAATATGGAGGGATGTAATGTATTTACTAATGGAGTTAAAAGGATGAGTCAAAAAGTACACCATTGTAGCTAGTGAGGGCAGGAACATGGTGATGTGACATGTGCGTGTGCTGTGATGTGATGTGCACATATAGATGTCTACAGTGGTGTATGTGGAAGTACCACCATGTATGTGCACATACGTGCACATATGTGATAATGGTAATGTTTACATGTGGATGTGATGTCCCCATACGTGGCAGTACAGACATATATCTTCTATACCTCCACATTCCCCTACTCCTGAGAGCATGTGTGCTTTTGGAGGAATTGATGGGAGTGGTTACTGTGGGCAAGTAGATAGCATGGAGGACATCAATCCTTGGTTTGTTCTGGCCCTGCTGCATAGAGCTGAGGGGAAAAGGAGGAGGTCAGCCTGGAGGCGTCCATACCCAAGGATTCCAAGGTTGTGGAGCCATTTCATGGTCATGACTGATGAAATATGTGTGAGCAGGTACCGTTTTGATCGGGCAGCCATACATGGTCCATGCCTCCGACTGGAGCCATACCTAGCCCTTATCATTCATAGGGGACAGGCTGTGCATGCACATGTTAAGGTCCCCACAGCACTGACATTCCTGGTGACAGGTTCATTTCAGTCAGTGCTGGCAGCTGCAGGAGATCTGAGCGAGGTGGCTGTCTCGAGGTATCTCCCGTAGTTTCTCAGTGCCTTTCTGAGCCACCTTAACCAATACATCAGCTACCCACAAATACTGAAGCTTTAGCAACAGACAATGCAGGCCGTCTATGAGGTGGCCGGGATCCCTTCGGTGCTGGGCATCATTGACTACATCCATGTGGCCCTCAGGCCACCATGACAGACTGAAGCAACATACCTCAATTGCAAGGCATTTCACTCATTGAACATATAAGTTGTGTGTGATGTTTAGGGGCAGATCACCAATGTGGTTGCACGATACCCTGGTTCCTGTCATGATGCACACATTCTTGGCCAATCTGGGATACACAGACACTTCAAGAGCAATGAGATCTCTGGCAGCTGGCTATTAGATAGGTTGTCACTGACTTCTCCACTGCCATGCACACAATGCCCCATGCAGGGGATCACATCCACAAGGCAGACTATGAGAGGGCCGGCAGTCATGGGGCACAACCAGCATATGTGTACAGACCAGAGGTTGATTTGACAGAGTGCAGACATTGTGCAGGTCCAGTGTAGGCCATAGGAGAGCAGGTGTGAGAAATGTCATAACACAGGTATCTTTACAAAGGTGACCTCGCCATGGTTGGAGGGTGCTATACAGGCATGATGCCATACTGACTTTTAAAGGGCAGCTGGCAGATGCATGATACAAATACATGACATCCAGCAAGGGCAATCTGTGATAGGTCATGTACAGAGGTCCTAGAGATTGTTCCCTGGCAAACAGGCACAAACACACAACTGGCATACAACAGACCCCCAAGCTGTAAACCAGTGGCTGGAAGGGACAGATCATGGGCAGGATACATCAGGGTCCTGATGAAGATGGTGGAGTGCATGAAAGGGTCAATAACATATGATCAGAACATGCCTGTCACCAGGTAGATACCCTCGCTGGTGGGAGAGGTGTGAAGGCTCATACTCTGCCTAGGTGCACACATAGTGATGTGTCTCCTCACAGGTCAAGGTACCACCATCCCACTGTCTGCTACAGCACAGCTCAGTCACACACAGCATGAGCAGGGATGGACCTAAATTTAGTTCAAGGTGTCATTGGCATGGGCGAACCTCAGGGTTTCCACTCCCTTTCAGCAATGACATGTTGTTTATCTTTGAATGGGCTGTCCCATGGAGGTCGCTGCTCTAGGTGACTGTCGAGTATACCCAGTGATTGGGCCATCCCTTATCATGACCCTGCTTCCCCACTTATGTTCTTTGCAAGACATCTCTCTGGCTTACTGAACACATCTCTGACATCTGTGTGTTGTTGCCCATGTTTATGGAGGTGACGGAGGATACCTCCTGAGGGAATGGCTGTGTACCCCATTCGTGCATCCACACTCAGCAGATGGGCTATGATACAATCATGCACACCAGAGCACCAGGACCATCATCAAGGATACCTTTGGACAACAGAAGAGCCGATTCTGATTCCTGGACTGTTCTGGTGGTGAGCTGCTCTACAAGCCACCGGAGGTTTGTCAGATCTTTGTCGCATACTGTATGCTACATAATTATGCACTGTCCTTTCTGCCTCTCTGCCTACCTGTTGCTTGCTGTGTCAGTCCAGTAACATATATTTGTCTGCTGTGTCTCTCCAGAGTCTGCCCTGCTCTTTTGGGCCACCAATCAACTCCTCCAAGCCTGAGCCCTCCCGTACCGGAAGTACCGCGGCCACGTAGAAGAGCGCCTGCGGTGCTCGTCGCCGCGGCACGCGACCTGGGCACGCACCGAAGGAGCGCACCTAAGGAGCACGACGTGCTCCTTAGGTGCGCTCCTTGGGGCCGCTCCGGCGGCTGTATACTTATAGCGCTTTTTAACTCTCTACTTCTAGTTAGTCTTTGTGCTCCCTTAGTATCTGGTGACGTCTCCTCTCTTCGGTTTCCTAGTTTATCTCCCACAGTATTCAACTATTCACTCTTGGCAGATCTCCTGCCCTGTTCTTCTGCTCCCGCTCCCCTTTCTCCTGTCTACCCCATGGAAACCATTCCTGTGTTCTGGGGCAGACGTCCTGCCTCGTTGCCTCGCACGCGATATCGCTGTCTCTCCAACCTTCGTGTTTGCCCAATCACGACCATACCTCCTCCGCCCTCCTTACCCTCTACCCCCTCTACGTCTCTTCTCTCTCTCGGCTTAGTCAATTGTCGATCCTTATGCAGCAAAACTCTCCTTATCCATGATCTTGTTCTCAGATCCTCATTTGACCTTCTTCTTTTGACTGAGACGTGGCTTAGGGACGGGGAGGATGCCCTCCTCGCCCGCTGCCTTCCCCCTGGCTTTTCTGCCGTTTCCACTCCACGTTTAGGTAAATCTGGTGGTGGTGTGGCCGCCCTGATACGGTCCACCCTCTCTTTCAGTCAGCTTCTCCATCCATCGCTCCACTACCCCGAAGCCCTTTTGCTCCTCCTCCACACCTCCCCCCCTATACATGTGCTCCTTATTTATTCCCCCCCTGCTCTTCGCGTTGAGCTTTGGGATTCCCTTGTTTTGACCATCACTGACCTCTCTCTTGCTCTCCCCCATTTACTTATTGCCGGAGATTTCAACTTACACTTGGACTCACCCACCTCAGCTAGGGTTCTCTCTTTCATCTCTCTCTTACAAGATTTATCCCTCACACAACATGTTCCCTTCCCCACCCATCAGGCCGGGCACACCCTTGACCTACTCCTAACATCCTCCTCCTCCTCTCTTGCACTATCTAACCTTTCCTCTGTGCCTCTCCCTTGGACAGACCACGTCTGCCTCTCTGTTTTATGCTCTCACTCACGGGGGCCCCACTCTCCCTCCTCCTCTTCTTTCTCCTCTTCTACTCCTCCTTCTACCCCTTCTCCTCCGCGGCTTTCCCGTGCCCTTTCATCTCTTACCATTCACCAATTTCCCACAGCAGCTGAACTCCTACCCTCTGATTTTTCCCTTCTCTCTCCTAACTCTCAAGCTACCCTCTGGTCAACAGCCCTTGCATCTACTCTTGACCGTATTGCCCCTTTGCGCCCTCATCTTACTCGTCGCCGTCCCTCACATCCCTGGTATCATGGGGGTCTACGACTCTTGCGCGCACAGCTTCGCAGAGCAGAGCGACTGTGGCGTAAGAGTCCTTCACCTACCTCACTTTCATTTTTCAAATCTAGTTACTCCCACTACCGCTCTTCTGTCCACCTTGCCAAACGCACATTTTTTACTAATGCTATCCTGACTGCCCCAAATCAGACCTGGCATCTCTACTCCACCCTCCGGTCTCTTACTTCCCTTCACTCCCCAGCTTCAGCTCCTCCAATCCCCCCTTCTCCTCTGCCTTCCCTTCTCGCCGCCTGCTTCAGCAACAAAATATCTACGCTGAGAGCCTCTCTACCTTCTTGCCCTGCCCCGATTCTCTCTCCCCCTCCTACCGCCTCTCCTCCTCCCATCTCCCAAAACTCCCACTGCTGGGCATCTTTTTCACCGATCACTCCTCCTGAACTTCATCATCTCATTTCTTCCTCAAAGAAAACTTTCTGCTCTTTAGACCCCATTCCTTCCTCTTGGCTTCTGGAATCCTCACTGGGTCTCCTTCCATTTATTCTTACTATGTTTAATTCCAGTCTTTCCACAGGGTCCTTCCCCCACTCCTGGAAACATGCTTTAATTCGCCCCCTCCTTAAAAATCCCTCACTTGATCCCCTAGTTCCAGCTCACTACCGTCCTGTCTCCAACCTTCCTTTTCTCTCAAAACTCTTAGAGAAATTCGTCTTTGCACAACTTTCTCACCACCTTGATTCCACTAATTTTCTTCACCCTCGTCAATCAGGCTTCCGTCAGGGTCACAGTGTCGAAACTATTCTTCTTGCTTTCACTAATGCACTGCACGTAGCTCATGATCGTGGTGATATCTCGGTGGCGGTTGCACTTGACCTTTCCGCTGCTTTTGATCTGGTTGACCACTCCCTCCTTCTTCTTCGTCTTAGGGAAGCCGGTCTTTGTAGTACTGTTCACCGTTGGTTCCACTCTTTTCTTTCTTCTCGTACTTGTGCTGTCATATCACCATCCTCCTCTACCCCTCCCTCAGACTCTTTCCCTCTTTCCTGTGGGGTCCCTCAGGGTTCTGTCCTGGCTCCTCTTCTTTTTAACCTTTTCTTAGCCCCCTTGGCCCTTTTAATTCAACAGTCCGGATTATCTGCCTTTCTCTACGCTGACGACATTATTCTGCTACATCACACATCCCCTTCTTGTCCTGACCTTTCCGCGTTAAATTCCTGTCTCTCTACTGTGGCCAACTGGCTGACTCACAACTGTCTTCACCTTAATCTCACCAAGACTATTGCTATCTGGTTCTCCCACAACAACCCTCCTCCCACGCTGGCCCCCTCTTTCTCTGGTTCTCCTGTTCCTTTAGTTTCTTCATTTCGTTATCTTGGGGTTCACTTTGATTCTGACCTATCTTTCCATTCCCATATATCACATATCACTAAATCTTCCTTTTTCTTCCTCCGACAAATTCGTGCAGTTCGCCCTTTCTTATCCTCTTCAGCGCTCACCACTTTATTGCTATCTTTGGTTATATCACGGGTTGACTTCGCTAACTCACTATTCATCGGCCTTTCTAAATCCCAACAGTCCCGCTTACAACGGATCCAGAATACTGCTGCCCGTTTGGTCACCCACTCCTCCCCCCGTGATCACATAACGCCCCTACTATTTCGTCTTCACTGGCTCCCTTTTCCCTACCGTGCTCATTTCAAACTGCTCATTCTGGTTCACAAAGCTCTTCATACAGGCACCCCACAATACTTAACCGACCTTCTTTCTTTTCACTCTCCCAGGTACACTCCTCGTTCCTTCCACCTGAACCGCCTCGCTCTCCCCTCCCCCTCCCGTGCCCATCTACAATCTACCCGTTCCTCCGCTTTCTTTTTTGCCGGCCCCGCCCTCTGGAACTCCCTCCCCTCCTCACTCCGCCTAAAACCTCACCACCCCACTTTTAAACAGAACTTGGAAACCCACCTCTTTTCCCTGGCGTTTGATGTCCCCTCTCCCTTCGTGTGAATCCCATGTGTCCTATTCTTGCTTTCCTCGTGTTTGTGTTCTGTTATGTTTTTGGTCCTGTCTCTCCTGTTTTATTGCTTTCCTATTAAGAATTTGTATTTCTATTCCATTTCGTTGGCTTCGGCCTTCTTTTTATTTGGTTTTATTGTACACCGCTTTGCCTACCCTGAAAGGCGGTTTTTTTTATCAAATGAAATAAAACATAAACATAAACATAAACAGGCAGCCCATGCTAGCAGTGCCGAATATACCCATGGGGGATGGCAATTAGGATGATGACATAGACCCACTACAGCCCCTTGGCCAGACATTCCAGAGGGGGATGGTGGTCAGGAAAATCTGTGCCACACCTGTTTGGTCTGACATATGATTTGGTCCGTCTCTGGCAACTATACTAGCAGGGAGCTGTACAATGACTGTATATATGCAGGAGGCTCTGCATGCTGTTATCAGTGCTAAATGGCCCCAATCTGTATCATGGCCAGTCTATGAGGTGAATGTTGTTGTTAAGTGCCATCGAGTCGGTGTTGACTATGTTTGGTCGTCAGTCAGGCGGCTCTTCATTTTATTTTTATTTATTTATTTTATTTATTTATTAGCTTTTCTATACCACCCCTTCCAGAGATCAGGGGCGGTTTACATTGAACATAACACAACAACTTTACATTATAACATTGGAATAAATGGTGGTAAACATCTTCAAAACTGGTTAACAATCAATTTATGTACAATATAGTAGAACGGTAGTGGTTGAAAATCCAGTGTAGATGGACATATTTAAAGCAGTTGTGTTTGTGAAATGACTGCAAGGTCACCGTAATGCTGTATAAACAGGAAGGTTTTGAGATCCTTGCAAAACTATTGGAGATCTTTTATAGATCTTAGTCTATCCGGGAGAGCATTCCACAACATTGGGGCGATGAAGATATTACTTGTAAAATGAGAGGTATTGCAGACATGATGGGGAGGACGATCAAGGGGGGCTGTAGTCCTCACCAATAAGTCCCTCAAATTCGCCTTACGGGAATAGGCAATTTGCAGCTGTTTTCTAAAGCAAGAATGTATCGCCAGAATAGGCCAGAACTTGTGAACCAGCCTAATGACCGCTGATGTTCCCTTCATATAAGGAAAAATACCCGTGATTTTGTCATACTGTGATACAGAATTCCGAGGGCCCATAAGCCATTCCCTATGTGTGTAACAAGCCCGTTTGTAGGCTGATTTAACCACCTTCACTGGATAGCCTCTTGATAAAAGCCGAGAGCTCAGATCTTTAGCATGGAATTTAAAATCAGACAACACGGTACAATTGTGGCAAAGCCGCAAAAATTACCCATATGGTAAGCCTCTCTTAAGTGCTGGCGGATGAAAACTATCAAACCTCAACAACGTATTGCATTGAACCGGCTTCCAATATAGAGAGGTTAAAAAACCCATAGAGGATAATTCTATTGTAATATCTAGAAACTGAATTTTTTTCATTTCCACCTGTGCTGTAAATTGTATGTTTCTCTTAAACGTATTCAAAGAGCACAAAAAAGAATCCAAATCTTCTTTGTTACCTGACCATATAAAGAAAACATTGTCCAGAAATCTTCTCCAGAATGAAACCTTTGAGAACAGTGGGTGAGAATAAATATGTAATTCTTCAAACCAGGCCATATAAATAAAAGTGACTATGGAAGGGGCCACTGTTGCACCCATAGCAATCCCAAAAGTTTGAAGATAAAACTGCTGCTGGTAAAGAAAAAAAATTATGATTAAGTACCAGATCAAGCAGATCAAGAAAAAAACTTTTTGGAATGCATTCTGGAAGAGGAATAGAATATCGTGAAAGACCAGACAACACCTCCTTTTGGTCTATGTTGGTGTACAATGATTGGACATCAAGGGTAACAATAAACGAATACGTTGACATTTCAGTACAGGCAGTCAGTTGTTGCAAAAAATCCCCCTTGTCTTTTATATATGAGGGCACTCTTGCTGCCAAAGGTTGCAAAAAGAGGTCACAAAACTTAGAGAGTGGTCCTAGAATCGAATCACGACAGGACACTATGGGGCGACCAGGGGGATCACATAGTGTCTTATGAATCTTATGGCACAAGATAAAAAATTGGGGTCTTCGGATGTTTATTAATCAAAAAATCTGACTCATTCTTTGTCAGCCAGTTATTCAGAAATGCCTGAGACACCAACTGAGAGATACGATCCATAAGCTTCATAGTTGGATCTTTAATCAAAACATAATGATTACGATTATCCAGATGTACATGCATTTCCCGGTCATATTGCTCATCAGACAAAACCACTGTTGCTCCTCCTTTATCAGCCCGTCTGATCAAAGCCAAATTCGACAGCTCACTCAGAACCTTATACTGATCACTTGAAAAGTTATTATAAGAAGAACAATTAGTATTCTCCAATTGAGATAATTCATTCAGAATCAAATGTTGAAAAGTGGAAATAGCCGCATCTAACTGTCCCGGCGATTGCCAGCGAGAAGGATTTATCACCAACGAAATATCAGGGGGAATGGCTTGATCTGCAACATGATGTATTATTCGCAATTTTCTAAAAAACGTATGTAATGCCACTCTCATTTCAAAACCATCATACCGGGGTGACGGAACATAAGACAAGCCAAGTTCCAGTAGCTTTAAGTGGTCTTGTGGGAGAGCTTGGCCCGACAGATTCACAACTGTCGATTCCTGGTCCTGGATCTGGTATCCAGGCCTTCCCAAAAATCTGATGATAGGTACCACGGGACCTGCGACCACGAAACAAATTGCCTCTCTGAATCTCTGAAGGGTGTTGGTTCTTCTTAGCCTTAGTACCCATATTAGTTTGACCCGATTCACTAGAGTCCGAGCACTCATCCGTACTAAAAGCAAAAGAAACCTTTTTCCGATTCTGATTGATTCGAGAGGGCCAGTTGTAAACACAATTATTGTCATAGTCAGATTTGTCCCTTTTAAATTTATTGATCTTCAATCCCCGAATATGATCTCGGAAGGAAGCCAACTGCTTTTCTATCTCACTCCACTGGGACTGGAAGCTCTGTGGCTGAAGCGTTTCCAAAATCCTCTCCTTCAGATCAACCGTTTGAGAGGTCAGTGTTTCTTGCTCTTGTAGAGAGCGCTCCAAAAGTAGTGCTATAAGATCAAAGCTGCACTTATTCAGTATAGCATTCCATTTAGATAAAAAGTTCTCATCTTCCGTGAACTGTTTAGGAGGTTTTAATACAAATTGCCTATTCCCAAATTGCTGCAAATTGCCTGTTCCCGTAAGGCAAATTTGAGGGACTTATTGGTGAGGACTACAGCCCCCCTTGACCATCCTCCTTTGAGACATGAGAACGCTGGTCATTTTCCCTGTGGAACCTGTATTTACTGTTCTGGCACCTTATCGGGCCCAGTCTGGATTGATAGCCGTACTCAGATTCAGTATCGAATTCGCTGGCATACGGACTGCACTACTGATTTTGTGGTATACTTAATCTTATGCCCCTGTGCACTTTTTTATTGGGGCGGACTTCGCGTGCTTGCAAGCTGCGCTTGGGGGAACATGCTTCTCGGCTGCGCAAAGGCTTTTGACAGCATCTTTGGTTGGTCACTGTTTGGAGCAGTCACATCTTTTTGAGGAACTCCGTTGGCGAATTTTGGATCACGTGCCCCCCAATCCTCGGGGTGGCGATCGTGTTCAACTTCTACAGAACCTTGAACAAAAATGGATTTTTCGTTTAAATACAGTACATCCAAAGGGCTTAAACATGCAGGTGGATTGGCACACTATTTCATAGCCATTCAGTTAGGGAAGGGGTTTCTGATTGGTGGCTCCTCTTCCTTTCTTTCTGATTGGCTTCTTTGTGAAAAACTCACCTGAGGGGCGGGTTCCACACAGGTGGAGTGAATAAGCTGTGAAGATTGGGTTATAAAAACCGTTTCATTCAGAAAAGGTGTCAAGGCTGAAATTATCAAACAGTGGTCTGACCTGAAGCAGGGGGCTTACGGAAGTGTCCCCGAAACGTGTCACGTCGTATTTGGAACTACTGTTGGTTACAGTGAACATACAGCCTGTTTTCTTCGACACGCTAAGTATCAGCTGTTTTTTTAACAAAAGTGGCCATTCCGACAAAAAAATTGTTCTGAATATTAGGTTATTATTATCACTGGGTTCCGTGTTTTTGTTGGTGACTACAATGTCCCAGCCATTGCCCTATGCCCTGTGCAGATGCATCCTGCCCAGGCCGCCCTGTCTGGGCCATACCCATGTACCTTGCTCCTCATTATGCACATTGGCAGGCTAACACTGGAAACAGTGCAAGCAGTGTGGGCTGAGTAAGGTGTAGGCAGCCACAACACACGGGAAATAGACAGACACACACTCCCACACCTATGCCAGCATTGTGCAACTATAGAGGCTTTTGGCAGCCCTGGCCACCACACCAGTCCTGGGCACAGTGCAGGCATGGCTATGGTACGCAATACGGATGGGGTCACTCCCAGGGGTGGTAAACACTGTCAGAAACCAAAACTGAAACACGCTCCACAGATATCAGAAAGGTTGCTATGATGCAGCTCTATCAGCAAATTGTGCTTAACTTAGGAATTGCTATCTGCCATTAATCATAGCAACCTTTTGATATATGTGTAATGTATTCCTAGGTTTAGGGCAGCATTGCTAAGGTATGCAAGTGCTAGTATTGGGAGATGCTGCTCCACGCAGGGCCCAACAGCCTGACCCTCCATGAGGCTTTGGATAGTGGAGCCTGTGGGTGCGGGTGTTTCTGCCCCTGTTGGCGCTGCTCTAGGGCAGAGGTTCCCAACTCCGGTCCTGGTGGGCCAAACACTGAAACATAGAAACATAGAAATATGATGACAGAAAAAGACCACATGGCCTATCTAGTCTGTCCTTCCATATCAACAACTACAACAGTCCCCTTTTTACCACTGTTCGGGTTTTCATGCTGTCTCTAATGAATATGCATGGATACATTTGCATACCATGGGGGCAGCACATAACAATGCAGCACAGGCATTTTTATTGGAGACAGCATGAAACCTGAATGGTGTTTGGCCCACCAGGACTGCATTTGGGAAACTCTGCTCTAGGTATTGCACATGTCTATGGTGTCTGTGCTCTGTAGGGTAAAATATAGGTGTTTGAGGCATGTTGCTGTTATCTGCAATAAAGGTTCCCTCTTTATTACCATGGTTTAGTAGTGGGTAAAACATGGGGACTGGGTTGGCAGGAACCACAGCTGGGATTTGAACTTGTGACCTTCTGCTCCTGAACACACTGACTGTGTGCACTCCACAACCGTGTTGCCACAGGGATAGTGCGATAACGCACGCAGCGGCGCAAACGAGCGCTGAAGGCGGAGAAAGGCTCCTGGAGGCGGAGAAAGGCTCCTGGAGGGCGGAGGAAGGCTCCCCAGGGGCGGAGGAAGGCTCCCCAGGGGCGGAGAGAGAGGGTCAATGGGTGGAGAGTGGGAGGGGAGAGGCTCCCTGCACACTAACGCTGTGGATTCCGGGGCTGAAAACTAACGACAGTGAAACCCTGGTGTTAGAGTAGATTTAAAGGGAAGACAAACCATTTCCATCAGCAATGTACAGCAAAACCAGGGAAACCTACAAAAAGTGAGAAGTGTGATACATGTGCACGGAACAAAAGGGCAAATAAACATTGAAAATGACATGAACAAAATGGAAAAAAAACATAACCAAGCTGGCCAATAGTGATATTAATGGGAAACAGCAAAAAACACTACCGAGAAAGCTCCAAAAAAAGATATTAATTTTGGAAGGGTCTATGCTCTGTCCCCATACAAAGTGAATGATCTCACAGTGAAATAGCGCTGATCAGGGTTTCCCCTTGTTATTGGACAGGTTTCCTATGGCATGCACATGTTCCATAACAGCAGGGTGGGCATGTCAGAACGGGCAACTGGACAGATGCTGGAAAAGGGGATACAGAGGGCAGCAGGTGGCACATGCTGTGGTGCAGCTGGGCCACATTGCGGACTAGGGTGATGCCCAGGTGGCCCATAGGAATGCTGAAACAGTAGAGCAGCCAGACAGCAACTGATGAGGGCCCAACATGGGCATGAGTGTGTTTCCCACAGTGTCACAGGGGATAGTACCCAGAAGGTACCCCCAAGGGCACAGAACATTGGCAGCGGTGCTGGGGGGGAAGCGTGGACATCTATGCAGGCACCCCTACCCCAGAACCCGCACCATAGGCAGCCACCTACCAGCACACTGGATGGCCTGAGAATGCGCACCACCAGCACCACCAGCAGAAGGGCATGTCAGCATGGTGGGAGAGGGGTACTGGTGCTGGAGGGGGCAGTGGCAGCTGCCCACAGCAGACCATGGCCTAGCCCTGTGTAGGTGGGTGCCATGCACTGCAACAGACAGGCCCTGTCTGACGGACAGTCATGGAATCCTCAGGGAAAGAACTGTCCCACGGCAACACAGTACGCACCACCAGAGTGTTCAGGAGCAGAAGGTCACAGGTTCAAGTCCCAGCTATGGTTCCTGCCAACTGTCAAGCCCCAGCCCTCTGCCTAGGGCTCAGAGGGTTGGGGTTGCCATTATAAGCTCCTTGCAGAAGGTGAGATAAAAGCTTTTTCTCCCGCTATGCCTGCTGGGAGTGGTAGTTCTTTTGCCCTCTGATAAGGAAATAGTTGTGAGACCAGTGGTAAGGCAAAATGACAAGAATTAGCAAAGGGATTCTATATCATCTGCAAAACACAGTGTACAGTCCACAGGCACTTCTGCTGAGTCACTCTCATTACAGTCCTGTTGCATCTCTTCAAACTCTGGAACTATGGAGTTTGGCTTTAAGCTGTTATTATACGGCTTAGGATAATTTCCCCCTAAGACCTCTGGTGCTTCCTTCAGGCACAGTTCTATATGGTAAGGATTGGAAATACCTGAGGTTGTGGAGATTCCTCTCTGGCTTTGTTTAGCTAGCTTTTTCCAACTGTAGGGAAACACTCTCTGATTCCCTGTTTGGAGTTCTTGTCTGGAGCACTGCTCTGGTTCCCAGTCCCAAACTGAGCTTTGCAAACTCCTGGGTTTAGTGCTAGGTTCCCACCTGTGAGCTCCTTGAAGCTTTTTATCTGGCAATGAGGTCTGAAGGTCTCTCGGCTCTCTCCCTCTAGGAGGGTTTCTGACAGCAGTCTGTCCCTTCTCTCCTTCTGCTCTGTCTGCTTCAATTCCAGAACTGCAGCTGGGTTTTCTCAAAGGTCTCTTCCCAGCTCTTCTCCAACCATCTCTCCAACCACCTCTCCAGTCAATACTCTCACCAACACTCTTACCGGCTCTCTCAGCAAGACTCCAATCACCAACTACTCCCTTGTTTTCTCCTAGCCAGGGTTTATATTCCTGTTCCCTGAGCCTTGGGTCTGCCTTCCTGAACAGGTGTGTGTAATTAGGTTCCAGGCTTGCAGTTACGTCAGAGCTTGGGTGTGTCAGCCTAGCTCCTGTTTCCCTATGTTTGCCTCTCTCTTGCAAACGCTGAAACGTGTGTGCAGCCTGACTGTCAGTTTGTTTAAAGGTAAAATCATCCTTTTCTTCTACTTCCATATGTTCAGTATGGGCTTCTTCATCACATATCCCCCCCCCCTTAAGATATTACGGGCTGGCAGCCCATCACCCACACAGCTCGTAATCCGCGATAGTGCATCGGCATTCTGGTGCAACCTTCCTGCTCTGTGTTCTACCTTAAAGTTGAAAGCTTGTAATGCCAAATGCCAACGGGTCAGACGGGCATTATGGTTCCTCATCTGATTTAACCATTTTAGGTGTGTATGGTCTGTGATCAATAAAAACCTCCGCCCAGTGAGATAAAACCTAAGGGCCTCCACTGCCCATTTGATGGTCAAACATTCTCTCTCAATCGTTGAGTAATTTCGTTAGGTCTTGGACAGCTTTCTGCTGAGAAACATGGTGGGATGCTCGGTTCCGTCATGCATCTTCAATAGGACCGCTCCTAAGCCGGTTTCCGATGCGTCCGTTTGAAGAATAAATGGCTGCCCAAAATCCACGCCGCGTAGCACCGGCGCTTTACACAGCTTCCCTTTCAACCGCATGAAAACATTCTCAGCCTCCGGGGTCCATTTTAGGTTATTCGGTGCATTTTTTTCAGCATATCTGTAAATAAGGCACTCTCTTCAGTGAACCGAGGAATGAAGCGTCGGTAATAACTGATTAGGCCCAGGAAACTCCTCAACTGCTTTTTGTTTGCTGGCCTCGGGCAATTTTTCACACTATCTATTTTGCTCATCAATGGTCTGACCATACCTCGCCCTACCATATGTCCGAGGTATTTCACTTCTTCGCCTGCAAACAGGCATTTTCCTGGATTCAGGGTTAGACCCGCCCGTCTCATAGCCCTTAGAACTGCTTCTATTCTGGGCAAATGTTGGGCCCAACTGGTACTATGTATTATGATATCGTCCATATAAGCCACCGTGTACTCTTGGTGTGGACGTAAAACGTGGTCTATTAACCTTGCCACCCACCCACTCCCTGGACCTTGAGGGTTAAGGGAGGGGCTGTCCTTAAATGCCCTTGAGGGTTAATATTGTAGTTGTGTTGGGCTCGAGTGATAAGGCAAGGCAAAGAATATTTATATTTTCTGAGGTTTATTCTTTTGCTTTCGCAGTTCAAATGCAACAGACGTAATGAAATAATATGGTACAAAACAAAGTTGAGAAACTGAACTTAAACAAGGCTTTTTTTCACTGCTTGACTGAATGTCCGTTACTGATCACATTCACCTGTCATGTGATCTCCTTTTCATTAAGGTAACAGAAAACTCTGAATACTAGCACTGCTCCAATTGCACAGAATAGGCTTCTACTTATTCCCTTCAGATAAGCACTTTTATCACAGCAACAGTGAGGTAACTTGGCTATCCTCTTACAAACAACACTGGCAAGCAAATCATTTAAATGTCCTTTGGAATCATACAGGTAGAGCAATCCATCGGGACTTCCTGTTCCATAGATGGCAAAGAAATTAAAGGCATTTCTTCTGGCCAGCTGATCAATGGCTTTGCTACGTTCTGAGTAGAAACTGCTCTGCTCTTAAGGAACTCTTTAAACTCGGTAAGAAGTAATTCAGCCTGTGTATTTTCCAAGCTAGGCTGAGCAAATCCTCCTTCTGGTAAATGCTTGTTTGTATTTCTTATCTCTAGGCAATTATCAGTGCTTTCACTTAGACAAGGTTTCAGCGTGTAAGCATTTCCCTTCCCCCACCTATCTCCACATGGCAGTGCAGGGTAAAACGCTTTAACTGGAGTTAGAGAGTCTCTCAGAGTGTTAAAAGGAAAGCAGTCAGGCTTTTCTTGACTTAACCAGTTAGTATCAAACTTCCTGCCTTTATTCTGTCTTGTGATAAGGAAGCTTATCATAGTTCAGGAAGGAGCTATAGTAAAGGTGAAGTGACTCTGAACAAGCAACCTGTCAGTTATGGTAGAAATAAGAAAACAGAATTTTTCCATAAAAGACTACCAGTCCCAGAATGCACCAGGTTTCCAACAGCCATTAGAGGAGCTGAAGTGGGGAAACGTGTGTTCAATCAGGAGGGCTTTGAGGTAATCCCCAAGCACTCATCTCCAAGGGCAGGGCCTGATTCAGCACAGCTGCGCTGTGCTAGGGTGGAGCATTCATCTAAGCAGAATAAAAGTAGAGTTTATTCTGCAGAGAATCATCTTCAGTATCTTGGGGATCTTCAGTCTCTTGAGGATCAGCGTCCTGAGGATCATCAGAAGCAGAAGCCAGAGCGGACGGACAGAGAGAGCAAGACACACTTTGGAAGAAAGAAGAGAAAAGCATTTGGGAGGTCTAAAGGAGTCCATAGCAGTACGTATACTGGGAGGCATTCCAGAGGCAAGCATACACCATTGGACTGGGGAAAGCCAGAGGAGTGGTGCTGCAGAGCCAGGAATCCCAGGACGGCACCTGTGAGGGAGACGGCTGCACTTGGAAGGGACCCTAAAACCAGTGCCAGAAGGTATGTGAAGAGAGACCCAGTGTCCAGGGATCTGGATTGGAAGGCTGGACATAAAAACTGGACTACATACTGGCCAGGCTATTTAGAGAGGAACTCTAACAGCAATGGAAGCTCAGGTATGAACACTGATCTATGCCCTAGCTATACCCTTGAAAGACAGCAGGGAAACAAGTATTGTCCTGAGAGTGCTCCATTGAGAAATTCCTCTGTAACAATCCATGATATTGAATCCATGATTGTTGAAGAAGGGGGAGAGGTTGTAGATGAAGGCTGTGAATACATGGATTGCTCTCTGTCTAAACTCCTGTGGTAATTTGCTGTTACAAAAATACAACAACCATCACAAAGAAATACAAACTTGTTCTTTAATCTACTCTGAAAAGCTTCTGAGTAGGATTTGAGCCACGCAGTAGAAAGTAAGCCAGCTAAGGGGTTTCAGCTGGGTAATTGCTAGCAATTAAGCCTTACCTAATTGCCTGTGAGCTCTGAAGGGGACACTTCTGAGTCTGTGTGTGAAGATATAAGAAGTTAACCTGAAAAGAACAGTTTTTCCCTACTTTGTGGGTTTTGCTTGTTGTTTGAAGCGCTGCTAAGAAAATATTAGCTAGAGCCTACAGAAAAGACCTTTTTGTTACCATCCAGGTCTTTATTCTTTGTTTTGATTGCCTGACAAGTTCAGCTGTTGTTTTCCTGATTTTGTTTTTCTAAGTAAAACACTGAAAGCAAGTATCCTGTTTTATGTGCTACCAAGTATATCTGTGTTGGGAGAAATAACCCCATAAATAAATATCTTATTGGCTTTACACTCAAGCAAGCACAACTAATTTTATTGTGAACGGCTGAGTCTGGTATGAATGGACTACATTTCCCACAATCCCTTGCAAGTCAGATTAATATTTGCCTTTGCCAAGACTGTGGACATTCTCACCCAGCGCCCCCGTTGACAGTCTTTCACAATTAAAATTCACTCTCTCTGGCTTTCCACCGTTAGGCTTGCTAGCTGTGCCACTCCCACCAGATACCTTGTGCTTGGGCTTCTTCCAGGGAAATTCCTTAAAACTCCTGAGCTGCAGTCCTGGGTCTCTCAGTGCCTTAGAATTCTGCTTCCAGAAACCTTTCTTTGCCCCTGAGTCTCCCAGCTCCTGTCTGCTCCTTCTTGGATCACAGCTGCTTAGTGGTTCTCTCTCCCACGGTTCCTGCTTCAGGTCATCTGACCTGTCCTCGTCCAGGTGCTCATCAGCTTCCTCGTGCTTTGCTCTCTCTTCTTCTCTTGCTCCGTTTGCTCTCACGTCCTTTGCTCTAACTTGCTTGTCTAACTGTTTCTGTTTTAACAAGCTGGCTGAGTGCTGCACTGCCCACCTCCTGCTTGGGTGTGCCTAATCAGGGACTTGGCTTCTCACCTGCCTTGAAGTGAGGAGTGGTTCCTGATTAGCTCTGCATTCTTTTTTCCTCTCAGAAGAGAAAATCCTGCATTCTCCTGCAGTACCGGCTCTCTCCACCGGATCACTATCAGTTTCCATTGCCTCATAAGAGTCTGCTACATCACAACCTCTGGCAGGTTGCTGCTGCCCCATGTAGACCGAAGGGCATCCTACGAAACTGGAACAGTCATATCGGCGTACTGAAAGCAGTCTTCGGTCTTGACTCACGGGTTAGCGGGATTTGCCAGTAGCCTTTGGTCATATCCAGTGTAGTTAGATATTGTGCTCGTCCCAGCCGATCTAACAACTCTTCAATGCGGGGCATGGGGTATGCATCGAACAGTGAAATGGCGTTCACTTGTCTGAAGTCGATACAGAATCTCAGGGTGCCATCTGGTTTTGGTACCAGCACAATGGGGCTACACCAGGGACTCTTGGATTCCTCGATAATCCCCATGTCGAGCATCTCCCGTACCTGGGCCACCACCTCTTGATTCCTGGCCTCAGGTAGCCGATAAGGCCGCTGCCTAATCACCTTCCCAGAGGGAGTTATAATTTCGTGAGCTACCAAATTGGTCTCTCCGGGTATCAGTGTCAGGACGTCTGTAAACTCTGCCAGCAACCTGACCAACTCTTGCCTCTGCTGCAGGGACAGTTCCTCGCCTACTCTAGGCTCCGGGTTCGCTTTGCACTCTGCTAGGTGGGGACCTAAATCCTCCTCCACTTTTTCTTCAGAAGTGGCAGTCAGGCCTTTTACCTCAGTCCGCCCAGTGGACCCGAACCCTCCGGTTCCCCGACTCGTAGGGGATACCATGGGTACCTCTTCTAAGGAGGGAAACCCCACTCTCTTACAAATGATTTGGGCGATTCTATCAACCACCTTTACTTTGAAGTCCTTGTTCCCAAAGTTGAAAAGTAGTACTTTTATTACCCCCCTATAGTCTGGGTCTATAACGCCAGTGCTCACATCTATAAAGTACTTTGAGGCTAAACCCGAGCGTGGTGCAATTCGGCCATAACACCCAATGAGCATTTCCACTTGCAGGCCTGTGTCTACCAAGGCCTTCCCCCGTTTAGGAATTACTTCCTCTACAGCACTATATAAATCATAACCCGCTGCAGCCGGTGAGGCTCTCTGGGGGCTCTGCGCCTTCGCAGATACCTTGCAGAATTTTAATACAAATTTTTGTTTAACTGGTGGATCAATTTTCATACGCTCCTTTGAACTCAGACCTGTCTTCCTGGGCTTCCCAAACAGGGGACTGGGAACCACTGTTACCATGGCCTCCACCCTCCGATCGTACTCCTGTTCTAACCCTTTTTTGGTCTTATCAGAAGGGGCAGTTATGAGGTCGTCGTGTGCAGGTAGTTCCCCTAGTGACTCCTCTGGGGGTTCATCCTTCTCCTCTGGGGTTACTGACTGGGATCGAGTGGAGACCAGCCCTGCCTTTGCATGTAGGCTCTTCTCCATCCCTCTTCTAAACTGGGGCCAATCCCTACCCAGCACTAGGTCATGGGGCAACTTAGGGACTATGGCTACTAGAACTTCTTTCCGAATTCCTAACCCCTTTATTAAGAGCTTGTACAGAGGGTAGAAGGAGGATGCTCCGTGAATACATCGGATTTTAACCCTTCCTTCTGGTCGGCTCGGGACTGACCCACTCTGGGCTTCTATGGCCCGCCAGAGCTTCCTGGAAACCATACTCTGGTCAGCACCTGAGTCGAGTAATGCACTAGTTGACACACCATGAACGTCTACATTCAAAAGGAAACCTTCTCGTATCTGTTTTACATTAGCAGTTAATAATGCGGTACGTGCTATACATTCCTTTTGTATATGACCCATTTTCCTACATTGGAAACATTTCCTATTTGCCCATCTGCTTTCTTGCTTTGGCAAATAACTGTTCATACCTTCTAGCTTTGGCCTCGGTCCCTTTTCTGATTTTCCAAAACTTGCTTTCGCTGACACTCTCAGAGCACCTCCTTTTGGCTGACCAGCCACCTCGGCTTCCAAATACCATTCAGTCAGCAAGGCTGCCTCTGCAGTGTTCTGGCAGTTTTGTAAAATCAAGAAAGACTGAATTTCCTTGGGGACTGCCTCCATGAACTGTTTTAACACAATCATGTCTATTACGGACTCCATGGTTTTTCCCTGTGGAGCTAGCCACTTCAAAGTTAAGCTTCGGACCCTGTGGAACAAAGCCTTAGGTGTCTCATTAGGTCTTAACTTTGTAGCTCTCAGCTTTCTACGGTAAACCATTGGCATTTTTGAGCTCATCATAGTCCGTAGCCAGTGCAGCTGGCATGGCTTTGTAGGTTGCTAAGGCCTCTCCCATAAGGGATGTAGCAAGCCTTACTGCCCATTGCTCTAATGGCCACCCCACTGTAAGAGCAACTCTCTCAAGCGCTTCCATGAAATCATCAACATCATCATTTGCTGCAAGTTGTCCAAAAGCAAAAGCTCCACCAGTCTGTGGTCCTACCACACAGGTGTGCATTGTCGCCTCTCGCGTTGATGGTATTGCTCCCTCCGTCACCTTCTGGCTGGCAAGCAATGCCTCCATCAAGTCCACTATTGGTTTCTGTTGGGCTTGCATGGCTGCAGCAGCCTGTTCCTGCGCCCGCTGAGCCATCTCATGTTGTTTCTCGAATTGAGATGCCATCCAACATAGAATCTCTTTTGGATCCATCTCCATAGCTTTCTCTGCAGAAAAACAAAAGAGAAACACAAGCCCACCAAGTGCGGCACTACAAAACGTTTTCTTCCTTTTTTTTTTTTTCTTAGCCGTTCAGTCTAACATGACTGCCTCCTTTTCACTTGAATCCTTAGACACCCACGCCCAAATACTCTTTACCTGAGCATGGTGTTGATTCATGCCTTGAAAAGGAGTCCTTCACTGCTCCTCAGGCGCTCTGGCCGACCCTTGCCAGCGATTTTCCACTCTGCCTTCCACCAACAGCTCAGCAGTTTTGGATCTTGGAAAAAAAATCTCTGGCGTATATCCTGAAGTTTTCTTCTGTAAATCCTGATGTTCCACAAAAATAATCCTAAAGACTACGCCACTTGTCAAGCCCCAGCCCTCCGCCTAGGGCTCAGAGGATTGGGGTTGCCATTATATGCTCCTTGCAGAAGGTGAGATAAAAGCTTTTGCTCGCGCTATGCCTGCTGGGAGTGGTAGTTCTTTTGCCCTCTGATAAGGAAATAGTTGTGAGACCAGTGGTAAGGCAAAATGACAAGAATTTATTCCCCAACAAAAAGATTCAGTGCAGATTAAATCAGGATACTCTTCAGGTGTTTGCTCGAGGATATTTACAGAACTTAAACTGATTGAGCTTCACACTATTTACCCACAAAACGTGCAATGCATATCACATGTAACAGATAGAAAACATAACAGCTTCTTCTCACAAAGAAAAATATCTTCTTTCCCTTTGTTCCCACTCAGCTCCCTCATACACATTTAGCAAAGGGATTCTATATCATCTGCCAAACACAGTGTACAGTCCACAGGCACTTCTGCTGAGTCACTCTCATTACAGTCCTGTTGCATCTCTTCAAACTCTGGAACTATGGAGTTTGGCTTTAAGCTGTTATTATACAGCTTAGGATAATTTCCCCCTAAGACCTCTGGTGCTTCCTTTGGGCACAGTTCTATATGGTAAGGATTGGAAATACCTGAGGTTGTGGAGATTCCTCTCTGGCTTTGTTCAGCTAGCTTTTTCCAGCTGTAGGGAAATGCTCTCTGATTCCCTGTTTGGAGTTCTGGTCTGGAGCTCTGCTCTGGTTCCCAGTCCCAAACTGAGCTTTGCAACCTCCTGGGTTTAGTGCTAGGTTCCCACCTGTGAGCTCCTTGAAGCTTTTTATCTGGCAATGAGGTCTGAAGGTCTCTCTGCTCTCTCCCTCTAGGCAGGTTTCTGACAGCAGTCTGTCCCTTCTCTCCTTCTGCTCTGTCTGCTTCAATTCCAGAACTGCAGCTGGGTTTTCTCAAAGGTCTCCTCCCAGCTCTTCTCCAACCATCTCTCCAACCACCTCTCCAGTCAATACTCTCACCAACACTCTTACCGGCTCTCTCAGCAAGACTCCAATCACCAACTACTCCCTTGTTTTCTCCTAGCCAGGGTTTATATTCCTGTTCCCTGAGCCTTGGGTCTGCCTTCCTGAACAGGTGTGTGTAATTAGGTTCCAGGCTTTCAGTTACGTCAGAGCTTGGGTGTGTCAGCCTAGCTCCTGTTTCCCTATGCTTGCCTCTCTCTTGCAAACGCTGAAACGTGTGTGCAGCCTGACTGTCAGTTTGTTTAAAGATAAAATCATCCTTTTCTTCTACTTCCATATGTTCAGTATGGGCTTCTTCATCACACAACCCAGTCCCAATATTTAGCCCACTACTAAACCATGGTAATAAAGACGGAACCTTTATTGCAGATAACGTAAACATGCCTCAAACGCCTATATTTTACCCTACAGAGCACAGACACCATAGACATGTGCAATACCTAGAGCAGAGTTTCCCAAATGCAGTCCTAGAGGGCCAAAAATCATTCAGGTGTCATGCTGTCTCTAATATAAGGACATGTTAGCATGGTGGCAGAGGGGTACTGGTGCTGGAGGGGGCAGTGGCATCTTGCCACAGCAGACCATGGCCTAGCCCTGTTTAGGTGGGCGCTGTGCACTACAACAGACAGGCTCTGTCTGACGAACAGTCGTGGTATCCCCAGGGAATGAGCTGTCCCTGTGGCAACAGTGTGGTGCAGTACACACAGCCATTGTGTTCAGGAGCAAAATGTCACAGGTTCAAGTCCCAGCTGTGGCTCCTGCCAACCCAGTCCCCATATTTAACCCAGTACCAAACCATGGTAATAAAGACAGAACCTTTATTGCAGATAACATAAACATGCCTGAAATGCCTATATTTTACCCTACAGAGCACAGACACCATAGACATGTGCAATACCTAGAGCAGAGTTTCCCCAAATGCAGTCCTGGAGGGCCAAACTCCATCCAGGCGTCATGCTGTCTCTAATAAAGATGCCTGTGCTGCATTTCTATGCACCGCCCCCATGGTATGCAGATGTATCCATGCATATTCATTAGGGACAGCATGAAAACCCGAACAGTGTTTGGCCCACCAGGACTGGAGTTGGGAACTTCTGCCCTAGAGCAGCGGCCAACAGGGGCAGAAACACCCGCACCCACAGGCGCCATTATCCAAAGCCGCCTGGAGAGGCAGGATGTTGGGCCCTGCGTGCAGCACCATCTCCCAATACTAGCACTTGCATACCATAGCACTGCCTCCCTAAACCTGGGAATACGGTACACATATATCAAAAGTTTGCTGTGATTACTGGCAGATAGCAATCCCTAGGTTAAGCACAATCTGCTCATTGAGGTGTATCATAGCAACCTCTCTGATGTCTGTGGAGTGTGTTTCAGGTCTGGTGTCTGACAGTGTTCACCACCCCGGGGAGTGACCCCAACAGTATTGCATACCATAGCCATGCCTGCACTGTGCCCAGGACTGGTGCTGTGGCCAGGGCTGCCAAAAGCCTCTATAGTTGCACAATGGTGGCATAGGTGTGGGAGTGTGTGTCTTTCTACCCAGTGTGTGGTGGCTGCCAACACCTTCCTCAGCCCACACTGCTTGCACTGTTGCCAGTGTCAGCCTGCCAATGTGCATAATGAGGAGCAAGGTACCATGGGTATAGCCTGGATAGGGTGGCCTGGCCAGGATGCATCTGCACAGGGCATAGGGCAATGGCTCGGAAATTGCAGTGCCCGGCCACAACCTGCATGGACAGGGTGACCACAGCATGTCCTGCTGGGAGGTCACTCTCACCCTGACTGAGCAGTGACCACGGCATGGCTGGGTTCCCCCATAGTGCTTTATTGTATTTCTCTCAAGTGAAATGTATGGGTTCTCTTTTCTGGGGCCTAATCACTGACTTATCTGCTTGGTGGGTGTGCTTATATCTCAGTTTTGGGTGCATACATTTCCTCAAGGAACATGCACTGTGGATTAGCTAGCAGACTGTCTGCATTTATATGTGTATGGCTGGAACACCTTGCAGGGTGCAGTGGCTGGTGACTCACTGTGCTTGCTGCTGGAGAATGTCAGATGGTGGTGGGGGCAGCTGAGCATTTCCAGGCCTACTGTTTTTCAGCCATTGCCTTATGGATGTGTACAGCTCTGCATTGGCTGCCCTGTGGGGTGTCTGTTCCTCAGCAGGACTGGGGTTGATGGCCCCCCTCTACTGCTGCCATTGCAGGAAGGTAGAATGTGGATCTGTTGGTGGGGGATCATGTCTCCCACCCTGAGCCACAAAGGGTGGGTTGGGTGGTGGTACATAATCTGCTTATGGGTCCAAACACCCCCCCTTCACTTACATCATGTTACCATGGCACCGACACAGAACATGCACTATTCTGGTTGCATCATAGCTCATAAGGGCTAGATGTGCTTGACAAATACAGATGGACACTAATGTATCCGAGGTGTGTCTGCAAGAACTACCTAACACCCACACCCACTCTGGCACTAGACGGGTACCTGCAACATGGCCTATTCCTGCCATGAAAGGTGCAGCGGACCTGGTGCTGGCTGCCCCACCTCACCCTCAGGGTGAGCACAATACCCACACAATGTGACGGTCTGTAGCTACTCTGTGCCACTAACACACACTGTCGGCACCCCCTACTAGGCTGAGGTGCTGTGGGGTGCATACCCCATCTAGTGATCATCTGTAGACTGCTGATTTGCATGTGCTGTGAATCATGGGTACGGGTGGGTTGACCCTATCCTGGTAGCCACAGCAGAATGTTTGCGTGGTGACGTGCAGTCCTTCTGTAGCCAGCCAGTGGTTTGTTAGTAGCATTGTAGCATGTGTGCATGCGTGCGTACGTGAACAAGGCATTGATGAAAATGGCCACCCGCTCAAGGAAGCCAGCTTTCACGAGGAGGGAGCTTCGCCACCTCGCAGGCCTCATCTGCACCAGGCAGCACAAACATTTCCCAGGATCCTCCAAGCGGCAAGACCTGGGGAGAGTCAGGAGGGCCTGGGACCGCGTGACACGGTGCTACAACCATCTGGCAGACTACCCACGTGAGGTAAGTGTATGGGGACAGGTCAGTATATCCATATACATATCCAGTGTCGATTGTAGCTGTGCATGCTGCTGTGTGTAGGTAGTCTATCTCATTGAAGTTTATTGGTTAAACCCACGTGATATACCGTCTATGTATCACATCAGAGTGGTTTGCCCTATCTCCAGGAGGCTAAGGACCTGATCACAGAGTTCCAGATGTCATCCTGGTGTTATGGCAGCTGCTGCTGTTGATGTGTTAAAACACACCACAACACAAGGAGCCCATAGATCTGCCTAAAGAGGTTTTGTAAACATCATGCTGATATGGTAGGTTCCGCATTTGCAGGGTCACACATCTGCCCTACCTCTAGGGGTCCTGAGATGTGCTCCAAATGGTCTGTCGGTCACCCTGGTGATATGGTTGTGTGTGCCTTGGCAGTTTAAAACATCTGAGAGCCCATCAAAGTGGGTGGTCACTCACCCTGGTGATATGGTTAAGCTGCTGTTGCTCTGTTATATTCCACCCTACCCCCAGGAGTCCTGAGAGCACACCAAAGTGGGCTGTCAGTCACCCTGGTAGTATGGTTATGTGTGCATTTACAGGTTAAAACATCTGCCCTACCCCCAGGAGTCCTGAGAGCCCATCAAAGTGGCCTGTCACTCACCCTGGTGGTATGGTTAAGCTGCTGTTGCTCTGTTATATTCCACCCTACCCACAGGAGGCCTGAGAACTGATTGTAATGGTGGGTATGTCATCCAGATATTGTGGTAGGTTATGCCAGGTAGGTCTCACATCTCCCCTAGTCCGTGAGGCCCACACCTCATTACACACGTCTGTGATGGTTCTAGATGGTATGGTAGGTGCAGTTGTGGATGTGCTTTACAGCACCCCACCCCCATGAGCTATGAGATCTGATTACGAAGGCCTGTTGCAAAGCCATATATCTCAGAATTGTACGCTGATTCAGGTCACACATCTGCCCACTCACCAGGATTTCCGTACCTGATTGCAGAGGAACATTACAGATGCTGTTGTAAGGACCGCGTAAAGTGTTGTAAGGATACATGCACCTGTTGGGGTTGCACAGCACTGCCATAACCCCAGACAGGAGCACAGATGTTAATAGGCCATTTCGGTGTGTTGGCCCCTGCCCCTGTTGTTGCCAGCCACAACTGCCCTACTCACACGAGGCCCTAGTCATGACCATAGAGTTATAGTAGAAAGCCAAATGGCATGGTAGTGGCCCCTGCCAAGGTGCACAGGGCCACCCACCCTCCACTCCATGTATGGACACATCACCCATGCATGTTAGGATATCATGTTGCCATTGGGGTTGTGTCGGATGATGTGTGTAGGTCAGGAAAACACAAATGTGTTTGCCAGACCACACAGGGGGTTGGGGGGGTTCCCCTGGACACCAGCATGGCCAAACCACACTTGGCATGGTGCTGCCATGTCATGCAAGGAGAGCATAGGAACACGGTGTGGTGTGTCCAGGGTGCTAAGCACAGTACACATAGGTGTCACTGCACACATGCCCAGACCCACAGCCACACATGCAGGTGGCACTGGCAAAGGTTAGTACATGACACACTGAGCAGCGGAGCAGGAGCAGCACGATATTGCTCACAGAGATGTTTGATTTGTTTTGGCCACCCACCAGAGATATACAGTCATTGATGCTCCCACCCATTGCTTTCACCCCCCACCCCAGGTAGAGGACCTCCGGAAAAAGGGACATGAGTTGCGGCTGCACTACCCCGAATATCTCGCTCGCCTCCAGAGGGGGGCGATGGCCCAAAGTGGAGGTGAGTTTTGCGGCCTCTGCAGCTCAGTAAAGAATGTCTCAGTGGCCCACTAGCCTGTGTGGTGCCTGAATATGTACATGTGTTATGTGACTCACATGATAGTGTGCTAATGACTGTCATCCTCCACAGAGGGCGATGCCGCCAGTGAGGGCCCCTCCACATCCGGCCATTCTCTGAGGTGCCCCACTGCCCGCTGTCCAACGGAGGAAGAGGAGGAGGAGGTGGAGGAGGAAGGGGCAGAGGAGAAGGAGGCAGAGGATGAGGCGGCGGATGCAGCGGAGGGGAATGATGAGGACATGGCGGCAGTGGAGGGTGGGGTGGGAGGGGAGGGAGGGCATGTGGGTGATGGTTTGTGGGGAGGAGGAGGGGGGAGTGTGGAGGGTGGGTGGGAGGTGGCGGGGGGGGGGAGGTGCAGGGTTTTGGGTGGGGGGAGGGTGTGAGAGAAGACAGGACAGCACAGGGCACTGTGTGTCCCTACCAGCCAACGCATGTGATGGGCGATGATGGACAGCGGGGTATGGAAATGGCATCCATGATCACACACAGGGTACATGCACATGCCACCACACAGACACCTGGCACCATGTGTGTGTGTGGTGGCAGGTGCATGCACGACCTGTATGTGGTCATGGATGGCGTTGAGCAACGCCTCCATTATTTGGAACACACCAACCGGTGGCTGGCAGGGTCCATCCAGTGGATGGCTTCCGAGATGGAGCATCTGCTTGGTCGGCAGCCATCCCCTGATGGGGGTCCCAGGAGCGTTTGATGGCCCCTGTGACGCCCACACACGTGCCCTGTGCTGTCCTGTCTTCCGTGACCCGACACGACAGCTGGGTCCTTCAGACCTAGACTGTACAGTGTTGAGAATAGGACACTGGGCTTGATGGACCCAGGTTTGACCTAGTATGGCAAATCCTATGTTCAAATGTACATATGTGTTTTTGTTCATGTACAGTTTTAAAAAATTTGTAAATACAGTTTTGAAATAACATCCCAATGGTCATGTGTTACCCTTACAGACAGACTATGCACGTAAACATGGGACATGTGTGTAGATAGGTTTATGTATGCAAGGTAGACATGGGTATCATACATGGACCGTCTCCACACGCAGTTTGTGGGGGCTGGCCATGTGCTTAGGCGTGTGAGTCCAAGGTTGACCCTGTGATGTGCCAATGTGGAGCATGTCCTAAATACCTGGTCACGTGCATGCTGTGTGCAATGTGTGGGAACCATATCTGATGCATCATGCCTGTGTGCCAATAGTGGAACCGGCAAACAGCAATATTTTGCATGGAGGGTAAGATGTACTGCTGAACCCAGGAGCTGCTCAGGGGGATACCTGTTGAGGGTGGCCTGGGCCAATGCATGTCACAGAGATGGGCGGTGGGTGACTACAAGCACTTGCAAAGGATGATCAGCCGACCAACGCAAGCCACCCTTGTCTGCCTGTGCCGCATGCGAGCCTATGTGGGAGGGCAGCCACGTAGGGCCTGCAGTGGGCAGGGAGGATGGGCACACATGTGTCTCCAATGATGGAGGGTATATGGGGTGGGAAAGGGTGGCACATCCCTACACCAGACATGTAGCACCATGAACATATGGCTTTTCAACGGGAGAGGCACGGTATACCCCCACGCATAGGTTATGGGGTGGGGACCTGGCACAGTCCATGCCACACAGGGCATGGTATGACCTATGTGTGCTGATAGATGACAGTTCAGACACCCCACCACCAAGGGGCATGGGTATGGCTCATGAGGGCAGGGAGACAACATGAGGTGCAGGCTATGTAGGTAACCACAGTGGCACACATTGGAAACAAACACATAGGATGTCATATTTCAGTATGTTTTATTTATGTTGCTCACATCCGGCGTGGATGTCCACGTCACCCACACCCCAACCCACTCCTCTGTTGCTGGGCTGCTGGTGCAGCCTCCGGTGCCAGTGCTGGCTGCAGTAATCTGGTCGCTAAGGCCTCCAGGGGGTTGGAAATCCGGAGTTGTGCCCCCGCCATGGTTTCAGCTGTTGTCCGCAGCTGGTGTATCTCTGCCGTGTTTGCCACCAGATCATGGTGTATTTGCTCCAGCGCCTGACGAGTGCCTATGGGTGGAAGACACCATGATATGTGAGATACCTCCTTCAGAGTCACCCATCACACATGCACATGTCAGCCATATTCCACCAGATCAGTCTGCAGAACACTCATGCATGCCACAACTAGCAACGCATGACCATGGTTAGACCTGTGTGTCCCATGAGCCATTCTCATGCCTGGAAGGGGTCCTGATGAGGGGTCATGGAAATCACAGATCTTGCACATTCCAGTGTGGCAGGTTAATCTGTTGATGCTTGATCTGCACACTGGTTGTCTGAGATAGATGGAGTGGAGATAGATGGAGTGGAGGAGTGGCCTAGTGGTTGGGGCAAGGTACTTCAGGCCGGAAGGTCGGGGGTTCAAATCCCACTAGAGGACAGCAACCTTGGGCTGGAAGGACTGGGGTTTCTAGTCCCACAGGTGCTCCTTGTGGTCTTGGGCAAGCCACTTAACCCTCCATAGCCCATGTTCCCTGTAAAATAGTTATCTCCAAGTTATAATGGCCCTGTTCAATGTAATTTCAGTTTGTTCAATGTAAACCGCACTGATGCAGAATAGCGCGGTATATAAGAGAATGTAAATAAATAAATAAAATAAATAAAATAGATCAGATGACGTGAGGGGTCATCGCACACACATACATATATCTGGGATTCCCTGTTCTCTACAATGCTGTTGCACAGTGCAGATCATGTTGACAGACTATGTTGCATAACAATACCCATGGAGGGGTGTCTGTCGGGCAGGGTGTCTGGGTGGCCTGTTATCAGTGGTTTCCGCTGTGTGCTCACTTGGGGTATATGGCCATGCACAGTATGTGTGTGTCTGAGCCCCTCAAACATGCTGACACCTGACAAACCATCCGACAGGAGGGTGGAATGCACATGGCACATAACACCCCCCCAAACATTATAAACAATCTGCTATGTTGGCAACATCCAATCCCCTTGTGGATGTTGCCAACACACACATGGGGATTGGTGTGTATGCTGTTACCTACCTTCGGAATCGCACCGTGCTGAGGCACTGTGGGCCCTGAGCTCCGCGAGGATGGTGGCCATGGTTGTGGGTGTGGCGCCTGCTGATCCTGGCGCCTGCATGGAGTGGTGGGTGGCCTCCTTTCCAGCGCCCGCTCCAGCCTGTGTGGTGCTGCCAGCGTCCCCCAATGTGGCACTATCATCTGTCGCCGTGTCCTTTGTCTTGGGCACCTCATAGTTTGCCAGTGTTTCTTCCTCTTCACTTGTTGTGTCCCCGGAGACTGCGGCCTCTGGCTCCTCCCCACCCTGAGGCCCTGCCACATCCTCCTCCTCAGGTGCCTCCATGATAGTGTAGTCACCTGGGTTGTGGAAAAGCATACACAGCACAGATAGGTTTGCACAGTCCACCTATGTATACCTGTGTAGTACATCCACCCCATGATCAATGTGTGCTTGGGGGTGCCCTGTACATGTGCTGCATAAATACTACTACACCTCAAACTACTACTATTAAGCAACTATAGGGCACTGCCAAGCACACGCATCACTGTGAATGTAGTATGACAAACACACATTCCCTGTTCAGCGGGCCCTATAATCTTAACGAACATAGCAATAACAGGTGTGAGAGGAGGTTTGTAGCAGGAGTGAGGAGACATGTGTAGAGCAGATAGACAAAGGGATGGTGTTAGGAACACGTGTGAGAGGAGGACAGAAACATGAGAATTAAAAAGGGGTGTGATGGAGTACAGCACACCCGTGTGCTGCCGGCATAAGCAAATGGTTGAGCTTCAAAAACAGGTCTGAGAGGTTGCAAGCAGATGGCTGACGCATAGACAAAGGGCATTGCAGGGATGGGTTAGGAGCATCAAGGTGTACGTTCCATACATACCTGCCTGGGGATGGGCAGTGTCCAGGGCCTCTGGCAGTCCCCGCAGGTATGTGGGCCCAAGCCGGTCGGCAAGCTCCTGCTCCAGGGGTGTGAGGGTTGGTGTGAAGGAGCCGCCCCCACCGGTGCCCATAGCATGTTGCCTTTCAGCAACCATGTGTGCTCGCACACCATGTTTTATGTCACTAAAGTGCTTCCTGAGACTGTCAAGGTCCCTGGGTGGCCCCCATGCCTCTGCCACGGCCACCTGCACCTCCTCCCACACTTCTGTGCGTGCGGCCACTGTGGTGGTGCTGCTGAGCCGCCCATAGAGAACCTCATAGTTCTCCAGAACACTGGCCAGCAGGATCCGGTTTTCTTGAGGGCTGAACCACACAGCCCTCCTCCGTTCTGCAGCTGCCACCAGTATCCGCCTTCTCTTGGCAGTTGGGGGCCCCTGTGTGGGCTGTGACCCACCCGACATGCCTGCTACCACCACTCTTGGCCCACCACTCCCTGCCGGCTCTGTGTCCTGCTGAGTAGGTGGCCGCCCCTCCTCCACTCCTGCCATGTGCTGCTGCTCCATCACCCTATGCTCTTCTCCCTCTCCCTCCCTATCACTCATTCCTGCTCCTAACCCCCTGAGCTCCACCTCACACCTGCTTCCCGCCCCCTCCTCTCTCTGCTGTCTGCTACTCACCTCTCCTGTCTCTCTCACCTGCTCCTCGCCTCCCCTCCTCTCTCCCTCTTCTGCTTGGCCACACACCTCTCCACATGCCTCTGCACTCTCCAACACCTCTCCACCTGCCTCTCACTCTCTCCACCACCACTACTCACAAACACAGCCTCCTACGCCTCACACCTTCTCCTGACACTATCTCAACCTCACTAACACCACACGCCTTCTCTCTCTCTCTCTCCTACACAAACCCCTCAACGTGACCCAGGTGTGCAGGTGTATTTCTAGAGGTTTTTTATGTAACGCGTGTTGTGCATGCTCATGCAGCAGTTGCGCGCGTTGCGCATGCGCATGCACACTCATTCGACTGTGCATGCACAACTGCTGCGCTTATGTCCTGGCGCATGCACAACACGCGCAACTGCCACGCTCGTGTGACAGTGCATGCGCAACACGCGCAACTGCCATGCTCATGCAACGGCGCATGCGCAACGTGTGCAACATAAGTAAACCCTTTAAATACACCTGCACACCTAGTTCACATTGAGGGGTTTGTGTAGGAGAGTGAGAGAGGCCGTCCCGTGTTAGTGAAGCTTGTGGAAAGTCAAAGGAAGGTGTATTGTGTGTAGTGGCTGTGTTTGTGAGTGTTGTTTGGATTGTGTGGCTGGCTCTGTGTGTGTGTGTGTGTGTGTGTGGTGTGAATGGTGTGTGGCTTGGTTAGTGAGGTGACTGTCTGTGTTTGAGTGTTGTAGAGAGGTTGGATGGGTTGAGTCTATGGCAGCCTTCGTGGTTGCTGCAGTTGCAGAGGGAAGTGAGCAGGGGCTGCGGTTGCCTGACGGGGGAGATGGTGTCGATGTGGCTGAGGCTCAGGGCATGGGTGTAGACCCGCTGCAACTCAGACCTGCAGCTGTGGGGGCAGGCCAGGCAGGGGCTGTAACCCACACGGGGCAGGAGACATGCAGAGGTGCAGACTCGCCAGCCTCGCCTCTACAGGCCCAGGGCCCAGCTCCAGGGCATGCATGAGGACCAGGTCATCTCCCTCTACCGCCTGAGCATGGGAGCTATTAGGGAGCTCTACGAGGATCTAAGACCTGACCTCAAGCCTCTGACTGGTCAATCACATGCCATACCGGGTTTGGTCAAGCTCCTTGGTGCCCTACATTTCTTTGCCTCTGGCTGTTTCCAGTCACCTGTGGCCGCAGTGGATGGCATGAGCCGCCTCACCTTCTCACGCTGTCTCCACCAGGTACTGCGTGCCATGGTCAGCTGGGTGGGGAATTACATAGCCATTTCCCACACTAGGCTACAGTGGGGGACCCTGAACCAGGCCTTTGAGGCGTTAGCCGGGATACCACACATGATGGGAGCTATTGATTGCACACATGTTGCCCTGGTCCCGCCTAAAGACAGGGAGGTAGTGTTCTGCAACCGCAGGGTCCACCCATGACTCCTATATCGCGCATCACTCGGCACTTTTCACACAATTTGAGGCAGGACAGTATGAGGACTGTCTATTGCTGGGTGTGTATTTATCATTTCTGACGTGCACATGCTGTTCATGTGACTAACCATATGTGCAAATGTCTGTCTTGGAGGTGTATCCCTCATTGTGTGGGTATGTCATCTGTCTGTGTGTGATATAAGGTGGGGGGGGGTGTGGTGCCCTCCAAACTCCACCTTGCTATGGAGCTTTGTGCTGATAGTTCAATGGATGCTAGCATTTGTGTCGTGGTTATAGATTATGTTGTTTCCACTCCGTACACACCTACTCCTTGTCGTGTGTGTCTGACCTTCGCACCCTGATGCATAGTTGTGATGTCCCATCATGTGATGTCATATGTTTATGTCTGGTCGTGTTATGCATTTGTGTTGCACGTATATACCTGTGTCCATTTGGGTGGACATGAGCCTTGCTATAACGTCGCACATTTCTGTTTTGCAGGTGATGCAAGATATGGGTGTCGCCCCTGGTTGCTGACCCCTGTGCATCAACCGCGGACAAGTGCAGAGAGGAGGTACAATGAGGCCCATGCCACCAGCCGCTCCATCATAGAGTGCACCTTTGGTGTATTAAAGAGTCGCTTCAGGTGTCTAGATAGGGCAGGCGGGGCCTTACAATACAAACCACAGACTGTGGCAGAGATCATTATAGCCTGTTGCATCCTGCACAACATTGCTCTCAGGCACCATATCCCTGTCGATATTAATGAGGATCTGGAGGATGACCCTACGTGCCCCCCTTCACATGCCCATGATGACACACGTGAGGGCACAGCAGTCAGGTGGCAGCTGATTGCGGAGCTCTTCTCATGTAAGTACTGCATATGTTCCCACCTACATTTGTTTGAATATGTGTGTACTGCTAATAATAGTTTGCATTTGTATTACGATATCAGTAAGATTCATCACTGCACTGACATGTAACTGGGACTGGCTAGACATACCAGCTTCAAATCTACTCATGCCTGATACACATTAGATGTGGGCAGGGCACAACAAAAGGTGGAGGTGAATTATGTGTGTGTGGCGTTTTAGGCTTGGGGAAGGTGTTGGGCTGACATACCTGGTTTGTGGCTGCATGTGATAGGGGCTAATGTGCAGCCACACGTAGTTAGTTTTTATACTTTGGGTGCAGCAAGGTGGAAGGCATGTGGTATGGCGTTAACAGTGGGAGAGCAGGCCATGGATGGGGCCAGTTGTCTAGATGTGTGTGTTTTTCATTGAGTATTTTGAGCTGATTGTGAGGTTGGTATGCTTTGATGTGCAGGGTCTGTGTGTTAGTAGTTTTTGTATGGCGCTACATGTGTTACATAGCAATATATACATCATCAGTAGTATTTGGATTACTGGTATGTGATATCCTTAATGGAAATTACTGCAACACCACAGTGTGCCTGAATGTAAAGGTCATCACGTAGCCCTCACATGGATGCGGGTAAGGATAGGGAACCTGTGAGGTGTCCAGCCAGGTGGCATATTATTGTCCTCATTTTGTGGGATGTAGAATAGCCATGCAGTGCAGTGTTGCATATTTACACGCTGACAGAGATTATTCAGGCCAGATCAGCAAGGTGTAGGTTACAGTAGGCAACCTGAGGGCTAAATATGGGGGTGGAATTGGGTTTTAGTGGTGTTTTCAGGGGGAGGAGGGCAAATCTAGCTGATGACATCTAGACATATAACACAGCACTCACATACAAGCTGGGTAGGTGTGTAGAGGAGGGTGCAAAGTTATACACCTAGGAAAGGACAGCCCAAACTATGGTTACACAATGCAAAATTCCACATTAGGAACCAGTACTGAGAAAAAAGATTTAGGCATCATCGTGGATAATACAGTGAAACCCTCCACGCAGTGTGCAGCACGGCCAAGAAGGCAAATAGAATGCTAGGAACCATAAGGAAAGGAATGGAGAATAAAACAAAGGAAATTATAATGCCTCTGTATTGTTCCATGGTGTGACCTCACCATGAATATTGTGTGCAATTCTGTTCGCCATATCTTAAAAAAGATATAGCGGAATTAGAAAAGGTACAGAGAAGAGCAACCAAAATGGTAAAGGGGATGGAAGGGTACCCCTATGAGGAGAGGCTTAAAAGGTTAAGGCTCTTCAACCTGGAAAAGAGACGGCTGAGGGGAGATATGATAGAGGCCTATAAACTAGTGAATGGAGTTGAACGGGTAAACATAGATCAATTGTTTATGCCATCAAAATGTAAAAAGGCTAGGTGACATGCAATGAAGCTACAGTATAACCCATTGAAGACTAATAAGAGAAAATATTTTTTCACTCAATGCTTAATTAAACTCTGGAATTCATTACCAGAGGATGTAGTAAAGGCTGTTAGTGTAGCTGAGTTTAAAAAAGGTTTGGACAAGTTCCTGGAGGAAAGGTCCATAAACTATTATTATAGAGGACCTGGGAAATTCACTGTTTGACCCAATATAAGCATTATGGAACCTGTGTGTCTTTTTTGAAAACTTCTAGGTACTTGTGGCCTGGATTGGCCACAGTTGGAAACAGGATACTGAGCTTGATGGACCTTGGTCTGACCCAGTATGGCATATCTTATGTTCTTAGGAGTACACAGTAAGAGCCATATTTTCCATTTAATATCCAACAGCCCACTTCACCCCACACCCTCTCCAAACACTATATGCAAACTTCCATGGATAGCGGCACTCTGGGCATGTGTAGTTTCTGCACATCACCCAGAGCCTTATACACAAAGTAAAGGTCAGAGATACAAACACCCCCCTACAGACAAAACCACCCTCTCCACTATCATCTTCTAGTCTGTGTGAAGAGGGAACCAACCACCCATCTGCAACATTCAGCAATAATTACAGGCAGTGATTAAGGATTTGGCTCCAAGTTCCAGGCCCCAAGGACTGAAGATATGGACCCCAAACTTCAAGAAAACACTTCCATTGGGTCACATGCCCCTTCGCCCTTTCACGCTCCATAAGTAGAGGAGATATGATAAGAGATGTTTAAATACCTCCATGGCATAAATGCACTGGAGGAGAGCCTTTTTTGATTGAAAGCAAGCTCTGCTAGGAGGGGACATAGGATGAGGGTGAAAGGGGATAGACTCAGGAGTAATATGTGGAAATATTTCTTTATGGTAGATGTGTGGTATAGTCTCCCAGTGGAGTTGGTCGAGATGAGGACAGTATCTGAATTCAAAAAAGCATTTGTATCATTATATTGTTTGATTGTTGCCTTGTACTCCCCTATTTCCTATTTTTTGTGGTCTGATAGGGGGAAATTGAGTATTGTCACCACCAGGTGGGCAGACTGCCTCCTGGCTAGCAGGTTTGCGTCTGATGGCAATGAAGTAGTTGCGCGACACGAGTGGTTGAAGGCAAAAGGATTTATTTCCCCTCCCGGGGTCGGATTATTCAGATAACACAACACAATATTCAAAATAAATAAGCCATGCTTTCTGGCAAAACATAAAGGAAAGTAGAACAACTTCTTCTTGCTTCAAAGTAAATGGTCAAAGTTAAACATTCAAACTCAGCACATAGTTTCACTATGTGCAAAACCAGCAATCTTCTGTTATAGTGTTTTCCTTATACACTAAGCACAGCCTTGACTAACACAGAGACGTTACTTTATCTGATAAAATCAATGTGCAGTCCATTGGGTCACCATTAAATGAACACTCACTGAGTGTGTCAATGATCATAGGCTCTTGTATGCATTCAGAATTCTCTTTATCCAAACACCTTTGCAAGTTCCCCTGTAACGTGCCGTCACAGTGTCTCTCTGCAGCACTCCCTCTATGGCTGGAATAACAGCTATCGTATTCTCTTGTGTCTGGGAGAGAGGGAAGCCACCATTCAGGGTTCTTATAATCCCACTTCTTGTAGGAGGTTCTACCCCTGGAGAACTTACTGGTTCTATCTTCAGGCTTTGATAGATAATGTTCTTCTCCCCTCCTAACACCAGGTTTCAGCCTACGGGGTTTTCTTTGAGGCTTAGGAACTTCTAGGATATCATCCTCAGACATGCACACATCTTCGGGGAAATACCTTTCTCTCTCTGGAGGTGTTAAATGCTCTCTGTTCAGCTCTGTGCTTAAATCCCTCGGCTGGGTGTTAAAGCCCTGCCCCCACCTAGGATTTCCTACACGAGGCTTCTCAGCATTAACCCTGTAGGTATTTCTATTATCCACAAACTTTAGCTTCCCACCCGAATCATTCTTCAGGCTACAGCTTTCTTATACATACAGTTTGTCTTTAGGCTTCCAATCACTCCGGTTGGAATGTTGCCTCTGAGCTCCAAAGGTTTTGCAATCAGCAGAACATTCACACCTGTTCTCTGCCCTCACTAGCTGTTTCCTCCTGTAGGACTCTGGGTAGTTTCTGCAGTGAACTCTTCCTGGTTCTGCCTCTGACTCACGTCCCGGGTCAGAGTCTGAAACTCCTCCTTCCTCCTCTAGGTCAGCTGGTTCAGGTAAGACAGCCTGTTCTCCTCGTTTAGCCGGTTCTCTCAGTTCTAACTCTGTATTCCCTGCACAGCTCTTATAGTGGCTATAAGCTCTTCCCCTTTCCAGGTGCAAGCTATTAGGAGCTGGGGAATGTTTCTCAGCTGAGCGTGTTTTCAAACCTCGTGGCTGAGTTTGTTTTTGTCGTCCCTGACAACAGCTGCTCACATGGCCTGCCTGCCTGTCAGTTTCAGGACTAGAATTCAGTGAATCCTGTGTTTTTAAGGTAGGGAATGGAACTTCCTCATCACAGTATGTGATGGCTGTATTTATTTCCTATTGTATTTGATGTTTAATTTTTTCCATTTTTTCATTTCATTCATGGATATTGTGTGGATGTAAAAATTTGTTAAATCTATAAATATAAAATACAAAAAAAAAAAAGCATGGGACAAGCACAGAGAATCTCTAAAGGAAAAAAGGGGACTGTTGTAGTAGTTGATATGGAAGGGCAGAATAGATAGGCCAAGTGGTCTTTTTATTTATTTATTTATTTATTTTTATTTATTAACAATTCTTATATACCGCACTATTAGACATCAGCGCGGTTTACATTGAACAGAAAACATCCGACAGTTTACATATGTCTGGTCATTACATTTAACAGGAAGTATAACTTGGAGAAATAGGGTAACTAAATACAATGGTGGTTTATCTGATAAAGGATATCATGGTTAACTATATACATAGGTGGTGCAACAGTACATGGAACTGCTTGTTATTTACATTGTGACGTTGGCCTGTTGCGAGGGTCTGCCTGTTTGACCACTTCTGCTATTCGCCTGGGGGTTATGTTCGGAGCTGTCATTGAGATATTTAAGGAAGAGGAAATGTTTTAGTGCCTTTCTGAACTGACTCAAATTGGGTATTGCTCTGATTTGTGCTGGTAAGGTGTTCCATAAAGTTGGGGCGCAGAGTCGGAAGGCTCTGTTAGCTGTTGATCTGGTGCATCTTGTGGTTTCATTTGGGATAACTAGCATGTTCAATTCTGCTGTTCTTCGTGGCCTGTTTGGTGCAAGTGGTTGTATGAGGTTGGAGAGAGAGGAAGAGGTGAGCCCCTTAGCCGCTTTGAATGTTAGCAGTAAGGTCTTGAAACTGATCCTTGCTTGAATGGGGAGCCAGTGTAGCTGTTTTAGAAGGGGTGTCACGTGGTCTCTCCTGGATGACCCGAGGAGTACACGCGCTGCACTGTTCATGGCCAGCTGCAGGGGGTTCAGGGTGGACCGGGGGAGTCCTTGTAGTATGGAGTTTGAGAAGTCAAAGTGGGGAAGTATAAGGGCTTGATAAATGGTACGGAAATCATCCGGTTCAAGTAGCGTGCGTAGGTGTCTGAGGGATCTGATTTTAAAGTAGATTGCCTTGACTGTATTGGCTATGTGGTTCTTCATGTCAAGGTTTTGGTCTAGCGTTACTCCAAGGTAACGTATTGCAGGTTTCACTTGGAGTTGGGCATCCTTTACGTTAATACAACTAGGAGGGGTGAAGTTGGTGTTCCTCGAGACGAAAAGGACTTCCGTCTTTTTGTGTTGTATTCTAAGGTTTTGTGATAGGAGCCATTCTGATATGGTGTCGAAGCAGTTAGTCAGAGGGGTGAGGTCTAGGCAATCCAATGATATTGGCATATATAATAGCACATCGTCTGCATATATCATGTAACTGACATTGAAGGATCTGATGATGTCGCAGATGAATTGAATGTATATATTAAACATCAATGCCATTATGTTTCTATGTTTCTCTACTCCCGTGTCACTGCAATCATATAAACAGCTAGACTGTGGCATTTCTTAAGGCGGTAATAACAAGAAATGCTCATTACCGCTGGAAATGTCATGGTCCAGCATTTTATACAAATAGCAGAGCTGTTCCCATGGCTCTTTCAAGTGGCGAATCAGTGAGGGGGGCAGGCGGCTAGCAATGGTGCCACCTACCATTGGCACCCCCCCTGTGGCACTTACCGGGTAGCGCTGGTCCTGCGATACATGAATGTTGTTGTTGTTAAGTGCCGTCGAGTCGGAGTCGACTCATGGCAACCCTCTGGATAGCTATCCTAAATTGTGTTCGGTCTTCAGTCAGGCGGCTCATTGTTGACAGACTGGTACCCGTAGCTTCTGTTATTGTATCGATCCATCTCATTGCTGGCCTTCTTCTTTTGCGTTGACCTTCTATCTTGCCAAGCATGATGTCTTTCTCTACTGATCTCTCTCTTCGCATGATGTGTCCAAAGTATGAAAGTCGAAGTCTTGTCATCTGAGCTTCTAAAGAAAGCTTAGGTTTGATCTTCTCTAGTACCGACTGGTTTGTTCTTTTGGCAGTCCATGGTATACACAGTATTTGCCGCCAGCACCATAATTCAAAGGCATCAATTTTCTTCCTGTCTATCTTTTTTACTGTCCAGCTTTCACATCCATATGATGTTATTGAAAATGCCATGGCTTGAACAAGTCAAATCTTTGTATGGAGAGAGACATCTCTGCTTTTAAGAATCTTATCTAGGTCTTTCATAGCCATTCTGCCAAGAGCAATGCGTCGTCTGATTTCTTGACTGCTTGTTGCTTCTTTATTGATAGTTGATCCAAGTAGGTTAAAGTTGTTCACTATTTCAATTTCTTCTCCTTCAACAATAAACCTGTTGATTATGCCAGTTGTCATGATCTTTGTCTTCTTTACATTAAGGTGCAGGCCCATTTTGAGACTATGTTCTTTGATTGTGAGGAGCAAATGTTTCAGATCATCTTCACTTTGAGCCAGTAATGTGGTATCATAAGCATAGCGAAGATTGTTGATGAGTCTTCCACCAATCTTCACACCTCTGTTGTCTTCATACAATCCTGCATCTCTGATGATCTGTTCTGCATATAAATTAAACAGGTAGGGGGAAAGTATGCAGCCTTGTCTTACACCTTTGCTCATTTTAAACCATTCTGTTTCTCCTTGTTGCGTTCGAACTGTTGCTTCTTGATCAATGTACAGATTGTGCAAGAGTACGATCAGGTGTTCTGGTATACCCATGCTTCTTAATGTGGCCCAGAGTTTCTCATGGTTTACACAGTCAAAAGCTTTGCTATATTCGATAAAGCACAAATAGATCCCCTTTTGGTATTCTTTAGTCTTTTCAAAGATTCATCTCACATCCGCAATGATGTCTCTTGTTCCACGCCCTTTCCTGAACGCTGCTTGCACTTCAGGTAGTTCTTGTTCCAGGCATGGTTGTAGTCTCTTTTGAATAATCTTCAGTAGAATCTTGCTGGCATGTGGGATCAGAGTGATTGTGCGATAATTTCCACAGTCAGTTGGATCACCTTTCTTTAGTATTGGTATAAACACAGATCTTTTCCAGTCAGTTGGCCATGATGTTGTCTTCCATATTTCTTGGCAGAGCCTTGTAAGTACGGTAACAGCTGCATCAGATTGCTGTAATACCTCTATGGGAATGCTATCAATGCCTGGTGCTTTGTTCTTTGATAAGGCTTTAAATGCTGCTTCAACTTCTTCTTTTATCACCAATGGTCCCCGATCATAAGGTACAGGTTGAAACGGCTGTTGGTCCACTTGATTTTTATCATATAAAAACTCTGTATATTCCTTACATATTTTCTTGATCTTCTCAGCATCATTCAACATAGAACCTTGAGCATCTTGTAACATTCCAATTCGAGGCTGGAACTTTTTCTTTAACTCTCGTAGCTTTAGGAAAGCCGATCTTGTTCTTCCTCTAATAGTTTCTGCTTCTATTTCCTTGCATGAGTCATTGTAGTACTTTAACTTGTCCTGTCTTGCTGTACGTTGAAAATCTCTGTTGAGTTCTGTGATTGTCTTTCTTTCTCCTCTGGCTTTAGCTTCTCTGCGTTTCTGGGAAATTTTCAGAGTTTTTTCCGTCATCCATTTTGGCTGTTTTTTCTTTTTCACCTTTTGTAGAGACTTCTCGCTTTCTTGCAACACAACCTTCTTGATGTCATTCCATAACTCTTCTGGAGCTCTGTTATTGGTATCTAAAGCAACAAATCGATTTTCCAGTGGTATATTCTCAAGGTCATATTTTGCTGTATTCATGAATGGTTTGCTCTTTTTCAACTTTAGCTTGAGTTTGCATACTAGTAGCTGATGATCATACCACAGTCAGCTCCAGGTTTTGTCTTTGTTGATGTTATAGAGCTTTTCCATTGTTGACTTCGACAGATGTAGTCAATTTGATTTTTATACAATCCATTGGGTGAAGTCCATGTGTACAGTCGCCGCTTGTGTTGCTGGAAGACGGTGTTTGAGATGATTAGATCGTTGGTCTTGCAGAATTCTATCAGTCTTTCTCCAGCTTCATTTCTGTTGCCAAGTCCATATTTTCCAACTACTTTGTCTTCTTCTTTGTTGCCAACTTTTGCGTTCCAGTCATCCATGACTATCAGGATATCCTGTTTGCATGTTCTGTGAATTTCAGTTTGTACTTGTTCATAGAACTCTTCAATTTCATTCTCTTCTGCAGCTGTTGTTGGGGCATATACTTTAATTATAGTTGTGTTGATAGGCATTCCTCGTAGACGAATAGAGATTAAGCGTTTGCTGACTGCATTGTATTTCTTTACAGTTCTTGCAAGTTTCTTCTTTATTATAAATGCAACACCATTTCTTCTTTATCTTTCATTTCCAGCATAGTAGACCATGTGATCATCTGATGCAAAGTGCCCGATGCCAGTCCATTTCAGTTCGCTGAAACCCAATAGATCAAGTTGTACACGTTCCATTTCATTCTTGACCACCTCCAACTTCCCTTGGTTCATGCTTCGTACGTTCCATGTTCCAATGTGTAAGACATCTTTACAGCTTCTGACTCTCATTTCATGCACAGCTACATCAGCAGTCAGACGTCCCGATCCAACCACATCATAAATGCTGGCTTTACTCTGAAAAGTCTTCAGCTCTTCCCCAGTAGCTAGTTGAGTGCCTTCCGACCTGGGGATCTCATCTTCCAGCACTATAGCACAATTTGTTTTGTTGTAACTATCCATTGGGTTTTCATGGCAAGATACAGAAGTACATTGCCGGGCCTTTCTTCCATGCAGTTTAAGTTTGGTGTTGTTGCCATTGTCACAGAAATGTGATCCTCCGCCATCAACATTATCCCATTCTGTTTCTGCCCAGATGGGTGGTTTGTCTTGGTCTGGCACCTCAGCTGAGAGCTGTCCATCTTGGGAGACCCTGCCAGTAGTTAAACTACCAATAGTTTAGCTCTCAGCATCACTGATGCACACAAGCCCTCACAGCATGACATACATGAATAGGGTTTCTAAAATAACCCCATGCTCTCTTTTTCTTCACACATATACTCACCTACACATGTTGGTACTGTCATTCTTCAGTGTTCTGCTGCAGTCTGAAGTTCATGTGTTCATTCATTCCGTGTTCCCCCCTCCCAACCAGTTCCACCCATTATCATGGAAAGTTCTTCCATTTTCAGCCTGCAGCAGCCCCTTCACACTTTTCCCCATTCACAAAGGACACTCAGTGGTTCCACTTGCTCTCTCCAAGGTCAAATCAGTGCTTGGTGCAGAGCTCTATCCTCTCATCTCATTTGCACAGCATCGCAACTTTCTATTGGCCATCCCCCTTCCTTCCTTCCTGTAACTACAGAAGGCTTCCCATTGGCTGGATCCCACCCATCATCTCTGCTGCTGCTGCTAGAGGCTCTCGAAGCAAGCAGGACAGGCTCACACTCAGAGGCGGAGAGGATGAGGATTGCAAATATAGTAACATAAGAAATAACAGCAGATAAAGACCAGCATAGCCCATCAACTCTGCACAGTAGTTCTTTTACTTTGGGTTGTAACTCCATGCATGTTGCTCTGTGCCTTTTTTGAAGTATTAAGTCATTTAAGTTTTGCTTTGAGCAGGAATGTTCCTTTTGTTATATATGATTCTTTGCATCTATTCCGTACTGTTTTGAATTCAGTCACTATTTTTGCTCCCGCCACCTCTACCAGAAGAGCATTCCAGCTATCCACCTGATGTCCTTTCCGTGAAAAAGTATTTCCTCATGTTGCTTTTAAGTTTACTCCTTTGTAGCTTCATTTCATATCCTCTGGTTTTGTAGTTTCCATGTCTTTGAAAAACAGGTTTGCTCATTAATACTTTTCAAGTACTTAAAGGTCTGAATCATATCTCCTCCATCCCTCTTCTCTTCTAGGGTAGACGTATTCGGGTATTCAAGTCTTTTCTCCTATGACTTTTGGTGCAAATCCCATGCCATTTTGGTCACTATCCTCTGTACTGCTTCAAGAATTTTTTTTATATCTTTGAAGCAGAACAGCGTTATAAATAAAAGATTTAAACTCTTAAAATATCCCAATATCTTCCTTTAGACTTTCAGACAAATAATGGAAAAATCTGTAGAATCCTGAAAAAGCTAGACAGCTTTAAATCAAAACCTCCTGAGCACATTTGACAGGGGTTCTCTAAACATCTGGGCTCTGGGCACATGCCTAGCTTGCCAATGTCTTCATCAGGCCTCGCCTCTGTCTGTGTGTGTTCAAAAATGCATATGGACAGATGGAAAAAGCCTTAGCGACAGGTGCTCCCACTATAGTGAAATGCACTTTAAAACGAAATAAAGGCAGCTCTGCAATGCATACGATATGAGTAATGCAGTTAATGAAAATCACCTGCTGCTGCAGCCTCACACATTTAATTTTATCTGATTTATTTTCATAGTACAGTTCATTTGTTTTATTACCTGCAGACCACTAAGAGACATTAAAGAAGGTGCCAGAGTTATAATATAAATGCTCCCAGGGTCCTTTCTAATTCACAGCTAAAGTGCCTCTCCTTGGGTTATTGGCTCTTTGTTTGCAGCCAGCAATGACTTGTATCCTGTAATGCCTCCGTGACTTTTGCAGCTGTAGATGCTGTCAGTCTTAATCATAGAAACAGGTCAATTAGTAGCTAATACTGGCTCTATCTGTCACAAGGCTCGCTTCCCCTTTGTTCACCCATTCAGATTTATTGTTCGTGATATTGCATTTTGCGTCAGTAAGTAGTCCACCAGGAATATCTTGTGCTGTTTCAATTAAGTGACTGAAAATAGGAAAGGATGGGCGTAAGACAATGTTTTGTTCAGTGAGATCTAAAAAAATGCATTCGTGTAAAAATTTAGCCAAAAATATAAATCCAAAAAATGAGCAGATGAAGCTAGAACAGTTCGTGGACTAAAAATCTAGCAGAAGCGAAGATATGGGAATTGCAGAGAGCGAGAGAAAGAGAGAGAGGTGGAACTTCTCAAGGTGACATAGAAACATGGAAAACGATGGCAGATAACGTCTATATGGCCAATCTGGTCTGTTCTATCCATAAGAATGATTAAGTTCTATAATCTCTTCCTCTCCCTCAGAGATCCTCTGTACTTGTCGTATGCTTTCTTGAATTCTGATACAGTTCTTGTTTCCACCACCTCCAGTAGGAGGCTGTTCCCCACATCCTCAACCCTTTCTGTAAAGAAATATTTACCTCAGATTACTCCTGAATCTATCCTCTTTCAGCTTTATCTTTCAATGAAAGAGGACCACCTCCTGTGCATTTATATATGGAGGTATCTAAATGTCTTTATCATATCTCCTCCCTCCACAAATCCTCCGAAGTATATATATTAAGGTCTTTAAATCTATCCTCATATGTCTTATGATGAAGACCATTGACCATTTTTGTAGCCACCCTCTGGACTGATTTCATCCTTTTGAAGGTGCAGTCTCCAGAACTGTACACAGTACTGCAAATTCTGTCTCACTCAAAGCTTATAAAGAGGCACTATCACCTTTTTCCTGCTGGACATTCCTCTCCCTCGGCACCTAAGAATCCTTCTGGCTTTTGCTGTTGCCTCTTCTTTATGTTTCACCACTTTAAGATCATCTGATATGACTGTCTCCGGGTTCTGCTCTTCTTACTTTATCCTCTATAGTATATCACTGCTTTGGGATTTTGCAGCCCAAATGCAGGACCTTTCATTTTTTTAAACAGTAAATCTTAGCTGCCAAATTCTCAATCATTCTTCAAGCTTTGCTAGATCCCCCCTCATGTTATCCACACCTTCCAGAGTGTCTACCTTGTTGCAGATTTTGGTTTCATTCACAAAGAGTCATACCTTTCCCGATAGACCTTCTGACTTATCGTTTACAAATATAATAAAAAGAACAGGGCCAAGGACGGATCCCTACAACACGCCACTGTAACACCCCCTATCTTCAGAGTGAATTCTGTTTACTACTTCCCTCTGTTGCCTGCCACTCAACCTAATTCTTTCCTAATCAGTCACCTTAGGGTCAATCCTAAGGGCAAAATACAATGTGTGCTTGAGTCAATTCTGACTCCTGGTGACCCAGCAGCTCCTGGGTTTTCTTGGCCGTATAACCAGAAGTAAATTGCCAAGCCTTTCTTCTGAAGCAATGGAAGGTTAAGTGACTTGCCCTAGGCCAAAAGAAGTGTAAGTGAGAATTGAACGCTGGTCCCTTGATTACTAAGACAATGCTGTCCTCTACTCCCATACTAAGGGCCCTTGGTTTATTTACAAGTTGCCGATGTGGAACAGTGTCAAAGGCCTTGCTGAAATCTAAGTATACTGCATCTAGTGTTCTCCCTCGATACAATTCTTTGGTCAACCAAAGAAATCAGTCAGATTTGTCTGATAAGAACTATCTCTAGTAAAGCAAGCTGTTTGAGATCCTATAATCCCTTGGATTCTAGAAACCACACAGTCCTCTGCTTCAGCAGTGTTTCCATTAATTTACTCACTGTAGAGTTCAGACTAACGTGTTTGTAGTTTCCAACCTCTTCCTTACTTCTGCTTTTGTGGACAGGGACTATATTTGCCCATCTCTAGTCCTCTGGGATCATTCCTGACTCTAAAGAAGTATTGAAAAGTTCAGCTGGCGGGGCCTCTAGTACTTCATCAAGTTCTTTTAATACCCTTGGATGAATTCTGGCCAGCCTCATTGTTTTGCTCACTTTTAGTTTAGTTAGCTCCTTATAAACAGTCTTCTGAAAAATGTCTTGTCTCTATATTTTACTGTATTAGCTATTTGAACTTCCATTAGCATCTTTGCTTTCCTGGCTACTTTCACAGCTTCCTTTAGCTTCTCCAGATATTGTTATTTGTCTTCCTCTTTCTTCTTTCTTTTATGGTTTATGAAGGCTAACCTCTTTTTTCTTACCTTTCCAGCTACTTTTAAAAACCATAGTGGATTCCTTTATTTACTTATCAAAATGGCTTGTTTCCCTTAAAATATCTCCTTTCAGTTTTGCCCACTGTTGTTCTAATTTTCCTAGAGGTTCCCATCCTATTAACAACTCCTTGAGGTAGTCCCCCATCTTTGCAAAGTTAGTTTTCTTGAAGTCCAGCACTCTTGCTCTTGAATGAACCACCTCCACCTCTGTCCTAATATTAAAGCTCATCATCAAGTGTTCACTGCACACCAGATGATCACCCACTACAACATCAGAAACACTCTCCACATTTGTAAGCACCAAGTACAATATCACCCCCTCCCATGTGGGTTCTATTACTAGTTGCCAGAATAGTTCTCCTTCTAGAGAATCCAGGCTCTCCTACCTTCTAGAAGACACCACAGCAGGGATATCCCAATTAATATCTGGTAAACTGAAATCTCCTACCAATAATACTTCACCTTTCATAGCAATATTATGAATGTCTTCAATTAAATCTCTATCTATTTCTTTTGCCTGTGAGGAAAGTCTGTATATTACACCAATGTAAATAGATTTTCCATTCCCTCTTCCCAGACTAACCCATGGTGCCTCTTCCTTCCTTCATAAGCCCTTCTGCTCTAGGACTTTAATATTATTTTTTACATATAACGTCACCACTCCTCCCTTTCTTCCTACATTGTCTTTCTTGAATAGATTAGAGCCTGATATAACTATGGGGTATGTTTACTAAACCCTCTTAATGTGCGCGCCGCGGTAGTCTGCAGGATGCCATATAAGGAGTGGGCGGTCCGGTCAAAAATAGCAAAACGGGATTACCGTGTGCGCTCTTGTGCGCCGCGCACATTAGCGCATGAGTAAGGCGCGCGGCAAGCATAAGCAGGCGCGCTGATGTACAAACAGAAGAACAGGGCTGCAGTACAATGGTGAAGACACTGACAGACGGTGCAGAGGTCATGGGTTCAATCCCCCACTGTGCCCAACGAATAAGGCTGGCTGAGGCACTACCATTTATGTGTAATATTGCATTATGAAGCTTTTTAATTTTATTTTAATTACTGCTGCTAGCAAACGCACTCTCAAAGCACTGTAACATAAGGTGCTGCATAAGGCACCCCATAAGGTACCCCAGAGGGCACATTTTAAAGTGCACTGTCTGCCACGGCACCCTACAATGTTGCTGAAAGGGTGGCGTATAGGGCGCCATATAGGGTGCCCTATGAGGCACAGCAAGGTCATAGCACTGTTTTTGATGGCAGCACTGTGCATTTAAAAGCATGGAAATCTTAAGTAGGTGCGCTGAAATGCAAGGAGGAACAACAGTGTAGCACACTGGTTAAGGCACTGACTGATAATACAGGGGTCATGAGTTCAATCCCCAGTGTGCCCAATATGTAAGACTGGCTGAAGCGTCAGCTTTGACATGTAAGTATTGTTTCCTGAGGCATTTTATTTGTATTTTAATTATTGCTGCCAGCAAACACACCCTCACGTGCCATAACCTAAGGTGCCGCATAAGGCACCCTATAAGGCACTCCATAGGGCACATTATAAAGTGCACTGTCCGCCATGGCACCCTATAATGTCCCCTATAGGGCACCCTATAAGGCGCTCCATAGGACACCTTATAAGGCACCTTATACGGACTGGCACCCTATCAGTCGCTCCATAGCATACTGTATAGTGCACCTAATATGGACGGTAACCATAAGGTGCCCTATAGGGCGCCCTATAAAACGCCCTCTGAGGCACCTTATGGGTACAGTACGCTGAGGATGTTATTGCTGGCAGCACTAATGTACTTTAAAAATAGACAATGCTTTGGTCAGCCCTATCAAATAACCCCACTGTGGGTTTGAACCCATGACCTCTGGCTCCACTGGTAGTGAAGTAACCAGTGGGCTACAGCTGCTAGCAAGCCCCTGGCTGGCTGGCTGCAGAAGGACTGCAAGTCACCACACAAACAGTCTGCTGTGGTCACCAGGATAGGGTTAACCCACCCATACCCATGATGCACTGCACTTGCAAATCAGCAGTCTACAGATGATCACAAGATGGGGTATGCACCACCACTGCACCTCGGCCTGGTAGGGGGAACTGACCGTGTGTGGTACTGGCACAGAGTAGCTACACACCGTCACATTGTGCAGGTACTGCACTCACCCTGAGGGTGAGGTGGGGCGCCCAGCACCAGGTCCACAGCAGAGATAGGCCATGCTGCAGGTCCCCAGCAGTGCTAATGTGTGAGATAGGTAGTTTCTGTAGACACACCTTGGATATATCTGTATGTCTCAGTCAGGTGTAGCCCCTATGGACCCCTAAGAGGATTATGTACCACCACCCTCCTCCTCCTCCAGGGCTGAAGGTGGTAAACAGGATCTCCCACCAACAGATCCACATTCTACCTCCCTGCAATGGTGGCAGTAGAGGGGACTATCAACCCCAGTCCTGCTGGGGAACAGACACCCTACAGGGCAGTCAATGCAGCTCTGTACACATCCATAACACAATAGCAGACAGACATTAGGCCAGGATATGCTAAGCTGCACCCCACTACTATCTGATATTCTCCTGCAGCAAGCCTTCAGCCGCTGCACCCTGCAAGGCGCTCCATCAGGACACATACCAGCTGCAAACAGTCTGCTAGCTAGTCCATAGTGCATGTTCCTGGTAGAAATACGTGCACCCAGAACTGGGATATCAACAGACACACCAAGCAGATAAGTCAGTGACTGGGCCCCAAAAGGAAACCCATAGATATCACATGAGAGAAATGCTATATAGCACTATGGGGGTGCCTAGCCATGCTGTGGTCACTGCACAGTCAGGGTGAGAGTGATCTCCCAGCAGGTCATGCTGTGGCCACCCTGCCTGTGCAGGTGGTGGCCGGGCACTACAATGTCCCAGCCAGAGCCCTATGCCCTGTGCAGATGCATCCTGGCCAGGCCACCCTGTCCGGGCTATACCCATGGTTCCTTGCTCCTCATTATGCACATTGGCAGGCCAATACTGGCAACAGTGCTGGCAGTGTGGGCTGTGGAGGGTGTTTGCAGCCACCACACACTGGATAGACAGACACACACTCCCACACCTATGCCAGTATTGTGTTACTCTAGAGGAGTTTAGCCGCCTTGGCCACCACACCAGTCCTGGGCACAGTGCAGGCATGGATATGGTACGCAATACTGTTGGGGGTCACTCCCCAGGGTGGTAAACACTGTCAGAGACCAGACCTGAAGCACACTCCACAGACAGCAGAAAGGTTGCTATGATGGAGATCAATCAGCAAACTGTGCTTAACGTAGGAATTGGTATCTGCCAGTAATCATAGCAAACGTTTGATAGCTGTGTACCATATTCCCAGGTGTAGGGTGGCATTGCTAAAGTATGCAAGGGCTAGTATTGGGAGATGCACGCAGGGCCCAATGTCCTGCCTCTCCAGGAGGCATTGGCTAATGGAGCCTGTGGGTGTGGGTGTGGGTGTGTCTGCCCCTGTTGGCTGCTGCTTTACGGCAGAGGTTCCCAACTCCAGTCCTGGTGTGCCAAACACTGTTCGGGTTTTCATGCTGTCCCTCATGAATATGCATGAGATACATCTGCATACCATGGGGGTGGTGCATAGATATGCAGCACAGGCATCTTTATTAGAGGCAGCATGGAACCTGAATGGTGTTTGGCCCTCCAGGACTGCATTTGGGAGACTCTGCTCTAGGTAATGCACCAGTTTATGGTGTCTTTGCTCTGTAGGGTAAAATGTAGGTGTTTTGGGCATGTTTACGTCATCTGCAATAAAGGTTCTGTCTGTATTAGCATGTTGTAGTAGTGGGTAAAATATGGGGACTGGGTTGGCAGGCACCACAGCTGGGACTTGAACCTGTGACCTTCTGCCTCCAAACACACTGGTTGTGTGCACTACACCACCATGTTGCCACAGAGACAGTGCATTCCCTGGTGATACTATGACTGTTTGTCCGGCAGGGCCTGTCTGTTGCAGTGCATGGCACCCACCTACACAGGGCTAGGCCATGGTCTGCTCTGGGCGGCTGCCACTGCCCCCTCCACCAACAGTACCCCTCCGCCATCATGCTGACATGGCCTTATATTGGAGACAGCATAAAACCTGAATGATTTGTGGGCCTCCAGGACTGAATTTGGGGGACTCTGCTCTAGGTAATGCGCATGTTTCTGGTGTCTGTGCTCGGTGGGGTAAAATATAGGCGTTTGAACCATGCGTATGTTCTCTGCAATAAAGGTTTGTCCTTACTATCACGGTTTGGTAGCGGGTAAAATATGGGGACTGGATTGGCAGTAGCCCCAGCTGGGACTTGAACTTGTGACCTTCTGTTCCTGGACACACTGGCTGTGCTCACGGCACCACACTGTGCTCAGAGAGACAGTGCAGTACCTGGAGATACCATGGTTGTTTGTCAGACACAGCCTGTCTGTTGCAGTGCATGGCACCCACCTACACAGGGCTAGGCCATGGTCGGCTCTGGGCAGCTGCCACTGCCCCCCTCCACCACCAGTACCCCTCTGCCATCATGCTGACATGCCCTTCTGCTGGTGGTGCTGGTGGTGTGCAGTCTCAAGCCATCCAGTGTGCAGGTAGGCGGCTACCTATGGTGCGTGTTCTGGGGTAGGGGTGCCTGCATAGGTGTCCACGCTTCCCCCCAACACCGCCTGCCAATGTTCTTTGCCCTTGGGGGTACCTGCTGGGTACTATCCCCTGTGACACTGTGATAAACACTCTCGTGCCCATGTTGGGCCCTCATCAGTTGCTGTCTGGCTGCTGTTCAGTTTCAGCATTCCTAAGTGCCATCTAGGCATCTGCCTAGTCCGCACTGTGCCCTAGCTGCACCACAGCATGTGACGCCTGCAGCCCTCTGTATCCCCTTTCCCAGCATCTGTCCAGTTGCCCATTCCGACATGCCCGCCCTGCTGTTGTGGAACATGTGCATGCCATAGGTAACCTGTCCAATGGAGAGGGAAACCCTGATCAGTGCTATTTCACTGTGGGATCATTCACCTTGTATGGGGACGGAGCGTAGACCCATCCAAAATTCATATTTATTTTTTGGGGCTTCCTTGGGAGTGTTTTTTGATGTTTCCCATTACTATCACTATTGCCCAGCTTGATTATAATTTTTTTTAATTTTGTTGGGGTCCTTTTCAATGTTTATTTGTACTTTTGTTCTGTGCACTTGTATCACACTTATCGCTTTTTTGTAGGTTTCCCTGGTTTTGCTGTACATTGCTGAAAGAAATGGTTTCTCTTCCCTTTAAATCGGCTGTAACGCGAGGTTTTCACTCGCGTTATTTTAGCCTCAAATTTCACCTCGCTAGTGTGCGGGGAGCCTCTCCCCTCCCACTCTCCACCCATTGACCCCTTCTCTCCGCCCCTGGGGAGTCTTCCTCCGCCCTCCGGGAGCCTTTCCCCGCCTTCAGCGCTCGTGTGCGCCGCAGGTTAAGAACCTTTAGTAAACATACCCCTATGTCTCAGTTAGTATTTTTGGTGTGCCATGTCTCCATGACTGCCACACTATCCAAGTAAGCCTCTTCTATTACACTTTCTAAATCTGGATTATATCCACTCCAGCTAGTGCAAAACACTGCCGCTAGAATCCTAACAAGAGCATCAAGTAGTCAAACTCTCAGCTCTCCGTCTTGAGGATCAAATCTTGAGATCATCCACAACAAGACGCAGAAGATCAGCAAGTCAGAATCTTTCGGCCACCCCTACTTTCAAGACCAAATGTGTGCAGTAGTCATGCAAAAGAGCCTTCTCGCTATATGCTCCAATGATTTGGAACTCCCTACCAGAAACCATCAGATCTGTTCAATCTACTAAATATATGAAGAAACTATTAAAAATGCATCTCTTGGGGACTTCTGGTCTAGCCACGGAGGTGGAGAGACGTGTTTAAGAGAGCTCCCGGTCTCGCACCCCTAAAAACGTGGTAGATACGGCTCCCAGCGGCCCCCGCTTTGCTAAAATATGCCGAAGGTAGTGAAACTCAAACCGGGCTCGACTATTAAAGACCTGTATGCGGCGAAGGCTGGAGGAGGGAAAAAAGTGGCGGCGAGTTCGGGCGCGCCTTCGGCGCCGGTCTCCCCAAGCAGCTCCGAGGCAGCGGACGGGGAGGAGAATGCAGCGATGCAGCAGGTTGATCTGGAGACGATCCTCCGAGAAATTCGGGAAACGAAGGAGGAGATTGTGGACCGGGTTTGTGGGAGACTGGAGGAGAAATTTACAGTGATCGGGCAGCGGTTGGAGGAAGTGGAAAGCAGTGTGAGCCAGGCCGAGGACGCCCAGGCCTCCACCGACCGTGTGGTGAGCTCTTTGCAGCAGCAAGTAAGCTGGCTGCACGCAAAAGCGGAGGACATGGAGAACAGAGACCGGCGCTCCAACCTGCGCATATTCGGAGCCCCAGAGGGGGCCGAAGGGGACAATGCGACTACTTTTGTACAGGACTTGCTGGTCACCTGCTTCCCGGACCCCCCCTCGTCGCCGCAGTTTGAAATCGAGCGGGCTCACAGGGAGCTCCGGCCTAGACCTGAACAGGGGGGGAAGCCACGTGCCCTCATTGTTAAGCTGTTGCGGTTCCAGGATAGGGAAAATGTTATCCGGGCGGCACGGAAGTCTAAAAGTGTGCAATATAAAGCATGGACAGTGTATGTGTTTCCAGATATGGCTTCGGAGACTATGAAGAGGCGAAAGGATTTACTACGGCTGCGGAACCAGCTGGCAATGCGGGGTGTGCAGATTGCGATCTGGTACCCGGCTCGGATCACAATGGTGGTGAACGGGGTGCGAAGATTTTTTGCTTCGAAGGAGCTGCTGTAGAAATATTTGCAGTCCCGCCGAAGCCCATCGCGAGCCAGCCCAACGCGCCAGACCGGAGATGACCAGCTGACAGCGAGCGGGGAGGCCGGAGGGCGGCGGAGCTCCGGAGAATGAGGCACTGCTCAGCGAGACACTGGACTGATTCCAGGAGGGGATGGCTGGGTGACAATGCGGGACAACTTGCTGTGGGTAAATGTGAGTGCGGGTTGAGGGGATGGGGGGGGGCGGTGGGGGTCGGGGTAGGATTGCATGGAAGGGGTGCGGGGGGGAGGGGAGCGGATGGAGCTGGTAGGAGGGTGGCTAATGGAGGTCTGTAACCAACAAAATTGTGAGGGACGAGGGGGGACTGAACAGTATGGAGGGATGTGTTTGGAGCAAATTATGTATGCTAGGGGGGTGCTGGGGCTGAGGCTAACTAGGCAGGATCTACTGGCTGCAGGGGGGGGGGCACGGTGGCGGGGTGTGCGGTACATATATGATGGGGGGACATAAAATTGCCTCATTTAATGTAAGGGGGATTCACAGCCCCATTAAGCGGAAGAGGATTCTCATGCAGCTGGCCAGGCACAAGGTAGAGGTGGCTATGCTGCAGGAGACTCACTTGGTGGAGGAGGAGCAGGTTAAGTTGAAGGCCCAAGGCTACGAGCAACGTTTTGGGGCACCTTATAATTCTAAGAAGAGAGGGGTGGTGATTTTGGTGCATAAGAGGTTGAAGTTTGTTCCCTTCGCCTCGGTGGGGGGGGGGGGGATAAGATGGGGCGGGTGGTGTGGGTGGTGGGGCGGGTGGATCAACGGGAGGTATCCTTTTTAAACTTGTATGCACCCAATGGGTCGAAAGGGTCTTTCTTCCGGAAGGCACTGCGAGAGTTTGAACGGCATGCTCGGGGGGAATGGGTGGTCAGGGGAGACATAAATTGTGTGGTTGGGCCGGAGGACCAGTCTAATTACCAGCGGGCGAAGCATCGATGGGAGGGGAGGGAGTTGCGGTAGTGCATGATGGATTGGGGGTTGGTTGACATCTGGAGGTGGGAGAACCCTGGGGTGCAGGGCTACACTTGTTACACGCCCAGACTGGGGACCTACTCTAGGATTGACATGTTTTTCGGGAGGAAGGGGCAGATGGGAGCCTTGGGGAATGTGCAACTACACCCGGTGCTTATTTCGGACCATGGGATGGTCACCGGGGAATGGACACCCGGGGGGGGGGGTGGGGTGGATGGCCCGAAAGGGGGGTGGAGGGGGAACATCGCCTTGATCCAGTCTGTAGAAGGGCAGGAGAGGCTTAAGAAGGCCTGGCGGGAGTTTCTGGAGTGGAATGACAACGGGGAGGTTTCGGATGCCACGGTCTGGGACAGTGGGAAAGCGTATATGAGGGGGCTGATGGTGCAGATGGGGAGTCAGAGGAAGCGGGAGAGGGAGGCGCAGCGGCGGGAGTGGATGAGGGAGTTGGAAGAAGTGCAGGGGGAACACAGTAAGACTGGATCCAAGGCCGCTCGGGCGCGGGCTGCTCAGTTAAGGGCGAGAGTGAACAGGTTGGATGTTGAGGGGTTGGAGAGGATGAAGAGAGCGTCCAAGCGAAACTTTATGGAAGGGGGGAATAAGGCTGGGAAGATGCTTGCGCGGCAACTTAAACCACGTCGGGAGAGCAGGGTGGTGGCGGAAGTTAGGAACGAGAAGGGGGATAGAGTGGCGGAGAGTCGGGAGATTTGCGGGGCCTTCAGTAGGTTTTACGAGCAGTTGTACACGGGACAGAAAGAGGCCTGCAGGGCGAAAATAGGTGAATACTTGGAGGGGATGCACATCCCGCGGCTTAGTGCGGAGCAGGTGGAGTGGTTGGGGAGGCCTATAGAGGTGGGGGAGGTGCGGAGGGAAATCCGACGGCTTCCCAGGGGGAAGGCAGCCGGGGAGGACGGGTACCCGGCGGAGTATTTTCAGGCCCTGCGGGAGGAGGTGGCGCCGTTCCTGGCTCGGCTATTTATGGGGTTTTTGAGGGGGGAGAGGTTGCCGGAGACGATGTCCCGGGCGAACGTGGTGGTTCTTCCCAAGGAGGGGAGAGAGCCGGACAGGTGTGAGAACTACCGGCCGATTGCGCTGATTAACTGCGACGCGAAGCTATACGCGAGAGTGCTGGCGGGGAGGCTGGAGGGTCTCCTACCGGGACTGATACACCCGGATCAGACCGGGTTTATCAAGGGTAGAGTGATCGCGGACAATGTGCGGCGGGTGGTGGGGCTACTCCACTACGTGAAGGTGGCCCGCATACCGGCAGTTTGTGTGGCCTTGGACGCAGAGAAGGCTTTTGACCGGGTGGAATGGGAGTTTCTATTTGCGATGATGGATAAGATGGGGCTGGGGGAGGCCTTTGTGCAGGGGGTCCGGGCCCTTTATAGGGACCCGAAGGCCCGGATATTGGTGAATGGGCAGTGTTCCGAGTGGTTTGATTTGCAGAGGGGGACGAGGCAGGGTTGTCCTCTTTCCCCCCTGCTCTTCGCAATTAAGAACATAAGAACATAAGACATGCCATACTGGGTCAGACCGAGGTCCATCAAGCCCAGTATCCTGTTTCCAACAGTGGCCAATCTAGGTCCTACACACCTAGCAATATCCCCAAAAGACCACAGGTTCCACAATGCTTGTACTGGGTCAAGCATTGATATCCTGGGTCCCTTTTTAATAGTGGTTTATGGACCTTTCCTCCAGGAACTTGTCCAAACCTTTTTTAAACCCAGCTATACTAACAGCCCTTACTACATCCTCCGGTAACAGATTCCAGAGTTTGATTACACGTTGAGTGAAAAAATATTTTCTCTTATTTGTCTTAAATAGTTTACCCTGTAGTTTCATTACATGTCCCCTAGTCTTTCTATATTCTGCTAGCGTAAACAATTGATCCACGTTTATCCGTTCCACTCCATTCATTAATTTATAGACCTCTATCATATCTCCTCTCAGCCGTCTCTTTTCCAGGTTAAAGAGCCCTAACCTTTTTAGCCTCTCTTCATAGGAGTAGCCTTCCATCCCCTTCACCAATTTGGTGGCTCTTCTCTGTACTTTTTCTAATAACGCTATGTCCTTTTTAAGATACGGTGACCAGAATTGCACACAATATTCAAGGTGCGGTCGTACCATGGAGCGATACAGAGGCATTATAATATCCTTTGTTTTATTCTCCATCCCTTTCTTTATGATACCTAGCATTCTATTTGCTTTCTTGGCCGCCGCTGCACACTGGGCGGAGGGTTTTAACATGTTATCCACGATGACTCCTAAGTCCTTTTCCTGGGTGGTGGTTTCTAATGTGGAGCCTTGCATCGTGTAACTATAGTGTGGGTTGTTCTTTCCTAGGTGCATAACTTTGCATTTGTCCACATTAAATTTCATCTGCCATTTGGATGCCCAGTCTTCCAATTTATCCAGATCCTCCTGCAGCTTTCCACAATCCTCTTGGGTTTTAACAACTTTAAACAGTTTTGTGTCATCTGCAAATTTGATAACCTGACTAGTTATTCCCTTTTCCAGGTCATCTATGAATATGTCAAAAAGTAGCGGACCCAGTACAGATCCCTGGGGTACTCCACTATTCACTTTTTTCCATTGGGAATATTGGCCATTTAGCCCTACCCTCTGCTTTCTATCTTTTAACCAGTTCCCGATCCACAATAGTACACTGCCTCCTATCCCATGACTTTTTAGTTTTGCCAAAAGTCTCTGATGGGGGACCTTGTCAAAAGCTTTCTGGAAGTCCAGATACACTATATCAACCGACTCACCTTTGTCTACCTGTTTATGCACACCTTCAAAGAAACATATCAGATTAGTAAGACAAGATCTTCCTTGTCTAAAGCCATGTTGGCTGTCTCCCATTAGGCCATGACTATCTACATGTTGTGTAATTTTGTTCTTTATGATGGTTTCTACCATTTTCCCCGGTACTGATGTCAGGCTCACCGGTCTGTAATTTCCCGGGTCACCCCTGGAACCTTTTTTAAAAATTGGTGTTACGTTGGCGACCCTCCAATCTTCAGGTATTACAGATGATTTTAATGAAAGTTCACAGATTACCAATAGCAGGTCCGCGATCTCATATTTCAGTTCTTTCAACACTCTGGGATGTATACCATCCGGTCCAGGTGATTTGCTACTATTCAGTTTATCAAATAGTTGTAATATATCTTCCCGGTGTAGTGATATTTCTCTCAATTCCTCTGCAGTATCACCTTTAAGTACCACTTCAGTCATGGGTAACATCCCTACATCTTCCTCAGTAAAGACCGAAGCAAAGAATTCATTCAGTCTCTCTGCTATATCCTTGTCTCCTCTTACTGCCCCTTTTACCCCTCTATCATCTAACGGTCCAATTGACTCTCTCACAGGCCTTTTGCTACGAATGTACTTGAAAAAGTCTTTATTTCGTGTTTTTGCTTCCGTAGCAAGTTTCTTCTCAAATTCCCGCTTTGCCCGCCTTATCAATGCTTTGCATTTAACTTGCCAGTGCTTGTGATGTTTCCAGTTTTCATCATTTGGCTCTTTTTCCATTTCCTGAAGGTTGCTTTTTTGGCAGCAACAGCCTCTCTGACCTCACCTTTAAACCACGCTGGCAGTTTTTTGGACTTTCTTCCACTCTTCTTAATGCGTGGAATACAGCTGGTCTGGGCTTCGAGGATAGTATTTTTAAATAACACCCAAGCTTGCTGTAAGTCTTTAACCTTTGGAACCGCTCCTTTTAGTTTTTTCCTAACTATATTCCTCATTCTATCATAGTCTCCCTTTTGAAAGTTAAAAGATAATACTGTGGATTCCTTTACTATCTGTCCTCCACTAATTAAATCAAACATGATCATACTATGATCACTATTGCCAAGTGGTCCCAACACCCTTATTTCTTGCACCAGATCTGGCGTTCCACTAAGGATTAGGTCCAGTATGGCTTCCCCTCTGGTCGGTTCATGAACCAGCTGCTCCAAGAAGCAGTCATTTATTCCATCTAGAAACTTTATCTCTTTAGCTTGTCCTGCCGTGACACTGACCCAGTCGATACCGGGGTAATTGAAATCACCCATTATTACTACTCTGTTGTGACTTTTGTTAGCTTCCTTGATTTCTTTGAGCATTTCATCATCCATTTGTTCATTCTGGCCAGGCGGTCGATAGTATACTCCCACTGCCATCGCCTTCCCCTTCATAAATGGGATTTCAATCCATAGAGATTCTACAGCAAATTTTGTTCCCTGCAAAACTTTAATCCTTTCTGACTCAATGCCCGCTCTAACATAGAGCGCAACCCCTCCACCAATTTGATCAGCTCTATCATTACGATATAGTTTGTATCCAGGTATCACAGTGTCCCACTGGTTATCCTCCTTCCACCATGTCTCTGAGAGTGCAATCATATCTAACCTCTCATTTAGTGCTATATATTCTAACTCTCCCATCTTATTGTTTAGACTTCTAGCATTGGCATACAAGCATTTTAGAGACTGTATTTTTTTCATATTAATCTGGCTATTGGTAGGCAGGGGTAATTTGGAATCTTTATGCTCTGTCTGCTCCTTACTCAAGGGCATTTGGGCTACTATACCCCCTTTTGGAACCTCACTGCTTTTGGTAGTATCCTTCAAGGATACCTTTGTCCGAACCATGCGCTCCTGGGTGACTGTCGGCTTTCCCCTATTTTCTAGTTTAAAAGCTTCTCTATCTCTTTTTTAAAGGTTAATGCCAGCAGTCTGGTCCCATCCTGATTAAGGTGAAGCCCATCCCTTCGGAAGAGCCCCCCCTTTCCCCAGAATGTTCCCCAGTTCCTAACAAATCCAAAACCCTCATCCTTGCACCATTGTCTCATCCACGCATTGAGACTCCGGAGCTCTGCCTGTCTTTTGGGTCCTGCACGTGGAACAGGAAGCATTTCGGAGAACGCTATCCTGGAAGTTCTGGATTTCAACTTCCTACCTAAAAGCCTAAATTTAGCCTCCAGAACTTCCCTACCACATTTTCCTATGTCATTGGTACCAACATGTACCAAGACAGCAGACTCCTCCCCAGCACTATCTACGATCCTATCTAGGCGGTGCGTGAGGTCCGCTACCTTCGCACCAGGCAGGCATGTTACCAGGCGATCCTCACGTCCACCAGCCACCCAACTATCTACATTCCTAATGATTGAATCACCGACTATAACAGCTGTCCTGACCCTCCCCTCATGGGCACCTGGCCCTGGAGAAACGCCCTCGGTGCGAGAGGGTTCTGCATCACCTGGAGGACAGGTCCTAGTTGCCATAGAGGCTTTGGCGATCCTTATACGGACCCGCAAGGAGATCCGTCCGGTTCAGGTAGGACAGGGTGAGCATAAGATCCTCCTCTATGCGGACGATACGTTGGTCTTTATGGAGGACCCGGCGGGATCTATCCCGGCCCTGGTGGACGAGCTGGAGGCGTTCGCTGGGGTGTCGGGTTTTAAGGTTAATATGGCTAAGACGGAGGCGATGGCTCTCGGTGGGGTCAGGCGGGAGGTGTTTGGGACCTTTCCTTTTAAATGGGCGCCAGGGTATTTTAAATACCTGGGGGTCCAGTTAACGGCGGACCCTGCCCGCTTATATGAGCTTAATTATTGGATGTTGGGGGGAAAGATTGGGAATCTGTTGGATAGCTGGAAGGCTCTGCAGCTGAGTTGGGTGGGGAGAATTGAGGCTTTTAAGATGAGCGTTCTGCCTACGTTTTTGTATATGTTTGCGCAGCTGCCCCTGAGGATCCGGGGGGGGGGGGGGATTTCAAAGATGGGAGGAGCAGGTTCGCAGATTTATCTGGGGAGGGCGGAGGGCTAGGATCAGGATTAACCAGCTTCGGATGGCTAAGGACAGAGGAGGTGTTTGGTTGCCCTCCTTGCGGTGGTACCACCAGGCCTGTATCCTAAGAGCCTGGCGGGACCATTACCGGAGGGGGGGGGGGGAAGCGGCATGGGTGGGCCTGGAAACCACCTTGATGGGAGCGTTGTCCTTGACTCAATGGTTGGCTTCCCCAGGGGGGGTGGGTGTAAGGGTCCTGGGGAAGGACCACCCCTTTCTGGGGGCCATGTGGGGGATTGCACAGCGGGGGGAGGGGCGGAGGTGGTTTCCCAGTCCTGTGTCGGTTTGGACCAGGGTGGGGGACCTCTTTCCCTTTGGGGGGTCGGTGTGGCTTCAGGGTAAGATTGTAAAATTTGGGGAATGTTTGGTGAATGGGGTGGTGGGTTCTCATCGAGAGTTGGAGTCCCAGGCACAGCTTCCCATACCATTTTATCAGTACTTTCAAATTAGGCATTTTCTACACACGGGGGAGACCATTCGGTGGATTAGCCGCCCCAGCACGGAGATGGAGACGGTGTTGTTTCAGGGAAATAAGGATAAGGGGATTATCTCTAAGATCTACCGGGTTTTGTTGGAGGAGGGGGGGGGGGACGACATCGGGAACGCTGGCACAAATGGGTAGGGGCGGTTTGGGGCGAGGAGCAGTGGCAGGGGATCTATAGGGCTATTTATCACTATACAGCGGTTTCCTCTTGGAGACAAACGCAACTGCAAATTGTGCATGGGGCCTATGTAACCCCGAGTAGGCTGGCCTGGAGGGGGGGGGGGCAAGGGGCTGGCCTGTGCTGGCGGGGGTGTGGGGAGCGGGGGGACTTTCTGCACATGTGGTGGGGGTGCCGGGTTATACAGCGGTTCTGGCGGGTGGTGCAGGAGGGGGTGGGTAGGAGGGGGGTGGAGGGCGGGCGGGGAGGGGGAGTTGGATGGGGGGCCTCGGGTGTGGGTGCTGGGGGGAGGGGACTGGGATGGCCTGGGGCGGTGGGCCAGGCTGCGGGAACAGAAGCTTCTGTTGGCAGCGCGGATTGCGATAGCATGGCGCTGGAAGTGGGAGGGGGGGCCGGCGGTGGAGGACTGGCAGAAGAAAGTAGAGGAGATGATTCAGTTTGATAAACTCACATATCGGTTACGGGGTCGGGAGTGGGAATTTCATAAGATTTGGGACCCCTACTTGCAAGGATCAGTGGGGTGATATCATTGGGGGGAGAGCATCAGCACCCAGCACACAGCACATGGCACATGGGTTAAGCGGTTGTTCAAGTTTATTAGTTTGTTATCGCTTGTTACTGTTTTCCTATGTTTACTGGGCTACGGGGTTCTTTAGTTGAGCCTCTGACCCCAGATAGTTATTGGCTGTGGAAGAAGGCTTTGTACATCTTGGTATATTGTTTGGAGAGGGTCAGGATGTGGGTCTTGTACCTGCTGGATATGTATGTCGCTAACCTGTCTTTCACATGCTTAATAAAAACAAAGTTTCAAAAAAAAAAATGCATCTCTTCATAGAACACTTTGGGCCTAATGACATTGCCTAAATGTGTATACCATAACCCCGTACCCACCATTGACTCAGTTATAGCCCCCATATTTAATTCCAAGTTATTTACCCCTTGTTCTCTGAAAAACAAATCTTTTGAGATTGTGCTGCTGTTCAATGTAAACCGCCTTGGATGAAAGGCGGTATATAAAAACCTGTTAAATAAAATAAATAAATATAATTTCTCATACTGTGGGCATTAGTCTATGCAGCTTTCCAAATGTTATCCTTTTTTACCCTTTTCTATACTATTTTTTAATGTTTTACTTACCTGAGGGCTTTTGTTTACTAGGGGGCTTTGCTTACCTATCCTAGTTTAAGAACCTCCTCAATAGATTAGCCAATCTGTTATGGAGAATACTTCTCCTCTTTTTCAATAAGCGGATGTCATCCTTGGAAAATCATGCTATGGTCCAGGAAGCCAAAATGCTCTCAGTGACACCAAACACACAGCCAGGCATTCAATTTCAGGATGTGAGCCTCGGCCCTGACCCTGGCACTCAACAAGGAGGACTGAGGAGAAGACCACCTGTGTACCTAACTACTTCACCTTCTCTCCCAGATCCACAAAGCCACTTTTGATATGCTCAGGTGGGAACCTAGCAATATCATTTGTGCCAACATGGTTGAGCAGTATCAGATAATGGGCTTGAGGAGTCTCAGCAGACTTTCCATATTGTCACAGATCTTGGCACCAGTCAGACAGCATATTTCCTGGGACATCATGTCTGGATGTCAGATAGATGCCTCTGAAGAGAGTCATCAACCACTTCTAACCTTCACATCCTAGTAGTTGCTGATCATACAACTTTGGGATTTTTGAGCTCTGATACGTTCTGTTCCAGGGATGTTGTCACCTCTTCCATTTCCAGGGCTGCCTATCGGTTCCTCAGTTCTAGGGAAGGTAGAGTCAGGCAGTTGAGTCTGCAGGCTCTGGTGATCTGTGTCCAGCTGTCATCTTTGCATACAGTATAGGGTCATCTTCCCTTCTGCCTCTAGAAACATTTCATCATTGCACCTCTCATTGTCATAGATGCGCCTTAGTCTTGCTACCTCTTCTCTCAGTTTCTCAACTTGTTTCCTGAGGGAATCAACCTGTGGGCCCTTGCATACTAAAACAGTTCCATACCCTGGATTTGGCTCTGTCTGGATTGATGTAGAAGTAGTAATGAGGGTGACAGCTTTGGCATTCAAATGTTTTCCAGTCATATTTCTGCTGTTAGAGCTCTGGTACCTGTTAGGAAAAAAATTAGAAGAACGACCTGACAAAATCAGTCCTATCAGTAACCCCCCTCCCCCCAAAATAAATGCCTAATACCTTTGCTCACAGTCCCTGTATGTAGTTCTACTTGTTTGTTCGCTTATTATCGGGGTCTGCAGTGGTTTACCTTTTCTATTATTTATCTGGTTTACGTTGTATAGTGTGCTCCCATTGTAGAATTACCTCAAAGATTCATTATGATATTACTAATCAAAAACCCCTGAAATAGACTGTATTGATTTAATTCCACAGAGAACTTGAATTTGGCCTATTTCCTTAACTCGCTATTTGCCTACCCAAAAATAAAACTATCTATTCTAGCCCTTTAGGATACAATACAACGTGAGAGTGGAACAGGGAGAGTCAAATCTCAGGACTTGAGTTATCTCATTTTTCAAAACTGTGGTCTCAAATTAACTGGTTTAGTTCCTTTGCTGCCTGTAAAAGTGCTGCTGTCTCATTTTTCATTGTGAGCCATTGAATTTATAATCCACAGAAAATGTTGGTCACAGTGGAATCCCAGAATGAACGTTGCACAAGACTTACTGTGGGAAGTTGGACTTTAGTTTCCTGATTCTAAGATTTGACACATTGGAAGTAAAGGGGTTTGCTGTTAAGAATTTTAATCTTCTAACTAAAGTACTTTTTTTAAAAAATTGTTTCTGCTGTAGACCAGGGTCAGAGCAGGGGCCATCCATTTCTGCTCTGCACAGTTTGCCTGCCCTGGGGCTGCTCGCAGAGATGGACTTTGTCTAAGCACTCTTCGGACACTCTTCCCAGCTGAGCAGAGCTGGAGGTAAAGCTGTTTCTGCAGCTTGCCTACAGCAGTTCTGTTTATTATTGCTTATGCCTGGGATGAAGTGCGGGGAGAGGGGGAGAAGGGGACATGCTCGTCAAGGCTGGGAACATATGCTGAAAATTGTGTGGCTTGCCGGATGCGTCACTCATGGCCATAAAAACTGACAGCCTTATTGCTGGCTTGAATTTGGCCAACGGGTATATTATGTGAGCAGGCCATGCTTCAACTAGCTGGGAGGAGATCTGTAATTGAACTGCCACAGTTGCATAAGTTATAGCCAAGACCGAAGGCAGGGGTGCAGTGTTCAGCACAATATTCATGAGGAAATTCAGTGGGATTGGAAGGTTTTCATGTCATTGAAAGACAATTAATGATACCTCTCCGCCATGCACTGCGGGAAGCCTCTGCTTGTCTCCTGTTAATGAAAGGGCTTAGACTGTGTCCACATAGCATGAAATGGGAGGGGGAGGGGCAGTGTAAGTACAGATTTGAGGCAGGTTAGGACGGTGAGCATAGAATTAAAGAAGCTCTTTATAAAAGAGGGCCCTAGAGTTTATGTTTTCACCAGACTTGTACAGGTTTTATCAATCTGAGCAGGTTGAATGATAGTTGGTGAACCACAAAGAGGGTGCTTAAATGACACAAAAAGCAGTGATTGCCGGGAAGGTGCCCTGGTTAATTAAGGGCATCCTACAACAGAAGAAGATGCTGCTATGACAGTTCACCTTTCAAGCGCACTGTTCCTCAGCTACACAAAATATAGCTTGTCTCTGGAAGAAGAAAAGCTTTAACATGCTTCTCCCCCACCATTCAAAGCAAAGCAATTTGTCATCAATTGTTGTAGAAGTAATAATTCCATCTAGGAAGGAAATTATGTTATAGCAATAACTCTGTCCATTGCAGAGCACTGCAGAAAAGGAAACACTCTAACATACATTTTTATTTATTTATTTATTTATTTAACAGTATTTCTAAACCGCCTTATCTTAATAATCAAGGTGGTATCACAGCAAGCAATCAGGTAAAGTGTGTGTGTTGTACATGCAGTGAGGATAAAACTTAGTTGTGTGAGGGATGTGTTGGGTGCTTGATTTGTTTGAGCTATATACAGGGTGGGCTATTTACAGTGGTGCTAGAATCCTATTTTATATATATTCAGTTGTTTGGGAGGATTGGAGTGCTGTTATCCATTCTCTTAGGTTATGTGATGTGACCATAGTGCTCTATGAACAGCGTGGTTTTCAGTTGTTTTCTGAAGTCTTTGAGGTCTGGAGTTGCCCTTAGATCGTCCGGTAGATTGTTCCATATTGTTGGAGCAGCCATGGAGAGAGCTCTGTCTGTTGTGTCCTTGCGTGTGTGCTTGTACTCATTTGGGGTGCTGACTCGGTTGCGTGTTTGACTTCTTCTGGGACGTGCGCTGGTTTCCGGTTGTATGAGCAGGTGGAGGCTGTTGGCTGATGTGTGTTCTTTTATCTTAAATAGGTTTATGATAGTCTTGTATCTGATGCGAGCAATGATTGGGAGCCAGTGTAAGTCCTTTAGTGTAGGTGTGATGTGCTCCTGCCTTGCGGCTCCGGATATGATTCGAGCTGCAGTGTTTTGTGCCAGCTGTAGTGGTTTGAGAGCTTGTTTTGGTAGTCCGAGGTATATCGGATTGCAGAAGTCCAGTATTGGGGTTATCAGTGCTTGACAGACTGTACGGAAGTGTTCTGGAGCGAGGAGTGGTTTCAGTCTCCTGATGATTCGCATCCTGTAATATGCTTTTTGGATTGTTTTGTCTATGTGTGGTTTGAGGTTGAGTTTACTGTCCAGAGTAACCCCAAGGTATCTCACCTCCGATCTTATCGGTATCGTGGTGCTTTGTATCTTTATGTTTGGTGGGTGTGTGAAGCTTTGGTTTCGAGTGATGATTAAAGCTTCAGTCTTGTTGTAGTTTATAGCTAGATTGTTGTTTTGGCACCACTTCGCCATTTGGGTAAGGCAGTCTGCTATCTTAGAGAAGTCCGGGTTTTCGATTGATATCGGGGAGTATACCATTATATCGTCTGCGTATATTGTGTATACATGTAGGTTCTGGTGCTCTACAGAGTTTCCCTATCACAGTCTTGTCAAATATCACAGAACTAACATATGCCACTGTGTTGAAAAGAGACTTATAGGCTACCTATGTGTTATAGCAAGCCCCTAAATAAGAACCAGAACTCGAGCACCACAAAGTTGCAGAACCATTGACCACAAGAAAGTGAAGGGTAGTGGTGGATGGTGACTCTCTCCTGAGGGGTATTGAGGTGTCCATCTGCTGACCAGACTTGATGTCCAGAGAGGTATGCTGTCTGCCAGGTGCAAAATCTGAGATGTTACGGAGAGTTTGCCGAGACTCATCAAGCCTGCTGACTATTACCCGAAGTTGCTCATCCATATTAGCACTAATAATACTGCTAGGTATCCCTCTGACCATATCAAAAGTGACACCAGTACAAAGCGTGATAAAAGTGGAAAGACAGAGTCCTTTACTGATGCCTTGACCACCCGACACAGGCTTTGTTTTGTTTCCCTTCGTCAGGGGTATGTCAAGCTTAAAACTCTGTGGAAGACCTTTAAAACAGATGGTCTTGTACCATACTGTAAAACAAGGCTTAAATTATTCACTCTTTCTTACTATAGCCACCGCTTGCAGCCGTAATGAATGGTGAGGCATTTGTTGCTAATGATGAGGATGTTAATTCCATGAGAGGATGTTGTGCTGGTGGTGGTGAAGGAGAGTTGTTTGTTAGAGAGGATGCAGACTCCTCCTCCTCTGCTGTTGGTTCGTGGGCAGTTGTGGATGTGGTGGGTGTTGGTGTTGAGTTGGTTGAGAAGTACATTATCCATCTATATATTTATACTTATGTTTATGCAATTTCTTGATATATTGCCTGGGATGAAGGGCCACAGAGCAATTTACAATCACTACAAGCAGGTACTGGATGAATTCCCTTGTATCCAAAGGTCTCACAATCTACATAGCAGGCTATACCTTATTCAGGAAGGATAGAGTAGGAGAAAGGGGAGGAGGAGTGACACTATATGTAAAAAACTAACATTAAAGTTATAGAATTATAGGGCTTAAAAGGGAGAGAGTAGACACTGTGGGTTAAACTAGAAAGAGGGAAAGAGAAATCAGTTTGCATTGGCGTGATATACAGATTCCCCTCACATGGAGAAGTAGACAGAAATTTAATAGAAGACATTGCTAGGAAAGGAGAAGTGCTATTGATAAGTGATTTCAATATACCGGATGTGGATTGGCACATCCCTGTTGCGGTGTCATCTAGAAGATCCTGGTTTCTCTACAGGGAGGAATATTCAGGCAACTGGTAACAGGACCCACACGTGAAGGAGCCATACTGGACTTCGTGCTTACCAATGGGGAAAGTGTTTCTGATGATATAGTGGGAGATCATCTTGCATCCAGTGATCACCAGATGGTGTGGTTCAGTATTAGGACCAGGGATGATAAAATCCATTGAAAAGCAAGGGTCTTAGATTTTAGGAAAACTAACTTTGCCAAAATGTATCAATACCTCAAGGAGTTGTTAGTGGGATGAGAAAAGCTGGAAGATACAGAAAAACAGTGGCCTCTCTCCATTATCATCTCATCAACTCTCTCCTTTTCTTTGTCTTTTAACTCAGTTGATGAAGCTATAATTTCCTATAATACTGCTCTCTCCTCTGCTCTGGATACTCTTGCTCCGCCTATCCTTCTTCTTATGAGGCACACTATACCTCAGCCCTGGCTGTCTTCAACTACCCATTATCTTCGCTCCTGTAACCACTCAGCTGAGCATATTTGGCTCAAATCCTGCTCCCCTTCTGACTTCCTTCATTTCAAATTCATGCTTACTTCCTTCCAATCTACCATAGATCTCACCAAGCAAAACAACTATGTCCATCTAACTAACTCTCTTGCCCTCTGATCCCATTGTCTTTTCTCTACTCTCAACTCTCTCTTCAAGTCACCTCTGCCTCTGACCCCTCCTTCTCTTTTTGCCCAAACCCTAGCTGACTATTTCTATGACAAAATCCACACGATTACATGCCAATTCCCCTCAAGATCAGCTTCATCCCCTCTTCCCCTTCTTCAATACCAACTTTTCCCTTCAATCTGTTACCCTTGCTTCCTTTTCTAAGTTCTCCAAAGAGGAAACTTCTCATCTTCTTTCCTCCTCTAAACTTATTATCCGTTCCTCTGATCCTATCCCCTCCCATCTCCTTAATTCCATCTCCTCTTCTGTCATCCCTTCCATCACACACATTCTCAACCTATCGTTCTCCACTGCTACTTTCCCTGTAGCCTTCAAGCATGTGCTGGCCACACCTCTCATCAAGAAATCTTGACTCTACTTGTGCCTTTAATTATTGAGCCATCTCCCTATTTCCCTTCATTTCCAAAATTCTTGAACATGCTGTTCTCCGCTGTTGCCTTGAATTTCTCTCCTCTCAAGCCCAAAAAAGCACCCCACCTGCAGTCCGAGAAAGACACAAACAAAAGCAAGCAACAAGGTCCCTTGGAAGAAAACAGCTTAATTAAGGTCTGTCCTACATGTGTTTCGGCCAAACTGGCCTTCCTCAGGGGACTGTTAACACTAAAAACATAAAATACATAAATAAACAAATAAAGAAATAAATATTCATAATAAACAAAACATATCATGTAAAATTTGACAAGGTAAGCTGTAATCAATGTAAACATAGAAATTAAAAAAGATGGAAACAATAGAAATGATAATAATAATGTTATCAAAAATGGTGCATGTGCAAATTAAAATAAAACCATAAAACATTAAGGATTAAAAACTAAGGGGTATGTTTACTAAACTGCGCTGATGTGCGCGGTGCACATTAGCATGCGCTAATGATGCGTATTTGTGCCCTGCACAGGTGCGCGCTGCATTAAAGTGCCCGCTTCTGTGCGCGGCGCGCTGATGTGCGATAAAGGCGTGGAAAGGCTCCCGGAGGGCAGAGGAAGGCTCCCCAGGGGCGGAGAGGAGGGGTCAATGGGTGGAGAGTGGGAGGGGAGAGGCTCCCCGCACATGAGCGGGGCTGAAATTCAAGTAAAAAAATACCGCGAGTGAAAACCTCGCAGTAGAGCCGATTTAAAGGGAAGAGAAACCATTTCTGTCAGCAATGTACAGCAAAACCAGGGAAACCTACAAAACAGTGATAAGTGTGATACATGTGCACGGTACAAAAATACAAATAAACATTGAAAAGGACACCAACAAAATTTAAAAAAATTATAATCAAGCTGGGAAATAGTGATAGTAATGGGAAACATCAAAAAACACTCCCAAGGAAGCCGCAAAAAATAAATATGAATTTTAGAAGGGTCTACACTCCGTCCCCATACAAGGTGAATGATCCCACAGTGAAATAGCACTGATCAGGGTTTCCCTCTCCATTGGACAGGTTACCTATGGCATGCACATGTTCCACAACAGCATGTGGTGCAGCTGGGGCACAGTGCGGACTAGGCAGATGCCTAGATGGCACTTAGGAATGCTGAAACTGAACAGCAGCCAGACAGCAACTGATGAGGGCCCAACATGGGCACGAGAGTGTTTAGCACAGTGTCACAGGGGATAGTACCCAGCAGGTACCCCCAAGGGCACAGAACATTGGCAGGCGGTGATTGGGGGACATGCGGACAAATATGCAGGCACCCCTACCCCAGAACCCGCACCATAGGCAGCCGCCTACCCGCACACAGGATGGCCTGAGACTGCGTACCACCAGCACCACCAGCAGAAGGGCATGTCAGCATGGTGGCACAGGGGTACTGGAGGTGGAGGGGGGCAGTGGCAGTTACCCAGAGCAGACCATGGCCTAGCCCTGTGTAGGTGGGTGCAATGCACTGCAACAGACAGGCCCTGCCGGACAAACAGTCATGGTATCATCAGGGAATGCACTGTCTCTGTGGCAACATGGTGGTGCAGTGCACACAACCAGTGTGTTTGGAGACAGAAGGTCACAGGTTCAAGCCCCAGCTGGGGCTCCTGCCAATCCAGTCACCATATTTTACCCACAACTATATCGTGATAGTAAAGACGAACCTTTATTGCAGAGAACATAAGCATGGCTCAAACACCTCTATTTTACCCTACAGAGCACAGACACCACAAACATGCACATTACCTAGAGCAGATTCCCCCAAATGCAGTCCTGGAGGGCCACAAATCCTTCAGGATTTATGCTGTCTCCAATCTAAGGATGGAGCGGTACTGGTGGTGGAGGTGGCAGCAGCTGGTGGCAACAGCAGACCATGGCCTAGCCCTGTCCAGGTGGGTGCCGTGCACTGCAACAAACAGGCCCTGTCGGATGTACAGTCATGGACTCGCCAGGGAATGCAGCATATCTGTGGCAACACAGTGGTGCAGTGCACACAGACAGTGTGTGTAAGAACAGAAGGTCACAGGTTCAAAGCCCAGCTGGGGCTACTTCCAATCCAGTCCACATGTTTTTCCCACAACTAAACCGTGATAGTAAGGACAAACCTTTATTGCAGAGAACATATGCATGGTTAATACACCTATATTTTACCCCACCGAGCACAGGCACCAGAAACAGGCGCATTACCTAGAGCAGAGTCTCCCAAATGCAGTCCTGGAGGGCCAAACACCATTCAGGTTCCATGCTGCCTCTAATAAAGATGCCTGTGCTGCATATCTATGCACCACCCCCATGGTATGCAGATGTATCTCATGCATATTCATGAGGGACAGCATGAAAACCCGAACAGTGTTTGGCACACCAGGACTGGAGTTGGGAACCTCTGCCGTAAAGCAGCAGCCAACAGGGGCAGACACACCCACACCCACACCCACAGGCCCCATTGGCCAATGCCTCCTGGAGAGGCAGGACATTGGGCCCTGCGTGCATCTCCCAATAATAGCACTTGCATACCTTAGCAATGCCACCCTACACCTGGGTATACGGTACACAGCTATCAAACGTTTGCTATGATTACTGGCAGATAGCAATTCCTACGTTAAGCACAGTTTGCTCATTGAGCTCCATCATAACAATCTTTCTGATGTCTGTGGTGTGTGCTTAAGGTCTGGTCTCTGACAGTGTTTACCACCCTGGGGAGTGACGCCCAACAGTATTGTGTACCATATCCATGCCTGTACTGTGCCCAGGACTGGTGTGGTGGCCAGGGCTGCTAAACTCCTCTATTGTAGCACAATGCTGGCATAGGTGTGGGAGTGTGTGTCTGTCTATCCAGTGTGTGGTGGCTGCAAACACCCTCCACAGCCCACACTGCCAGCACTGTTGCCAGTATTGGCCTGCCAATGTGCATAATGAGGAGCAAGGTACCATGGGTATAGCCCGGACAGGGTGGCCTGGCCAGGATGCATCTGCACAGGGCATAGGGCACTGGTTGGGACATTTTAGTGCCAAGCCACCACCTACACAGACAGGGTGGCCTCAGCATGTCCTGCTGGGAGATCACTCTCACCCTGACTGTGCAGTGACCACAGCATGGCTAGGCACCCCCATAGTGCTATATAGTATTTTTTTCATGTGATATTTGTGGGCTTTCTTAGCACCTCCTCACCAGCAACCTGCAGGGCTCTTGGAGACACAGAAAACTACATTCAAAGCAATGAGAAGGTAATCTAAAGACAGCAATAAAATACCACACACTTCTATATAGATACACCAAAGCTTTGTGGAGAGAAACAAATAGAAACAAGTTCTCTTTGTTTACTCTAACTGTTAGCCATGGTTCACTTTATTTATAAGGCTCTTTTGGAGGATACAGCATAATTTCACTTTATTGTTACACGTCAGATATTACGTATTTATCACATCATAGGTCAACTTCTAATCAGTGTAGGTCAGTATGAGAAGACATACATGTATTCCAAGACATAACTGTTTACTGCTGACTGCTTGATATCTAATAACCCTGAGACAGAAAGGCTAGAGTACAAGCTGCCCTTTTTCTTTATTTACAGGACATGTACCTCTTCACCTACTTAGTAAGCAAATATATGAAGTTTATTTCTAAGCAAAGTTCTGAACAAAATTAACTCTCTCAGGTTTACTTAAACAGTCCGGTTGTGTACACCACCCTGTACAAACAAACATACTTTCAGTCCCTCCTCTGATTCTGTAAAGAATCATTTCTAAAGTAAGGAAACTCAGACATTGCCATTAAGGTAGAATTAAAACTAGATTCTGGATCAATCTGTAACATCAATGTAGGGGTTAGTGATTCCACTGATTTCTTACAGCAAGCTGATAGTACACAGAGAATTAATACTCCTAGAATGAGAATCCCCAGCAAACCAAGCAATGATGCTAACATGCCTTGCAAAGGCCTGGATAATGAATCCAAAATGAAGAAACAGAATCAAATAAAGCTGAAAAAGAACTTACATAACATCACTCTCACTTGAAACAAAAGTACGGTTGCTAACTTTATCTAATAGGCCTTTTACTACTTCTCCATTATTATCATACTACACCATTTTCCTTTGCTAGGAGATAGTCTAAAGCCATTCGGTTCTGGGCTGCATAAGCTGACGTTTTGTTTACTGGACCTTGCAATACACACTAATTGCCTCAGTAAGAAGCAGGAGGAGGCATTCACAAGCCCACCCCCAAGATGTAATACATGCCCCTTTTATTCAACCGCATAGGTTTAAAATACAAAACTTTAAATATACGATGCTTTTCCAGCAAGAAGGAGAAAAGTTTTACTTATCTTGTGTATGTGCGCGACGTGCACGTTTCGGGGGATAAGACCCCTGTATCAAGCGCCACCAAACGTAATTCAATGAACCATTCAATCCACCAAGAAACTGGCACAAAACGCCGAACAGCTGGCTGTTTAAAATGAGGATAGTTGTTAAAGATTGGCTGACTAAAAGCCGTCATTCAAGAACCAGCGTCCAATCACGAAAGGGAAACCCCACCAACCAGGGGAATACCTAATCATGAAAGGATGACCTCATATTGCTCCTAGCCAATCAATCTCACAGTTAAGTCCCGTAGGAGCCACAGATTGTAGGAGAAAAATCCATTGTTGTTCAAGACGCCTAAGTTTAAAGATGCGATCTCCTCTCCGAGGATCAGCTGGAACGTGATCAATCACAGTCCAACGCAAATGTTGAAACTCATGTTTGAACGTTAAACAATGGGAAACCATTGGGGCCGTAAGAACCTTCAATCGAAGGCGACTGGCGTGTTCTGTCAAACGTGTCTTAATCTGCCGGGTAGTGCTACCAACATAACGCAGAGGGCAAGGGCAATCAATGAAGTAGACCACATGAGTTGAAATGCAAGTCGTGTTCCAACGACGATGAAAAAGTCGTCCACTATGTAAATCACTCCATGAGGTGCCAAGGTGAGTACTAGCACAAAAGCGACACTCCCCACAAGCCTCATGAGACCCAGTGTGATGTTGTGGAATTAATGGCCGATCAGATGGTGTAGCCGAAAATACCAAATTGTCACGGAGGTTCGCTCCCCGAGAATAAGCAATCCTCAAGGGTTTGTTCAAACTAGAGTGTAACGACAATGTCGGCCAATGTTTTTTTAAAATACCCACCACCCTCAATGAATTAGACATATAGGGTAATACTGCTGTCACACTATCAGAATCCACCGCAGGGGATCGATCATGTTGCTCATCTAAATACCATTCCCGATGAGAATATAAAGCACATCGATAAGCACGGGAAATGATAGAATTAGGATATCCTTTGTCCAGGAGGCGTGTGGTCAAATCCGCTGCATGATGTCAAAACTGATCAATGGAAGTACATAATCTACGAAGGCGTAAGAATTGACCATATGGTAACCCATTCCGTAGAGGTGCAGGATGAAAACTATTATAATTTAATAAACTGTTACGTTGCACCGGTTTACGGTATAGTGTGGTAACCAAAAGATCTCCTTCCCGGAGAACAATCATATCCAAAAATTCAACCTGTGTTGGATCGATATGGGCAGTAAATTTAAGGGTGCACATCATTAAGCCAAGCCAAAAACTCATGTAAGGATGGGAGATCTGAAGTCCAGATGAAAAAGATGTCATCCAAGAACCACTTCCATAACAACACCGATCCAAATGCAGGGGAAATGTAGATGAATCGTTCTTCCAGGTCAGCCATGTAGAGGGTCGCCACCGAAGGGGCCACGGTGGCCCCCATAGCAATTCCAAAAATCTGTTGAAAGAAAGCCCCCTCAAACAGAAAATAATTGCGAGTAAGGACCATCGACATCAAAGTTAACAAAAAGGACTTTGGTAGCCTGGAAGGTACGTGATCAAAACAATGTTGCAGTAGTTGTAATGATTCCCTTTGATCAACATTGGTATATAGGGCAGTAACATCAAGTGTGACCAAAAAAATCTGGTCAGATGGTAACACAATGGTTTGCAAAGCCTGTAAAAAATGTGTAGAGTCCTTGATGAAAGATCGCACTAATGCTGCCTCCTTACTTAAGAATACGTCACAAAATTTAGATAAAGGTTCGAGAACCGAACCCCGACAAGAAATTATAGGTCTACCCGGGGGATCCGTTAAAGACTTGTGTACTTTAGGTACAAAATAGATAATCGGTATTTTCGGGTGTAATACTGAAAGAAACCGAAATTCTCGTGAAGTTATCCAACCCATAGAAAATGCTTCCATAAGTACCACACGAATCTCCTCTTGTAATATTGGTGTGGGATCTACGTCTAAACGTGTATAAACCCGAAGGTCAAAAACATGAGAGCGTAGTTTAGAAAGGTAATCCTGAGTATCCCAAACCACAACAGCTCCCCCCTTGTCAGCCCCACGAATCGTGATAGAAGGATCTTGAACCATCTGCTGCAAACATGTCCAATCCGAACCTGCCAAGTTGGACTTCCATCTAGGAAATCGCTTTTCCTGAGACTGAAGATCACGTAGCACCAAAGATTGAAAAGTAAGTATAGCCGCCGGTAAGGGGCCCGGTGGTGTCCAACGAGAAGACGGTCTGACCACAGATGTATCTGGAGTACTCAAAGGGTTATCCTCAAAATGCTGTAAAATATGCAGCTTTCTAAACAACCGATACAAAGCTAGTCGCATAGAAAATGAATCATAATTCACCGTCGGGACAAAAGATAAACCTAAATTCAAAATCCGTTCAGTTGAAGTACTCAAAGGGCGAGTAGTCAAATTCACTACTAAAGAGCCCGAGCCTGACGTGCCCGTTGTCGGGTGATAGGGGGATCCCCCTCCACCCGATGATCTCCTGATCGCCGAACTCGATAACGGCGAGTGCCGCCCGACCGAAAAACCTGTTGTTGTTTGGATTTAGATTTAGAAGGTAATTCATCCTCCGTATCCTCCGAAGACACATCAAAGGTGACCCGTCGTTGGTTGGTCCCATCATCATCTGATGATTCATACATCCAGTAATACACACGTCCTGAATCATAGTCTCCTTTATCCCGTGTAAATTTTCGGAGTTTAAAGGCTCTAAGATAATCCGAAAAGCCCTTAAGTTGACGGGAAATCTCTTCCTCTTTGGACAAAAAGAGAGATGGTTCCACTGATTTCTGTAATATCTCCTTGGTCCGAGTAATCTGCTCTTCTAAAGACTTCTCCTCAGATATCGTGCGTTCTAAAATCAGCGTAATCAAATCAAAACTGCACTTGTTGCAAATCCGGTTCCATTTAGAAATGAAGTCCTCGTCTGTCAAAAACATCTTCGGGGCGCGAGTCATACGCAAACCCCGTGGTATCAGACGAGCTTTTAAATAACGAGACATCGAGGCTCCATGATATTGAGCCCGCAACATTCTTTTCTGAAGAGATTTAAATTCGGTCCAAGAAGGTCCCGTAGAGTCATCTGTAGTTTCTACTTCATCCAACAATGTGGGACGACGACATAAGAGGTCAAGCTGTTCATCCGTGAAGGCAAAAGTATCCGCAGCCATTGTTCAGGGTTTAAACGATAAATCAAATCACAATACAACCCCAGACGGTAATCAAAATATAATGTCCCAGGAAGAATACCGTATGTGATCCCTCAACAAATTCTTATTTTTATTTCCTTTTTGTTGGGCATAAATCACCAGGAGGAGGCATTCACAAGCCCACCCCCAAGATGTAATACATGCCCCTTTTATTCAACCGCATAGGTTTAAAATACAAAACTTTAAATATACGATGCTTTTCCAGCAAGAAGGAGAAAAGTTTTACTTATCTTGTGTATGTGCGCGACGTGCACGTTTCGGGGGATAAGACCCCTGTATCAAGTGCCACCAAACGTAATTCAATGAACCATTCAATCCACCAAGAAACTGGCACAAAACGCCGAACAGCTGGCTGTTTAAAATGAGGATAGTTGTTAAAGATTGGCTGACTAAAAGCCGTCATTCAAGAACCAGCGTCCAATCACGAAAGGGAAACCCCACCAACCAGGGGAATACCTAATCATGAAAGGATGACCTCATATTGCTCCTAGCCAATCAATCTCACAGTTAAGTCCCGTAGGAGCCACAGATTGTAGGAGAAAAATCCATCGTTGTTCAAGACGCCTAAGTTTAAAGATGCGATCTCCTCTCCGAGGATCAGCTGGAACGTGATCAATCACAGTCCAGCGCAAATGTTGAAACTCATGTTTGAACGTTAAACAATGGGAAACCATTGGGGCCGTAAGAACCTTCAATCGAAGGCGACTGGCGTGTTCTGTCAAACGTGTCTTAATCTGCCGGGTAGTGCTACCAACATAACGCAGAGGGCAAGGGCAATCAATGAAGTAGACCACATGAGTTGAAATGCAAGTCGTGTTCCAACGACGATGAAAAAGTCATCCACTATGTAAATCACTCCATGAGGTGCCAAGGTGAGTACTAGCACAAAAGCGACACTCCCCACAAGCCTCATGAGACCCAGTGTGATGTTGTGGAATTAATGGCCGATCAGATGGTGTAGCCGAAAATACCAATTTGTCACGGAGGTTCGCTCCCCGAGAATAAGCAATCCTCAAGGGTTTGTTCAAACTAGAGTGTAACGACAATGTCGGCCAATGTTTTTTTAAAATACCCACCACCCTCAATGAATTAGACATATAGGGTAATACTGCTGTCACACTATCAGAATCCACCGCAGGGGATCGATCATGTTGCTCATCTAAATACCATTCCCGATGAGAATATAAAGCACGTCGATAAGCACGGGAAATGATAGAATTAGGATATCCTTTGTCCAGGAGGCGTGTGGTCAAATCCGCTGCATGATGTCGAAACTGATCAATGGAAGTACATAATCTACGAAGGCGTAAGAATTGACCATATGGTAACCCATTCCGTAGAGGTGCAGGATGAAAACTATTATAATTTAATAAACTGTTACGTTGCACCGGTTTACGGTATAGTGTGGTAACCAAAAGATCTCCTTCCCGGAGAACAATCATATCCAAAAATTCAACTTGTGTTGGATCGATATGGGCAGTAAATTTAATCCAAGGGTGCACATCATTAAGCCAAGCCAAAAACTCATGTAAGGATGGGAGATCTGAACTCCAGATGAAAAAGATGTCATCCAAGAACCGCTTCCATAACAACACCGATCCAAATGCAGGGGAAATGTAGATGAATCGTTCTTCCAGGTCAGCCATGTAGAGGGTCGCCACCGAAGGGGCCACGGTGGCCCCCATAGCAATTCCAAAAATCTGTTGAAAGAAAGCCCCCTCAAACAGAAAATAATTGCGAGTAAGGACCATCGACATCAAAGTTAACAAAAGGACTTTGGTAGCCTGGAAGGTACGTGTTCAAAACAATGTTGCAGTAGTTGTAATGATTCCCTTTGATCAACATTGGTATATAGGGCAGTAACATCAAGTGTGACCAAAAAAATCTGGTCAGATGGTAACACAATGGTTTGCAAAGCCTGTAAAAAATGTGTAGAGTCCTTGATGAAAGATCGCACTAATGCTGCCTCCTTACTTAAGAATACGTCACAAAATTTAGATAAAGGTTCGAGAACCGAACCCCGACAAGAAATTATAGGTCTACCCGGGGGATCCGTTAAAGACTTGTGTACTTTAGGTACAAAATAGATAATCGGTATTTTCGGGTGTAATACTGAAAGAAACCGAAATTCTCGTGAAGTTATCCAACCCATAGAAAATGCTTCCATAAGTACCACACGAATCTCCTCTTGTAATATTGGTGTGGGATCTACGTCTAAACGTGTATAAACCCGAAGGTCAAAAACATGAGAGCGTAGTTTAGAAAGGTAATCCTGAGTATCCCAAACCACAACAGCTCCCCCCTTGTCAGCCCCACGAATCGTGATAGAAGGATCTTGAACCATCTGCTGCAAACATGTCCAATCCGAACCTGCCAAGTTGGACTTCCATCTAGGAAATCGCTTTTCCTGAGACTGAAGATCACGTAGCACCAAAGATTGAAAAGTAAGTATAGCCGCCGGTAAGGGGCCCGGTGGTGTCCAACGAGAAGACGGTCTGACCACAGATGTATCTGGAGTACTCAAAGGGTTATCCTCAAAATGCTGTAAAATATGCAGCTTTCTAAACAACCGATACAAAGCTAGTCGCATAGAAAATGAATCATAATTCACCGTCGGGACAAAAGATAAACCTAAATTCAAAATCCGTTCAGTTGAAGTACTCAAAGGGCGAGTAGTCAAATTCACTACTAAAGAGCCCGAGCCTGACGTGCCCGTTGTCGGGTGATAGGGGGATCCCCCTCCACCCGATGATCTCCTGATCGCCGAACTCGATAACGGCGAGTGCCGCCCGACCGAAAAACCTGTTGTTGTTTGGATTTAGATTTAGAAGGTAATTCATCCTCCGTATCCTCCGAAGACACATCAAAGGTGACCCGTCGTTGGTTGGTCCCATCATCATCTGATGATTCATACATCCAGTACATCCAAGAGGTTCTTGGATGACATCTTTTTCATCTGGACTTCAGATCTCCCATCCTTACATGAGTTTTTGGCTTGGCTTAATGATGTGCACCCTTGGACTAAATTTACTGCCCATATCGATCCAACACAGGTTGAATTTTTGGATATGATTGTTCTCCGGGAAGGAGATCTTTTGGTTACCACACTATACCGTAAACCGGTGCAACGTAACAGTTTATTAAATTATAATAGTTTTCATCCTGCACCTCTACGGAATGGGTTACCATATGGTCAATTCTTACGCCTTCGTAGATTATGTACTTCCATTGATCAGTTTCGACATCATGCAGCGGATTTGACCACACGCCTCCTGGACAAAGGATATCCTAATTCTATCATTTCCCGTGCTTATCGACGTGCTTTATATTCTCATCGGGAATGGTATTTAGATGAGCAACATGATCGATCCCCTGCGGTGGATTCTGATAGTGTGACAGCAGTATTACCCTATATGTCTAATTCATTGAGGGTGGTGGGTATTTTAAAAAAACATTGGCCGACATTGTCGTTACACTCTAGTTTGAACAAACCCTTGAGGATTGCTTATTCTCGGGGAGCGAACCTCCGTGACAAATTGGTATTTTCGGCTACACCATCTGATCGGCCATTAATTCCACAACATCACACTGGGTCTCATGAGGCTTGTGGGGAGTGTCGCTTTTGTGCTAGTACTCACCTTGGCACCTCATGGAGTGATTTACATAGTGGACGACTTTTTCATCGTCGTTGGAACACGACTTGCATTTCAACTCATGTGGTCTACTTCATTGATTGCCCTTGCCCTCTGCGTTATGTTGGTAGCACTACCCGGCAGATTAAGACACGTTTGACAGAACACGCCAGTCGCCTTCGATTGAAGGTTCTTACGGCCCCAATGGTTTCCCATTGTTTAACGTTCAAACATGAGTTTCAACATTTGCGCTGGACTGTGATTGATCACGTTCCAGCTGATCCTCGGAGAGGAGATCGCATCTTTAAACTTAGGCATCTTGAACAACGATGGATTTTTCTCCTACAATCTGTGGCTCCTACGGGACTTAACTGTGAGATTGATTGGCTAGGAGCAATATGAGGTCATCCTTTCATGATTAGGTATTCCCCTGGTTGGTGGGGTTTCCCTTTCGTGATTGGACGCTGGTTCTTGAATGACGGCTTTTAGTCAGCCAATCTTTAACAACTATCCTCATTTTAAACAGCCAGCTGTTCGGCGTTTTGTGCCAGTTTCTTGGTGGATTGAATGGTTCATTGAATTACGTTTGGTGGCGCTTGATACAGGGGTCTTATCCCCCGAAACGTGCACGTCGCGCACATACACAAGATAAGTAAAACTTTTCTCCTTCTTGCTGGAAAAGCATCGTATATTTAAAGTTTTGTATTTTAAACCTATGCGGTTGAATAAAAGGGGCATGTATTACATCTTGGGGGTGGGCTTGTGAATGCCTCCTCCTGGTGATTTATGCCCAACAAAAAGGAAATAAAAATAAGAATTTGTTGAGGGATCACATACGGTATTCTTCCTGGGACATTATATTTTGATTACCGTCTGGGGTTGTATTGTGATTTGATTCAGTAAGAAGCAGAGCAGCCACTATGACTTCATCCTGAGGGGAAACATCCCGTTTTCTTCTTAAAAATTTCTTCAGGATTGATAACAAAGTAATATAGTAAGGTTCAATTCACCATGGGGTATCCACCAGGGCTATATAGCAAGTACCTGACCAACCTCTGGGAAGCTCTGTATATATAAAAGTACCACACACACACACAAAATAATCTCCTTCCAAAGCCACTAAACCCTCTGCCCAGATTGTCAAATTCTGAGGACAAGATATATTCTGTATACAATTATTCAAAGCCCACTGAGTCATGTCCATTTCACTTTAACTACAGTTAGGTATGCCTAGGTCTGAACTAGAGGCATTCAAAGGGTAGCCAGAACTATTATATTGTAGTACTTCATAGTCATGCACCTGGTTCCCCTGAACTGGCATTAATTGTAAATTACTGAAATATAGGAACCTGTACATGGGATCTTTATACCTATATCTTTAATTATTCTGGGTTCTGTGTTTGTATAAGACCATATGTCACAAAACTCTTCAAAGGTCTTAGGCCTAACTCTTGGTAGAAATCCATGCTGAGTAGCTGCCACAGTTGGAAGGCAAACAGTGCACTTTGATAAATTAAAAAGTCATCAAGGGTAAATGTGACTCAAAAATATTTGGAGATTCCCTCTAACATCCCCATGATTCTGAATGCAATTCTGCTTCATTAATAATATGCCACAGCACACCTAGGAACAGATTAGGAAACATTCATAGCAACACAATTAAAAAGTGTTCTAAAACAAACTAAAGATATACCTACTCTTCTTAATACTCTTCTTAAGATGATGAAGATATATACTATAGCTATACCGGCTCTCTAATTCTCAATTACTTTATGAAGTAGAGGTTAAGTACCTAAAGGTCATTACATATATATCAGGAAAATACTAATCTAAACTAACCTCATCCCTCTAAGCCTTACTATAAATGCTAAATAAAAGCATTTTGCATGAATAGTCCATTTAGAATTTACTTAATACAATAATCGCTCTGTAATGTCACTGTTGTTTTTTCAGAAAGTACTTTAAATCATAAAAGTCCTTTTCTTCAATATCACTGTTGTCTAATAAGTCTCTGCGTTGCAAACTCTTGATTCACCGATACAGGAATCCACCTTCTGATCTTGTGAGGGGGCCACTGTATAAGATGCATCCAACGAGAATGTCTTTCCACTTTACAAGCTGAATATCCCACCAGGAACACACGACATGGACCAGGAACTTGGGAGCCGGGAGTATCTTCGGATGCAGAGTCTTAATCAGGACCCAATCTGGTGACTTCATCTCTGGTTGAAATGATTCTGCGGATCCTGGATATAAAGAGCTTGTCATCCCGTTAAGGAGTCACTTGCAATAAAAGGGAAGCAGACAGGACTGAGTGCAACCGTGCACAATAAGTTAAGATATCGTTGCGCAACAACTGGGGGTCTGGGATAACTGCCAAGGCATGTGGAGAAGGAGCTAGACAGCCATTAACTATTTCAAATGGTGTCAGGCTGGAGGAAATACACACTGCCATAAGGGCAAAGGGAAAGGCTTTTGTTCAATCGGAGGCTCAATCCTGTATCAGAGTGCATAAGTGACCTTTTGGGAATAGACAAGTGACCGCCAGATGAATACCACCTCCCTCCTCTGATACAGGGCAGATCTACAAAACAGGCTGCAAAATCAAAATAAAATGAGTTTGACAGGCAGGAATCTTAATAACTGACCCTAAGCTTAGACCGGCATGGCACCAACTGTGGGCTTTCTTAGCACCCCCTCACCAGCAACCTGCAGGGCTCTTGGAGACACAGAAAACTACATTCAAAGCAATGAGAAGGTAATCTAAAGACAGCAATAAAATACCACACACTTCTATATAGATACACCAAAGCTTTGTGGAGAGAAACAAATAGAAACAAGTTCTCTTTGTTTACTCTAACCGTTAGCCATGGTTCACTTTATTTATAAGGCTCTTTTGGAGGATACAGCATAATTTCACTTTATTGTTACACGTCAGATATTACATATTTATCACATCATAGGTCAACTTCTAATCAGTGTAAAACACTTCCTCTTTATTGAATACCTCACAGACTCCACTGAACCCCAACCACCATAAATGATCTACGCACAATAACTCCATCTCACATGTACATAGTTATCTATTCAAATTTCTGCACATGTAGATAGTTTCCCCTGTTATCCAAGTTAATTGCTCCTGTTCTTTGTAATGACCTGACTCTTGTTTATTGTCGGATACTGTTTGTTCTATGTAAACCGCGCTGATCGCAAATAGTGCGGTATAGAAGAAATGTAAATAAATAAAATAAATAAATAGGTCAGTATGAGGAGACATACATGTATTCCAAGACATAACTGTTTACTGCTGACTGCTTGATATCTAATAACCCTGAGACAGAAAGGCTAGAGTACAAGCTGCCCTTTTTCTTTATTTACAGGACATGTACCTCTTCACCTACTTAGTAAGCAAATATATGAAGTTTATTTCTAAGCAAAGTTCTGAACAAAATTAACTCTCTCAGGTTTACTTAAACAGTCCGGTTGTGTACACCACCCTGTACAAACAAACATACTTTCAATATTTACGGGTTTCCTTTTGGGGCCCAGTCACTGACTTATCTGCTTGTTGTATATGCTGACATCCCAGTTCTGGGTGCATGCATTTCCACCAGGAACATGCACTATGGACTAGCTAGCAGACTGTCTGCAGCTGGTATGTGTCTTGATGGAGCGCCTTGCAGGGTGCAGTAGCTGAAGGCTTGCTGCAGGAGAATATCAGATAGTGGTGGGGTGCAGCTTAGCATATCCAGGCCTAATGTCTGTCTGCTATTGTGTTATGATGTGTACAGAGCTGCATTGACTGCCCTGAAGGGTGTCTGTTCCCCAGCAGGACTGGGATTGATGGTCCCCTCTACTGCCACCATTGCAGGGAGGTAGAATGTGCATCTGTTGATGGGAGACCCGGTTTACCACCCTCAGCCCTGGAGGAGAAGGAGAGTGGTGGTATATAATCCTCCTAGGGATCCATGGGGGCTACACCTGACAGAGACAAACAGATATATCCAAAGTGTTTCTGCAGAAACTATCTATCTCACACATTAGCACTGCTGAGGACCTGCAGCATAGCCTATTTCTGCTATGGAAGGTGCTGTGGACCTGGTGCTGGGCGCCCCACTGCACACTCAGGGTGAGCACAGTACCCGCACAATGTGACGGTGTGTAGCTACTCTGTGCCAGTAACACACATGGTCAGTTCCCCCTACCAGGCCGAGGTGCTGTGGGGGTGCACATGGTCAGTTCCCCCTACCAGGCCGAGGTGCTGTGGGGGTGCATACCCCATCTTGTGTTCATCTGTGGACAGCTGATTTGCATGTGCAGTGCATCATGGGTACGGGTGGGCTAACCCTATCCTGGTGACCACAGCAGACTGGCTGTGTGGTGACATGCAGTCCCTCTGCAGCCAGCCAGGGGCTTGCTAGCAGTTATAGAACTGTAGCCCACTGGTTATTTCACTGCCTGTGGAGTCAGAGGTCATGGGTTCAAACCCACAGTGGGGTTATTTGATAGGGCTGCCCAAGGCATTATCTCTTTTTAATGTACATTATTGCTGCCAGCAAAAACACTCTCAGCGTACTGTACCCATAAGGTGCCTCAGAGGGTGCTTTATAGGGCACCCTATAGGGCACCTTATGGTTACCGTCCATATAAGGTGCACTATACGTTATCCTGTGGAGCGACTTATAGGGTGCCCTATAGGGGACATTTTAGGGTGCCTTGGCGGACAGTGCACTTTATAATGTGCCCTATGGAGTGCCTTATAGGGTGCCTTATGCGGCACCTTCAGTTACGGTACGTGAGGGCGTGTTTGCTGGCAGCAATTAATAAAATACATATAAAGTGCTGCAGGAAACAATACGTACATTGCAAAGCTGATGCCTCAGCCAGCCTTACGTATTAGGCACACTGGGGAGCAAACTCATGACCCCTGTATTAGCAGTCAGTGCCTTAACCATTGTGCTACACTACTGTTCCTCGCATGTGAGCGCACCTACTTCAGATTTCCATGCGTTTAAATGCATAGTGCTGCCATAAAACAGAGTGCTATGACCTTGCTGTGCCTCATAGGGCACCCTATATGGCGCCCTATAGGCCACCCTTTCAGCAACATTGTAGGGTGCCGTGGCGGACAGTGCACTTTAAAATGTGCCCTCTGGGGTACCCTATGAGGCGCCTTATGCAGCACCTTATGTTACAATACTTTGAGGGTGTGTTTGCTGGCAGCACTAATTAAAATAAAAATAAAATCCCCCCTATGGCAATATTGCCTATAACAGGTAATGCCTCAGCCAGCCTTCTTCATTAGGCACAGTGGGGGATTGAACACATGACTCCTGCATCATTGGTCAGGGTCTTAACCATTGTGCTACACTGCTGCTCTACCTTAAATGTCAGCGGACCTACTTATGATTTTCATTCCTTAAACTGCACAGTGCTGCCATCAAAAACAGTGCTGTGACCTTGCGGTGCCTCATACGGCACCCTATAAAGCGCCCTATAAGCAACATTCTAGGGTGTCTTGGCGGACAGTGCACTTTAAAATGTGCCCTCTGGGGTACCTTATGGGGCACCTTATGTTACAGTGCTTTCAGAGTGCATTTGCTAGTAGCAGTAATTAAAATAAAATTAAAATGTCTCAGACTGCAATATTTCCTTTAACAGGTAATGCCTCAGCCAGCCTTCTTTATTGGGCACAGTGGGGGATTGAACCCATGATCCCTGCACCATCGGTCAGTGTCTTCACCATTGTACTGTAGCTCTGTTCCTGTGTGTGCACATCAGCGCGCCACTTATGCTTCCCGCGCAAGTTTCTCATGCGCTAATGTGCGCGGCGCACATGAGCGCACAGCGCACATTAGCGCATGATTAATCCCGGTTTGCTTTTTCAGACTGAAATGCCCACTCCTTATATGGCATCCCGCACAATAGCGCGGCGCGCACCTAACGGGGTTTTAGTAAACATACCCCATAATGTCTTCTAAGCGCTAGTTATGTTCTTTGAGAAAAGCATAGAATCCAGGATTTAAACTGTGAAAAGTGAATGGCGCAGACGTGGAATTAATTAGAAAGGTAAACTAAAAATGCTAGTAAAATCAGGAACAAATCTTGCGACAGTGAATGACCATATATCTGTCTTAAGTCAAAAACAAAATGTAAACAAATAGCGTCAAACCAAAAAAAGCTAAAGCTGCGTCTGTTTAAAGGATGGTCCATATTTGGAAAACTTAATGATATATGGTTCATTCTAAACTAAAAGGAGATATGGAATCTAGTGATGAAGAGGATGAAAAAACAAAAATATCCCTGTTCAGAAATGGATAGTGTGTTTTATAATGCATAGAGTGCATGTCATCGGAGGAACGGTGCTGAATCGATTGTATGCAAGGGACCCAAATAGAGACAAATTCATAGCAGGAGAGTGATAATCCAAGATTAATAGCATAGGAGCGGAAAACATACTTACAATAGACTTCACACAGACTAATCAACGTTGCAGTGGATTCAAACCAAAGGCAAAAGCCCGCGCAAGGGCTATTTAAATACAATGGAGTGAAATGACATTAGTTTAAAGTGAATACATTAGTCACATCAAGGTAAATCAAATGATTTGACCATATTGAAAAGCCAATAAAGGCAATAAAATGCCACATAACTTCCCTGACATCCCAACTCAAACTGTAAACATTTCCAAAATGTATCATATGTAAAAAGATACAAATTCTGTAAAAAGTTACAAATGTTGTAAGATGTCACTGTTAATTGTTTTGTTGTCAGTGACTAATGAAACGTTCTATGTAAAAAAAGTTACATTCTATGTAAACCGCTCTGACAATCTGAAAAGTGGTATTTAAAAAAGGTTAAATAAATAAATAATCATTAAAAAACCTCCTGACCAAATAAATTCCACAAAGAGTTAATCAATGCAACTGATGTGTGAAGTGAAATCTATTCACCCTGAGTAGGTATGGAACAGAAATGAAGTCATATAAAACTGCCAAAGTGGATGGAGAAACCAAAAGCAAAGAAAGATCAAGAAAATAATGGACCCCCACATAATACAAAATGTTAAACCCAATCACTAAAATAAGAACCGTAAGTTAAAAAACAAAGTGGTTGGAGAGAACCTTTTGACGACTAAAACTTAAAACATAAAACATAACATGGCCAAATAAATAGTCCCATAAAATTACATAGACTATAAAAAGCCAAACAAATAAATAGACATAAAAATAAATAAATAAATAAAGATAACAAGACACCTAAAAAATCACGAACTAACCATAAAATAAAATGTAGATATGAAAACTGTACCTCAACAAATAAGAGATTGTGCAAACTATGTACTGTAAATATGGATTTTGTAGAGAAAGAGGAGGAAGGGGGCAAGGGAATATTAAAACCAATTCATAACTAAAATCAAATCTTAATAAAAGGGCACCGAATAGTAGCAAAACAAAAATAATGACCAAGTAAATTGAAGCCCCAGGAGCAAAGCTGACTCATGCCTATAAAAAGACCGAAAAATCAAGATCCTGATTTAGGCCTGTTCTGGTGGTTCTTCCTCTACTGTTATCCTTCTTTCTGTTGGGTCAGTTCTAGGCCCTCTCTTTTTCTCTCTCTACACCCAGTCCCTTATTGCTATCATTTCCTCCCATGGTTTTCAATATCATTTTTATGCTGATGACTCTCAAATCTAGCTATCTATACCTGATATTTTTCCTATACTCCAAGCCTGTATATATCTGCCTGCCTATCTGATAACGCTGCCTAGATCTCTCACCGCCATTTGAAATTGAACATGGCCAAAGCTGAACTTCTTATTTTTCCCCCTGAACCTTCTTCCCCCCTTCCTCCATTCTCTGTCTCTGTTGATAACTAGGGTTGCCAACTTTTTCACCGAGAAAAACCCGACACCTGTGGCTTGCCATGCTCCACCCATTCTCCTCCCACAGTCCCGCCCCTGCGCCGCCCCCAGCCCCACCCACAAAAATTACCGAGGATTCACTCACCCCCCCCCTCAGTGCTGGTTCACTCACCCCCCCTCCCCTCAGTGCTGGTTCACTCACTCGCCCCCCCTCCCTGCTGGTTCACTCACTCACCCCCTCCCCTGCTTGTTCACTCACACCACCCCTCCCCTCCCCTCCCCTCCCCTCCCCTCCCTGCTGGTTCACTTACCCACCCCCGTGTCACTCACTCACCCCCCCCCCTTGCTGGTTCACTCACACCACCCCTCCCCTCCCCTCCCTGCTGGTTCACTTACCCACCCCCGTGTCACTCACTCACCCCCCCCCTTGCTGGTTCACTCCCACCACCCCCCCCCTCCCCTCCCTGCTGGTTCACTTACCCACCCCCGTGTCACTCCCTCACCCCCCCCCTAGCTGGTTCACTCACACCATCACCCCCCCCCCTTGCTGGTTCACTCACACCTTCACCCCCCCTCCCCTGCTGGTCCACTCACACCAACCCCCCTCCCCTGCTGGTTCACACCAACCCCCCTCCCCTGCTGATTCACTCACACCCCCCCCCCTCCACTGCTGGTTCACTCACACCACCCCCCCCCTTCCATTGCTGGTTCACTCACCCACCCCCCTGTCACTCACTCACCCCCTCCTGTTGGGTCACTCACACCAAACCCCCCTCCCTCCCTCCTTCCTTCCCTCCCTCCTGCTGGTTTACTCACACCATCACCCCCCCTTGCTGGTTCACTCACACCCCTGCCCTGCCCAAGCCGCTGCTTCTGCTTTGTACAGAGCAGCGGCTGCAATGCACTTACTTTGAAAAGTAAAGAAACTGTGTGAGAAGCCCTCCGGTCATGGCAGAGCCCGAGGAAGTGATGTCATGGGGGCGGGTTCCTCACAGGCTGTCTTTCCTTTCAAATTAACTTTATTGCAGCTAAAGTTAATTTGAAAGGAAAGACAGCCTGTGAGGAACCCGCCCCCATGACATCACTTCCTCGGGCTCTGCCATAACCGGAGGGCTTCTCACACAGTTTCTTTACTTTTCAAAGTAAGTGCATTGCAGCCGCTGCTCTGTACAAAGCAGAAGCAGCGGCTGCACTATTATGGGGAATCGCGTTCGCGTTCGCATTCGCGCCGCGGACTTCGGGAGGAAAGCCGGTTTTTTGCTCTGGCCGCTTCCGATCTTGCGGCCAGAGCAAAAAACCGGCTTTTCAACGGCCGGTTTGACATCTGTGCCGGCAGCCGGCCTGGCCATGGAAAAACCGGCCAGGCCGGCTGAAAACCGGCCGGTTGGCAACCCTATTGATAACACTCTTCTGCTTCCTGTTTCCTCAGCCTATAACCTTGGGGTCATCTTAGACTCCTCCCTCTCCTTCTCCTTACATATCCAACAGATAGCAAAAACATGTCCTTTCCTTTCTGAACACACTACTAACACTTATCCTTTCTTTAATCACCTCTCAGATTATTGCAACCTTCTCCTTGCTAGTCTCCCTCTGAGTTATCTTTCTCCCCTTCGGTCTGTTCAAAACTCTGCTGTGTGGTTAATCTTCCGCCAGTCTCATTATATTCATATAACCCCCTCTTCTTAAATCACTTCATTGGCTTCCCTTCCATTTCTGTATCCAATACAAACTTCTCCTTCTGACCTAAAAATGCATTCATTCTGTTGCTCCTTACTATCTCTCCTTTCTCGCTACACCCCTCCTTGTGAACTCCGCTCTTCCTCTGACTTTCTTTTCTCTGTGCCCTTCTCTTCTACTGGCAACTCCAGACTTCGATCCTTTCACCTTGCTGCTCCTTATGCCTGGAACAAACTACCCGAGTCTGTACTTCAGGCTTCATCTCTCCCCCTTTTCAAATCTACGCTAAAGGCTCACCTTTCAGGCTGCTTTTGAATCTTAATCCTCAGTTCTACTACTGTCTCATTACCCTTCCCTACTGTATCCTTCTTCTCATCTATTGGAATGTCTGACTTGATTAGATTGCAAGTTCTGATGAGCAGGGACTGTCTTATTATATGTATCTGTACAGCGCTGTGTATGCCTTGTAGTGCTATATAAATGATTAATAGCGGTAGTAACTTTAATAGTAGTAGTACCTTTAACCTACTTGGATCAACTATCAATAAAGAAACAAGCAATCAAGAAATCAGATGGTGCATTGCTCTTGGCAGAATGGCTATGAAGGACCCAGACAAGATTTTCAAAAGCAGAGATGTTTGTCTCCATACAAAAATTCAACTCATTCAAGCCATGGTATTTTCAATAACGTCATATGGATGTGAAAGTTGAACAGTGAAAAAGATAGAAAAGAAGAAAATTGATGCCTTTGAATTATGGTGCTGGCGATGAATACTGTGTATTCAGGGACTGCCTGAAGAATAAACCAGTCAGAACTAGAGGAGATCAAACTTAAGCTTTCTTTAGAAGCTCAGATGACAAGACTTCGACTTTCATACTTTGGGCACATCATGCGAAGAGAGAGATAGAGAAAGACATCATGCTTGGCAAGGTAGAAGGTCAATGCAAAAGAGGAAGGCCAGCAATGAGATTTTATTTTATTTTATTTATTTATTACAGGCTCTTATATACCGCACTATTTAGCATCAGCGCGGTTCACAATATAACAACAGACCAGAACAACAAGCTATTTGGTTTTACATAGAACAGGAACAAGAACTTGGATAAAAAACATGGGGAAATTGTTAACTGAGACTATTTACATATGATGGATCGATACAATGACAGCAGCTATGGATACTGCTCTATCCACAATGAGCTGTCTGATTGAAGACCAAACATAGTTTAGGACAACTATCCAGAGGGTCACCATGAGTCAACACCAACTCGATGGCACTTAACAACACAGCTCTGCATATGCCTTGTAGCGCTATATAACATAGTAACATAGTATATGATGGCTGATAAAGACCAGGATAATCCATCTAGTCTGCCCATCAAGGTGGCAAGAGTAGGTACACCTGCCGCTCTATGCAGGTCACCTCTCCCCATGCCTTTGTTTAGGGGTGTACCCACCGCTCCATGCAGGTCACCCCTCCCCATACCTTTGTTTAGAGGTGTACCAACCGCTGTGTGCAAGTTTATTTTGATTTTATCCTGTTTCTATAAAGGGATCCACTGTGTCTGTCCCATGCCATTTTGAATTCTGTCATAGTATTTGCCCCCACCACTTCCATCGGGAGGGCATTCCAAGCATCCACCACCCTCTCAGTGAAAAAGTATTTCCTGACATTGCCTTTCAGTTTACCCCCTTGCAGCTTCATGTTATGCCTTTTAGTTTTACAGCTTTCCCATCTTTGAAAAAGGTTTGTTTGTTCATTAGTACTCCTGAAGTATTTAAAGGTCTGAATCATATCTCCCCTGTCCCCCCTCTCCTCCAGAGTGTACATATTTAGGTCTTCAAGTCTCTTCTCATAAGGCTTCTGGCGCAGGCTCCAAATCATTCTGGTTGCCTTCTTCTGAACCGTTTCCAATCTTTTTAAGGTATATTCTTTGTACTGTACCTTTGCATTGGTACCTCCTCCTTTCTGCTGGTAATTCCTCTCTGTGTGCAACCCAGTCACAGTCGGCCTTATACTGTAGTTAATGTGCACTTCTGTAATGTACGCTACCTTTCCTTTCCTCACATTGAAATAATATTCTGCGTGAGATGTTTAATGCAGGATTTAGTATGGTAATGTCATTTAGCATGGGTTAAGGGTTTTATTAATGCACGTTAAAAACCCGCATTAAACATCTATTGCAGTTTATTAAATAGGCCCCTAAAGAAAGCTTTCTTCTTTCCTCCTTCCCCCCTCCAAATAAACAATCTTTGCAAGACAATTTTCAAAGCAATTTACCCAAATAACTGGTTTGTCTGAAAATGGCTTCCTCTTTGAGGCTAAACTACATGCAGACTTTCACAGCACCCATACTCTTATCCAGACCAAACAAAGGCCTTTCCAGGACATTTTTCAAAGCCCAAACTCTAATTTACCCCCTCTTGGCATGGCGCAATGTATGTGTTTTTCAGCATACACACTTTGCGACTGCTAATTTTCTTTGAGGGAAAAATACATGTGGTTTCTCTGCATTAAAAGTGACTATAATATACACAGAAATAAAATCAACAAATAAAACAAAGAATATATAAGAGTATAAGGTGATAACTGGATTAACTCAATACATTTTTTACTAGCTTTGAGTCCCTAAAATGTCCTTCCTTAGATCAGGACAGAATGAGGAAAAGATGACAAAACTATAACATGTACGTGAATCATAAAAGCATTCCTGTGATTTTCTGAAGGGAAAAGGTGGGGGGACGAGGAAAAGGAGGGGTGATCAGAAGGTGACTAGCAATAGAATTTTCTGATTTGTGAAGTGACATTTTAGAATGGATGTCCAAGTCAAATCGGGTAGTTGAGTTTTTATGCTTTTGGCAAGCCAAAACGGGGACATCCAGGGCAGAACATGCCAACAAACGCCAGGGACATCTATGTCTCTGCACAATTTTAATAACATAGACGTTCCCAACGTGGACATCTGTGCCGGCGGCCATATTGATGTCCCCTTCAGGAAAGTATGGGGCAGGGACATCCATCTCATGGAAGCTAGCATAAGAGGATGTCCAGCAGTGTAGCAAAATGAAAACTTGAGTCCTCATTCCATGTGAGTGTTTGTTATTGGCATGGAAAATATAGGGATCATGAGCGGACCTCCTTTTCCACACCTTCCAGATGTTTGTCTGACAAAATGGGCACTTTTTCAATGCCTATTCATACCTCGAGTAGATGTAAGCTTGGGCATGGCTCAGGGCATTACTGAAATCAGGTGAGGATGTCCAAGTTCTGGGAACGCCCCAAACACGCCTACATCACCCTCCCATTCAGACTTGGATGTCTTTACCCTGGGGTTGTCCACAGAGCCGGCTTCTAAAATGGCTCTGGGGACGTCTCCATACCTGTTTTCAGATGTCCAAATCATGAATAGGGCCTCTAAAATAACCTCCATAAGGTGTTAGAAAACCCCATTGGTGTAAATTCCACCCAAATGATTCCCGTAGTGTGGGCGGCCACACTACGGGAATCATTTGGGTGGAATTTACACCAATGGGGTTTTCTAACACCTTATGGAGGTTATTTTACAGGCAAGAAGGGGGCTCACACATCCCAATGACTGTGCTGCAGTGGCCGAAGCAGAGCTTGGCAAACATGATTTACTTGAAATGAAGCTTGCTGTGCTGCCTCTCGCTCCTGCTTTCGAGTAAAACGTTTCTTGTCCAGCAGCCGGCACCTCCTGCTGCTGGTCAAAGTCTCATGATAATTGTGCGGCTGTTATTGCAAGACTTCATCTCAAAAGCATGGAGTGCCAATTGCCAAGCATGAAAATTTTTATTTAAAAATAAGAGCGGGCGGTGGCACTCAATTTGAAGTTCTTTGCTGTGCTTTGGGGGGGGGGGGGGGTGGAGAGAAAGAGAAGACAGGCAGCTTTCCCCCCAACCATGAGGATCCCCTTACAAAATTTTGCTTGGGAGGGCCCCATTAGAACTTACACCTTTGGAAAACCCAAGTCTTCATTTCTTGTTAGTTTCTCTTTATTACTATTATTATTATTATTATTATTATTAAAGACTTATAAAGCGCCACAACATACGAAGCACTGTACAAACATAGAAGAGAGACAGTCCCTGCTCATCAGAGCTCACAATCTAATAAGACAGAAAACAAAATAAGTTACAAAATAAGTTACGTAATACAATATATAACTATTTTAAATTAATTTAACAATACAGCCACAAGTCCCACTGCCAAAAGAAAATAAGTTCATGAAAAAACTAATAGATTGTAAAAAAAAAAAAAAAAGTAATACCATAAAAGGAAGTAGGTAAGACTAATCATAAAAGCCACTGCTCGAGGAGAAGGATTTAATTGAAGGAGATGTTCCCTACTTTGCCGGTACTGACCTTCCAACAACTTAAACAATGTTCCACTATAGGAATAGTTCTGTTCACAGTATTTAGTCTGGGCCGATGTTCTCTTAATTGATAGATTATTGATGTTCTAGTGCACCCAATATATAATTTTCTACAAGTATATTGGATGACATAGACAACAAATGAAGCTTGACAAGATGTTTTCCAATGTAAAGATATAGAATGCTTAGTAGAGGGTGAAGTCTAATAATTCCCTTTGAGCGTAGAATGACAAAAATCACATTGGTCACAAGCATAAAGTCCCAATTCACCATCTGGAACTTCCACTTCTGTTTTCCAGTTTATTGACCTACAAGCATAATTAGCTATATTTTTTCTACGACGATAAGTTACTATGGGATTTTCACAAAAACAAGTATGTTCTTGCAGTATATATTCTTAGTATTTAAAAATAAAAGAAGCTATAATTGGAGACTCGACAGAAAATGGTAATATACATTGGCGCTCATTCTGGTCCCCGAATAGCAGGGTTGTACATCTGGCTTCGACGTACAACCCACAAACAGGCCCAAGACACTATTCTGGTCCCAGAGTTCCCCATGCATACAGAGCGTTTGTGCGGGGAGCACTGGATGGGGGTGGGAGAGGGCAGAACAGAGGTGGAGCGGGGCGGGCCAGCGCACCTAGATGTATAGAGGCCATTCAGGTCAGGCCTCTATATGTCCCCTGGTGCAGTGATGGATGCCCGGCTTATTCTACCTCGAAGATGGAATAAGCCCCAGGGGTCCGCACTGCATGGTGCCGCAACCCTCGCAAATCAGCCCAACAACCGCGCTGTGCTTCTGCAGCCATGATCCGGCCCATGGGGGCCTCCAGTGATAGCAGGCTCGTGGTCTGCAGGGGAAGACAGGGGGATGACATTCTGAGCCATCCTTTAGACGGCTCATTGCCATGATGCCAGGATACCATGCAGGGCCGGCCCGTCCATTGAGCGAGAATGTTTTTTGCACAGGGCCCCGCGTTTCAGGGGGCCCCGCGCAAAAAACATTCTGATCCAAAAGTAAAATGACAAAATATTTTTTAAAAAAGCTGTCTGCTGCCGCTTCCGGGGCCGCCGCGGCAGAATCGAGTGTGCCGCGGGGCCCCCCTTGTGCCCGGCAGAGTCTGCCCTCCCCTGTATCACCTCTCTTTCAGCTGCAGTCAGTCACACGCGCCGGCTTTCAGAGCGCGAGGGGAGAGTTTCTCCCTCGCTGCTCTGTTAAGCCCGCGGGGGCTGATGGGAACTCCCATCAGCCCCCGCAGACTTAACAGAGCTGCGAAAGGGAAACTAGTCCCTTCGCGATCTGAAAGCCGGCGCGTGTGACTGACTGCAGCTGAAAGAGAGGTGATACAGGGGAGGGCAGGCTCTGCCGGGCACAGGGGGGGCCCCGCGGCACACTTGATTCTGCCGCGGCGGCCCCGGAAGCGGCAGCAGACAGCTTTTTTTTATTTTAAATTTTCCCTGGGCTGGGCTGGGCTGGGCTGGGGGGGGGGGGGGTTAGGAGTGGTGATGGGCTATGGGGGGGCTTAAACTAAAAATTGGGTGATGGGGGATTAGGACTGGAAATGGGCTGGTGGGATTAGGACTGGAAGTGGGCTGATGGGGAGGTTAGGACTGGTAATGGGCTATGGGGGGGCTTCAACTAAAAATTGGGTGATGGGGGATTAGGACTGGAAATGGGCTGGTGGGATTAGGACTGGAAGTGGGTTGATGGGGGGTTAGGACAGGTAAAGGGCTATGGGGGGGGCTTAAACTAAAAATTGGGTAATGGGGGATTAGGACTGGAAATGGGCTGGTGGGATTAGGACTGGGAGTGGGCTGATGGGGAGGTTAGGACGGGTAATGGGCTGTGGGGGGCTTAAACTAAAAATTGGGTGCTGGGGGATTAGGACTGGAAATGGGCTGGTGGGATTAGGACTGGGAGTGGGCTGATGGGGAGGTTAGGACTGGTAATGGGCTAGGGGGGGCTTAAACCAAAAATTGGGTGATGGGGGATTAGGACTGGAAATGGGCTGGTGGGATTAGGACTGGAAGTGGGTTGATGGGGGGTTAGGACTGGTAATGGGCTATGGGGGGGCTTCAACTAAAAATTGGGTGATGGGGGATTAGGACTGGAAATGGGCTGGTGGGATTAGGACTGGAAGTGAGTTGATGGGGGTTAGGACTGGTAATGGGCTATGGGGGGCTTAAACTAAAAATTGGGTGATGGGGGATTATGACTGGAATTGGGCTGGTGGTTTTAGGACTTTTAGTGGGCTGATGGGGAGGTTAGGACTGGTAATGGGCTATGGGGGGGCTTAAACTGAAAATTTGGTGATGGGGGATTAGGACTGGAAATGGGCTGGTGGGATTAGGACTGGGAGTGGGCTATGGGGGGCTAGGACTGGTAATGGGTTGGGGGGGGGTTGATAGGACAGGAAATGGGCTGAGTGGAAGGGGGCTTGAACAGCAAATAGCTGAAGGGGAAGTGGCTTGGAATGTAAATGGGCTGAGGGGAAGTGGGGGGCTTGAACTCCAAATAGCATATGGGGACTCGGCTTGGAATGGAAATGGGCTGAGGGGAAGTGGGGGGCTTGAACTGCAAATAGCTGATGGGGAGGGGAACTTGGAATGGAAATGGGCTGAGTGGAAGGGGGCTTGAACTGCAAATAGCTGATGGGAAGGGGGGCTTGGAATGGGCTCTTAGGGGAGGGAGCTAGGACAGGAAATGAGCTGATGGAGGGGCTAGGATAGGAATTGGGTGTTGGGGGGAGCTACGATTGGAAATGGGCTGTGGTGGGGGCTTGGATTGAAATGGACTCATGGAGGGGCTAGAACTGGAAGTAGGCTCATGGGGGGCTTGGATTAGAAATGGGCTGAGTGGAGGGGAGCTAGGATTTAACATGGGCTGATGGTGGGGCTAGGAAAGGACTAGAAATGGGCTGATGGGAGGCTGGTATTGGAAATGAGCTGATGAAGGGACTCGGATAGGACTGGAAATGGATGGGGGAGCTAGGACTGGAAATGGACTGATGGGGGGCCAGGACTGGAAATGGGCTGATGTGGGGACTAGAAGGGAGCGGATACTGGGTGGGGCTGGAACTAAAAGGGAGCTGATGTTGGGGGAGATTAGAAGGGGATGGGGCTGGGAGAGTGAAATGGAGGGGGGAAAAATATTTTGTGTGGGAGGGAAGAAAAATGTACAATTGGCCGGGTATTGGGAGACTAAGTGGGGATTGAGGATGGAGGGGTAAAATTTGAGTGGATGAAATAGGAATGAGGAAAGAGCAAAAGGAGAAAGATTATTATGTTAAAGCAGATGTAGAGAGAAAATGGAAAAAAACTAGAAGAGAAGAAAGGACAAATGGACAGCAGACGATGGAGAGATAGCAGAAGACACAAATAAACCAGAAGAAAGTGGCGGGAACAATTGCAACTGAAAAAAAAATGCACAAAAGGTACAAAGATATCTCTTTATTTTGAATTTATTAACTGGAATATGTCAGCTCTGGGAAATGTGCATCATTAATGTCTGTGCTTTGTTTAGTACAAGAGGAAATTAATTTATAGTTTTATTTCTACATTGTTGTTGTACATTCCAAGTTTGGCTTTTGGGATTCCCAGTTTAATTATTGTCTTCCTGTTTTTAAATTGTGATTCCTTGTTTGGTGATGGTTTCTGTTCTGCATGTGTAACTGAGCTGAGGTATTCTGTTTATGTAATTCCTATTTGACATTGTCACTTGTTCTCTTTCCCCAGTAGGTCATGTATTGTTATTCTCTGAAATGTATTGGTTTAATATTTGCAGTGTTGCCTTTTGATAGGTAGGGTCTGGTGCTTTATGAGTCCTGGTAGTGCTGTTAGGATACGGTGGGTTTGCTATGGGTTCTAAATGGGCAGTGTTTGTAGTAGTTCCTAATGTGCCTGGCGGTTGGCACTGGATTATAGTAATGTAGAAATCTTTGTCTTTCTTTATCCATACACTCATGAAGAGGCATGTTTACTAAAAGTTAGTGTATGGTAACATTATGCAAATATTTATGCAAATGAGGCCCCTAATGGAAATGAGGCCCCGCACCGAGTCTCCGCACATGGCCCCGCACCCCCCTTGGGCCGCCCCTGATACCATGGCTCCCGCATCCCAGCTATGCTGTTCTGGCATCTGGATGGGCAGCTTTCTAACGCTGACCTCAATGGTATATGGGGAGCACCTATACATCCAAGTCATAGATTCTGCTGTCACGAGTACATTTGGGCCCCGCAGCGGCAGAATCGGGTACATTTCTTGATTCTCACTGTAAATAAGTTACATGTATTCAGCATTTCATACCCCCCTCCACCTTCTATGGATAGTTAAAATAACCTGTTACCTTGTATTGTTACAATGTTCTATGAATGTTCTATGTAACTTAAGTTCTGTTGTGTTCAATGTAAACCGCCTTGATAAAACAGACAGGTGGTATATAAGAAATGTTAAATAAATAAATAAAACAAATAAATTTCCTGCATGTCTGGTTTTTGCATGGCCAATGTGGCTGGACATGCGGGAAACAGAATTGGCCTCATATCAAAGACATGTATTTATCCTCAGGTTTCTACAAGGATATAAGTGGCTGTTCCTGCTGTGCATTTAAACCTCTCTTAAAAGCTTTCTCTGCTAAGAATGTGGATATCCATGATCTAAATATCATTGAATATATTTATATGCTTGTTTCTTGTATTCTTCTTTATCATAGCAAATCCATCGCAGTCATAAAAACTGACTTACAGGAAGACCCTGTTTTAGTTTAATTGGATGGTGACTGTAAAAATATAACAGAATATACATGTCACAGGTTTCTGATGTAAAGTAGTTGAAAGAACTGTTCCCAACTTTCTGATAATTAAGTCTAGAAAAGGTATTTGATGTAATTCATATGAACATTGAAACTGTAGATAAGGCTTTTGCATGATAAGCCATGTAATAAATTCTTATAAAGAAGATAAGCACCCCCTCCATAAACAAAATATGTCATCTAAATGTTTCCATATATGAATAGAGGACATCATTGTGAACAATAAAGGAATCGTTCTTCAAAAGTGGCAACATATAGGGTAGCCATGGCGGGAGCCATTGTGGCCCCCATTGCTATTCACAAATCTTGATGGTAGTATTTGTTATTAAAACAAAAATAATTCTCACATAAGACCAAGTCCAACATCTAGAGAATGAAGAACTTAGGCAAATGATATGGTATATTTACTTGTCAGTCCAAAGATGCTAAGTGGTATATATATTATTTATTCATTTAAATATTTATTTATTTATTTATTTATTTGGTTTTATACCGCACTATTCATGATCAGCACAGTTTACAAAATAACAACATATTACATGGAAGAGTTAACATTGAACATATGGAACTCTTAGCCCTGATGCAGAATTAAGTTAAATCTATTCATGGTCGGTTATATGGATATTCCTATGACAGTAAAACTAAACACAGAATGGGATTTTTTCCTGACTTTTAAAATTCATTTTGATCACACAAAAGATTAAAAGGACTAAGATGCTAAGACCAACTAATATATAGTAGCTTTGAATGAACTAGCCTAAAAAAAATTTTAAGTGAGCAATTTCTATACAGGATTTAGTGTTGTCACTTATGAAATAAAGTGGCCTCACAGAAGACTTCTGGATTTGGACTTTATTTATTTATTTATTTATTTATTTAACAACACTTTTATACCACCGTATCCACCAGTCATGGCGGTTTACATAGAACGGGAATAACAAGGAACATTAACTTTACATAGAACATGTGTTGGATGGCCTACTAGATTAAAGCTCTACAAGTCTGAAACATTATGAACAAAAGAACCTATTAACATTATTGGGTATTTTTACTAAACTGTCTTAATGTTCCTGGCACTAGTTGCAGCGATAATGTGAAGGATGCCATATAAGGAGTGGGCGTTCCGTTCTTAAGGTAGCTATTGTGGGTTATCGCGCGATAAAGTGCGCCGTGTCCATTATCGCACGATAGAGGGAGTGCGTTAACCATAACTTTGCGTGCTGACCTGCAATCACAGCAGCAGAGGTGTAGCACACTGGTTAATGCAATGACTGCTGAAACAGGGGTCATGAGTTTGATCCCCCAGTGGGCTTAATGAATAAGGTTGGCTGAGGCAATTCCCTTTTCTGCTTGAAACAGTCCAACAATCTGTGTTGCCAGCTAAAAATACCTGCACCCCAGTGCCATAAACTAATGCACCTTTTAGGGTACACCAGAAGGCACATCCTAAACCACCACGTCAGCCAAGGTGGGTTATAATGTGCCCCAGAGGCCATGTTGAAAGGTTGTAAACTCCCAAGGCACCATAGTAGACACTCCATAAGCTGGCTGATTCTAATGTGTGGCTTAAGATACCCCAAGGATGTATAGGTGATTCAAAAAATGTTGGCCAAGGGCAGTAAGGTCCACCAAGTTGAAAAGCAAGAAAGGTATGGGCCAAACACAGATGTAACCCTAACACTGCACAAAGCAACAAGGAAAGACAATGCACAAGTAATGGAAGGAAGTAGATCTGAGCTGATGGACCAGACAAATCTGCGTCCAGCCCATGTGGCAGCTGGAAAAATGGACAAACATATCGGGGCCAGCTGTAGTGATGCACAGGGTGATGGTAATGTACCATGCAACAATGACAGTGTGTGGCAGAGGATGGGAAGATGTGTCCAGCAGAGGAGGTAGAGGTGGCAGGATAGGTGTAATGACAGGAGGACAGAGGAGTAGCAGTGCCATGCACAGCACACACAGGAGAGGCAAACAGGGAGAGCTGCAGTGCAGAAATGTGTATCAGTGCAGGACATGGGGTAGCAGCATGCACATCAGGGCAGGATGGCAGACACACATAGACGGACAGAAGGATGGTTGGCAACTGTGATAAGGGTACAATGTGCTAACAGCACAGATCTGCACAGATATGACTGTCACAGGAATGGAAAGTAGCTGTGCAGGACAGGCATACAAATGAAAGAGCACAGAGAGGAATCAAACCTATGACCATTAGCACAAATGTCAATGCACAAACCGGTAGGCCACACCACCAATGTGAGGTCATTAGCAAAGGACGCATACCAGAATACTGCAGGGCATCACACAAGAAGCCTGCTGGCTGCCAGGATAGGCAAATCTCCAATAGTAACCATGATGGAATGCATATGCAGATCTGGTGTGTACAGCTCAAATCACAGTCTGTAATTGGGATCAGAGCCACATAGAACTACATGCACACACACAATGAAATGTTATGCAGTGGATACAGCATGCAAAAGAGGAAAGAACCTAAACCCAAAGGGCGGCAGGGGATGCTCTCTGGAGCAGGGCAAAATATGGAACAGAACAGGAGAGAATTGAACCTGCAAACAGGTGTGCCACAGACCAGCTGAATCACAGCAATGCCAATCCCCCAAGCAGACTACCATGTAAACACTATAAAGAAAGAGACATATGTAACAGCTAATATGTGATGGATAGGCAGCAGAGAGGGCACTCTTTGGTGTACAGTGAAGAAATGGAAGGGTGTGTGCATAGGTGATGAACCTGCAGGTACCTAATGGTCAAGTTAGCACAACAGAAAAAAAAAGTAAACCCCATGGGGGGATCAAACCTGCAACCTATGGTGCTATAACACATGTCTGCAACCACTACCCCAAATAACCAAGATGAGCACAATGCAAAAATATTACCTCAAAGGGAAGGTGTGTATGGGAACCTGTAACACCCAGTGATGTGGCAAACAGCTGGCAGATATACAGCTGGGACCGTACAAGGATGTGAGCACAGGTGGGCCATGTACATGACCAGGAAATCACTAAATACAAGTGTTAGTCTGATCAAACAGCAGCAGAGACAAATGTACGTCAAACAGATATTTTTATTTTGGTTAATCATCACAGATAGTGTAGATACCGCCTATCATAATATCAAGGTGAGTGGATCCCAGGTGAAAATATGAAAACACATTTTGCAGGGCAGCAACCCACATGTTACAGAAAAGTCATTGGCCCATCTACAGATGATGGGCAGGAGAGATAATGTGCATCAGGTGCATGGTGTGCAGTATGCATTAGGCCCCCACCCCCCACATGCTGCTGCACGCCCCAAATGTGTTAGTTACATATGTGTGCATGTAGACAGTAGGCGATGCATTATGAGGGTCCAACACACATCAATCATGATCTGTTCCGTAAAACATATCTGTCTTGCCAACACAGGAGGCACACAAATGAAACAGCATATGTTGTTCAAATTAAGAACGTGTAAACACATATATCGAAATATATGTTACAGCTGTCACATAATGCCTGATATAGGAATCAAAGCAGCAACAATGTAACCCTAAACAATCGTCAAATGCACAATGAGGATATGCTAACAGGTAGCAGAGGCATATGAACACAGAGAATTCAAATGAAACCATCCACAGAAACATGCAGAGATAACACTATGCAGAAGGTCCCCCTGCACTGGTTGGTGTGGATACAGTGTCTCTACACATATATCACGGTACATGGAATGCACAAATGAAGGAAGAAAATCAACACTCACACTGTCACACTCCAAATATAACGGGGCAATGTGAGTGTTGTTACCTCAGGGGATAAATAGGACTGTACAGACATGCAATGCTAGGTTTGTAAATCAATGCAGAGCGTCACGTCTGTACAGTAAACAGACACAATAACCTGTATATAGAGATGGATAGAAAGGTCAAACATGTTACAGTAACCCACACAAAAGCCATATTACAACATGCTGTGTTGCACCAACATAGTCAGTAACATGCACATGCACCGTGTACGTTGAAACATGATACAGTGATGCCACACATGCACTGTAACACCCTTGGTGATTGCAAACATCAATCCAAGATGTTGGTGTGCAGTAAAGTGGTGTCATGGCAAATACTGCGTCATGTCCAAGTGGAGGCTAGGTGGACATGGACAAGAGGACCTCTCCATTGCTTCCCCTGTGCCACACGCATGGCTGTATGCTCGTGTTGAAACAAACAGATTAGCATATCCTGCGTTCCATGTCACACACATGGGCAAAACCCCACACAATGTCAGAAGGATGTACAACATACAGTGACAATGTCAGTCCCTGCTGCACACGTGGGGACCAGTACACAGTGTACAAAGTGCAAAGGGTGTCTGCAGTCCAACAAGTTATGTTACGACTGTCCTTGAAACCCTGGGCATGCATAGTGAAGTGTGACATCCCAATATGCCACAGTACTGGAAAGGTCATGTGTGTCTCCTGCGATGAACACGACACCCAGCCAGAGCACAGCAGCAACGGTGTGTTGGACAGGCCTGACATGCCCAAAGTAGCAGTCCAACAATAATACTGTCCATCCTAGGCATGTGTCCCACTCGCAGAGGTCAAACATACTATGGCATCATTTCCCAGGGATAGTTCCATGGTGTTGTGTCCTCCAACAGGTGGTTGATGGTGACGCCAGATGCATTGTAGTAGATGTGCTTTGTGTGTTCACAACCCTGTGTCAGAAGAGGATAAACAATGTATTGATATGCTGCTTGCAACATCAGCCCAAATTGCAGAGTCAAACATTAATATGTACGTAAGGAAACGTCACACAGGCAAACATAACATGATCACAACACAGAACACACTGCATGTTGGGGGCAATTTGAATTTGAACCGCAGATGCCCATGTTACACAGGCATTTCACAGCTCCACCCCATGTGCATCAGCGTTCATGTACAGAGACCCAACAGGAAATGTCTATGAGACAAACAATAAATGATTAACATGTAAAGGCTGATGTCATTCACAAAAGACCAAAGGTGCAACCTACCGTGTGTTTGCAGCAAGTGTATGTTTGGGATCCCCTGAGGCTCTCAAAGGCCACAACACGTCACAGTGAAGGGAGAAGATGTCATCGAAATGTGTAGAGTCACCATGTCCCCATGTCCAGCCACTGTTGATGCATGTCCACATTATGGCGATATCTGTGATACAAAAATGCTGTTGCGCAGTGGTCTGTCAGCACACAAGAGATAGGTCAGCTCACAACACACAACACATGTCCATAATGTCCACAAGGTAAACAGCAGTAAGGTAGAGATAGCACAGTCACTACCGCTCCCCAGGTGTACAGACCCCTCACACCACATGATAATGCAAAATGCCTGCACGCTGTATCATCACACAGCCAACCCAAAAACACACACATACACAGTATGCTAAGGTGAGTGTGCCAGCAGTAGCATACGGCCTGTATGTGCACAATTGGAGATTATTGGAGATAAAGGCCTGCTAAATGCAATGATACCCTGCTGTTGGCTGATGCTACAATGTTAGGGAGGGATGTACATGCATTCCACCACCCAAACACCTAGGACTTGCACACACACGCAGCCAGGGCCGGCCCGTCCATTGAGAAAGAATGTTTTTTGCACAGGGCCCCGCGTTTCAGGGGGCCCCGCGCAAAGAACATTCTGCTTTTTTCAAAATTAAATTAAAAAAAAAAAGCTGGCTGCTACCACTGCCGCTGCCGCAGCAGCAGAATGGAGTGTCCCGCGGGGCCCCCTCTGCCCGGCTGAGTCCCTCCCTCTGCGACGGCTGAGCCCCTCTGTGCTGGCTTTCAGATTCGCGAAGGGAGAGTGTCTCCCTCGCGTCTCTGTTAAGCCCACAGGGGCTGATGGGAAGCAGGGGCTGATGGGAAATTTCCCATCTGCCCCTGCGGGCTTAACAGAGATGCGAGGGAGACACTCTCCCTTCGCGTATCTGAAAGCCGGCGCGGAGGGGCTCAGCCGGGCCGGGAGAGCTCAGCCAGGCAGAGGGGGCCCCGTGCGACACTCCATTCTGCTGCTGCAGTCATTTCTACATACAGATTATTGCTGTAAGTAGCACTTCCTCAGAACACCCCTATGCCGTAGCTACTGCATCATTATGGACTTACAATGTAGGATACATCTGGAATTATACATGTAATGTGGCCACACTGAACATGCAAAGATTTTCTGAATATCTGGCCTACTGTCCTCCTTTAGTTAGTTAATCTAAAAGCACTTGTGTTTTTTCTCTCTCCGTTCATCTGATCTCCGACACCGATGTCAGGACTAGGTGAATAAAATTGGAAAGTAAAGCTGAGTCAAAGAAAAACAGCCAGCTGGTAGGAAGCCTAGTGCTGAGGATCTCATGCCAGGCCCCTCTGCTCCAAAGAATCTCAAGAGGGTGGCGTAAAGTACTGGCAGGGACCCTCTGACTCCACAGAGGAGCACGATTCACACACTGTGCAGCTCCTCAGCTCCTGCCGATGTCTATTCTGAAGACTCCTTTGATTGTATGGTTATGAGGCAATATAGGAACAAGAGAGAGGGAATGGGGGAAGGTGAAAATTAAACATAATGGCAAGGTACATAAGCTTGAATGAGCATGAGAAACACAAGGGTGTTAACGAGGGGAAGGTGATGGTGTGAAGTCGTCAAGGGAGAGGAAAAAACGTTTGGGGAGTTGTGGAGTGCAAGATGCAGTACTTCTCTTCTATGTGGTCCTAGGTGCCCCAGCAGCACAGTAAAGCAAGCCTTACCTTTCCTTTCTCTGGAGCTGCACCCTCTGGCCCAGCCGAGTGTTGACTGCTAGTAGTCTCCATTCGCTCCAGCCATCCTTCATGTGCCTGCATCCCAGTTTCCGTCACATGAGCTGTACTTTTTCCCTTCTGTGTCTTAGGCAAGGTGAAATCAAGTTTGGCTGTCTCAGACTCTCCTTGTGCAGCTTTGAAAGATCCAGGTGTGGGCTGTATGTGGCTTGTGTGTCTCTCTGGCTGGTGATGGGGTTAGGACTGGTAATGGGCTGTGGGGGGGGGGGGGGTTAGGACTGATAATGGGCTATGGGGAGGGCTAAGACAGGAAATGGGCTGATGGGGTTAGGACTGGTAATGGGCTGTGGGCTGTTGGGGGGGTTAGAACTGGTAATGGGCTATGGGGAGGGTTAAGACTGGTAATTTATTTATTTATTTATTTATTTATTTACATTCTCTTATATACCGCGCTATTCTGCATCAGTGCGGTTTACATTAAACAAACTGAAATTACATTGAACAGGGCATTATAACTTGGAGATAACTATTTTTACAGGGAACATGGGCTATGGTAATGGTCTGTGGGCTGATGGGGGCTGTCTGGTAATGGGCTATGGGGGGGTTAGGACTGATAATGGGCTATGGGGGGGCTAGGACAGGAAATGGGCTGATGGGGAGGGGTTAGGACTTGAGGTGGGCTGATGGGGTTAGGACTGGTAATGGGCTGTGGGCTGATAGGGGGGTTAGGACTGGCAATGGGCTATGGGGGGCTGACTGGAAATGGGCTGATGGGGTTAGGACTGGAAGTAGGCTGATGGGGGGTTAGGACTGGTAATGGGTTATAGGGGGGCTTAAACTGAAAATGGGGTGATGGGTTAGGACTGGAAGTGGGTTGATGGGGGGGCTAGGACTGGTATTGGATTGGGGGGTTGCTAGGACTGGAAATGGGCTGATGGGGGGCTAGGACTGGAAATGGGCTGATGCAGGGACTAGAAGGGAATGGATGCTGGGTGAGGCTGGAACTAGAAGGGAGCTGATGTTGGGGGAGGATTAGAATGAGATGGGGCTGGGAGAGTAAAATGGAGAGGGGAAAAATATTTTGTGTGGGAGGGATGAAAAATCTACAATTGGCCGGGTATTGGGAAAGTAAGTGGGCATTGAGGATGGAGGGGTAAAATTTGAGTGGATGAAATAGGAATGAGGAAAGAACAAAAGGAGAAAGATTAGTATGTTAAAGCAGATGTAGAAAGAGAATGGAAAAAAAACTAGGAGAGAAGAAAGGACAAATGGACAGCAGACGATGGACAGTTAGCAGTAGACATGAAGAAACCAAAAGAAAGTGGCTGGAGCAATTGCAGCTGAAAAAAATGCACAAAAGGTAGAAAAATATCTCTATTTTGAATTTATTAATTGGAATATGTCAGCTCTGGGAAATGTGCATCATTAACATCTGCGCTTTGTTTAGTACAAGAGGAAATTAATTTATAGTTTTATTTCTACAGTGTTGTTGTACATTCCAAGTTTGGCTTTTGGGGTTCCCAGTTTAATTATTGTCTTCCTATTTCTAAATTGTGATTCCTTGTTTGGTGATGGTCTATGTTCTGCATGTGTAATTGAGCTGAGGTATTCTGTTGATGTAAGTCCGATTTGACATTGCCACTTGTTCTCTTTCCCCAGTAGGTCATGTATTGTTGTTCTCTGAAATGTATTGGTTTAATATTTGCAGTGTTTCCTTTTGATAGGTAGAGTATGGTGCTTTGTGAGTCCTGGTAGTGTTGTTAGGATACGGCGGGTTTGCTATGGGTTCTAAATGGGCAGTGTTTGTAGTAGTACCTAATGTGTCTGGCGGTTGGCACTGGATTATAGTAATGTAGAAATCTTTTAGTCTTTCTTTATCCATACACTCATTAAGAGGCATGTTTACTAAAAGTTAGTATATGGGAACATTATGCAAATATTTATGCAAATGAGGCCTCTTATGCAAATGAGGCCCCGCACCGAGTCTCCGCACATGGCCCCGCACCCCCCTTGGGCCGCCCCTGCACGCAGCTCTGTTGGACGTGTCCCAGGGACAGTGTTGGAGAAGACAAACTGGATATGTGTGCCAACAGCAACATATGGGGTATGGGGGTGCAGGGAAAAGAGGTGAACAACAACATATGTACATTATGACAGATCACTGCAGACATGTGCTCCCCCTGACTGTCGTCACAGACAAAGTAGCTGTAGGTCCACCTACCCCAGACTACTGCATGTTGGATTTCGTACAGTCACCTGCCAATGTACCACAGCACCAGGAGGGTTACCAAGTATGTCCTGTGGATTGAGAAACACAAGAGAAACATACATATGTTATGTTGGAGCTGTGCAACACACACTGCACTTTCACGTCCTCACAGACCCCCCCAAGATCCTTAACAGACTGACTGTTCCCCATCACACTGTACAGATTTGTTTCATGTTAAAGTTATCACTGAAGTGTGTATGGCAAACAACAAGGGTCCGTACTCTATCTGTCCCCTTCCTCACCTCTCTGTTGCTGTAAAAAATGTGGAACAGGGGGGCGGAGCCCGATGTCCAGCGGGATGGTCGCATAACGCTGAGGCTCCCGAGAGGCCTACTCAGAATCCTGAATTAACACCGGACATACTTGAATTTCTGCTCTGATCTTACCGGGGCACATTGGTGAGATGGCGGGGACCAAACCTACGCGCCTGGAATTTGGATCTCCAGCGGCTTCTCGCGGCAAACGCTCCAAAACTGAACCCCCGTCCCCGCAGAAGGGGCAGGCTCTGCGCGAGGGCCCCGAAATGCAGCAGGAAATCCTCGCAGAGATTAGAGGGGTTAAGGACCTCGTGCAGTCAAACGGGGAAGCACTCCGAGCGCTGCGGGAAGATCTTGGTGTATTGCAAGGCAGGCTAAAGGGGCTCTCCTCGCGTCAGGACAAAATGGAGAGCTTATTAGACTCCCATGTGGTCCGGCTGTCCAAACTCGACAAAGTTGAACGTCAGGTGCGGGCCTTGCAGAAAGAAGTGGAAGATGGCAATAATAGAGCGCGCCGCAACAACCTACGACTAGTGGGCATACCGGAGGGAGCGGAATCGGGAGACATGAAGGAGTTTTTATATAAAATCCTCCCTTCCCTGCTCCAAATCACCTTTACCAAAGAATTGGAGATCGATCGCGCTCATCATGTACCCACAAACATAACGCTCAACAGGAAGACCCCGCGGCCTATCATCTTTCGACTTTTGAGATATCAACATGTGGAGCAAATTCTCAGCGCCTCTCGGGCAAAGGGCCATATGGAGTTTGAGAGCCACAAGATCTCCTTCTATCCTGACTTGGCTAAACCTACGGTTGATCGCCGAAAGCGCTTTTTGGAATTCCGGCCGAGGCTTCAACAACTACAAGCACGCTATGGCCTGATGTACCCGGCCAAGCTCCGAGTCACGCTTCATAATCAGACAAGAACATTTGAAGACCCTGATCTACTAGCGGAGTTTTTGGATGCTAAAGAAGCCGATTTGATGCGCTGACTTCCAGAATATTCCTGCCAGTGTTCTCATATCCGCTGTACCTGCCATCTTGGATTTGCCATGGTTCAGCAAAGAGTCTGTCGAGGGCGGTTTGTTGCCTTATTTTGATGATATTTGTGACCCGACTCCATCTACCTAGAGTAGCCTCGATGAATATCAGAGACAGTGTTAATTATGGACTCTGGTGTTTCTTTTCTTTTTTTCATGTCTTTATCTTCCTCTCTAGGGCCTCCTCCCGCAGACATATGGTCGCCATATTCATTGGGGGTTTTGCTTCTTCTCTAAGTTCCTTTGGTACATGCTTTCAATATGGGGTGTCTTAGCCAGCATACTCGGTGATTATGTCATTGTCTGTACAGATTCTGCTTATGTTGTGTGTTTTCAAGCGCCCTTACCTAAAATGTCTATTACCGATTGATGGCACCATGTAAGATTTTATCATTGAACGTAAAAGGCATCAATAATCCGATTTTAAAACGGAAGAAAATCCTGAGCTATCTAAGTCATGAAGCTGCGGACCTGATTTTCCTCCAAGAAACGCATTTAAATTCGAAGGAAACTCTCAAACTCAATATTAAACCTTACATGGTGGCCGCCTATTCCCCAGCTGTTTCTAAGAAATGTGGGGTTGCCATACTGGTTAGGAAATCTCTGCATGCTACTATTATGGCTAGCTGCCTCAACAGACAACAGACCAGTTTGGCTTGACATAGCAGAGGAGTTTAGTAGCCCAATTCCGTTGATCCATCTCCCCGGTATGTCCCATCAAGTAGACACCCGCCATCCCCCAATGATTGTCAATACTCTTGCGGCCTTTAACACTCTCATTCTGTCACTGGGACCCATGTTATTTATGAATGTCCTCAACTACAGGTTTACTGGGGGCGGGTCTGGGGTCGTATTCAATCCATCTTACACCTCCACGAGCCTCTTTCTTGGAAGATTGTGGGACTCCGCTCAGTGGCGGAGGTCCCCTCTCTTCCCAAGAAGGGTCGCTTTCTCCTTGATTTCATGCTGGGTATAGCCATATGTTTAATCACGAGGAATTGGAAGGATAGCTCTCGAATTACTGCCAATGAATGGTGGAACCTCGTCTGCTTATATAGTAAATATGAGCAGATACCTCGGAGAGCTATTCCCCATATCCAAACTCACTCTCGCTTGTTTAAATGGCAGATGCTCAATGATTATGTACAATCTGCTCATTGCTCCGACATGTCTGTTTAATGTATACTCATCATGTTTCCGATCACCGGTAGGTTTTGTACCACAATAATGTCAGTACACGCCCGTTTTCGGGAATGATTAGTCTCTAGAGAAGAAGCAGGGGGGAGGGGGGTGGCTGGGGTTTACTTTGGTGTATGTATCACATTCTATGTATGTATCTGTCTTTTAGCTGTATGTCTTCCTTTCCTTTGTTGTTATAAAACGAAAATAAAGAATTAAAAAAAAAAATGTGGAACAGAATTATCTCCTCGCTACCGTGTCTCTGCGTGGCTCTAAGCACGCAGTACTATCCTGTGTCCCCCATATCGCTCCCAATGCCTCTTCAGTGTGTGTTCTGGTGTCTCAATGTCGTCTGCTACACCTCTTTCCATATACATTTCCTTGGTGTGTATATCTCATACCTTGACTTACATTAACAGCTGTGTGCTGATGAGTTACAAAATATCTCTCCACGCCTGAGTTATGTCTGCCAGACCACACCCCGATGTCTGGTTGCCACTTGACATTGATGGCTGCATGTCATCCCACTGTGCATAATTGATAATGGCAAGGCATGGATATCCTATATGTGCACCTAAACCCTCCCCTCCCATCAAAGCATCATTGTGTGTGTGGCCAAAACTTCCTTTCTCTAGGGTCCGCAATGTAGGTGTTGTCTTGGACTGCACTATCCTCCTCTACACACATACCCAACTTGTAGTTGAGGCTTGTGGTTTATGTATAGTTGTCATCAGCTATACCTCCCAAGTCCTCCCTGAAAACACACCTAAAACCCAAATCCCCCCCCCCCCCAATCAGCTCCTGGCTTGCCTACTGTAACCTACACCTTGCTGATCTGGCCTTGAATCATCTCTGTCTGCCTGAAAATATGCAACACTGCACTGCATGGCTTTTCTACTGCCACACACATAATGGCACTAATACTCCCCCTATCAGGACACCTCACCAGTTCCCTATCCATTTCCACATCCATGTCAAGGCTATGTGCTGACCTATACATACAGGCACACTGTGGTGTTGCAATAACTTCCCTTACTGATCTCAAATATCAGTAATCTACTACTCAGCATGTATATAGTGCTACATATCACATGCAGCGCTATACAGAAACAACTAACACACAGTCCCTGCTCATCAGAGCATACCAACCAATCAATCAGCTCAAATTAAAAACTGTGAAACACACACATCTAGGCAACTGGTCCCATCTATTGTCTGCTCTCCTACTGTTTACCCCATACTACACGCCTTTCACCTTGCTGCACCCAAAGCCTCAAACTAACTACCTGTGGCTGTACAGCAGCCCCTATCCCAATCAGCCACAAATCAGGTATGACAGCTTAACACCTCCCGCAAGCCTGATACTCCTGACACACATAATCCACCACCACCCGCTGTTGTGCCCTGCTCACATCTTCTGCGTTTTAGTCATGACTAGATTGTAAGCTGGGATGGCCAGGCAGTGTCTGTTACATGTCAGTGCAGTGTTGCATCTTACTGCCATTGGGATACAAATGTTCACTAGTAGTAGTAGTACATACATATCTAAACAAATGTATGTGGCAACATATGCAGTACTTACATGAGAAGAGCACCTCAATCATCTGCTGCCTGACTGCTGTGCCCTCACGTGTGTCACCACAGGCACATACAGGAGGGCATGTAGGATCATCCTCCAGATCCTCATTAATTTGGACAGGGATATGGTGCCTGAGAGCAATGTTGTGCAGGATGCAACAGGCTATAATTATCTCTGCCACAGTCTGTGGTTTGTATTGTAAGGCCCTGCCTGTCCTATCCAGACACCTGAAGCGACTCTTTAAAACGCCAAAGGTGTGCTCTATGAAGGAGTGGCTGGAGGCATGGGCCTCATTGTAACTCCTCTCTGCACGTGTCCGTGGTTGATGCACAGGGGTCAGCAACCAGGGGCGATACCCATATCCTGCATCACCTGCAGAAAGAAATGTGGAACGTTAAAGCAAGAGCTGATGTCCACCCAAATGGACACAAGTATGTATGTGCAAACCAAATGCACAAAACATCCTGACAGAAACATATGACAGCACATGATGGGACACCACAACTATGCATCAGCGTGTGAAGTTATGACACACAAAACAAGGGGTAATTGTACGGATTGCAAACAACATAATCTGTCACCACAACACAAATGCTAGCATCCATGCTACCATCATCACACAGCACCGTAGCAAGGTAGAGCTGGAGGGCACCACCCCCCCCCCAACATTAGATCACACACAGACAGATGAGACACACACACAACTAGGGATACACCTCAAAGACAGACATGTGCACATACGGTTAGTCACAGGATCACCATGTGCATGTCAGAGATGAGAAATACACACCCAGCAGTTTACAGTCCTCATACTGTCCTGCCTCAAATTGTCTGAATAGTGCCGAGTGATGCAGGATATAGGAGTCATGGGTGGAATCCTGCAAACCTAGGGACCACATTCAGAATATGCATATTTGCATCACATACAGCCTGAACATTTAGGGAATGGTAGTGTTTGCGGCTGCAGAACACTACCTCCCTGTCTCTGGGTGGGACCAGGGCAACATGTGTGCAATCAATAGCTCCCATCACATGTGGCATCCCGGCAAACGCCTCAAAGGCCTGGTTCAGGGTCCCCCACTGCTGCCTTGTGTTGGGAATGGCAATCATGTACCTGGCACATGTGATCATGGCACTCAGTACCTGGTGGAGACAGTGTGAGAAGGTTGGGCAGCTCATGCCACCCACTGCGGCCACAGATGACTGGAAACAGACAGAGGCAAAGAAATGTAGGGCATCAAGGAGCTTGACCAAACCCGGTATGGCATGTGACTGACCAGTCAGGGGCTCGAGGTCAGGTCTTAGATCCTCAGAGAGCTCTGTAATAGCCCCCATGCTCAGGCGGTAGAGGGAGATGACCTGGTCCTCACACATGCCCTGGAGATGGGCCCTGGGCCTGTAGAGGCGAGGCTGGCAAGCCTGCAACTCTGCACGCCTCCTGCACCATGCCAGAACAGCCCCTGCCTGGCCTGCCCCCACAGCTGCAGGTCTGTGTTGCAGCAGGACTAAACCCATGCCCTGTGCCTCAGCCCTATGAACACCATCTCCCCCGTCAGGCAACCACAGCCCCTGATCACCTCCCACTGCACATGCAGCAATCACAAAGCCCGCCATAAACTCCACCCCCCTCAACTCCTCAAACTCACTCAAACCCAGGCACTCACCTCACCCACCAGTCACCAACCCAGCCACACAACTCCACCAGAACTCACCAACCCAGCCACTCTCCACACCAAACCTGCCTCTGACACTTCCCTTGCTTCACCAACAACCGACACCGTACACCTCTTCTCCCTCGCCTACACAAACCCCTCAGCGTTTACCACGTGTGCATGTGTATTTATGTGTTTTTTACATGTGCGCATCCTTGCGTGCGTTGCGCATGCGCAGCAGTGGGTTTTTATGTGTGTGCATCCTTGCGCGCATTGTGCATGTGCAGCAGTGTGAGTGTGGAGGCTGCGTGTGTTGCGCATGCGCAGCGGTGCGAGCGTGGAGGCTGTGCATGTTGCGCATGCGCAGCAGCGCGAGCGTGGAGGCTGTGCATGTTGCGCATGCGCAGCAGCATGAGCATGGAGGCTGTGCGCATTTCGCATGTGCAGGGGTGATGTGGAAGGTGCGTGCATGGGGACACCATGTTGCGCAGGTGCTCTGTGTGTGAGCATGAGAGGTGCGCATGTGCTGTGTGCTGTTACGCGCATGCGGCCAGCACACATCACATGGGTCCCGGGCACACACCTTCCGCATCACCCCTGCACGTGTGCAACGCATGCAGCCTCCATGCTCGGATGCTGCGCATGCGCAACGCGTGCAATGACGCGCACACATAAGAAAACACATAAATACAGATGCACACGTGGTACACGCTGAGGGGTTTGTGTAGGCGATGGAGAAAAAAAGGCAAGTTGTAGAGCAGGCAAGTGTAAGATCAGGATTATAGCAGGTGAGAAGAGGTGTGTTGCGGAGCAGGCGAGATAGAGTGAGAGGAGGGGAGGCTAGGAGCAAGAGAGAGAGACAGGAGGTGATCTGAGGAGCAGATGCAAGGGAGAGGAGGGGAGGTGAGGTGAGGTGCAGGCGTGAGGTGGAGCAGAGGAACCGAGGGGCAGGGGAGGGGGGAGTAGGCAAAGAACAGGAGGGGTGAAGATGTGTGATAGGGAGAGAGAGGGCACAGAGGGCAGTGAGATTGAGCGGCAGGACATGGCAGGGGGGGAGGAGGGTGAGGCACATGTTCAGCAGGACCCAGAGCCGCCAGGGAGAGGTGGGCCTGTGATGGTGGCTGCAGGCCCATCGTGTGTGTCGCAGCCCATCCAGGGGCCACCCAGTGCCAAACCTAGGCGTATACCGGTGCCAGCAAGGAACGGAGGAGGGCTGTTAGATTCAGCCAGCAGGAAAACAACATCCTGCTGGCCAGTGTTTTGAAGCGGTATGAGGTGCTCTATGGCCAGCTGAGCACAAGCACCACTGTGGGCACATGGATACACGTGTGGGAGGAGATCCAGAAGGCCGTAGCCCAGGCAGGGGGGCCAACCAGGGACCTGGATAACCTTAGGAAAAGGTTTAATGATATTAAGTGTGGTGTCCACGCACACATGGTGGCGGAGCGGCGACATGCCATGGGCACCGGAGGGGGTGGTCCCTTTGCCCCAACCCTGACACCCCTGGAGCAAGAACTCACAGACCGTCTTGGACCCATCTACCTGCGTGGACTGCCTGAAGTGCTGGACACCGCCCATCCACAGGCAGGTAGGTCAGAGATATGTTACACATGTACAACTCATGGCCCAGTACATGCCAGTCATGGACGGGAAGGTGGGGGCCTATGTCCTGAGAACACGTGTGCCATAGGGCACATTATAAAGTGCACTGTTTGCCAAGGCACCTTATAATGTGCCCTATAGAGCGCTTTATAGGGCACATTATATAACACCTCCCTGGCTGGCTACAGAAAGACTGCAGGTCACCACACAAACTGTCTGCTGTGGTTACCAGGATAGGGTAAACCCACCCGTACCCATGATGCGCTGCATATGCAGATCAGCAGTCTACAGCTGATCACAAGATTGGATATGCACCCCCACAGCAACTCGGCCTGGTAGGGGGAACTGACCGTGTGTGTTACTGGCACAGAGTAGCTACAGACCGTGACATTGTGCGGGTCCTGTGCCCACCCTGAGGGTGAGGTGGGGCGCCCAGCACCAGGTCCGCAGCACCAGGCTTGGCTGAGATAGGCTATGCTACAGGTCCCCATCGGTGCGTGTTAGGTAGTCCTTGCAGACACACCTGTGTCCATCTCTATTTCCCAGTTACGTCTAGCCCTTGTGGACTATGATTCACCCAGAATAGTGCATATCCTGTGTGGGTGCCATGGTCACACGTTATAGGTGAAGGGGGGTGTTTGGACCCAAAAGCGGATTATGTAGCACCCGCCAACCCGCACTCTGTGGCTCAGTGTGGGGGGGAACAGGATCTCCCACCAACAGATCCATATTCTACATCTCTGCAATGGTAGCAGTAGAGGGGACTATCAACCCCAGTCCTGCTGGGGAACAGGCACCCTACAGCGCAGTCAAAGCAGATCTGTACGTATCAATAAGGCAATGGCAGGCAGACACCCAGAATGCTGGAACAGCTCAGCTGCCCTCCCACCACTATCTGACATTCACCAGCAGAGGGCACAATCCGTCTCCACCCACTGCACCCTGCAAGGTTTTCCAGCCATACACATACTAACTGCAGACAGTCTGCTAGCTAGGACATAGTGCATGCTCCTGGAGGAACTGTGTGCACCCAAAAATGGGATGTGAGCACACACACACCAAGCAGGTATGTCAGTGATTGGGGCCCCAGAAAATAATACCCATAAATATCACCAGAGAGGAAAAATGTATAGCACTATGGGGGAACCTAGCCATCCGTGGTCACTGCTCAGTGAAGGTGAGAGTGACATCCCAGCATGACATGCTGTGGCCACCCTGTCTGTGTAGGTGGTGGTCAGTCACTACAATGTCCCAGCCATTGCCCTATGCCCTGTGCAGATGCACCCTGCCACCCTGTCCGCCCCATACCCACAGTACCTTGCTCCTCATTATGCACATTGGCAGGCTAACACTGGAAACAGTGCAAGCAGTGTGGGCTCAGAAAGGTGTTGGCAGCCACAACACACTGGATAGACAGACGCACACTCCCACACCTATGCCAGCATTGTGTAAATATAGAGGTTTTTGGCAGCCCAGGCCACCACACCAGTCCTGGGCACAGTACAGGCATGGCTATGGTCCGCAATACTGTTGGGGTAACTCCCCGGGGTGGTAAGCACTGTCAGAAACCAAAACAGAAACACACTCCACAGGTATCAGAAAGGTTGCTATGATGCAGCTCTGTCAACAAATTGTGTTTAACTTAGGATTTGTTATCTGCCATTAATCATAGCAACCTTTTGATATATGTGGAACGTGATCTCAATTTAAGGGCGGCATTGCTAAGGTATGCAAGTGGGAATGTATTAGGAGATGCTGCTACGTGCAGGGCCCAACAGCCTGACTCTCCATGAGGCTTTGGATAGTGGAGCTTGTGGGTGTGGGTGTGGGTGTATATGCCCTGTTGGCTGCTGCTCTAGGGCTGAGTTTCCCTACTCCGGTCCTGGTGGGCCAAGCACTGTTCAGGTTTTCATGCTGTCCCTAATGAATATGCATGGGTACATTTGCATACAATTGGGGCATGGCATACAATTGCAGCACAGGCATATTTATTAGGGACAGCATGGTGTTTGGCCCTCCAGGACTGCATTTGGGAAACTCTGCTCTAGGAATTGCACATGTTTATGGTGTCTGTGCCCTGTAGGCTAAAACACAGGTGTTTATGGATTGTTTATTTAATCTGCAATAACAGTTCTGTCTTTATTACCATGGTTTAGTACTGGGTAAAATATGGGGACATGGTTTGCAGGGGCTTGAACCTGTGACCTTCTGACCCTGAACACACTGGCTGTGTGTACTGCACCAAATTGTTGTCACAGAGGCAGATCATTTCCTGGGGCTACCATTAGTGTTCATTGGACAGACCTTGTCTGTTGCACCACACGGCACCCACATAAACAGGGCTTGGCCTTGGTCTGCTGTGGGCAGATGCCACTGCCCCCTCCACCACCAGCACCCCTCCGTCACCATGCTAACATGCCCTTATACCAGTGGTGCTGGTGGTTCGCAGTCCCAGGCCACTCAGTGTGCCAGTAGGCAGCTGCCTATGGTGAGGGTTCTCATGTAGGGGTGCTTACATGGACATGCACGCTTCCCCCCAGCAACGCCTGGCAATGTTCTGTGCCCTTGGGGGTACCTGCTGGGTAATATCCCCTGTGACACTGTGGGACACACACTCGTGCCCATGTTGGACCCTCATCAGTTGCTGTCTTGCTGCTTTAGAGTTTCAGCATTCCTATGTGCCACCTAGGCATCTGCCTAGTCCACACTGTGCCCCAGCTGGACCACAGCATAACAAACCTGCCCAATATAAAGGAGAAAATCCTGCTCACCGCTATTTCACTGTGGGATCATTCGCTTTGTAGGGGGACAGAGCATAGCCCCTTGCAAACATGATATCTTCCTATTAAGACTTTGTCAGTAGTGTTGCTTTATGTTTATCGTTAGTAGCACTATTGGCCAGCTTGGTTATGGGGATTTGAAATGTGGTTCTGGTCATTTAATATGTTTATTTGCCTTTTTGGTTCGTGCACATGTATCATTACTATCACTTTTCTGGGTTTCCCTAGCTTTGCTGTACATTGCTGACTGAAATGGTTTCTCTCTCCTGCAAATGTGCCTCTAGCGCGAGGTTTTCACTGGCGCTAATTTTCAGAGCTTCATTTCACGGCGTTAGTGTGCATGGGGCCTCTCCCCGCCCACTCTCTGCCCATTGACCCCTCATCCCTGCCCCTGGGGAGCCTTACTCCACCCTCTGGGGAGCCTTCCTCCACCCTCTGCGCACCTTAATGCCGCCGCAGACATTATCGCGTGATACGTGACGTTCTCGCATGGTAAAGCGCCATTATCGCGTGATTACATCACGTATCACGCGATAACGTTGCAGCTGAGACGTTAGCGACGTTTAGTAAACATACCCCTATGAACAAAAGATTTATTCACTTTCCACAGTTGAGCTTACAGTCTTAAGGGATAGATTTGGCAACCTGTATTAATGTATTAGTGCTCATCATTGATACTTAACACCGGTCATATTATTGACAATGAGGTCTATTTACTAATAATATGCATTAAATAATGGAAAACAATGGGTAGGATGAGGGTTATTTCAAACAGTAAACACAAGTATTGGAAAAAAATGAAAATAAAGGGGTTCTGGTGGACCACAGTCCTGAATGACACGCAAGAGCCCTCCAAAATCACCTTCATGCACTCCAAAAAAATGCCCTTGGGCCTAAGATTCAAAGGATTTATGCTCTTAACTTTGAGAGTTATGCTCCTAAATTGGGCTCTCTGAAAATTTATTGGGTCTGGGTGCCTACATTTTTACTTAAAATTTCACTAAACTGCTAAATTTAGCAGCATAAAAAATGGGTGGCAACGGGGGTGGATTTAGGGTGGGAAAAAGAAGTTAGGAGCTTAGCACTGATTTTCAGCTCTAGGCACCTAAATTGAGCTCATAAATATAGTAACATGACGGCAGATAAAGACCAGGATGGTCCATCTAGTCTGCCCAGCAAGGCAGCAAGAGTAAGTGCACCTGCCGCTCCGTGCAGGTCACTCCTCCCAATGCTCTTGTTTAGGGGTGTACCCACTGCTCCATGCAGGCTACCCCTCCCCATGCCTTTGTTTAGGAGTGTTCTCCATGGACAAGCAGGATGAGTCAGCCACACCTGGTGACGTCATCCGACGGCGCTGAGATGGAAGTACTCTCTATAGCTCAGAAGGGCTTTCGCCCTTCTGAGCATGGGCCAACTGGTCCCACCCCCCAGCCCGCCCCTAGCTAGCCAGTTTCAGTTCTTCCGCCTTGCCGACAAGACGGACCTCTCTACTCTCCAACTTAAATTTCAGGACTACACTTACTCTGAAGAGGAATCCCTTCTCCTTACTGCTCCATTTTAAATGTTGAATGCTGTCTCTGATTCTTCCCCCTTCAGATCTATCCAAAGGGGAGCTGACCGGAATCTGGCCATGTGCTCGCAGCCTAATCTAAGTTCCTCCGAACTCCAGCATGCTGCACGTGGACTTACTGAACCCTGCTGCACTGCATTGCTGCCGCTCGGGATGTGCCTCTAATTTCCCCCATCCCCAGTCAAGATCCGATATCGCCCAGGATATAGGCATGAGGAGGCCACCACGGGGAGGAGATGACACGGCACGGGATGCGCCCCCCGGGCCTCAATCCCTGGCCGAGGAGGCCACCACGAGGAGAAGACGACACAGCACGGGATGCGCCCCCGGGCCTCCATCCCCGGCCGTGGAAATTCTGAGACTGCCGCCCCTCACCACACATACCTGATCTCCTGGCAAGGTGCATGCTAGCACTATCGGATTGAGGCGCCGATCGCTCCAGGGACAAGTTCCGGGATGTACCTGCAGGGCCTCCATCGTAGACTGCACCCACCTACAAACGCACCGCGATGGTGTTAATGGCGCAGAAGTAGAAAATCCCTCTGGTGCGTCACTGCTTGCCGCGGCCCGGGACGTGCCTAAGGCCTCCGTCCCCGGCCAGCTTCCGATGTTGTCGCTGCGTGCCCAAAGGTTACTGCTCCACCTCGGCGGCTCTGAGTGTGCCTCCACTCACACGGGGTTTAAATCAAAGTTGCTGCAGCCTCTGCTGTCCCCCCGGTGGCTCTGAGCGTGCCCTCAGGGCCTCCGCTAACAGCCTCGCGGCCCTGGATGCTCTGGGTGATGTACTACCTGCCCACAGCCCAGCAACCCCTCCAACCTCGTGGCTCCCTTGGCGGCGGCCATCTTGCTGATGTCATCAGCTCCCTGCTCCTCCCCTCGGCGTGGTTTGTCGGCGCCGATCCAGCATCGTCAGGGTAGGAGGAGCCTCTCATTCTGGAGACACTCCCACCGTCGGCGCAGAAGCATCGCCGAGGACCGCGCCGACGTCTGTGCACCGGCGTGGTAGACAACATGAGTAGGGTTAAGGGCTGCACCAGCGCCGGGCTGACAGACCATCTGACACCCCCCCTCCTCCTTGGCACCGCGGATCCATGCTGTTCGCTACCAAGTCGAATGGCTGCTTGCTCTCATTCCACGGAGATGATGAAGAGAGGATCAGATGAGCACCGAGGCTCCCTGCTCCGCTCTCAGTGTCAAATCCCCGAGGTAACGGGAGAAGTTGCAGCCTGCGTTCCTTCATGCCGAGGGCTTCTTCTTAAGGCTGACGCAGTGCAGCAGTGGAGCACAATGGCTAAGACACTAACCAATGATGCAGGAGTCATGGGTTCAATCCCCCACTGTGCCTACCTGTTATAGGTAATAGTGCTGTGGGGGGCATTTTTCTTCGTGCGAATGTGTTGACTGATCGGCGCTGGCTGAATCGCCTTAACGCAAATCAACGCTGGCGGAAACAGCGTAGATGCGGGTCTTGTGGCCTGCGGTACAACACCGGCACAATCGCACTGGAGGAAGTGGCTTAAGCCCCTTCTAAACTAGGCAGATCAATTATTGCAACACAGTAAGAGCCTTCGGTATTCCTCCACAGTAGATGGCCTCAGATAGAGATAGAGCGCGTCAGCTCAACGCAGACTGATCGCTCAGGCTCTGCAACAACAACAACAACACAGCTCCTCGACCTCCAATGGATCGGTGACTCTGTAGATGTGTTGTGTTGCCCAGCGCAGAGGCACGGTCGTGTGAGTGTGCCCCTCTCACAATCAGAGCCTCAGGACACTGCATCGCAGCATGTCGCACCTGCCTCCTACCGGGGGTGTGTGTGGGGAGTGACATTGCATGGCTTCCTTCCTGTTGCATCGCAAGAATATTGCTGCAGAATGGGATACCATGAAAGAGGCTGGATGATGACCTCATTCCGGAACAACAACGCTTGCGAACAGAGGGTAGCACAATGGCTAATACATTGACTGTAGAACCAGGGGTCATGAGTTTGATTCCCCAGTGGGCTCAATGAGCAATGACAATCTGGAGGCCAGTGGTCATGGGTCCAATCCCGCAGTAGGCTCGCCTTGGTTACGCCCGTGCCTCCAGCCTGTCCCCCAAACAGGGACGTAATATCAGACACCTAGCCACCCCTTATGGGACATGGGTAGACACCTGTCCTGTAGCCCAACTGCAAATCAGGTAGCCAGCTCCAAATGTAAGTCGGGTAGTCAGCAGGAGTTTTGATTCACCACATCCTGCTACATCGAGGCTTCACTCTCCGAAACTGCCCGAGATGGCATCTTTGCACTCTGCCAGCCTGTTCCCACGTTCGGCTCCCAAATGAGTTCTGTCTGCCTTACCACAGCAACAGTCAGAGACCCTAGCTCCAGGGAGTGTCCCGGCGTATTCAGCCATGAGGAGACCGTACATCACCACGATTGCGAGCTACAGCCCTCATTAGTGAAACTCAACAGTGGCAACAGTGTGGTACAGTACACACAGCCTGTGTGTTCAGAAGCAGAAGGTCACAGGTTCAATTCCCAGCGGTGGCCCCCTTCCCTCCACCCGGAGTTACACATTCATTTGACCCCACTTGTAAGGACGACTCAATAGCCTTCATCCTTCTTCTTGTTACATGGGTGGCTCCCCACCCACCCAGTGACAGAACGACCGCCCCAGGCTAACAACGGTGTCAGAACCAGAATAGTTGGCTTCTGTCTGACATTACACACATATCAATAAGTACATGGATACATAGAATATCAGGGGCGAGAGGCTTCATGACCCCCTACCACAATACTCCAGTCGCTCTATCTTTATCGTTCTGGGGCACTCGCCCAGACAGAGACTATACAAACTACGTCCCTTGTAATCTACATGAGACACATTTCGCTGAACCCGAGGGAAACCTTACATTCCACAACAAAGCGCTGCAGTACATGCAATCTGTGTGGCCACGAGCGAAGGCCACAGTTTCAGATCTCATCGGCAGACCCTGCAGTGCATACCCCTTTTCAGCCAAGGACTGTCTACAGGCACAACCATCCTGGCCACCACCCACATCTGAAGGCTGACACTCACATCCCTCAGTCATTAACGGGTATCTCTGAGCGCATGATACCAAGGGATGGTTAGCTGCATCAATGCGGATATTTACATTGCCTTAAGAACCAGTTAGCAGCCTCAACTGAATCGGTCAGCCGAGCGGCCCTGGAGCATACCCTGCACCCCAGGTGTCGCCTACCGGCCAGGCCTCCACCCATAGGCAAGGGACAAGGGTGTTATATCAGCCAGAGTCGCTTAACCACTTCTCCTCCCACCATACCATACTGACTATCCAGCAGAGATCAAGAAAGCCATAGGGTCCAGCAGAGGTAAAGGCAACCCACGGGACCCCTGACATACCTACGGACTATCCAGCACAGGCAGAGTTAGCCCTCGGGCTCCCTACGGTCCTGCGAGAAGAACAATGACTTCTCGCCCCTTATCAGATGAACCCACCTCTGTCTTCTACCACCTTACCAGCTGCAAACCCTTGCAGCTCTCCAGCCCTGTTCATGCCTGCCTATCCCCGGAGCCTTCCAGGACCAACCACAGTCTCAAGTAATTGCCTGCACCTGGGAGTGACAGGCTAGAGGTGGCCCACCTGGGATCTCCAGTCTGGATCTCCCCTTTTAATCATCGCAAAGGCGCACTCGACTCTGCATGCTCTAGGCGGCACCCTAACCAGCAGCCCACGGGTTCATGACCTGGCTGAGGACCATATGGGACATTACTATGCATCACTTCGGTGCACCCATGCCTCCAGGGCCTGAATGGAACAGACTAATGCCCTCAGTCCTTCCCTTGGAATCTGGGGATGTTGGAAGGCAGTCACAGCTGCCAAATGAAGCTCTGCTCTGCGGGTCAACCGCAGATATCTGCTTGCCGCATCAAGAGCAGGGAGTGCATCCCTTAAGGGATAATGCTCTTCATTATGCCAATGGTCCAGTACCACGGCATGCCCATGGTACAGTGCCACGACCGAACGACCCATGGTACAGTGCCACGACCGAACGACTGCTGTGGCTCTCGGCAACACGCAATCCCAACGCCACGTGTGAATCTCCTCGAGGACGTGCTCTGGACAAGAAAGGACCCGAAATAGGCCCAAGGAAAACTATTTTGCATAGTGTCCACGCGGCAGGCCCAGAGGGGGCACCCGACGCATGAAACTCCGCCCAGTCTGCCTGCCTCTCCATCTGCCTGGGTACAAGCAAGGCCTTAAACCATACCAAAGGCGCACGCATGAGGGGCACATCCCTAAATAGTCCCCAGGTCGCATGCATACCGGGGTTCTTTCATGTATTACCCACCCGCAAAGCCATGTAACAGGCCTGATCACATCCCCCTGGAGCACCTCGTCATGCACCTCATGCGTAGGCACCTCGCTATGCACCTCATGCAGGAACCATACCGAGAGATCGACCAGTCTGCTACAACGCTATCCTCCTCAGGCCACTCTGTGGCTCAACCTATATCAGATTCTTCCCTGTGCACTGGCTTCCCCGTGCTCTACCAACCTGGACCGTAACTTATACTATATTCATTCAGAACAAGACTCATCAAGCCCAGTAGCCTTCCAGGGGCCTAGCTAGGTGTCTACAGACCCACTAATCGTATTGGCCCAACCAGCTATTCCTGGTCTAGACTTGATCAACCGCTACGCTGATGGTCTTACAACATCCTCCAGTGACGAGTCCATTTAAAAAAAAAAAAAAAAGAGGATAATAATAATAGTAACAATTAAATAAATACATTAGAATACAATAAAGGGCCGCCCTTGGTGGTGCATTAAATGCCCAATTTTCGCCTCATGGCCAGCGACTATTGACATTGCTACCATAGCTGTCCTTCGTTGCAGTGACTGCCTCACTTCTACCAGAGGCACTTGATCACACCACCCTACGCACCATTTTCGCCCTCATGGCCAGCGGTTATTGTCGTTGCTACCATAGCTTCCTTCATTACAGTGACTTCCTCACCTTCTTCCAGAGGTACTTGATCGCACCACCTTACGGCTCGCTGTGCTTAATCTTGATCACCTCTTCTTAAGGCACATATCAACTTCATAAATGGTGGCCTGCTACATCCTATCACAATGCTGCTGATGCACGGGTGCGCATCGCCGCTACAAGCCTGCGTGGTATTGTTTCTACATGCGGTAACACATGGGCCCACGCTGGCCCTTCATAAAGGTTCGGCCTTCCCCCATCCACCGCAGCGCAAGTCAGCTTGGGAGGCACCAGGTGTGGCTGACTCATCCTGCTTGTCCATGGAGAAAGTGGAGTTACTTACCTGTAACTGGGTTCTCCGTGGACAGCAGGATAAGTCAGCCACACATACCCGCCCACCTCCCCTGGGAAGGGGTCGGCCTCCATCCTGATGCCCGCCTCCTAGCAGCAAAAGGCTCAGCTAGTGACGAACTGGCTAGCCAGGGGCGGGCCGGGCGGTGGGACCAGTTGGCCCATGCTCAGAAGGGCGAAAGCCCTTCTGAGCTATAGAGAGTACTTCCGTCTCGGCGCCGTCGGATGACGTCACCAGGTGTGGCTGACTTATCCTGCTGTCCACGGAGAACCCAGTTACAGATAAATAACTCCACTTACCCACCGCTCCGTGTAGACCACTCCTATTTACTGAGATATAAGAGATAGTTATGTTTGTTTTGATTTTATCCTGTTGCTATAAAGGGATCCATTGTGTCTGTCCCATACCATTTTGAATTCTGTCACTGTATTTGTCCCCACCACTTCCATCGGAAGGGCATTCCAAGCATCCACCACCCTTTCAGTGAAAAAGTATTTCTTGACGTTGCCTTTCAGTTTACCCCCTTGCAGCTTCATGCTATGCCCTCTAGTTTTACAGCTTCCCCTTCTTTGGAAGAGGTTTGTTTGTTCATTAATACTCTTTAAGTATTTTAAGGTTTGAATCATATCGCCTCTGTACCTCCTCTCCTCCAGAATGTACATACTTAGGTCTTCAATTCTCTTCTCATAAGTCTTCTGACGCAGGCTCCAAATCATTTTTGTGGCCTTCCTCTGAACTGTTTCCAGCCTTTTTATGCCCTTTGCGAGATATGGTCTCCAAAACTGAACACAATATTACAAGTGAGGCCTCACCAGTGACTGTACAGTGGCATTAGTACCTCTTCCTTTCTGCTGGTAATTCCTCTCTGTATGCAACCCAGCATCCTTCTGACTTTTGCCACCACCATGTCACACTGTTTTGTCATCTTGAGATCCTCAGAAACAATCACTCTGAGGTCCTTCTCCTGGTCCGTGCACACCAACCTCTCGCCCCCTATCGCATACAATTCCCTTGGATTTCTGCTCCCCAAATGCATGACAGTGTACTTCTTCACATTAAATCTTAACTGCCAAGCATTAGACCATTCTTCCAGCTTTTGTAGATCTTTCCTCATGTTATCAACTCGTTCAGGGGAGTCCACTCTGTTGCAAATTTTCGTGTCATCTGCAAAAAGACAGACTTTTCCATTCAGTCCTTCAGCAATATCACTCACAAATACATTGAACAGTACTGGTCCCAGAATTGAACCCTGGGGCACACTGCTAATCGCCTTCCTTTCAACCAAGTGAGTTCCATTTATAGCACCTTCTGTCGTCTGTCAGTTAACCAATTTCTGATCCAGTTCACCGCCTTAGGATCCATCCCCAAGCTATTGAGTTTATTGATAAGCCTCCTATGAGGAACAGTATCAAAGGCGTTGCTGAAATCTAGGTAGATCACATCCATTGCATACCCTTGATCTAGTTCTCTGGTCACCCAGTCAAAGAACTCAATCTGATTTGTTTGGCAAGATCGTCCTTTGGTAATATCACGTTGCTTCGGATCAAGCAACCTATTGGTTTTGATGAAGTCCACTATTTGCTCCTTTAGGAGTGCCTCCATTACTTTTACTGCCACCGAGGTAAGGCTTACTGGCCTGTAGTTTGTCACTTTTTCCCTACTGCCACTTTTATGAAGATGTACCACATCAACCCTTCTCCAGTCCTGTGGAACTTCTCCTATCTCCAAGGATCTATTAAAAACATCCTTTAACAGCCCTGCAAGAACCTCTTTGAACTCTTTCAGTATCCTGAGATGTATCCCATCCAGTCGCATGGCCTTTGCTACTTTCAGTTTTGCAAGCAGTTCTAACACATCATCTTCTGGTGTGGTATCTACTTCATTCTCATTTATATATTTGTCAATCACAGGTGGTCCTTCTCCAGGATTTTCTCTAGTAAAAACTGAGCAGAAGTATTTGCTTATATTTGTTTTAACATTTTTGTTAGTGATATTGTGGAAAGGCTGTCGGGTAAGGTTTGCCTCTTGGCAGATGATACCAAAATCTGCAATAGAGTAGACACCCAGGAAGGTGTAGATAACATGAGGAGGGATCTAGCTAAGCTTGAAGAATGGTCTAGAGTTTGGCAGCTGAGATTTAATGTTAAAAAATGCAAGGTCATGCATTTGGGCTGCAGCAATCCAAGGGAGCAATATTGTACAGGGGGTGAAGTACTTCTGTCCATAAAAGAAGAGCGGGACCTAGGTGAGATTGTGTCTGATGATCTTAAAGTAGCTAAACAGGTAGAAAAGGCAACTGTGAAAGCTAGAAGGATGCTTGGGTGTATAGGGAGAGGAATGACCAGCAGAAGAAAGGAGGTGGATGCTTGGGTGCATACGGAGAGGAATGGCTAGCAGAAAAAAGGAGGTGATAGTGCCTCTGTATAAATCTCTGGTTTGACCTCATTTGGAGTATAGTGTGCAATTCTGGAGACCTCACCTTCAAAAGGATATAAACAGGCTGGAGTCAGTACAGAGGGTGGCTACTAAAATGGTTAGTGGTCTTCATTATAAAGCATATGAGGACAGACTTAAGGATTTTAATATGTACAACTTAGAGGAAAGGCGGGATAGAGGTGGCATAAATGTATAGGGGGAGGGCCTCTTTAGATTGAAAGCAAGCTCTACTATGAGGAGACATGGGATGAGGGTGAAAGAGGATAGATTCAGGAGTGATATGCGGAAATATTTCTTTATGGAAAGAGTGGTGGATCCGTGGAATAGTCTCCCAGTGGAGGTGGTAGAGATGAGGACGGTATCCGAATTCAAAAAAGCATGGGCCAAACACAGAGGATCTCTAAAGATAAAAAGGGGACTGTTGTAGTTGTTGATATGGAAGGACAGACTAGATAGGTCATGTGGTCTTTTTCTGTTGTCATTTTTCTATGTTTCTGTTTCTATCATAGAAAGACTAGGGGACATGCAGAGAAGCTACAGGGTAACTTATTTAAGACTAATAAGAGAAAATATTTTTTCACTCAATGTGTAATCAAACTCTGGAATTCATTACCGGAGGATGTAGTAAAAGCTGTTAGTGTAGCTGGGTTTAAAAAAGGTTTGGATAAGTTCCTGGAGGAAAGGCCCATAAACCATTATTAAAGGGGACCCGGGATATCCACTGCTTGCCCCAATACAAGCACTGTGGAATCTATGTCTTTTAGGGAAACTGCTAGGTACTTGTGACCTAGACTGGCTACTGTTGGAAACAGGGCCGGCCCGTCCATTGAGCAAGAATGTTTTTTGCACAGGGCCCCGCGTTTCAGGGGGCCCCACGCAAAAAACATCTTGCATCAGCGATCAGCCCAGCCCATAAAAAAAAAAACACAAACCGGCTGCTGCTGCTGCCGCCGTAGCAGCGGCAGAATCGAGCACCCCGCGGGGCCCCCCCTGCCCGGCAGAATCCTCGTGTCAGCATCAGCTCCCTCAGCGTCGGCTGCCAGAGCCGTGAAGGGAGATGCTTCTCCTCTTGCGGCTCTGTTAATCCCGCTCTCCCTTCGAGGCTTTGAAAAGCCCGCGCTTTGGGAGCTGATGCTGACACGAGGATTCTGCAGGGCAGGGGGGGGCCCGCGGGGTGCTCGATTCTGCCTCTGCCACGGCGGCAGCGGCAGCAGCAGCCGGTTTGTTCTTTTTTAAAAATCTAGCTGGGCTGATGGGGGGGAGGGGGTTTAGGACTGGTAATGGGCTATGGGGGGGGGGGCTAAGACTGTAAATGGGCCGATGGCGGGTTAGGACTGGAAATAGGCAATGGGGGGTAGGACAGGTAATGGGCTATGGGGTGGTTAGGACTTGAAGTGGGCTGATGGGGGGATTTGGACTGGTAATGGGCTATGGGGGGCTAGGACTGGTAATGGGCTCATGGGGGCATTAGGACTGGTAATGGGCTATGTTGGGGGGCTAAGACTGGAAATGGGCTGATGGGGGTTAGGACTGGAAGTGGGTTGATGGGGGGTAGGACTGGTCATGGGCGGTGGGGGGAGTAAGACTGAAAATGGGGTGATGGGGGTTAGGACAGGAAGTGGGCTGATGGGGGGCTTAGGACTGGTAATGGGGTGTGGGGGGGGGGGAGGATTTGGACTGGTAATGGGCTATGGGGGGGGCTAGGACTCGAACTGGGCTGATGATGGGCGTTAGGACTGGTAATGGGCTATGTGGGGGCTAAGGCTGGAAATGGGCTGATGGAGGGTTTAGGACTGGAAGTGGGCTGATGGGGGGGGTAAGACTGAAAATGGGGTGATGGGGGCTTAGGACCGGAAGTGGGTTGATGGGGGGCTTAGGACTGGTAATGGGCTGTGGGGGGGCTTATGACTGGTAATGGGCTATGGGGGGGCTGGGACTGGTAATGGGCTGTGGGGGGAGCTTAGGACTGGTAATGGGCTATGGGGGAGCTGGGACTGGTAATGGGCTGTGGGGGTTGCTGGGACTGGAAATGGGCTGAATGGAAGGGGGGCTTGAACTGCAAATAGCTGATGGGACGGGGGCTTGGAATGGAAATGGGTTGAGTGGAAGGGGGGCTTAAACTGCAAATAGCTGATGGGGAGGGGGCTTGGAATGGAAATGGGCTGTGAGGGGAGGGAGCTAGGACTGGAAGAGGGCTGAGTAGGGGGGGCTAGGACAGGAAATGGGCTGATGGAGGGGCTAGGATAGGTTTGGAAATGGGCTGTTGGGGGGTGCTAAGATTGGAAATGGGCTGTAGTGGGGTCTTGAATTGAAATGGACTCATGGAGGGGCTAGAACTGGAAGTAGGCTCATGGGGGCTTGGATTGGAAATGGGCTGAGTGGAGGGGAGCTAGGATTTGACATGAGCTGATGGTGGGGCTAGGAAAGGACTAGAAATGGGCTGATGGGGGGCTGGGATTGGAAATGAGCTGATGGAAGGACTCGGATAGGACTAGAAATGGATGGGGGGAGCTAGGACTGGAAATGGGCTGATGGTAGGGTTAGGATAGGATTGGAAATGGGCTGATGTGGGGGCTAGGACTGGAAATGGACTGATGCAGGGACTAGAAGGGAGCAGATGCTGGGTGGGGCTGGAACTAGAAGGGAGATGATGTTTGGGGAGGATTAGAATGGGATGGAGCTGGGAGAGTGAAATGGAGAGAGAAAAAATATTTTGTGTGGGAGGGAAGACAAATCTACAATTGGCCAGATATTGGGAGAGTAAGTGGGGATTGAGGATGGAGGGGTAAAATTTGAGTGGATGAAATAGGAATGAGGAAAGAGCAAAAGGAGAAAGATTAGTATGTTAAAGCCGATGTAGAGAGAGGATGGAAAAAAACTAGAAAAGAGAAGAAAGGACAAATGGACAGCAGACGATGGAGAGTTAGCAGAAGACACGAAGAAACCAGAAGAAAGTAGCTGGAGCAATTGCAACTGAAAAAAATGCACAAAAGGTAGAAATGTATCTCTTTATTTTGAATTTATTAACTGGAATATGTCAGCTCTAGAAAATGTGCATCATTAACGTCTGCGCTTTGTTTAGTACAAGAGGAAATTAATTTATAGTTTTATTTCTACAGTGTTGTACATTCCAAGTTTGGCTTTTGGGGTTCCCAGTTTAATTATTGTCTTCCTGTTTCTAAATTGTGATTCCTTGTTTGGTGATGTTCTGCATGTGTAACTGAGCTGAGGTATTCTGTTTATGTAATTCCTATTTGACATTGCCACTTGTTCTCTTTCCCCAGTAGGTCATGTATTGTTCTCTGAAATGTATTGGTTTAATATTTGCAGTGTTGCCTTTTGATTGGTAGAGTATGGTGCTTTGTGAGTCCTGGTAGTGCTGTTAGGATACGGCGGGTTTGCTATGGGTTCTAAATGGGCAGTATTTGTAGTAGTTCCTAATGTGCCTGGTGGTTGGTACTGGATTATAGTAATGTAGAAATCTTTTAGTCTTTCTTTATCCATACACTCATTAAGAGGCATGTTTACTAAAAGTTAGTAAATGGTAACATTATGCAAATATTTATGCAAATGAGGCACCTTATGCAAATGAGGTCCCGCACCGAGTCTCCGCACCCCCCTTAGACCGCCCCTGGTTGGAAACAGGATCCTGGGCTTGATGGGCCTTGGTCTGACCCAGTATGGCATATCTTATTTTCATGTGTTATTATAACTGAGAAAGCAGTGTAATAATTTTTCCTCTGAGATGGGCTGTATCATACTACCTTATTCTTCCAGCCTCACTGGCATATTTACCCCCCCCCCCCCATGCACATATCCACTCAATATGTGCATATGGTGGCATCCTGATCCAACCCTCCCCTGTCAAAGTGGTGTGACACTTGATTACTGCAGGCTATAGGGGTCATTGGTGGACACAGGCAACCTGTGCATCACTTTGGGACTGATGATGTAGCCAGAAGACACCACATTCACAAGCAGGGCATGAAGTGATAATGATTGGTAGACACCATTTCCCAGTTTCCAGTTGTTACAGGTGGCACATGTGTGCTGAGTATAGGTGCCAGCAGCTATTGGAGCTAGGTCATTAGAGAAGAGGTGATTCCTTTAGGCTAGAAGAAGGCACGAGGGAAGCTGACATACTACGCATGGTGCAATGCAACCCACTTTACCTACTGGGAAGTCCAGTCTGTGGTGCGAAAGCCAAACTCTGGTGCCTCCAAAACATACAGAGAGGAAGATATTTGAGTTTTTTAAAAAGAGAAGCTTTTGAGAATTTTTGTCAGAGAGTTTGCCAATAAAGAATCTTCCGATTTTTTTGCCTTTTTTTTTTTCACAAACATCCAGTGACACAGGCACTAAAAGTACTCGGTCTAAGACTCTAACTACTGGGAAATATTTTATGTTTTGGGACTTGTAGTCTGTAATAGTGCTTTGCAGGAAAAGAGAAAGATTGAGGAGAAGAAAGAAAAGGAGCTGGTGTTGATGCTAGGACCCCAGAAGAGAGATCTGTGTGGAGGAGACCACGAGAAAGGCTCTGCTAAGGACCAGCCTAGAGAGATAAAAAGAAGTTAGCAGAGGATTAACAGAGAAGCCTGATAAGTTCTGCTCTTGAACTGTATCTGTTTGATTTCCTCATTTTGTCTCTTTTGAATCTGATTTTGTAAATACTTTGTATTAGAGGATACACCCTATAATGGACCTTGTATAAAAAGTGTCCCCTGGAGAGGATATCCAAACAAAGCTAAGGGCCCAATATTTCAAATGACGAATGCGTTAATCGAGGTGAATGGGATATTTAGCGGCATTCAGCGATGGAACAGGGGTAGCACCCAGGGATAACCGAGCAGCTGCAATATTCAGTTGCTGCCTAAGCGGTGAAAGCTAGGCACAGTAAAGGCTGCCTTAACTTTCACTGCTAAAGCTAAGCGGGTAGCTCCAAAATGTCTGACCTATTTTCAGCCACACTTAGGAGCCTAAGTTTTCAACTGAAAATTCATCCTAATTTGGGAGCTTAAAATTTATGGGCCAGATATTCTACTAGGCAGGCTATGTGTCCACTCACTCCTAAACCCAGATATTCAATGTCATGACGACACATTGAATATCTGGTTTTGGGGCCCAGGGAAACCTGTTGCATTGCCTAACCGGTTAGCAGTGGTATTGTACCGATACCTGGTTAGCATCCGTGGCTAAAACTAGGCGAGCCAAAAGCTGGCCTAGTTTTAACCACGGATTGCAAGCTGGGTAGTGGAGCAATATCGCCACTATCTGGTTAGCAGTGCTCCCTGCCTCTGCTTCACCCTAAAATGCCGCAGTGCTAACCCGATAGCATTGGGGCACCTAGGGACATAGATGGGAATATTCAAAGGCATTAACCGCGTAGGTGTCATTTAATATTCCCGTTTAAGGCATTTACACAGTTTACTGGGCTGTAAACCGTATAATTGCCTTTCGAATATCGGGCCCTATGTTCCTAAATTTAGGCCTGTCATTCATTTGTCAGATATATAAGTAAGGAAAGTAAATAAAAAAAAGAGGAAAGGAAACCTATTTGGTTCCCCAATGAAGTGGCTGCACAAATAAAGGCAAAACCCACAACTTTCACAAAATCCAGAAGCTCGCAAACAGAGGAACACAGAAAAGAATACAAGATCAAACTAAAGGAGACAAAAAGAGAAATAAGGATAGCAAAATCAAAGACAGAAGAAAAGATGGCTAAAGATGTGAAGTGTGGCGACAAAACCTTTTTCATGTATATTTGGGAGAGGAGGAAAATCAGAGGTGGAATTGCAGGACTCAAAAGTGCTGAGAACAGATTTGTTGAAAGTGACATTGAAAAAGCAAAAATGCTAAACATAGAAACATAATGGCAGAAAAAGACCACATGGACTATCTAGTATCCCTTCCATATCAACCTCTACAACAGTCCCCTTCTTTCCTTTAGAGATCCTCTGTGTTGGTCCCAAGCTTTTTTGAATTCAGATACTGTCCTCATCTCTACCACCTCCACTGGGAGACTATTCCATGCATCTACCACTCTTTCCATAAAGAAATATTTCCGCCTATTACTCCTGAATCTATCCCATTTCACCCTCATCCCATGTCCCCTCATAGCAGAACTTGCTTTCAACCGAAAGAGGCTCTCCCCCTGTGCATTTATGCCAAGGAGGTATTTAAACATCTCAATCATATCACCTCTATCTTGTCTTTCCTCTAGAGTATACATATTAAGATCCTTAAGTCTGTCCTCATATGCTTTATAATGAAGACCACTAACCATTTTAGTAGCCACCTCTGCACCGACTCCAACCTGTTTATATCCTTTTGAAGGTGCGGTCTCCAGAATTGCACACAATACTCCAAATGAGGTCGCACCAAAGAGTTATATAGAGGCACTATCACCTCCTTTCTTCTGCTGGCCATTCCTCTCCCTAGTCCAACACCGGAAGGCAATAAACCACATGGATCACAGAGACACAGTCCAAAATGTTATTATTGTGGAAAAACACACTTTATTTTATTGAATTAATGAACCTATTACCAACCCGACACAGGCCGTGTTTTGCAAACCTTCGTCAGGGGTTGAGAAGGTAATGGTACTAGAACATAAAAAACATAAATAACACAGGTACACTACCAAAAAACTGCCTCCAGTTTTGCAACTGATTCCTATAGATTTTGGGGTGCTGAATCCAGGAAAAATAGCCAAAATGTTCCATCACGTCACGTTTTCTTGCAAAATTAGATTTCTTACCCATATAAGGAATATTCACATAATTTCTTTTTAGCCGACTGCAGTTTATTTTCTTGGCCCAAAATAGAGGTTGTAATGGTTAACTAACTAGAAACACTCCCTCATGATATTTTAGAGTGTTTTGTATTCATTTTATACATTAACAGGACAATTGGGAGGCGGGGGCTAAATCCAGTACTCGCGCTGGCGCATGTTCTTTCCTGTTCGCCTCGCCTCGTTTGCTCGCTCAAACACGGTGGTTGCGACATGAACGTTCCTGTCAAATTTCAGTTTCTTGCAAGTTCATTATTACCTTTTGTTTGCTCAGTCGTAATCCAGCTTTATTCCGAAGTGGTTCACTACAGTTGTAGTTTGCAGTGCTGTGTATTTGTGATGGCTCACAGAGCCAGAGGTTGCGTCAACTCTCCGGACAGTTTTTGTTTTATTTGTGGGGAATATACCGTGAAAAAGCGGCAGAGGAACATTTCTGCATTTATTAAAAAAGTATATTTTGCCTATTTCGGTTTGAAGTTAGGCGATCAAGACAAACCGTGGGCTCCTCACAAAGTGTGCAAGACATGTGAGGAAGATCTACGCTTATGGATGAAAGGTAAAAAACAAGCATTTCGTTTCGGAATACCTATGATGTGGCGTGAACAAAGAGACCACAGCAGTGACTGCTATTTTTGCTCTTGCATTGTGAAGGGATACAACTTAAAAAATAAGAACGTCATAAGTTACCCCAACCTTCCCTCAGCAATTAGGCCTATGCCTCATAGTGTGATACAGCGGACCCTCTTCTGGAGAGAAAAATAGTTTTGAAGTCTGAAAGAAAAAGAAATTGCCTGCAATTTCCAGAGGATTCACCTAGAGGGAGCAGGAGAGTTAGGACAGAGACCACAGAACCACACCCTAGTGGGCAGGACTCATGTTCCAAAAGCTCACATTTAAGAGGAAGCAAGGAAGAGTCAGGAGGAAGCTTATCTGCTAGGAGCTTACCTGCAAGAAGCTCAGTTGCTAAAACCTCGTCTGCTTGGAAAGCTACTACTCAGGGAGCTGGGGAAAGATCACCCTCACCAGTTGGGAGAGACCAAGCGAATGCGTGTTCCAGAGAAGGACCAAAGAGATGCTATGAAGGTACTAGCCCAAGAGTGGGATCTTGGCCGCAAGCAAGCCTGAGTAAAAGGACAGGCTGGGAAAGGAGAACCAGTCTTGTAAGAGAGAGGACAGGCCGAGAAGGCCGAAGCCAAGCCAGACCGGGCCCTGAAGCCCACAAGAGAACAGGCCTCAAAGGCCAGAGGAGGAAAGACTGGGAGAGCAGGAGGAATATACCTGAGAGCACTGATACTGAAGGCAGCAGCCAAGGTAGGCCTCCAGCCTCACCCCAGAGAACCAAACGGAAACCTAAAGGTAAAGCTTTTAGCCTTTGTTATTGTGTGCCTGAAGTCAAGCTAAGAGAAGAATCCTGGGAAGGTGGTTCTCCTTATCTAAAACAAGAGCCAAAGCAAAAGTTAAAAGATAGTTTGAGCAAGAAAAGAACTTTTAGAGGAAAACCTTATAGAGAGAATGTTTTTAAACCTCTAGATCAAGAAATGCCATTTTGGTATTCCACCAAGCTGAACCGTGGGCCCAAACAAACTGCCAACCTTGGGAAGCAGTGAGACGAACCCACATGAAGGACACTTACCTTGATCCCTCAGAGCAGTCAGAGGAGGCCATGCAGGTAGAATCTGTGCAGGAGGACATTGATAGTCCTATGGAATGTATATACTGTGCTGGAAGTGATATAGAAGCGTTCCAGAGCTCATTGAGTGAATGAAGTAATTTGCTATTGGATGTTTTTGACACTGTGAAGTTAACAGTTTTTGGTTATTCCATCTCTTACTTTCAAAATCTGCTGTAAAGACTTGTTTTGCTACGTACCGGAGTGTTTATCCTATGTTATGAACCCTTAGTGCTAAAAGGGGAAAATAAAGCCTTTTCTTTTCCCTCCACTTTCGTGCAAGACTGTAGTCTCTTTGGGAGTTGGCAACGAGGCTGGCACAAGGCTCTGGCCCTTGACCCTCGCACCTGGCCAACCCTGATCACAAACATCTTGGTGACCCCCGGTCCCAGCCCTTCGGTGGAACCACTACGCCGCCACCAGGGGGTGCTGTGCGACCGTGGCGCGTCACAATAGCAACGAAGTACCTGTGCCTGAACCACCAAAATCTTTGGATCATATTTGTGTGGACGGTTCTGATCATGATGAGACTCATCAGATGGCTTTTCCCGATGAGTCCAGTACTTCAGAGTTTGAAACTGAACCAGATCCGAAACCTGAACTTTTCTCTCAAGCTGAATTGAATGATTTAGTCCGGGATTTAGGACTCCCAAAGATGCTGCCCAACTGCTAGGTTCTCGGCTTAAACAGAAAAATCTATTGTCACCAGGAACAACTTTTTATTGGTACCACAACCGCGAGACACAATTTTTGAAATATTTCAGCAAAGAGGAAGATTTGGTATTTTGCAACGATATATACGGAGTGATGGAAAAGTTTAAACTCAAGTATGATCCTGCTGAATGGCGGCTGTTCATTGATTCGTCAAAAGACAGCATAAAAGGTGTTCTTCTTCATAATGGCAACACATTCGCTTCAGTTCCTATTGCTCACTCTGTTATTCTCCAAGAAAAATACGAGAATTTGGCCCTGATTCTTCAGAAGATTCGTTATGATGAGCATAAGTGGATGATTTGTGGAGACTTTAAAATTCTATCCATGCTATTAGGGCAGCAATCCGGTTTCACCAAATATCCCTGCTTCCTTTGCTTGTGGGATAGCCGGGCCCGCGACCTACACTGGGGGAAAAAAGACTGGCCAATTCGGGAGTATTTGAGACCCGGTGAGAAAAATGTTCTTCATGAGAGCTTGGTACCTCGTGATAAAATTCTATTACCACCTCTCCACATTAAGTTGGGTCTCATTAAGCAATTCATCAAGTCCCTTCCAAAAGATGGTGAGTGCTTTCGGTACCTTTGCTCAAAGTTCCCCCGACTTTCTGAAGCAAAGCTAAAGGAAGGAGTGTTTGTTGGCCCTGATATAAGGAAACTCATTTCAGATGGAGCATTCGCTGAAACGATGTCTGAGAAGGAAAAAGAAGCCTGGGATTCCTTCAAGGATGTTGTTCTCAAATTCTTGGGGAACAGGCGGGATGAGAACTATAAGGATATTGTTGCCAGGATGCTCAATGCCTTCAAAGAACAAGGCTGTAACATGAGCCTGAAAGTCCATTTCTTGCACTCCCATGTGAACTACTTTCCGGAAAACTTGGGGGCGTACAGTAAAGAACAAGGTGAAAGGTTTCACCAGGACATCAAGGACGCAGAGAGAAGGTACCAAGGAAGATGGAACACCACTATGATGGCTGATTTCTGCTGGTTGCTGCTGCGGGAAACCCCAGATGAAAAATACGCCAAGCAGCGCACCAAGAGAAGCATTCGGGGGAAGAAGAAACGGGCCCACCAGGAGATTGATTGACCCAAGAATGACTTTAAAATCTAAACTGTGTTGACAAATATCGTGTTTTTACTAAACTTTGAAATAAAAATTTGCTAGTTATTACCACAGTGTCGGATCTCATTTATTAGAATTTTATTTTCACACCATCGGGTATTTGTCTTCATGTATTGCAATGGTGCGGTTTGCATTTTCTATTCTTACATACATACCTGTACAACATTTTTTGCACATTTCTTTGCTTTGCTTTGTGTCTAACCTCGCTCTTATATGCTCAATGTTTGTGCACATGTATGTGGCTGTTTTAAGTGCAGACAATTTTGCTACCATCACATTGTGTTTTGTTGACATTACTCTATTCTTATGTGCTGCCTTGTTACAATTTTCTTTATTCTTATTTGAATAACTACTAAACAATTAGTATAAAGAATTCATCCAAGAAACTTTTATCTCGATCGCACTCAATCTGAAACGTTCACCTCAAACTGCTAACCCAATGTAGCAAAATATCTGTACGTGATGGAGCAAATTGGTTACCAGATTTGGATTCAGCGCACCAAAAAACGTAAAAATCAATCGAAACATTAGAGGCAGTTTAAAAAAAATTTTTTTTAGTGTACCTGTGTAATTATTGTTCAAACACATGATTAAAATAATAGCAAGCATGATAAGAACAGATAAATAACACATATCATAAAAAAGGGAGGCATAAAATACCTTAAAAAGAACATAAAAACATAGGTATCTTAAAAATTGTACCTTACAAATTATAAATAATTAAAAGAATATAAATGGGAAGAGTAAAAAATGTATGAAACATAAATAACCTAAATATAATAAATTGAACAAACATCAATAAATAATACAATGTAAACATATATGTGGAATGATAAAAGCTAAAACTGAAAAGGAAGAGGAACAGGATTGTAACAAACATAATATAAATATGAAATATAAATATAAATACCTCTATCTGGAAAAAGAGGACCCGTCAACTTGTAGCCTTTGTTAACTATAATGTACTTGTAAAACTAAAATGATAACCAACATTAGAGTTAAAAATCACTTACATCCAATATATAATGTGTATAATATCCAATAGATCATATACCAAATGTCCGTATATGTATAAACTTATCTCCCTATTGAAAGGGAATGACTGTAGGAACAGAACTAGTATAAAACGCAGCAGAAGCAAAAAGGAGAACGTGACCATGAGAAGCCTATAGTATTAGTGAACTTAAAAATATGTATATAAAACCACACATATAACATCAATTATAAAACATATGGAGACATAAATACTAATATACCTTAAAAATGAGTTCAGCCAGTGTAAAACACGAATCTAAAAACATATAAACGTACGCCCCAGGGCCATTTCTTCTTCTTTCTCCTTTTGTTTTCTTAATTTCTTCCCCTATATCTTTCTCGGATATTGAGCTTTCTTTACATCTTTCTTTTATTTATTTTTTTCTCTCTCTATCCACTCAAATTTCACTCCTTATCGCCAGCCCTCAGTCTCATATTTCTATTGCATCTACTTACAGCTTTTCAATTCTCACACCAGCCCTCCCGTTCTGTATCTCCCTCCTTCCCTAATCTTTCACTAACACTCCACTCTTCTCCTCCATCCAGCATCTCCACCCCTCTCTCCCTATCCCCATCCAGCATTTATCCCCCTTTCTCTCTCCCTTCTTTCTAGAATTTCTATCTTTTCTCTCTCCCCCATACAACATTTCCACCATTTCTCTCTCTTCCCACATCTAGTATCTTCCCCTCACTTTCTCTCCCCTCTCTCTAGCATCTACCCCCTCTCTCTGTATCCCCTTCATGTCCAATGTCTTCCCTTTTCTCTCTCTCACTCTTTCCCCTATTTCCTGTATCTCCTCCTCACTCACTCTCTCCCCATCCCCCCAAATGCAATGTCTCCCCCTCCCTGTCCCTAATGCCCAGTGTCTAGCATCTTCCTTCCATCTCCCTATGCCCCATCTTCTATGTCCAGGACCTTCCCTCCTTCTCCTTAACCCACCCTTCCTGTGCCCTGCATCTCCATTTGTTTACTTAGGCCCCCTTCCCTCATATCCTGGATCTTCCCTCCATCTCTTTTCCCTTCCCCTGCATCCTACATCACTACTCCATTCTCTCCCTTCCCAACAACCATTTTCATTTGAAATCCTCCCCTTTCTTGTTGTGGCGGCCAGCACCATCATATCTTACTGAACCTGCAGGCAATAGCACAAAAACAAAGAAACAAGTACAAGACATTTGAGCAGGTGCTCCTCAAAGGACCTGCCAATCCTGTTCCTTCTGATGTGAAAAGGAAACATCAGATGGGGCAGGACCAACAAGGCCTTTGAGGTGCAACACACAGGTTCTCAAAGGCCCCGTGCTTGTGGTTTCTTTTATTTCCGCATCTGCCGCAGATTTGATAAGATGCGGCCACCGTTGCAATAGAGCCACACATGCTTCTGCTCCTCAGGGCCCTTTGTAGCTGTGGGGCCCAGGACAACTGCCCTCTTTTCCCTCACCTAACGCCAGCCCTGGTCAGGAGTGTCAGTGGAAGAAGCAGGATATCTATGCTAGTTTCCTTGGGTCTAAACCCGTTGTGCTAGCAACTAGGCTACTCCTCCATATAAGTCGCATTTGTAGTAATGCAGAACCCAGAGAGAGCTTCCAATCTGTCACCAAAGATCTTTCGTGACTGATTCCAAACTTTCCTGCATGTATGTGTCTCAGACGATGAACAGGCCATTCAATGCTACAAGGGACTGGCTGAGTCAAGTCTAGGTTTCTTTTCTCACTGGATATTTTGGACTTCAAGTGCTGATGTTTTTACTGAAAAAGCTGAAATGAAAATTTCACAGATAGAATGTGAATTAAAACTAGCAATTTGTCACTTTGACACTAAGATGTCTGGTCACCTCAAGGGGTTGAAGGTTTTATCTGGCTTACTTGTGAGTTAACTAGCTCAGTCAAATCTTGCAGTTTCCAGTTTATTCCCTTCTGAGAAACTAAGAGGGGCTATTTACTAAGGTGTGCTAATGTTAACACATGTTAATTCACCATTAATGCATGTTATTGTAGCTAGGACCCGTTGAATAACATGGGGCCTGTGCTAAATTACATATGTTACCTGGGTAATTCTGGTTGGCCACGTTGCTGTCCTACAGTTAACCAGTCATTATCTTAAACTTTATTTGCAGGTCTGCTTGAGGCAGGAACAAAACCTTTTGGTATTTAGCAAAACCGTGAAAACCTTTTTGTTTCCCCAGTCAGGGTATGGTAAGAGGCAGGGCTGGGTCAAGGTAGCAGGGCAGCAGGATGGGGGAGGGGAGACAGGGTCATTAGTGTTTTCCGTGTTAGGGTCTTCAGACTTTTTAAATATTGTACGCCACCTTACATAAGAACATAAGAAATGCTATACTGAGTCAGACCAAGGTCCATCAAGCCCAGTATCCAGTATTCCAACAGCAATCAAGGCTCGCATTCTGGAGATGAATATATCAAGGCTCGCATCCTATGCATGACTGGGTGGATGGTGTCATCGAGAGTGTTTTGGTTTCCTAGACCATGGGATGCTGTTCCAAGGGTTGCAGAGCAGAGATGGCATCCATCTGTCCAAGAAAGGTCAACGCGTCATCGGTAGTAGACTGGCTAATCTACTGAAGAGGGCTTTAAACTAGATTCGTTGGGGATGGGTGAGGAAAGCCCCCAGGTAGGTGAAAGCCCCCAGGCAGGTGATACATTAAATACCTTTATGGAAATGGGTAAGAGGGGTAACATATGGAAAGCAGTGTGTATAAATGCCCGTAGCATGGGAAATAAGATCCCTGATGTTGAAGCTTTGGTGGGAGTGGCTGACTTGGATTTAGTGGCAGTTTACAGAAACATGGTTCACAGAAAACCATGATTGGGATGTAACTATACCTTGCTATACTTTATTCAGAAAGGACAGGGTAGAAAGAAGGGGAGGAGGAGTGGCACTATATGTAAAAACTACTATTAAAGCTTTGGAATTACAGAGCTTAAAAGGGAGAGAGGAGGCATTGTGGGTTAAACTAGAAACAGGGAAAGAGAAATCTATTTGTATTGGTATGATATACAGACCTCCCTCACAAGAGAAAGAGGTGGACAGAGAGTTAATTGAAGACATACGCAGCATTGCTAGGAAAGGGGAAGTGCTACTGATAGGAGATTTCAATATGCCAGATATTGATTGGCACATTCCTGCTGCAGTATCATCTAGAAGTAAGGAGATCCTGGATTCTCTACAGGGAGAACTATTCAGGCAATTGGTAACAGACCCCACACGTGAAGGGGCCATACTGGACTTGGTGCTTACCAATGGTGAAAGTGTTTCTGATGTTGTAGTGGGAGATCATTTTGCATCCAGTGATCACCAGATGGCGTGGTTCAGTATTAGGACTAGGGCTGTTAGAATCCATTCAAAGATGAGGATCTTAGACTTTAGGAAGACTAACTTTGCCAAGATGGGCCAATACCTCAGGGAGTCGTTAGTGGGATGGGAACAGCTGGGGGATGTAGAAAAACAGTGGGCAAAACTGAAAGGGGATATTTTAAGGGCAACCAACCTTTTTGTTAAAATGGCAAATAAAGGTAAAAGGAAAAGGAGATCGCTATGGTTTTTGAGAGAAGTAGCTGAAAAAGTGAAGAAAAAGAGGGAGGCCTTCATGAAATACAAGAGATCACAGAGAGAGGAAGACAGGCATCTGTATTTGGAAAAACTTAGAGAAGCTAGCAAAGTAGTCAGGAAGCAAAGATTCAAAAGGAGGAGGAAATAGCCAATGCAATAAAATGGGGGGATAAGACATTTTTCAGATATATTAGTGAGAAGAGGAAGGGCAAAAGTGGTATTGTCAGACTCAAGGGTGCAGGGGAGGAATATGTAAAAGCTGATAAGGATAAAGCGGAATTGCTTAACCAATATTTCTGTTCTGTCTTCACAGATGAAGAACCAGGAGCAGGACCTCAGAAAACACCCACAAACAGGAACAGAAGCAAGGGACATCTTGAACAATTTTCAGAAGACTGTGTTCGTGAGAAACTAGCTCAACTTAAAGTAGACAAAGCGATGGGACCGGATGGGATACACCCTAGATTACTGAGGGAACTTGGGGACGTTCTAGCAGCTCCACTGACTGACCTTTTCAATGCCTCATTGGAGTAGGGAGTGCTGCCAAAGGACTGGAGAGAGGCTCATGTGGTGCCTTTACACAAAAGCGGAAGTAAGGATGTAGTTGAAAACTACAGGCCGGTTAGTTTAACTTCGGTGGTGAGTAAATTATTGGAAATGCTGCTGAAAGAGAAAATAGTGAGGTTTCTGGAGTCCAGTGGATTACAGGATCTGAAGCAGCATAGATTCACCAGAGGCAGGTCTGGTCAGACAAATCTGATTGATTTCTTTGACTGGGTGACCAGGGAGTTGGACAGAGGGAGAGCCCTAGATTTTTATTTATTTACATTCTCTTATATATCATGCTATTCTGCATCAGTGTGGTTTACATTGAACAAACTGAAATTGCATTGAACAGGGCATTATAACTTGGAGATAACTATTTTACAGGGAACATGGTCTATGGAGAGTTAAGTGGCTTGCCCAAGACCACAAGGAGCACCTGTGGGACTAGAAACCCCAGTCCTTCCAGCCCAAGGTTGCTGTCCTCTAGTGGGATATGAACCCCTGACCTTCCATCCTGAAGTACCTTGCCCCAACCACTAGGCCATTCCTCCACTCCAAGCTAGCCAAGTCAAATGAATGTTCAGCCAGCAAGCTTTGTATAGTTGTAAATAGTTACCCATATTTTTTTCTCCAAGTTCTGTTTCCTGTTAATTGTAAACACAGATCAACTGTTTTGAAATGTGTACTTTAAATGGTTCTATGTAAACCGCACTGATGGAAAATAGCGTGGTATATAAGAGAATGTAAATAAATAAATTAATTATTAAATAAAGAGTACAAGTAAATGGAGCTCACTCTGAGGAGAAGGATGTTACCAGTGGTGTGCCCCAGGGATCTGTCCTTGGTCCGATTCTTTTTAACATCTTTGTTAGTGATATAGCGGAAGGGCTGTCAGGTAAGGTTTGCTTCTTTGCAGAAGATACCAAAATCTGCAATAGAGTAGACACCCAGGAAGGTGTAGATAACATGAGGAGGGAAGTAGCTAAGCTTGAAGAATGGTCTAGAATTTGGCAGCTGGGATTTAATGTTAAAAAACTTAAGGTCATGCATTTGAGATGCAGCAATCCAAGGGAGCAATATAGTATAGGGGGTGAAGTACTTTTGTCCACTAAAGAAGAGCGGGACCTAGGCGTGGTTGTGTCTGATGATCTTAAAGTAGCTAAACAGGTAGAAAAGGCAACTGTGAAAGCTAGAAGGATGCTTGGGTGTATAGGGAGAGGAATGGCTAACAGAAAAAAGGAGGTGATAATGCCTCTGTATAAATCTTTGGTGCGACCTTATTTGGAGTATAGTGTGCAATTCTGGAGACCGCACCTTCAAAAGGATGTGAACAGGATGGAGTCGGTGCAGAGGGTGGCTACTAAAATGATTAGTGGTCTTCATTATAAAGCATATGAGGACAGACTGAAGGATCTTAATATGTACACCTTAGAGGAAAGGCGGGACAGAGGTGATATGATTGAGATGTTTAAATACCTCCGTGGCATAAATGTTCAGGGGGAGAGCCTCTTTCAATTGAAAGCGAGTTCTGTTACGAGGGGACATGGGATGAGGGTGAAGGGAGATAGATTCAGGAGTGATATGCGGAAATATTTCTTTACGGAAAGAGTAGTGGATCCGTGGAATAGTCTCCCAGTGGAGGTGGTAGAGATGAGGACAGTAACTGAATTCAAAAAAGCATGGGACAAACACAGAGGATCTCTAAAGGTAAAAAGGGGACTGTTGTAGTTGTTGATATGGAAGGACAGACTAGATAGGCCATGTGGTCTTTTTCTGTCTTCATATTTCTATGTTTCTATGTGTCTATGTTTCTAGTCCAACAGTGGCCAATCTAGGGCATAAGTACCTAGCAGTTGCCCCAAAAGACACAGATTCCTCAATGCTTGTATTGGGTGAAGCAGTGATATCCCGTGTCCCTTTTAACAATGGTTTGTGGACTCTCCCTCCAGTAACTTGTCCAAACCTTTTTACTACATCCTCCGGTAACAAATTCCAGAGTTTGATTACACGTTGAGTGAGAAAATATTTTCTCTTATTAGTCTGAAATAGGTTACCCTGTAGGTTCATTGCATGTCCCCTAGTCTTTCTATATTCTGATGACGTAAACAAAATAGATGTACGTTTACCCATTCCACTCCGTTCATATGCATATGGCGAGATAGAAATATTTGTAAATAAATGAACATAGCCAGCCAACATTCCCATGAAGTTGCAGGGGAGTCCTCTGCCCAAACTGCTGACAGTAGGGGAAGGTATTACGTGTCTCCTCCTCATGATATCGCAACTTCCCCTCCTACTAGCAGCAGCCAGGGTGGAGGATTCTCATGCAGCTGCGCAGGATTGTTGCATCCAGTTGAATACTGGTCTCACTGTGCCCCTTGGGAAGAAGATGTCCATGTGCCTGAAAGGTCCCATTGACCTGATTTCTTTTCATTGTTTTGTAAAACAGAGCCATAATAGGTATGAACCAGCCTTTAATAAATAGGGCCCATAAACATAATTATACATTGTGTATCTCATGCTCTTTTGTCCTTTCCTCATGAAAGATGCTTCAGGAAGACTGGAGTTAGTTAAATGATTTAAGGACAGCTTGACCTTTTGCTTTCAGATTGCTCAGGAGTCTTCTATAGAGAGTTATTCTGTAGCTTTGCAGGCTGCAATATTATTAACTCATTAGCTGCATTTAGTTGCTTTGTACATAGTTGCTTTTTGTACATAGTTTTATTATGTTCTCTGTTTATGAAACCTGTTTAATGTATACCCAGTTCATTGTCCTGTTCATTGTAAGCACTGATCAATTTTGTGACGTGTAGTTTCTGTTCATTGTAAACCGCACTGATGTCAAATAGCGCGGTATAAAAGAAACTGTAAATAAAATAAAAATAAAAAACTCTCCTTGCCACTGCCTGTCCCTAGCCCAAGCCATTGTTCCTATTATCTCTCAGGGTCATGGGTTGCTGAACTAATCATTGCAATGCATGTCATTAGTTCATTCCGACCTTATTATATTTCTTTTTCTTTGCCCTCCACCTTAGGTCGATGACAGTGAAACATCGGACACAACGTGGGCCTTCCTTCATCTTATGGAAATTGTTAAGGTGAGTGGCATGAACTGGTGTCACATGATAGGCAGGCAGAGCGTCTTGCATCATCCTCTTTGCAAAGATGTGAATGGCATGCCCACTCGGGTTGTGACCTTGATCAACAGCCAGATATCTTGCAACTTGACAGATCCCATTAGTACAAAGAGAGGTGCTAATGATCAGTCATGAGGTCAAACCCTTAGAAAGAGCCATTTAAATTTTTGGAACTTCTTAACACTTTAAATGCACTTGAGCAGAGAATTGTCATTTGAAGGGACCTATTTGGTCTGGAAAGCTCATGTACTGTAACAGCTTTAGGTCATTTTTCTTTTAGTCCATTAAAATGCTTGAGAACCATCATGCTAGATCACAAAATTGGGAGCAGAACCTGTGAAGAGGAGGATTGCAGGGAAAGACAGTTAAATTACATGTATGATATTTCTATGGGTAGTGAAAACCATTAGCATTTCTTTTAATTAACATGGTTTAACAGCGACACTTTAATATCTCCCTTCTGCACTGATGATGATTTGCACAGCCATACTATGTACTAATGGAGGAAATATAACTATGGAAATAGCAGTAACGATAGTATCGGTGCAAACATTCGCTCAGAGAGTGTGGTTGGTTCAGTGTATTGGAACAAGGGGCTACATAGAGTCTCTTTATTCTATGCTGATGGTTTAGATCCATTTTGGACTGGTAAAAGTGAATAAGTTTAAAAGTTTAAGTTTAATTACATTTGATATACCGCTCAGGCCGAAGCATCAGAGCGGTTTACAATATTATATAAATGTTACAGGAGATATGAAAAGAACGCCATTTATAAGATAGGACAGAATAAGAAATACAGTGATAGTTAAAGGAATAGAGGAGACAAAAGGGAAGGCTCCGTATAGCATCCGGAGAGGTAGATATCATACCACCAGGTGTTTAAGTGCATAACATGCTTGTCCATATACTTTTCTCGTCACAGATTCACGCCAGGATCGGGCACGCCGCTGGAATGGCTGCTTTTAAACCGTTGCTGCCTGGATGTAATTGGCTCCCATTCACAGCCTCCGATGCCGGCTTCACCCCTCCCCCGCTCCGATCGCCGCAGCAAGCAGAACCAATATAGCAGCAGTTAACTCGGTCCCGCACGGTCCTTCGTTCACCAAAAAGTGCTAGTATGTGAAAACCACAGTGCAACAGAGTTACTTATACCAGCTCAGAACAGCTGGTTTGCTTGTCCTACATTAAACAAATCACCAAAAAGTGATTATATAGCAGTCTCAGTGGAGAAAACAAGAATTGGATAGGCACAGAAACTAATTTGCCATCCTCCAGAAGTGCCAACAGATTCCCACGAGAGCAAGCGTAAAGCATGTACGTAGAGAGGAAACCAAATACTATAAGGGATAAATAAAGGATTTCAATTTCCTGGGCTGTCAATCAAAATCATTTTAGCTGAACTAAATTCTGCAGTAAAATCTGAAATAGCAACAAAAAAAGCCACCCTCTTAACAAATGCAATGCAATGTGTGCCTTTGAGTCAATCCTGACTCCTGGCGACCCAGAAGCGCCTGGGTTTTCTTGGCAGTGTCACTGGAAGTAGATTGCCAGGCCTTTCTTCCGAGGCAATGGAGGGTTAAGTGACTTGCCCAAGGCCACAAGGAGTGCTAGTGGGACTTGAACCCTGGTTGCCAAGCCAGTGCTCTAACCACTAGGCTACTCCTCCACTCCACCCTCTCAGGAATATATGCAAATGAGACATGTGATGTGCTTTTTTTTGTTGTTTTACTGTTATTATTACAACATTATTTGTTGACTAAAACTGGGTTTCCTGTTTGAAGCAAAGCAATCACTAGGAAAGTCATGACAAGCATTTTAAGCAAAAAAAAAGGCATTAATTAAGGATTCAGCAGCAGCAGCAGCAGCAGAAAAGGGGAAAATATTAAAATTATTAGAAGAAATCAGGAAAGAGCAAGAAAACCATAAATGCTGCGCTTATGCTAAGCTTAGGTGGGTACTACATTCATCAGGAAAGGCTGAACGACGCACCGAACAACCAAAATTTAAAAATCTCTTCAAATCGTGGCTTATACAGCAATGTTCCCAGGACAGCAGCCTGCACACAGGGCCAGCCCATCCATTGTGTGAGAATGTTGTTCGCACAGAGCCCTGCGCCAACTTCATTCCGCATATGGTTGGTTTGCAGGGCTAGCTTCAGAGGGAGCTGGGGAGGCCCGAGGCTCCGGCCCATCTCTGCACAGCCGCCAGAGTGAAGAGCAGCGCATTCCTTCACTCCGGCAGCCGTGGTCCCGTGAAGCGCGTTGACTGCCGGGAAACAGGAAAGCATAGTTACTCACCTGTAACAGGTGATCTCCAGGAACAGCAGGAATTCATTCTCCACACATGGGCATCGTCGGCACTGACGGAGCCCGCGCGGGAACGCTCCCCAGCATCCAACAGGAAATGTTGTTATCCACTGGAAGCTGCTTGAAGGCTTATGTGAACTGAGCTAGTGGCCCAGTATCACCCTGAACATAAACCAAACGTTAACACAACTGAAACGGAGTTGCACTTTTGTCTTGGTCCCTGGCGCATTTATTCTAACTGTCATCACATCATTTTTGCTATTGTTGTTTGTGTTTACTTATGGCATCCTGGTTTAGGGTACTTGATAAACATCCAAATAATCAGATCCCTGGGGTGAACTGATGGTAGCCTGTTTACATAACATAGAACAGTGCACCTGTGAATTTGCCTGCAATTGCTAGAAAAAAATATTAATGATGAGAAAATTGCAAAGGGCATAGGTGTTGCTATTTTAAGACTTATGGGGGTCATTCTGAAATGCAAATAGGCTGCCTGGATGTGTGGGACAGACGTTTTTCTCGCAAAACGTCTAGAACCATATTCTGAAACCATGCAGCCCTGCATGTACATGGCGCTAAAACGGGGAACTCTGAATGTGGGCGGGAGGGGGGTGGAACGAGACATGTAAAGCATATTCAGGAAAGGTCCGTGTACATCCTGAGCGTATCCTGTGGACGCACACATTATACCAGCGGCAATGTGGAATAAGGCCAGCACTTAGAAGATTTTCTGCTCTGATCTTCAACGCATCCCATAGAGATGAATGACTATGACATGTCTGCATCAAATTGGTGTGTCTGCTGTCTGGGAGAGCACAAGATGCAGTTGTAAAGAAAAGAATGCACAGGGGAAGGACATTTGTAAGGTTAAGTAACAATAAAAAACCACCCCTACAGAAATATGTAGCACTGCAAAAGTCTTTATTCTGGCTCTGCTGGCGTTTGCTGTTTGTGCTAAAGGGGCTATTGTAGCTTTTCTAATAATTTCATTGTTCAGAAAAATGGGAATTTAGATGTACGGAGAGTATGTGAGGTAGTATGGAACAGAATCGACTTTGGCTGAGAAATGCAGATCAGATGTGGTGTCCTGAGACGCTATGAGACCAATTCTGTTCAGGGCATATCTGGTCCATCCGGACATCCAGAATCTGGACAGGCCGGATTTGCACCAGATTCTGATCCTGCGGGGGCTACATGTCCCGATTCCAGAACCTTGGGTGCATCTGTACTCATGGTTTCGGAATCGGGTTTATAACATGCCCATTTTCAAGTTAGATGTTTCTGCTGGCCGGATGTGAATGTCATAGAATCGTGCTCCACATGTTTAAAATCTGCTCATACCCAACTAAAAACGGTTCAGACAAAATTGCCGTGCGCATGTGTGCACAGACAGCTGGATAAAGAAGGAGCCAGGTCAGAACATGCTTGGGGTGGGCTTTTCAAATTTAGTTTGGTTTAATTTAGGTGGTTAGCATGAGTCACAGTGCTAATAGTTAAATTTGAGTCAACGCTTCCGTCTAAATCTAACCGTGCAAGTTGTGTGTGGTTCAATTTAACCTGACATTCGGGCATATGCTGAGCTGGTTAAGTATGGCTAAAAATCCAAAATGGCTGCGATCAAGTGGTGCTGCCCTCTAGCGGCATGCTAGGGGGCACACCATGAGATCGTTGCCACACTTGTTAGTACTTCTGAGGAGGATAAAAGGCTACCATGGTTGAAACGGCTATTGGTCCACTCGATCTTTATGGTATATTGACTCTGCATATATTGATTATAGATATTGCCAAGATAGCCACAAAGGGGGAAGCGATCATTTTGGGTGACTTTAATCTACCTGATGTGGATTGGATTACTCCTTCTGCACATCTGGAAAGAAGCAAAAATTTGTAGATGCTCTCTGAGATGCATCACTTAGACAAATGGTCATGGAACCAACCAGGAAAAGCTCAACGCTGGATTTAGTGCTCATCAATGGTGATAGCATGTCGAATGTCTGCGTGAGTGCCCCTGTGAGCAACCGTGATCATCACATAGTGTGGTTTGAGAAAAAAAGCCAAGGTACAGGCCAAACATAACAAGCTCAAAGTCCTAAACTTCAAAAACACTGACTTCAATAAAATGGCTGAGTACCTAAAGGAGGAGATGACAGGGTGGAAGGAGATAAGGGAAGTGGAATTGCAATGGGCTAAACTAAAGGTGGCAATAAAAGGGGCAACAGATAAATATGTAAAAAAAGTAAATAAAAGCAAGAGGAGAAGGAAACCTATTTGGTTTTCCAAAGAAGTGGCTGCTCAAATAAAGACAAGAAACACAGCTTTCGCAAAATTCAAAAGCTTGCAAACAGAAGAACACAGAAATGAATACAGGATCAAACTCAAAGAGTCAAAAAGAGAAATAAGGATAGCAAAATCAAAGGCAGGGGAAAAGATGTCTAAAGATGTTAAGGGTGGCGACAAAACTTTCTTAAGGTATATTCGGGAAAGGAAGAAGATCAGAGTTGGAATTGCAGGACTCAGAAGTGCTGGGAAAGTGCTGGGAAAGTGAAGTGCTGGGAAAGTGACATAGAAAAAGCGAAATTGCTAAACAAATACTTCTGCTCTGCTTTTACTAAAGAAAATCCTGGAGATGGACCAGCTGTGACTCCAAAATATAAAAATGGGAATGAAGTAGATATCACACCATTCACAGAATACGAGGTGTTGGAACAACTTGCTAAACTGAAAGTGGATAAAGCCATGGGACCGGATGGGATACATCCCAGGATACTGAAAGAGCTCAGAAAGGTTCTTGCAGGGCCGTTAAAGGATGTATTCAACAGATCCTTGGAAACAGGAGAGGTTCCTCAGGACTGGAGAATGACTGATGTTGTACCTCTACACAAAAGTGGTGACAGGGAAGAGTGTCAAACTACAGACCCCTGAGCCTTACCTCGGTGGCGGGAAAAGTAATGGAGGCGCTCCTGAAAGAGCGAATAGTGAACTTTCTCAAAACCAACAGGTTGCAAGATCTGAGGCAACATGGTTTTACTGAAGGACGGTCTTGCCAAACAAATCTGATTGAGTTCTTTGACTGGGTGACTGAGGAACTAGATCAGGGGCATGCGATGGATGTCGTCTACCTGGATTTCAGCAAAGCCTTTGATACTGTTCCTCATAGGAGGCTTGTCAATAAACTCAGTAGCTTGGGGATGGGTCCCAAGATGGTAAACTGGATTAGAAATTGGTTGACTGACAGACGACAGAAGGTGATGGTACATGGAACTCATTTGGATTAAAGGAAGGTGATTAGCGGTGTGCCTCAGGGTTCGGTCCTGGGCCTGGCACTGTTTAATGCTACATTGGTTCTGCTTGCTGTGGAGATCGGAGTGGTGGAGGGGTGATGTTGACAGCGGAAGTTGTGAGTGGGAGCTTAAACACCTGGTGGTATGATATTTACCTCTTCAGATGCTATGTGGAGTATTTCTTCTTGTCTCCTCTATTCCTTTAACTATCACTGTATCTCTTATTCTGTCCTATCTAATTAATGGCGTTCTTTTCATATTTTCTGTAACTTTTATGTAATATTGTAAACTGCTCTGATGCTTTGGCTTGAGTGGTATATCAAATGTAATAAACATAAACATAAACATGTATTTGTGAGTGATATTGCTGAAGGACTGAATGGAAGGGTCTGTCTTTTTGCAGATGACACAAAAATTTGCAACAGAGTGGACTCCCCCGAGGGAGTGGATAACATGAGGAAAGATCTACAAAAGCTGGAAGAATGGTCTAATTCTTGGCAATTATGATTTAATGCAAAAAAGTGCAGTGTCATGCACTTGGGTAGCAGAAATCCAAGGGAAAAGTACACGATAGGGGGTGAGAGGTTGGTGTGCATGGTTCAGGAGAAAGACCTTGGTGTGATTATCTCCGATGATCTCAAGGTGACAAAACAGTGCAACAAGGCGGTGGAAAAGCCAGGAGGATGTTGGGCTGCATACAAAGAGGAATTACTAGCAGAAAGGAAGAGGTACTTATGCCACTGTACAGATTGCTGGTGAGGCCTCACTTGGAATACTGTGTTCAGTTTTGGAGACCATATCTTGCAAAAGATGTAAAAAGACTGGAAACTGTTCAGAGGAAGGCGACCAAAATGATTTGGAGCCTGCGTAAGAAACCTTATGAGAAGAGACTTGAAGACCTAAATATGTACACTTTGGAGGAGAGGAGGGATAGGGGAGATATGATTCAGACCTTTAAATACTTAAAGAGGAACGATGAACAAACAAACCTCTTCCAAAGACGGGGAAGCTGCAAAACTAGAGGGCATAGCATGAAGCTGCAAGGTGGTAAATTGAAAGGCAATGTCAGGAAATATTTTTTCACTGAAAGGGTGGTGGATGCTTGGAATGCTCTCCCGATGGAAGTGGTGGGGGCAAACATGGTGACGGAATTCAAAACAGTATGGGACAAGCACAGCAGATCCCTTTACAGCAACAGGACAAAAACAAAATAAACTGAACCATCTAACTTCTCAACAAATAGGGGTGTCCTACATGGAGTGGTGGGTCCACCCCTAAACAAAGACATGGGGAGGGGTGGCCTGCATAGAGCGACAGGTGCACCTACTCTTGCCGTATTGCTGGGCAGACTGGATGGACCATGCTGGTCTTTATCTGCTGTCATTTACTATGTTACTATCATACTATATCTTTTCCACTTTTTCTTTTTTTTTTTATTTAATCTTTATAAATTTTTACATACAATGAAGCTGATTACAAGAGCTTCATGGAAATTAGGACAATTGGTATGAAACAACATTGATATAATCAATATTAAACAGGAAAAAGATAAGGAAAATCAATTCCAAGTCCTACTATAGCCCACCACAAGGAGATCCAAAAAACATATATTAATAACCAAAAAATGAGAAGTAAGGAGTGGAGAACAAAAGCAATCAAGCCTAAATAGTAGGCAGGGCATCTAGAGTCCCAATAGGAAGCCGTTGGGCACTCAGAAAGCTCAACAACTGAGACGGTTCATAGAAAATATATGAAGCATTATTAATTTTAACCATACATTTACAAGGAAACTTTAAAAAGAATAACCCACCCAACAAAAAAACCCAGGTCGAAGCAGAAGAAATTCCTTTCTGCGTTTTTGAGATTCCTTTGCAAGATCCGGGAAGACCCTGACAGTTAAACCATAGAATTGAACAGAACGCTTCTTAAAAAACATTCGTAAAAACCAGTCCCTATCAGAGGACAGGGCAAAAACAACGATCAGTGTAGAGGGAGAAACCACCTCCTCTACTGAGGACTCCAATAAAGCTGATATATTTAACAAATCTGCCTGACCTTCCACATCAATAGTTCCGGCCCCAAGTTCTTTCTTTCCAGATGGTAAATAATATACTTTAAGCATAGGGGGGTGAGAATCAATTGGAACACCAAACACTTCTAACAAATACTTCCTAAAAATATCTTTAGGTGAAATAGTAGATACCCTAGGAAAATTAATACATCGTAAATTACAATATCTGGAATTATTTTCCAAAAATTCAATCTGGGTTTTTAAAGCCACCATGTCCTTCTGACACGACGAAACATCATCTAGGTAACAAGTAGCCTTCTGATGCAATTCTGCTACCGATGTTTGCAAAGCTGATACTTCAAGGGTATGTTGTTGAAGCAGAGTAATATGTCCTTGAACCTGTGCCACTTGGGGGGCAAGCATTTCCCCAAGCTTGACTATAGCGGTCCATATCGATTCGAGGGTAAATTCAGTCGGTCGCTCCAAGGAAAAAGTATGTACCTGTCCCGAAGAGCCCTCTGTTGCGCGGCGTTCAATCCTCGATTCTCCAAACTGGGGCAAACCCGAGGAAGTATCCAGTTTACCTCCAACAGGCCCCCTCAAAATCAAGTCCTCTGGGTTGATAATATTGGCGGACTGAGGCTCCATACTCCTCCACTGTAGAGCCGCTACTCCAGGATCCGAGCCCTCTGCAACATCGGAAGAGAGCTCTACCCCTGGCTGCACAGGACTCCACCCCACCAGAGGATCTTTGGGAGGCCACCACTGCACCGGCGGAGAGATCTCCGGCCCGGAACCCCCAGTCAAGCAATCCGGCTCCGAGAGGGGATCAGTCGGGTTCTGCACCGCTGACATCTGAGACTGCCGCAACGGCGTCAAAAACTCGTCAATCGATCCAACGACCTAAAGGGAAGGAGCAGAGGAGGCTACCGGGCTAGAGGAGGACTTCTTTGACCCTTTAGCCTTCCGTTTGCCCATATTCTCAGAGGTAAGAAAAACGCCGCCGCTATAGCTCCCTCTCAAAATGCCATCTTGGATATCCTTCGGCCCTTTTCCACTTTTTCTTGATCTTCTCAACATCATTTAACATAGATCCTTGAGCAACTTGCAGCATTCCAATTCGAGGATGGAATTTTCTCTTTGCCTCTGGTAGGTTTAGGAAAGGCAATCTTGTTCTTTCTCTAATAGTTTCTGATTCTATTTCCTTGCATGAGTCATTGTAATTCTTCCTGTCTTGTCTTGCTGCGCGTTTGAAATCTCTGTTGAGTTCTATGATTGCCTCTCTTTCTTCTCTGGCTCTAGCTTCTCTATGTTTCTAGACAATTTTAAGAGTTTCTTCAGTTATTTGTTCTGGCCATTTTTACTTTTTCACCTTTTGTAAAGACTTCTCACTTTCTTCAAGCACAACTTTCTTGATGTCATCCCATAACTCTTCTGGTGCTCTGTCATTTGTATCCAAAACAGCAAATCAATTTTGCAGGCAGTCTTTAAATTCCAGTGCTATATTCTCAAGGTCATATTTTGCTACATTCATGAGTGGCTTGCTCTTTATCAGTTTTACTTTGAGTTTGCATAGTAGTAGTTGGTGATCTGTACCACAGACAGCCCCAGGCTTTGTCTTTGTTGATGTTATTGAGCTTTTCCATCGTTGACTTCCACCAATGTAGTTAATTTGATTTTTGTACATTGGGTTAAGTCGCCGCTTGTGTTGCTGGAAGAAGGTGTTCGAGATGACTAGATCATTGGTCTTCCAGAATTCTATTAGTCTTTCAACAGCTTGACTTTTGTTGCCATGTCCATATTTTCCAACCACTTTGACTTCTTTGTTGCCAACTTTTGCATTCCAGTCACCCATGACTATCAGGATATCCTGTTTGCATGTTCTGTCAATTTCAGCTTGTACTTGTTCATAGAACTCATCAACTTCATCCTCTTCTGCAGCTATTGTTGGAGCACATTCCTGAATAATAATATTTGTGTTGAGGGGCATTCCTCATAGATGAATAGAGATTAAGCATTCGCTGACTGCATTGTATTTCATTACAGGTCTTGCAAGTTTCTTCTTAATTATAAATGCAATACCATTTCTTCTTTGTCTTTCATTTCCAGCATAGTATACCATGTGATCATCTGATGCAAAATGCCCAATGCCAGTCCATTGACACCCAACAGATTGAGTTGTACATGTTTCATTTCATACTTGACCACCTCCAACTTCCCTTGGTTCATGCTTTGTATGTTCCATGTCCCAATATGTAAGATATCTTTGCAGCTTCTGACTCTCATTTTAATGTACAGCTACACCCAGGGCCGGCCCGTCCATTGAGCAAGAATGTTTTTTGCACAGGGCCCCGCGTTTCAGGGGGCCCCGCGCAAAAAACATTCTTCAGCATCGCAAGTTAAAAAAAAAAACAAAAAAAACCCGGTTGCTTCTGCCGCGGCAGCATCAAGAGCTCTGCCGCGGGGCCCCCCCCTGCCCGGCAGAGCCTCCCTGCCCGGCAGAGCCTCCCTGCATCTCTGCTTTCTTCAAGTCACAAAACGCGGGCTTCTTTCAGAGCCGTGAGAGTTTCCTTTCTCGCGGCTCTGTTAATCCCGCCGAGGGAAATCCCATCAGCCCCGGCGGGATTAACAGAGCCGCGAGAAAAGAAACTGTCGCGGCTCTGAAAGAAGCCCGCGTTTTGTGACTTGAAGAAAGCAGAGATGCAGGGAGGCTCTGCCGGGCAGGGAGGCTCTGCCGGGCAGGGGGGGGCCCCGCGGCAGAGCTCTTGATGCTGCCGCGGCAGAGCTCTTGATGCTGCCGCGGCAGAAGCAGCCGGTTTGGGGGTTTTTTGTTGTATTAATTTGGGATGATAGGGGAGAAGGGGGTTTAGGACTGGTAATGGGCTATGGGAGGGGGGAGGCCAAACTGGAAGTGGGCTGATGAGGGAGGGGGGTGGTTAGGACTGGTAATGGGCCGGGGGGGGGGGGGTAAGGACTGGTAATGGGCCGGGGGGGGGTAAGGACTGGTAATGGGCCATGGGGGGGTAGGACTGGTAATGGGCCATGGGGGGGGGGGTGGTTAGGACTGGTAATGGGCCATGGGGGGGGTAGGACTGGAAATGGGCCATGGGGGGGATCAGGACTGGTAATGGGCTATGGGGGGCTAAGTGGGCTGATGGGGGGGGGTTAGGACTGGTAATGGGCCGGGGGGGGGAGGCTAAGACTGGAAGTGGGCTGATGGGGGGGTTAGGACTGGTAATGGGCCGGGGGGAGGCTGACTGGAATTGGGCTGATGGGGGGGGGGTTAGGACTGGTAATGGGCCATGGGGGGAGGATAAGACAGGAAGTGGGCTGAAGGGGTGGGTTAGGACTGGTAATGGGCTATGGGGGGAGGCTAAGACTGGAAGTGGGCTGATGGGGGGGGTTTAGGACTGGTAATGGGTTATGGGGGGGCAAATTCTGGAAATGGGCTGAAGGGGGGGTTAGGACTGGTAATGGGCTATGGGGGGGGCTAAGGCTGGAAGTGGGCTGGTGGTGGTGGTGGTGGTGGTGGTGGGGGGTTAGGACTGGTAATGGGCTATGGGGGGGGCTAAGACTGGAAATGGGCTGATGGGGGGGTTAGGACTGGTAATGGGCTATGGAGGGGGCTAAGACTGGAAATAGGCTGATGGGGGGGCTACGACGGGAAATACGAACATCTGGGGTTATGACGACAAGGTCTGAGGGGGGGGTTAGGACTAGTAATGGGCTATGAGGAGGCTAGGACTGGAAATTGGCTGAGTGGAAGGAGGGCTTGAACTGCAAATAGCTGATGGGGACGGGGGCTTGGAATGGAAATGGGTTGTGAGGGGGAGGGAGCTAGGACTGGAAATGGGTGAGTGGGGGGGGGCTAGGACAGGAAATGGGCTGATGGAGGGGCTAGAATAGGACTGGAAATTGGCTGTTGGGGGGGTGCTAAGATTGGAAATGGGCTGTGGTGGGGGTTTGGATTGAAATGGACTCATGAAGGGGCTAGAACTGGAAGTAGGCTCATGGGCTTGGATTGTAAATGGGCTGAGTGGAGGGGAGCTAGGATTTGACATGGGCTGATGGTGGGGCTAGGAAAGGACTAGAAATGGGCTCATGGGGGACTGGGATTGGAAATGAGCTGATGGAGGGACTCGGATGGGACTGCAAATAGATGGGGGAGCTAGGACTGGAAATGGGCTTATGGGGGGCTAGGACTGGAAATGGGCTGATGCGGGGACTAGAAGGGAGCGGATGCTGGGTGGGACTGGAACTAGAATGGAGCTGATGTTGGGGGAGGATTAGAATGGGATGGAGCTGGGAGAGTGAAATGGAGAGTGAAAAAATATTTTGTGTGGGAGGGAAGACAAATCTAAAATTGTCCGGATATTGGGAGAGTAAGTGGGGATTGAGGATGGAGGGGTAAAATTTGAGTGGATGAAATAGGAATGAGGAAAGAGCAAAAGGAGAAAGATTAGTATGTTAAAGCAGATGTAGAGAGAGAATGGAAAAAAAACTAGAAGAGAGAAGAAAAGACAAATGGACAGCAGACTATGAAGAGTTAGCGGAAGACACGAAGAAACCAGAAGAAAGTGGCTGGAGTAATTGCAGCTGAAAAAAAATGCACAAAAGGTAGAAAAATATCTCTTTATTTTGAATTTATTAATTGGAATATGTCAGCTCTGGGAAATGTGCATCATTAACGTCTGCGCTTTGTTTAGTACAAGAGCAAATTAATGTATAGTTTTATTTCTACAGTGTTGTGCATTCCAAGTTTGGCTTTTGGGATTCCCAGTTTAATTATTGTCTTCCTGTTTCTAAATTGTGATTCCTTGTTTGGTGATGGTATATGTTCTGCATGTGTAACTGAGCTGAGGTATTCTGTTTATGTAATTCCTATTTGACATTGCCACTTGTTCTCTTTCCCCAGTAGGTCATGTATTGTTGTTCTCTGAAATGTATTGGTTTAATATTTGCAGCATTTCCTTTTGATAGTTAGGGTATGGTGCTTTATGAGTCTTGGTAGTGCTGTTAGGATACGGCGGGTTTGCTATGGGTTCTAAATGGGCAGTGTTTGTAGTAGTTCCTAATGTGTCTGGCGGTTGGCACTGGATTATAGTAATGTAGAAGTCTTTTAGTCTTTCTTTATTCATACACTCATTAAGAGGCATGTTTACTAAAAGTTTGTGTATGGTAACATTATGCAAATGAGGCCCCTTATGCAAATGAGGCCCCGCATTGAGTCTGCGCACATGGCCCCGCACCCCCCTTGGGCCGCCCCTGGCTACACCAACAGCCAGATTTTATTTATCCAGTTTTCTATACCACCTTATCCTTCAATCAAAGTGGTGGGCAATGGAGTTAAGTGGCTTGCTCAAGGCCACAAGGAGTGCCTATATGACTAGAAACCCCAGTGCCTCTGGCTTGAGATTGCTGTCCCCAGGGGGGACTTGAACCATGTGGGACTTGAACCACTGGCCCTCCAGCCTGAAGTACCTTGTCCTAACCACTAGGCCACTCCTCTCCATGTCTGTCCTAAGACCCTTGATCCAACTACATCATAAATGATAAGCTCAGCTGTTCTTTTAGTGAAGAGGAAGTCAATTTAGGCTAATTCATCTGACTGCATTCCCCACTGTTATGTGGAATCAATGACATTATGTTAGCTTTTTCTAGCTTGTGGCTATTCTGAGCTGATGAAATCGAGCTGCACACTTAGGGGTATGTTTACTAAGCCATCTTAATGTTACCACTAACCCCCCCCCCCCTAATTCAATGACAAAACTGAACATCTAAAACTTAAAGTCATCGAACCAACCCCCACCAGTAGCTACCACTGGCAATCAATGAATCCCACAACCTCTATTTTTTGTTTTTTGTCGGGGCAGTCGTTTGGAGAAGAAGGACTACACCTTTCCCCTCATTACCGAAAGAACCCTTTTACTCAAAAAGGCCACAGCAAGCCCATTCACCGTACATATTCGTTTCATGCAAAACCCAGTACTTAACTGAAGCAGACAAAACCATTGTCTCTCACAGGTGAATATTATCGTCCACAGCTTGCCACGACATGACATGCATGTTTCGGGCCCCTCCGGGTCCTGTATCAAGTGGTATCTCGCCCAAATAATCGCCCACAAAAACACCGTGAGCCAACTGATCTTTTTGTAGCTAAAACTCTTTTTGATTGGCTATCCACCACACGTCACCATCAGAGGTGGAGTCACAGAGAAATCTCTACTTCTCACCCCAATTGCTCCGCCCCCTAGAACATTTCCATAAAGCTCTCCGCAAATCATACAAGGCTCCACCAGTCCTGTTCCACATTCAAACCCATTGGGATCACAGTCTGCAGCTTGTATATCCAGTGCTGTTCTTTCCACTGAAGACGCTGTTCCCTGTCACCACCCCGAGGGGTCATCGGGACATCATCAATCACCCTCCACCGCAAGTCCGCAAAACTGTTATTCAGAGCCAGGCAGTGCTCCACCATAGGGGCCGATAAATTCTTCATCCAAATGCGACTAGCATGCTCCCCCATCCTAATTTTCACCGGGCGTATGGTGCGCCCGACATAAAATAAATTGCAGGGGCAGATTATAATATAGACAACAAAGCTTGTCTGACACGTCGAGAAGCCAAAAAAAGAATAAAATCGCCCCGATGGCAAATGGCACCACTGTATGCCCTCCATGGTTGTGGAACAATATTTACACTGATGACAAGCCCAATGACCCCGCGAGACCTCTGATCCTTGCTGCACAGAAAACCCCGCAGTCACTCTAACCAAACGGTCCCGTAAATTCGTGCCTCTAGTGTACGCAAACCTCACCGGTTTTTGAAAACAGCCCCGTGCTTGCAGGACCCCCCAATGTTTCTTAAGTAATCGGGACACCTCCACCGAATGAGCCATAAAAGGCAGAACCCCAGTGACTGGATCCTCCGTGTCACTCAATACTGAAGCCTCCCAGGGCTTGGAGCAGAGGAGGCTACCGGGAGGCTTCAGTATTGAGTGACACGGAGGGGTTCCCAGCAAAACTGTCAGTTTCCTTTCAGGATGTACTCACAGTTCCTGAAGAACAGCAAACGGGACATGTACAAGCCTAAGCATGTGCTTTAAGTTATATAAGAAAATGGAAACAAACAGGTCATTTTGATCTTGTCGATAGGGAAGCAACGGACCCTGCCCTAAACCATAGCTCAAAGAATTCCATAGCAGATAGACCAAGTCTACTTGCTGGTTGCAGTTAAGTAAATTAGAGTTAGAATGCAGGATCAAAGCCCTTGGCAAGAAAAGTACAGTTATGCCTTATCTGATTGCTGCTGTTCCTTGAGTCCTGCCAGACCAGTCCAGACAAGTTGGATTTGCCCTCCTCTCGGTATGCAAAGTCAGAGAAAATCTGTCCACCTTAAAAATTCATTGTTAATACAACTTCTTTCTCTATATTGCATTATCAGCATTTCACTCTCACCCCTCTTTGTTTGTGTATGACATGTATGAATACTCATGCAATCGAACACCAAATCAAACCTAGACTCTCAGCCTGCTAGCCTAGGGCAGGATCCTGGACTGGTCTGGCAAGACTCAAGGAACAACATTATCAGGTAAAGCATAACTGTAGGTTCCTCTTCGTCCAGACCAGACAAGTGGGATGTGCCAAATTTTCCCCATGAGTCAGCGGGAGAAGGCTGTGGCAATCCTATTTTGTGCTGTGCCAGTTATTTTTTTGATCGGGCGCTGCAGTGAATGAGTGGACACCTTAGAGGAGCTTTTCCGGACACCCACATTGCTGATATTTCTGTCTGCCAGTCTCCTATTGTTTGGTGATCCTTGATAATGTAGCCCCAATGCAGGATCAGCTTGTCCATTGTGCAGGTATGTTGCTTGCACATGGCCCATGCCTCAGGATGCTCCGTGCCTGCCCGACGAGCTTCAGAGGGAGCCGGGGAGGCTTGAACCCCGGCGCCCTGGCTCACTTCTGCAGAGCCGTGGGAGAAAATATGGTGTTTTCCTTCTTTCCCACAGTGCTGTTAAAGTTGAGCCCACTGGCGCGCTGAGTGTCGGGAGGTTAAACAGGAACATTTCCTGTCTCACGCGAGGGAGTTGCCCTTAGGCTCTGGATTCAAAATATATGCTTCTTGCAAATACAAAGGCATAATACTCTGGATTTCTTTATAAGTGCAGCAAATAACTACTCCAGATCAGCTGTTCAACATTCATTCTATCATGTCCTTTATAAAATTATCCCCTATCAGGCTTATTCCATCTTGGACGTACACCCCCTATGTACGTCTGTTTTAACTGGACGTGCAGAGGGGGTCGCAATTCTGATCCTGCAAAGGCGCATTTAACCCCACTGGATTAGAATCATGATCAGTCCTGTATGTGCGGGTCGGGACTGTGATTCAGTCTGACCTACACGTACAGGAAAAGCCCAACTAACTCAGGACTTTTAAATGGAGCCGTGGCACCATGGCGCTGGTTGCCATGGCACTGCAACTCCATTTAAAAGCCAAGATACTGGCTGCTGAAACAAACAGCTTATTCCCCTCAGCCCGACTCCCAATTTGGCCTCCCAGGGCCAGGGTCGGGCTGCGGGGAATGCTCTCTGCCCCTTGCCGCCCTTTCCCGGCCCCGGGCCCGCTGATCCCCGCCATCCAGGGAAGTTATTTCACCTCGGAAGTGCAATAACTTCCCCATTCAAGTCGCCAGCCCCAGATGTACAGGGCCGACATTAGAATCGACCCTGTATGTTCGGGGTCGGCGACTGCACACTACCCGCCATAATGCTGCCCCAGAACCTCCCTTTTTCCCCCCATCTAGCTTCCCCATACAACTGGCGGGGAAGCTAGATGCCAGTCGGAGAGGGCATGAATAGCGGGGATGGATGTCCAATCTCGCTATCCGTGGCACAGAATCGGGCCCTATGTGACCTGGTTCTCAAGGAGCAGCTTTATTGAGTATAGAAATTGTGCCCTCTGTCTTATCTGGATAGTGTTCCCTGAACCAAATGAAATGACTGCTTTATTGCAAATGCCTTCGTCTTTTCAATACTATGATCAAAAGAGAGTACACATAATATTTGTTCATTATTTGATTGCAATCCCGTCATTTCATTGCACCAGTGCACTGCTTTACTACAGGCTTATCTGAGCTGCCTTCATTACCCCTGGCTTTCAGTCACTATCCTATCTGGCAAGATCTGGTAGAAAACATTCCCTGTAATATTTACGGGCCCGCAGTATGTGAAGCATTCATTAGCTTATGCATCCAATTAAGGTGTCAAATTTTAAAAGTATGTGCATTTTTAGGCTTGCACAAACCAACCTTTTCTCAGACTTTGGTAAAGAGGGTACTCTGCACCTTGTTTTGCAGATTGACATATGTGGCTAAAAGAATGGGCTTGCAGTTCAGCATCACTGAACAATTTCATAAAGTCAACATATAGTAGCATGCCTACTATGTACTTCCAGTTCACATAACTCGTGAGGCCAAATAAGCACCTATTTTAAGCCTATTTTGTAATGACTCAGAGGCATCTGTGTATTTTTATAAAATATTTGCAGAAATATCAGCTAGATGGAAGCCATGGACATTTATGCCTGCTCTGAATAGGCTTAAATGTTAGCGTGTAAACTGAGTGTGTATACACATATTTTATGAAATATGCATGTAACATGAACTATATCCATCTCTTCCTCTGTACATGCCTGAAGTTGTGTACAAAACAATGAACTACTCCCACACAGAAGGATGAAAACTTGTAGACTCCTCAACCGAAACGCCGTGAATCCCGCTTAACTGGTCAATATCACTGCTTTATTATTGCTCTAAATATTGCATAATATCTAGATTATTTTATAAGAGACCATCAGACCGGCGCAATTCAGCCACTGCTGTTTCATAGCGCTATACTACGCACCTAAGTTCAGTTATCTGCCTTGCCTTTTTTAAATTTTCTTTCTAAATGATGCTGCAGAATAACAGCTGTCTTTCAGTTTCCAGTGCTCTCACACTTTTTTTCTTCACAGTCTAATTTCTAACAAGCTCACAGTGAAAACAATCGCTTGCTTCCTTGAATGCTTTAGTACTTATCTTGCACAAAAAGCTGTTGACAGAACCTGCAGCACACCCATCCAATATTGTTTGTCCACAGCTCTAAATTCACCGCTTGTTTAGCCAGACTTGGAGCCTTGGTTTTGACTCTTCTGCGCTCCAGGTGCTGGCAAACCCCACAGCTTACTATTGAACAAGTGCACAAACAATAATGCAGCAAATGCCAAACGTTTTAGCGATAACTGCATGCGTCTAATTGCACTGTATGTACTTTTACGCGTGAGGGAATTTTATAAGAAGTCTTTTATGCATGCATTCTGCCAACTATGCATGAAAAGTCCTTTATAAAATGCCTCCATTATGCCCACGCTTAGTTTCCAACCATGCCCTGATATGCCTCTTTTTATGCAGCAAGAAATACACTTTTGAGAAATTCTCATTAGTCGTTTCAACTGCTTTTGAGTCACTGACATTAGAAGAATTAGCGAGTATTCTGAAAATGTCTAAACCCAGTTGAAGTCCCCTATAATCCCTGCCTGACTTGACTGATTTAGGGATTCGGCTCCTGGCTCAATGGATAAACCATGTTTAAATTATTAATGTTTCTATAAGCTCAATTCGTATGCCGCAAATTAATGGAAGAAGTTGTGATACTAGTTTTGTAAAAGTAACAGTGGATCTGCCAGGTCTAATGAATTAGCATTCAGTATTTAATCTGTCTATTTTTAGGATAAATAATTGAACAGGCATCTGCTTAGTCCACACTGTGCCCCAGCTGGACCATAGCATGTGTCGCCTGCAGCCCCCTGTATCGCATTTGCAGCATCAGTACAGTTGCCCTTTCCTACGTGCCCACTCTGCTGTTGCTGCACATGTGCACGCCATAACAAACCTGCCCAATATAAACAACAAAAACCCTGATCACCGCTATTTCAATAAGGGATCATTCACTTCGTAGGGGACAGAGCATAGACCCTTCCAAACATGATATCTTCCTTTTTACGCTTTGTCAGTAGTGTTGCTTTATGTTTCTCATTAATATCACTATTGGCCAGCTAGGTTATTGGGATTTCACATGTGGTTCTGGTAATTTTATTTTTTTTTTTGAAACTTTTATTTTCATTTTGCAACAAACAAAAGAAACAACACACCAAAGGAAACAATACAATTATACAATAAAGAAAAGTAAACCCACTACCCCCCACCCCCACGCTTCTTCTCTAGCTGATTATGTCAGCATGTGAGCGCTTCCAAACAAACGTGATTGTACAGCAAAACAATCAAAAGAGTATCTGCGATACAGAATAATCATGAGACAAAGATACATATAAATTTAGACAGTCAGATGAGAGCATTGAGCAGAATGTACATAGTCATTGAGCATCTTCCATTTAGACCGATGATGAGGAGTCTGAATGGGGGAAGCAAACATACGAGGTATTTGTTCATATTTACTGTAGAGACAGACATGATTCCACCATTCATTGGGGCTCAACTGGGAGCTATTTTTCCAGTATTTCGTAATTAGGGAAATAGCAATACCTAGCATAAAGTCCAAAAGGAAGTAAGCCGTTTTTGGAAGAGAGGGGATCCCCGCTGCTGAGCGAAGTCCCACTATCCTCCAAGAAAGGGGCTCTTGGAAGTGCAAAATAGACTGGATACGGCCCCAGACCCGACTCCAGTAATACTGTAGTGCGGGACATTCATACATAACATGAGGTAGTGAACCAATGGCCGCATGACATGTCCAACAATTATTGCCCTGAGCAGTGTTCCATTTGGCTAATCTGTCAGGAGTGTAAAAACACCGGTGGGCTAGAAAGAAGAGTGTCTGAGTGAGTGAGGCGGATCGGGAGACCCGTGTCACTCTACTCCAGACAAGGCTCCATTGCTCCGGGGTCAAAGTCACATGCAGTTCTCTCTCCCATGCTTTCTGCGCTATCGGGGTATCCCTAGTTATAGCATTACATAAGGTTTTGTAAAAATTGGATGCTACACCCGGTGAACTACCGATAGATCGGATAGTCTCCAACCAACCTTGTGTAGGGGAGGCCGATGGCGGGAGCACCTTAGCACTCCTAAGGCAATGCTGAAGTTGCACCAACTGAAAGTAGTGTTTCGCTGGGAGACCAAATTCAATTTGCAATTCACTAAAAGTTTTCCAGCGACCTTCATGGAACAATTGGCTAGGAATCCAAATGCCCCTAGTGTACCAGGGGCTCCACGCCATCGGTTTATTTTGTATTCTAAATCGAGTGTTGTACCAAAGTGGGAGTTTGTCTAACGGACAGAGTCGGGAGTCTAAAGATTGCATGAGATTATTATAGGCACCTAAGGTGTCTAAAAGCATTGGTGGGAAGTGAGAGTCTGATGGAAGAGTCATACCAGGGAGAAAAGTAAGAGGAATCGGTTTGCAAAGGTCCTCTTCTATGTCTAGCCACACAGGTCTGCTCGGTACTGGATCTTCCAGCCAACGAGCACCTTGTTTGAGAAGAAAAGATTGATGATACTTCAGGAAATCAGGGAATCTGACACCCCCATATTCCTTATCTGCTTGCAGCTTATGTTTCGCTATCCTAGGTGTCTTATTTTGCCACAAGTATCTAGTCAGAAGGCCCTCGATATCTTTATATATACGTCGAGGGAAGAGACAGGGCACCATTTCTAAGATATAATTCACTTTCGGAACAATCATCATTTTTATGGTTTCTAATCGGCCCCACCAGGTAAGCGTTAAAGGAGTCCAGCGGTGAGTAAGCGCCCGGACTTTAGAGGTTAAGTCTTTGGCATTGAAGGAGATAGTGTCTTCCAAAGGAGAACAATAGTGAACCCCAAGGTATTTGACCATGCGAGGTTGCCATAAAAAGGGGAAGGATTGCATATCTGCCTGATGAAGCAGAGGATTTAATGGAAAGGCTACCGACTTGGTCCAATTTATCTTATAACCGGACAGTTGTGAGTATTTACCAATTTGCTCTAAGACAGCCGGTACTGAGTCTATAGAGACAAAGAGCATAAGATCATCAGCATACGCTGAAATTTTGATTTCCCTATGGGTGAAGGGGACTCCATGAATCTCCTCCGATTGCCGGATTAGTAAAGCCAAGGGTTCGAGTGCAAGATCGAAGAGGAGTGGAGACAGTGGGCATCCCTGGCGAGTGCCGCGTTGAAGGGGAAAAGGTTGAGACTTTAAAGCATTTGCACATATACTGGCTGTAGGCTGAGCGTACATGGTGCGAAGACAACGGAGAAAACCTTCCCCGAATCCGTACCAGCGGAGGACTGCAAACAGGAAGGGCCACTCTAAGCGATCGAAGGCCTTCTCAGCATCAAGTGAGAGGCCAACAAATGGGCGATCAAGATTAACTGCGGTAGTCAATACATGGCATAGAGTCCGAGCATTGTCAGCAGTCGATCTACCAGGAATGAAACCGCATTGATCTGGGTGTATTAAGGTAGGCATCCTATCCGAGAGCCGGGTAGAGAGAATGGTGGCAAAGATTTTATAGTCCGCGTTTAGGAGGGAAATTGGACGATAATTAGCTGTTAGTTGCGGGTCTCTCCCCTCTTTCTCAAAAACTACTACATTTGCCATTGAAAAGGACCCAGAAGGAGAACCCTCCTCGGCCAGAGCAGAAAAATAAATTTTCAAAACTGGAGCTAAATCAGCGTGAAAGGTTTTGTAGAATTCAGCGGGGAGGCCGTCTGGGCCTGCGGCGCGACCTGAGGCACATTTCTTGATAGCAGAATGAATTTCTGAGACAGTAAATGGTGTGTCTAAGGCCACTCTATCTTCGTCAGATAGGGTCGGTCTTTGTACTCCTGAAAGTAAGCGTTCAAATACATCTGGCTCAAAATCACATTCAGATTGATAAAGCCGAGTATAAAAGTCACGAAAGAGTTCTAAGATTTCGGTATCTTTAGTGACCAAGCCCCCCCCTGACGGATTGCGGAGGGCGGTAACACGCTTGGCTTCTTTTCGACCTTTTAGGGCATTTGCTAATAATTTGCCAGCACGATTATTTTCCCGATAATAAAGCCCTTGTTGTGATTCAATATTTTTAACAGCAGCAGTGTGCAAAAGCTGATTGTATTGAAAACGCAAGCGTTGTAAACGGAGTAAAATACATGGGTCAGTACGGGACGTGAGGAGACGCTCCCCAGCTTGTATCTGCTGCTCTAGAGTCAGTAAAAGCTGCTTTCTTTGTTTCCCCTGCCGAATTTGATAGCTAGTTATAGTGGCACGGATAGATGCTTTAAAACCCTCCCACCAAGCCCAGCCCGCTGTATCATGGGGTGAGTTAAAATGAAAATAATCTTGGATAGCGGCTTTTATATCGATCTGAAAATCTTTTTGACCCAGTAGGGATCTATCAAAAAACCAAGCTCGGGGAGAATCGTCCCGCGCAGTGACACGTAATGATAAAGATATGGCAGCATGATCTGAAATATGGAGAGGATGAGTCCTAGTCGTGTCTACTTGAGAAATCAGTGCTTTGGAAATGAGAAAGAAATCTATTCTAGATTGGGAGTGATGGGGGGCAGAAAAGAAAGTGAACTCTAAGTCGGAGGGGTGAAGCAGCCTCCATATATCTACCAGCGCAAGATCTTGCATCAGAGCTGTAAGGGTAGCAAGACTCTTGGGTGGACTACTCGTTCTTGGCGGCTGTCTATCTATCAGAGGGTCTAACACTTGATTAAAGTCACCACCAAGTATTAATGGAGTATTGGCAGAGGCCTGTGCCAACTGCGCAATACTTGCATAGTAAGCAGGGTTGTCCACATTCGGGGCATAAATGCAAATACATGTGAATTCACTATCTCCGACCTTAAGATGTACTCGGGCCCATCTACCCTCCTTGTCAGCGCTAGTATCAATTACAGTAGCTTGCAAAGATTTCTTAACCAGGATGGCAACCCCGCACCGTTTAGAAACGGCGGGAGAATAGGCAGCCACCATGTAAGGCTTAACATTGAGTTTCAGTGTTTCAGCAGAGTTTAAGTGCGTTTCCTGAAGAAACGCTAAATCAGCATGCTCATGGCTAAGATAGCTAAGGATTTTCTTTCTTTTGATTGGACTATTAATGCCCTTTACGTTGAGTGATAAAATTTTACATAAAGCCATTCAGACAAGTTAAAAATTCTGAGCATGATAGCGCACCTAATTTCACAATGCCCCTCATATTGACTGTATCAGGCTGTACATATGGCATAAAAGAAACTAAGCTTAGATAACATAATGAAGCGCCCCACATTAAAAAAGAAAAACCGCAGCGCGATAGAGAAGAAGCAAAACCCCAAAAATTACTGGCGACCATGTGTCTGCGGGGAGAAGCCCCAGAGAAGGCCAAAATTGAAAAAACACATAACCTGTAGGACTGTGCGTGCTCCGAATCCGACCGAGGCACACATCATGGAGGGAGAGGAGACCACAAAACAAGAGTCATAGAAAGAAAGAAAGAAAGTCCAGGAAGTCTCTGTGCTTGACTATGACCGCCGCATCGGGCCCTTCAAAATGGCGGACAGAGCCGGCGAATAAAAGTCCACGTCGTTGGATTAGCGCATCTGCTCTGCCTCTTTGGAGTCTAAAAATGTTGATAGTAGATCAGGATCTTCGAATGTCCTGGTTTGGTTGTGGAGAGTCACTCGGAGTTTCGCAGGATACAACAGGCCAAAGCGAGCCTGTAGCTGTTGAAGTCGAGGGCGAAAAGCAAGGAGTTTCTTCCGTCGGTCAACGGTAGGCTTTGCCAAGTCAGGGAAGAAGGAGACTTTGTGACCTTCAAATTCCAAATGATGGTTCGCCCGGGCAGCATTTAAAATTTGTTCCACTTGTTGATATCGTAGCAAGCGAAAGATAATAGGCCGGGGGGTCGTTCGGTTGAGCGCCATGTGGGTAGGAGCACGGTGTGCACGATCGATTTCCAATTCTTTATGAAAGGTGATCTTCAGCAAGGAGGGAAGAATTTTGAGCAGGAATTCTCTCATATCTCCCGCTTCCGCCCCCTCCGGTATTCCAATGAGCCTCACATTGTTGCGACGGGCTCGATTATTGCTATCTTCTAACTCCTTTTGCAGATTCTGTATCTGGCGCTCGGCCTTGTCCAGTGCGCCCAAGCGCACCGCGTGCGAATCGAGGACCCCCGCCATATTGTCCTGCCGTAATGAGAGTCTTTCAAGTCGGTCCTGGAGCACTCCAAAGTCTTCTCGCAGGGCTCTAAGCGCTTCTCCATTGGACTGCACCAATTCCTTCACGCCGCGTAGTTCCTCCAAAATCTCCAGGTGCATTTCGGGGTTTTCACGAAATGGAACCATCTTCTGTGGGGAGGACACCTCTGTTTTGGAGCGTTTTCCGTGAGAAGAAGAAGGAGACCCGAAGTCCAAGCGCGCTGGTTTATGGGCCGCCATCCCCCCCGAGGTACCCCGGTCAACCCGGAGCGAAATAGTAAGTTTGTATAGGTATTAAGTCAGGATTCTAAGTAGGCCTCTCGGGAGCTTCAGCGCGAAGCGTCTTACCCGCTGGACATCAGGCTCCGCCCCCCGGTTCTGGTAATTTTATATGTTTATTTGCCTTTTTGGTTCCTGCACATGTATCACTACTATCACTTTTCTGAGTTTCCCTGCCTTTGCTGTACATTGTTGACTGAAATGGTTTCTCTCTCCTGCAAATGTACCTCTAAGGCAAGGGTTTCACTGGCGTTAGTTTTCAGACCCGGATTTCACAGCGTTAGTGTGCCTGGAGCCTCTCCCCGCCCACTCTCTGCCCATTGACCCCTATCTCCGCCCTCTGGGAAGTCTTACTCCACCCTTCAGAGCCGGATTTCACAGCGTTAGTGTGCCTTAAAGCTGCTGCCAATGTTAACGCGCAATAACATTACATTATCACGTGATAACGTTACATATCGTGTGATAACATCGCCGCTGCTACGTTAAGACGGTTTAGTAAACATACCCCCAAGAGTCTCTCATGAGGGACCTTGTCCAAGGCTTTCTGAAAATCCAGATACATTATATCAACTGACTCACTTTTGTCTACCTGTTTGTTCACACCTTCAAAAAAACATAACAGTTTAGTAAGAAAAGACTTTCCCTGGCTAAAGCCATTTTGGCTTTCTCCCATTAAGCCATGAAGGTCTACCTGTTCAGTAATTTTGTTCTTTATAATGGTTTCTACCATTTTTCCAGGTACTGATGTCAGGCTCACCAGTCCTGGATCACCCCTGGAACCCTTTGTAAAGAATGGCGTTATATTGGCCACCCTCCAGTCTTCAGGTATTACAGATGATTTTAATAATAGTTCACAGATTTAGGGGTATGTTTACTAAACTGCGTTAAACGTGAATAACGCGCGTTGTATGACGTTAACGATCGTTAGCGTGCTATAGCATGCGCTATAGCGCATTAATGATCGTAAACGCGCTATAGCGCGCGCTATCACACGCTAACGAGCGTAATGCTCCGCGACGCGGTAAAACACCGCAGAAGGTGGAGAGAGGGCGGAGAGAAGGGGTCAATGGGCGGAGAGTGGGCGGGGAGAGGCTCCCTTCACACCAACGTGCTGAATTTCAGAGCTGAAATCCAACGCGAATGAAAACCTACCGGTAAAAGCACTTTAAAGGGGAGAGAAACCATTTATGTGTCAGCAATGTACAGCCTAGGCAGGGAAACCAAAAAAAGATGATAAGTGTGATACATGTGCACAGAACAAAAGGGCACAGAAATACTGAAAATGACCCCAACAAACTGGAAAAAAACCACAACCAAGCTGGTCAATAGTGGTAGCAATGAGAAACATCAACCCCCCCCCCCCACGAGTAAGCTCCATAGAACAGATATAATTCGTGGAAGGGTCCATACTCCGTCCCCATACAAGGTGCATGGGCCCACAGTGAAATAGCGCTGCTCAGGGATTTCCCCACCATCGGACAGGGTTCCTATGGCGTGCACATGTCCCGCAACATCAGGGCGGGCATGTCGGAACGGGCAACTGGGCATATGCTGGAAAAGGGGACACAGAGGGCTGCAGGCGGCACATGCTGTGGTGCAGCTGGGGCACAGTGGGGACTAGGGTGATGCCTAGCTGGCCCATAGGAATGCTGAAACAGTAGAGCAGCCAGACAGCAACTGCTGAGGGCCCAACATGGGCATGAGTGTGCTTCCCACAGTGTCACAGGGAATAGTACCCAGCAGGTACCCCCAATGGCACGGAACATTGGCAAGAGGTGCTGGGGGAAAGCATGGACAGCTATGCAGGCACCCCTACCAAAGAACCCGCAGCATAGGCAGCCGCCTACCTGCACACTGGATGGCCTGGGACTGCGCACCAGCAGAAGGGCATGTCAGCCTGGTGGCTGAGGAATACTGGTGGTGGAGGGGGCAGTGGCAGCTGCCCACAGCAGACCGTGGCCTAGCCCTGTGTAGGTGGGTGCCTTGCACTGCAGCAGACAGGCCCTGTCTGACCAACAGTCATGGTAGCACCAGGGAATGCACCATCTCTGTGAGAACATGGTGTGCAGTGCACAGAACCAGTGTATTCAGAAGCAGAAGGTCACAGGTTCAAGTCCCAGCTGTGGTTTCCACCAACCCAGTCCTCATATTTTACCCACTACTATAACGTGCTAATACAGACAGAACCGTTCGTGCAGATGACGTAAACATGCCCAAAACACCCACATTTTACCCTACAGAGCACAGACACAATAAACATGCACATTATCTAGAGCAGAGCCTCCCAAATGCAGTCCTGGAGGGCCAAACACCATTCCGGTTCCATGCTGCCTCTGATGAAGATGCCTGTGCTGCATTTCTATGTGCCACCCCCATGGTATGCAGATGTATCTCATGCATATTCATGAGGGACAGCATGAAAACCCGAACAGTGTTTGGCACCGCAGGAATGGAGTTGGGAACCTCTGCCATAAAGCAGCAGCCAACAGGGGCAGACACACCCGCACCCACAGGCCCCATTATCCACAGCCTCCTGGAGAGGCAGGACTTTGGGCTCTGCGTGCATCTCGCAATACTAGCACATGCATACCGTAGTAATGCCACCCTAAACCTGGGAATATGGTACACATCTATCAAAAGGTTGCTATGATTACTGGCATATAGCAATTCCTAGGTTAAGTACAATTTCCTGAGTGAGCTGCATCATAGCAACCTTTCTGATGTCTGTGGAGTGTGCTACAGGTCCTGTGTCTGACAGTGTTTACCAACCTGGGGAGTGACTCCTACAGTAGTGCATACCATAGCCATGCCTGCACTGTGCCCAGGACTGGTGTGGTGGCCTGGGCTGCCCAACACCTCTATAGTTGCACAATGCTGGCATAGGTGTGGGGAGTGTGTGTCTGTCTATCCAGTGTGTGGTGGCTTCCAACACCCTCCACAGCCCACACTACTAGCACTGTTGCCAGTATTGGCCTGCCAATGTGCATAATGAGGAGCAAGGTACTGTGGGAATTTATTATTTATTTATTTATTTATTTACATTCTCTTATATACCGCACTATTCGGCATCAGCGCGGTTTACATGGAACAGAAACGCTCAGTACAGTTAACATGTATGAGTTTACAGATAACAGGGCAAGTAACTTAGATAACAGGGGTAAACTATTTACAAAAACTTGCTACATAAGCTTGTAAACTATTTACAAATATTGCTACATAAGGTTGTATGATCATGAATTCTATAGAAACAAATGCACCACTAAGGGTTAGAGAATCTTTCTTGGCATGTTGTTGGGAAACCATATATTTGCTTAGTGGGTTGCATCTCTGTCTCGGTGGGTGAGGTTGGGTTCTATGAGGTACTTATTGAAAAGATGGTACTTGAGGGCTTTCCTAAACTGCGTAAGGCCCTTAATAGCCCGGATATCTGGAGGTAATGCGTTCCAGCATCTTGGTGCGCTGATACTAAACGCCCTGTTGGCTGTAGATGAAGTGCAAACTGTTAATGCTTTCGGGACTTTTAGGGTGTTTGTAGCTGTGGATCTCCTTGCTCTATTAGGAGATATGGTATGGATGAGGGCCATTATTGATTCAGGGGAGAGCTTGTTAATGGCTTTAAAAGTGAGTAACAGAGTCTTAAAAACGATTCTAGCCTGGATAGGTAGCCAATGTAATTGTATCAACAGAGGTGTCACGTGGTCGCTTCTGGGGGCTCCATGGATGACCTTTGCTGCAGCGTTCATGGCGAGCTGCAGCGGGTGTAGGGTGGATAGGGGCAGGCCTTGAAGGATGGCATTGGCGTAATCAAAATGAGGTATGATCAATGCCTGGTATATAGTCCTGAAGTCATTTGGTTCTAGCATAGATCGTAAATGCCGAAGTGAGCGGATCTTGTAGTATACTGCTCTGACTGTGTTCCCTATGTGGGCTTTCATGTCTAGGCGCTGATCCAAGGTGACTCCCAGGTAGCGTATTGATGGTTTAGTTTGTAGCTCTGCTTCTTTTACTTTAAGGAATTGTGGTGGTGTGAAGTTAGTGTTCCTAGTAATGAAGAGTACTTCCGTTTTCTTATGTTGTATTCGGAGGTTTTGGGAGAGAAGCCAGTCAGATATTGCGTTGAAGCAACTCGTCAGTGGAGAGAGGTCCAGATGTTCCGTAGAGAAGGGTATGTACAGCAGGACATCATCAGCGTATAACATGCAGTCGACATTGAAGGATCGGATGATCTTACAAATTGGCTGCATGTAAATGTTAAACAAGAGGGCCGAAAGGGAAGAACCTTGTGGGACTCCCTGGCTTTGGTGGAAAGGTTCTGATGTCATCCCTCCAGAACGCACATGCTGCCATCTTCCAGACAGGTAAGATCTGCACCAATCAAGCGCTCTACCAGTAATTCCTTTCTCAAATAGTCGACCTAAGAGAAGCTCATGACTTACTGAGTCAAAAGCTGCAGCGATGTCCAGAAAGATGAGAGCAAATCCTTGACGGATGTCATCAATGCCAGTGATTATCCTGCAGAAGAGGGTGGTAAGAAGGGTTTCCACTCCGTGGGATTCCCTAAAACCATGTTGGCAGGGGTCTAATGGTGAGGCAATGTCGACGTGATCTTGTAGTTGTCGTTGTACCTCTTTTTCGATGATCTTCGCAAGTAACGGAATACTGGATATAGGTCTATATGAATCCACTTTTTGGGGGTCGAGTTTGCAGTTTTTCAAAAGAGGTCTGATAGAGGTGTGCTTAAGAGCGGAGGGGAAGGAACCTGTTGTGAAGGAGAGGTTCATTATATTGGATAGTACTGGGCTGAAGTGGCTGCGGAGCTCCTTAATCCAGAAGGCTGGGCATGGGTCAGACTGAGATGTGGTGGTGTTAAGGGCCATAATCGTGTCTTCAATTCCTTTTTTGGTAGGGGTAGAGAATATGGTTAGAGCTGTGGGGCCGTCTCGTTCAGGGGTGGTGGTTGTAGTCGAGGTGTTGACCTGGATAGGGTGGCCTGGCCTTGCCGCATCTGCGCAGGGCATAGGGCAATAGCTTGGACATTGTAGTGCCCGGTACCACCTGCATGGACAGAGTGGCCACAGCATGTCCTGCTGGGAGGTCACTCTCACCCTGACTGAGCAGTGACCACGGCATGGCTAGGTTCCCCCACAGTGCTATATAGCATTTCTCTCATGTGATATATATGGGTTTTCTTTTGGGGCCCAATCACTGATTTATTTGCTTGGTGTGTATGCTGACATCCCCGTTCCGGGTACATGCATCTTCTCCAGGACCATACACTATGGACTAGCTAGCGGACTGTCTGCAGCTAGTATGTGTCTTGCTGGAACACCTTGCAGGATGCAGCGCCTGGAGGCTTGCTGCTGGAGAATGTCAGATAATGGTGGGGGGCAGCTGAGCATTTCCAGGCCTACCGTCTGTCTGCTATTGCGTTATGGCTGTGTGCTGCTCTGCCTGTTCCCCAGCAGGACTGCTGTTGCGGTCCCCTCTACCACTCCCATTGCAGGGAGGTAGACTGTGGCTCTATTGGTGGGTGATCCTGTTTCCCACCCTGAGCCCCAGAGGGTGGGTTGTGTGGTGGTACATAATCTGCCTATGGGTCCATACACCACCCCCCCTTCACCTACAGCAGGTAACGATGGCACCAACACAGGATATGCACTGGTCTGGGTGCAACAGCGCCCATAGGGACTAGACATTGAGATTGCAGACCTGCTATTGGTAATCTGTGAACTTTCATTAAAATCATCTGTAATACCTGAAGATTGGAGGGTCGCCAACGTAACACCAATTTTTAAAAAGGGTTCCAGGGGTGACCCGGGAAATTACAGACCGGTGAGCCTGACGTCAGTACCAGGGAAAATGGTAGAAACCATCATAAAGAACAAAATTACACAGCATGTAGATAGTCATGGCCTAATGGGAGACAGCCAACATGGCTTTAGACAAGGAAGATCTTGTCTTACTAATCTGCTATGTTTTTTTGAAGGTGTGCATAAACAGGTAGACAAAGGTGAGTCGGTTGATATAGTGTATCTGGACTTTCAGAAAACTTTTGACAAGGTCCCCCATCAGAGACTTTTGGCGAAGCTAAAAAATCATGGGATAGGAGGCAGTGTACTATTGTGGATCGGGACCTGGTTAAAAGATAGAAAGCAGAGGGTAGGGCTAAATGGCCAATATTCCCAATGGAAAAAGGTGAATAGTGGAGTACCCCAGGGATCTGTACTGGGTCCGCTACTTTTTGACATATTCATAAATGACCTGGAAAAGGGAATAACTAGTGAGGTTATCAAATTTGCAGATGACACAAAACTGTTTAAAGTAGTTAAAACCCAAGAGGATTGTGGAAAACATGTTAAAACCCTCTGCCCAGTGTGCAGCGGCGGCCAAGAAAGCAAATAGAATGCTAGGTATCATAAGGAAAGGGATGGAGAATAAAACAAAGGATATTATAATGCCTCTGTATCGCTCCATGGTACGACCGCACCTTGAATATTGTGTGCAATTCTGGTCACCGTATCTTAAAAAGGACATAGAGTTATTAGAAAAAGTACAGAGAAGAGCCACCAAATTGGTGAAGGGGATGGAAGGGTACTCCTATGAAGAGAGGCTAAAAAGGTTAGGGCTCTTTAACCTGGAAAAGAGACGGCTGAGGGGAGATATGATAGAGGTCTATAAATTAATGAATGGAGTGGAACGGGTAAACGTAGATCAATTGTTTACCTTATCAGAATATAGAAAGACTAGGGGACATGTAATGAAGCTACAGGGTAAACTATTTAAGACAAATAAGAGAAAATATAATCAAACTCTGGAATCTGTTACCGGAGGATGTAGTAAGGGCTGTTAGTATAGCTGGGTTTAAAAAAGGTTTGGACAAGTTCCTGGAGGAAAGGTCCATAAACCACTACTAAAAAGGGACCCAGGATATCAATGCTTGACCCAGTACAAACATTGTGGAACCTGTGTCTTTTGGGGATATTGCTAGGTATGTATGACCTAGATTGGCCACTGTTGGAAACAGGATACTGGGCTTGATGGACCTCGGTCTGACCCAGTATGGCATGTCTTATGTTCTTATGACATGACTGGGACATACAGCTGGACACAGCTGTATCCTAGGTGTGTCTAACGGAGCTACCTATCACACACTGATGGGGACCTGCAGAATGGCATATTTCAGCCATGAAAGGTGCTGTGGACCTGGTGCAGGGCGCCCCACCTCAACCTCAGGGTGGGCACTGTACCCGCACAATGTGACTGTCTGTGGCTACTCTGTGGCAGTGCCACACATGGTCTGTTCCCCCTACAAGGCTGAGGTGCTGTGGGGGTGCATACCCGATCTTGTGCCCATCTCTTGACTGCTGATTTGCATGTGCAGTGCATCATGGGTATGGGTGGGTTACCCCTATCCTGGTAACCACAGCAGAATGTGGGTGTGGTGCCGTGCAGTCCTCCTGTAGCCAGCCAGTTGTTTGTTAGCAGCTCTAGCCCACTGGTTACTTCACTGCCTGTGGAGCCAGAGGATATGGGTTCAGAACCCACAGTGGGGTTCATCAATGGGGCTGTCTTAGGCATTGTCTATTTTTATTGTATATTAGTTCTGCCAGCAGGACCACCCTCAGGGTACTGTCCCCTTAGGGTTGCTCATAGGGCGCCCTAAAGGGCGCTTTATACGGCGCCCTATAAAGCGCCTTATAGGGTGCCTTATATTGTGTCCTATAGGGGACATTATAGGATGCCTGGGCAGACAGCGCACTTTATAATGTACCCTATGGAGTGCCCTCTAGGGTGCCTTATGTGGCACCTTAGCTTACGCCACTGTGAGGGTATGTTTGCTGGCAGCACTATTCAGGTACCTGTAACCTTCCTCACAGCCCACTACTTAACCCTTTCCAGGCCAAGCCCAGTACTTTCGGGATCTCATCTTCTGCCTATATAATCCTATCAAATGGTATATAATACATGACCATGCCAGAGGGAACGTCACTATTGGAACATATTGGGTACGACGGGTACAATTTTCCTGACATGTGCAAACATTAACCCGGCTGCAGAATAAAATATTATAGTATGCCTTCAAAGGGTTACACATGATGCCTCAGCCAGCCTTATTCATTAGGCATACTGGGGAATCGAACCCATGACCCTTGTACCATCAGTCTGGGTAGTAACCATTGTGTTACAGCTCTGTTTCTGTATTTGGGTGTCTGCGCGCGGTCTTATGCTTGCGCGCAGTAGCGCGCGCGCTGTAGCGATCGTTGCTGCGTGGCGTGCAATACCGCGCGCAACTGTGTGTTAGCGGTTACGATGTACCGCCCATGTCCTTTTTTGGCTTTCCTTCCACTAACGCGGCTCCTAACGCGAATTGCACTAACGCGGTTTAGTAAACATACCCCTTAGTGATCATCCTGCTAATAGTAAGTCTGCAATCTCATATTTCAGTTCTTTCAATACCCTCAATGTATACCATCTGGTCCAGGTGATTTGCTACTCTTTAGTTTTTCAAATAGTTGTAATACGTCTTCCTGGTTTATCGATATCTCCTTTAATTCTTCTGTGGCATCACCTTTAATACCATTTCAGTCATGGGTAACATCACTACATCTTCCTCAGTAAAGACTGAAGCAAAGAATTCATTCAGTCTCTCCGCTATGACCTTGTCCCCTCTTAGTGCCCCCTTTACACCTCTATCATCTAATGGTCCAACTGACTCTGTCACAGTTTTTTTGTTACGAATGTACTTGAAAAAGTCTTTATTACACGTTTTTGCTTCCACAGCAAGTTTCTTCTCAAATTCTCTCTTTGCCTGCCTTATCAATGCCTTGCATCTAACCTGCCAGTGCTTCAGTTGTTTTAAGTTTTCGTCATTTGGCTCCTTTTTCCATTTCCTGAAATATGATTTTTTGGCAACCACGGCCTTTCTGACCTCACCTTTAAACCATGCTGGCAGTTTTTTGGACTTCCTTCCACTTTTCTTAAAGTGTCTGGGCTGGTCTGGGCTTCCAAGATAGTATTTTTCAACAACACCCAAGCTTGATGTAAGTCTTTGACCTTTGCAACTGCTTTGCAACAGAACCTACCTTTGTTTTTCCAGGGCCTAAGTTAGCACCCAGAACCCCACTGACTAGAGAGCTCTGTATCCCGATCAGTCAACTTGGCAGATAGTAAGTAAGAAACACAATTTACCACCAAAACCCTCTCTTTTTTAATTCTTTGTCTTCATTTAATTCCTCCCCAGTAGCGTTCTGAGCCTATTTGGCAGCCGGAGTGGACCCCCTTCTATGAAATATCCCCCATGATACCCCTCCTCGCACGTGGCAACCTTAACTTCTTTACTGGCTTACTGCGCTGCCTCTACTCCAGGCCTGGTGACCGTTCCCTCCCGGGCCACAGTTCAACTGTTATCACAAGATTTTGGCCCAGGAGGGAGCAGCCACTGGGCCTGGAGCAGAGGCAGTGAGGCAAGTCAGCACAGACGTTAAGGTACATTTGCCGCATGTACCACTGCCATGTGGGCCCAGAATTCCACCACTCCTCTTTTGACTGACACCCTCCCATCGGGGCTGATACAAGTGTATTGGATGCCCTAGGCAAACCTGTAGCCTTACATCCCCCTGTCCCCAAGATTTAGATAATTAAATTTAAAAAAAGATCCACAACCCCTCCTTCCCACTCACACCAATTCTGTAAAAATGCAAAGTTGGATATCATGGGCCTGGTATTCAGCCGCAGCAGCTAGTGCGATTGCGGTGCTTAGCTGTCACCGTTGACCGATAAACCTGGATATTCAATGCCGGGGCCGTATGCGGCCGCCGTTGTTGAATATCTGGGTCTGCGGCAGAGCCCAGAGGCTAACTGGTCAGCGGTGATATTGAGCCATTGCCTGGTTAGCTCTCGTGGGTAAAGGTAGGCTAGCTTTTACCACGCCTAGGCAATATCGCTGCTGACTGGTTAGCGATGGGGCACAGCCCTTGGAACGCCCCCATGCTAACCATGTAGCACTAGAGCATATAGCGGCAGTATCCAGGGATATTCAGTGGCGCTATCCCACTTAGAGTCAGCTACACCACTTACAGGTCTGTAAACCTCTAACTGCCTTTGAATATTGCACCCCATACTTTTAAATATCAAACTTTGCTTTCTGTGTGTTTCCACTTTCCGTGCAGTTTACAGAATATGCTGACGGCTCTTTGAATGTATCTGGATCTCATGATCTAGTGCTTTGTTGTGACTGCTTTTGCTCTTTGCTGCCCCCAAAGACTGCCCTCTAGGTGAATGCTTAGTCTTGCCTAAAGGTTGTGCCGGTCTTGCCTCTCCTGGTCTTCCTTCTTAAGAAGCCATAAATAAAGTTCTGCTCACATACTATCCTTCGAGCTACTCACTAGACATGATTCATCACAGCCAGGAACCAGAGGCGTAGCGTGGGGGGTGCAGGGGGGGCCGGCCGCACCGGGCGCAACATGGGGGGGGGGCGCTCGCACTCGCAGCTCTCTGTTGCCAATGAGGGGGAAAGGCAGGTCCCTATGATACATGTTGGCGCGTACGCCATCTGGTGGTGGCACTGCAAAGAGGTTTGCGCTATAGCCCTCGAGCCCGCAGTCCTGGGAGTCGCATTGTTCTTGGCAAACCCTCGGCAACAAAGCGCAGGCGATGCGATTGACCCCCTCTAGGTAGCTATTTCACACAAGCTGCCGGGGCGGGGTGGGAGGGGGACTGTTTATCGCGTCGTCGCCCCTCGATCTCAATGTAAAGCTGGGGTTGGGGTCGGATCGCCCTGTGCGCTCGAGAAGGCGGAGCTGCAGGGCGGCATCGCGAGTTTCTGGTTCCGGATCTCCTCCTCTTCCCTGCTGTTGGGCGTTTAACCATGCTTGTCGGGCTCTTGCTGCTGTGCTGTTCGTTTCCCTGGACTCCGGCTCAGCGAGGTCAGTGCTGACGATCGCTCCCTCCCGGGGTAGGATCACGGTCGGCTCCCCCGCGCAAAGAAGCTCCCCGGCGGCTAAAATCCACGGGTTAGGGGGCGCAAATTACTTGCCTTGCCCCGGGTGCTGACAACTCACGCTACGCCACTGCCAGGAACATTGTACTAAGCACCCCTTGAATATGAGGCTACCCTTGGAAGCCCAAGGTCACAGGTACATTTAGGCAACTGAAAATCCACTCCTCTGGATTCAGTCCACAGAACCCGTGTATTAGTTGCACAGAGTTCAATATTCAGCCCAGAGCACTCAGCGCTTGTACAGTTCCTGGCCGCAATTGGCAAAATTTGAAACTGCCTAGTCAGTACCACATGCCAAATATCCTCTGGCACTGAATATCTGATTTTACCTCTGACCATCATCAATGGTGATATTCAGCCATGAAGCAGATAGGAAAACTCCACAAAAGCAGGACGGCCATTGACCTGTCTTAACTTTATGCAGTTTCCTATCCGGTTAGTAGGTTGAAAACTGCCATTGACTGAATAGGTGCCAGAAGCACCCCATCCACATTCACAGAGCACCCCAGCACTACCCTCAAGTACCATCTTTTCAATAAGTACCTCATAGAACCCAACCTCACCCACCGAGACAGAGATGCAACCCACTAAGCAGATATATGGTTTCCCAACAACATGCCAAGAAAGATTCTCTAACCCTTAGTGGTGCATTTGTTTCTATAGAATTCATGATCATACAACCTTATGTAGCAATATTTGTAAATAGTTTACAAGCTTATGTAGCAAGTTTTTGTAAATAGTTTACCCCTGTTATCTAAGTTACTTGCCCTGTTATCTGTAAACTCATACATGTTAACTGTACTGAGCGTTTCTGTTCCATGTAAACCGCGCTGATGCTGAATAGTGCGGTATATAAGAGAATGTAAATAAATAAATAAATAAATAAATACCCGGATTGTGCCATAGTGGTCAGTGGCGCTGGCCAGTTCGAGCTGCTGAATATCGGGCTGAGCGGGGATATGCGGCTAGTAGGTCCTGCTAACTCCATAAGCCGTTTTGAATATTGCAAAGATCCCAAGTAAGCCTTTAAAAATGTCCCTCATGATGTAGTATTTTTATCATACCGTTCCACAGATAGACCACCGGAAGCAACCGGGAATTGCAGCTGAGGCTGCAGAAATCATGAACGTGGCCCCTTGTCTACGGACTCTCCTCCTATAGAAAGTGCAGGCTTCTTGGACCCTTGGAAGTGCCGGATTGTTTATTATCTGCCATTTGAAACGGCTTCCACCAGCTCACTATGGCGTTTGCCTCTTTTTCCTTTCTTAACAGAAGACGAAATGATTAATTATAAGGAACCTTTCCTACCCTTTAAAACATGGTTTGTCAATCATTTCTATGGTAGATATACTGGTTTATCGTATCATTAGTCACTTCTTCCGATGATTGTCATTGTGCAAAAATATACATATTGCTTTCTGAAGTGTCAATGCGAGAACGATTTGGAAGCCTCTCTCATAACGTTACATTCTTCAGATCTTCAGCAATTCTGTCACCTCGTCATCTGGCCTTCCATAACTGCACTGCTCTGCCAACTAATATAACATACCAAACTGCCTGTCTGTAGCTTTTTCTTCATCTTCTGTTCTCTGCTGAAAGCTATTTGTTTCAACTATCCAGTTTCTCCTTATTTGAAAATAAGCCTAAGATTGGGCTGCTGTGAAGTCCTTCCTGCTCTGTTCTCAAGACTCAGGGGTAGCCATCAATGCCGTGATTATGTGGTGTTCAGACTTAAAAAGAACTTATGAATTTATTCTAATGTTTATGAAATGAATAATAGATAACTTAGGTTTAAATTAAAGAGTGAAATGACAGACCTGGGACTTTTTGGTGTGTGTATGTGTTGGGGGGGGGGAGGGTAATGCATGGGGCTTAAGATTCTTCTTTCTAGGGACAAGGTGCAATTGTCATACTGTACCATCAGCCTTGCTGCAAGGAATGTGGGGACTTTTTACTTGTAGATTTTGCACATATACACACAGGGCTGGCACTACCATTAGATGAACTAGGTGGTCGCCTAGAGTGCTGGCTTCTCCAGGGCCTGCAGTGGTAGTAATTGCTTTGAAACTGCGACACAATGCTTACCTAAAGTCTCCAGCACTGTATCACAGTTCTTGCCTTCTACGAACTGCCACTTCCACCCCTCTCTGACGCAGACCTTTGGGGTCTGCAGTGGCAGTTATGGCTATGAAACCACGACGCAGGCTTACTTTAGTACTCCGGAAACGTGCCGCAGTTTCAGTTTTGTACTATTTACCACTTCCGGGGGGGGGGGGCAGAAGCGGCAACTAGTAAAAGACTGAAACCGTGGCACAGCGTGGAGAGGAGTGGAAGGATAGACGGCCTGTTTAGGGTGCCTCCAATCCTTGCACTGACCCTGTGGAGAAAGTCAGTGTAGGTGAACTATTCTAGTGCTAGACCTGGAGAGAGTCGGTGTAGGTGAACTATTCTAGTGCTAGACCAGGAGAGAGTCGGTGTAGGTGAACTATTCTAGTGCTAGACCTGGATCCTCCACCTCACACTACAGGACCATCTCAAGGCTACTAGACTTGCTATGATCAGACCTTTCACACTTTACTCAAGATGGCCATGGTCCGGAATTTCATGGGGAAATTGGAAGCATGACTGCCTGGGAGGCATCTGGTAAACATTATCATCCCCATCATAAAATTTAAATATTAACCGTATTCTTGTCACCTTTATACCAAACAACAGGGAGTTTAGGACTTTTCAAAATTCTGTTTCCATTTGGGCTTTAATCATGAAGTATTGAAATGAAACAGTCCTTGAAGGGGGCTCTTGGAGAATTAATCTTCGCCTTTCTCTTCGGTACTCCCGCTGTTATGCCTTTATAATATCGACAAACTCCAGGCGCATAGTACAACATTTTTATGATAATCTGACTGGCGGATGACTTAGTCCTTTCACAGCAAATGTCTCTTAATTTTTTTTCTCCTGTTTAGTATATGAAAAGGGTCATCTAAAACGGAGCTATTTCTATTCAGGGGCACCCAGAGAAAAATTACTTTTAGGGTAGGGGGCAGGAGGACCCAACAAAAGATTTAAAAATTAAGACTGTGTAACAGCAAGATCATAGAAATAGTCAGCTGACTTTCGGGAAGAGGGCAAATGCTTCCCGTTGCGTTTCCTCCATATTTTTATTGTTTATCTATGTGTGTGTGTGTGTGTGTGTTTGTTGTCAAGTCAATGCTGACTCCGGGCTCTCTAGATTAGGCTAAAATCTTACCAACCTCTAGAAGAGCTCTTACTGTGTCCATCTACAAAAGATAACTGTATTCTTCTGATGAGATAAGATAGCAGGAAGGGTAATTGTTTTAGGACAGCGACCCTTTCATTGTGAATCAGTAACAGCAGCACAGAAAAGCTGTGACCACACACAGTATTTCCAAGTAGTTACCATTCTTTTCGATATTTCAAGCTTTTCCATTACAGTCACTGCATGGACGTGTTCTCTTCAAGCACCAGACAGCTGTGCACGATTTCCTGAGAGTGATCGAGGCACGGCAAAGCCAGCAACTTGTAAAATACGGTGAGTTCTTCAGCAGATTCCCTGACATGGCTGCACCCCGCTGGAAGGTTGCGCTGCGATGGAATCTCTTCAATGTCCTCCAGCTCTATGCCACTGATTTTCTGATTTTAGGAGCCAGCATCCTTTCCATTAAAGGACAGCTAAGAGTTCATTAGTACAGGTCATTGAGCGCATTACAGGATCTTGAAGCTCTTCAAAATGAAGACGAGCATCCTCGACCCTCCATTGTATAACAAGCTGAATTACATGATATTTTAAAGCCAGGCATTTGGAAATGATTCAAACTATGTGAAAGCCATGAAACAAAGTGCAAGGATTTTTTTTTTGTTTTATGCTCTGCAGCTGGTGAGGAATTCGCCTTTGAGCAGGGACTGTTTCCCACATTTTTCACTATCTAATTTAGTATTCTGAATGTATGTGCATCAGGTCAATGGTGCATACTTTTGCTGTGGGTGTGTACGGGTACGGAATTTTGGTAGAGCGTGCGCGGCGCAGAAAGTTACGTATGTAGATTATAAAATACTATACATGTGTTCTTGAAAAATCTAGAAATGGGCATCGGCTTAACTAGATGCATGTTTTTGATCAGTTACGCCCTAATTTTTTTTATTAAGTAACATACATGCGTGCTTTACTTTTTAACGGAGGCATCAAATTACTTATGTAATAATGTTCATCAATCTAGGCGCCTCTTATAAACTTACCCTCCAGATGACTAGAGTCAGTGGTATTCCTAGCCGCTTTACCCTGGGTGGGCGCCCTCCTCTCCCTTGCGGCTGGAGCCTCCCTCCCATGGAACACCATACCCCCCCCCCCACACACACACTTTGGAGACAGCATGGCAAACATACTTTCAAGATGGATTGCAAGCTGTGCTGTCTCCAATCCAGGCCCAACTCTTCTTCAATTGCGAGACTTCAGCAGGGAGAGAAGAGCAAGCTTAGATTGGAGACAGCGCAGCAAGCGACCCATTGTGAAGGTATGTTTGCCGAGCTGCCTGCAAAGTGAGGGCCTGGCGGCGGTGCACCCCCTCTTGGCTGGCACCTGGGGTGGACCACACCCACCATTCTGTTCTAGGTACACCATTGGCTAGAGTTTATCTGTATAACGAGAGACCGGCTTTGGGGAGTTGCAATTATCTATTTAGTAATGTTGCTCAGCTGCTAAGCAAGCTATCTGTTTAATTAGGCCTGCCGACTAGCAAAGTGCAGTCACTGCTTACATATAGATTCAGTGAAACTCTTTTATATGGATGGTGCCACCAACTATACCTATGATATTAAGTGCTGGGGTCGATATTTGAATGTTAGCTGTCTCAGCTGAAAACCCTTATTAATATTATTGTCACAGTCTGACCCGTCTTTATGGGTTGGCACTATGGCACTGTGCCAGGGGCCCTGCGCGCTCCAGCAGCTGCTTGTTGTAATGTTTTAGTTTTATAAGTCCTTTTTATGTTTAAGACATTTAAAGTTTAATTTTTTTATTATGGTATTTCTTTACTTATTCTAGTTTCAATTTAGTTTTTTACATTTTTATTTTACACTTGTAAAGTTTTTTAAAGTTATTTTTAAATGTTTTGGTCCTTCGTTCAGCTTGTTTGGTGTTCCTGAACAGTAGATTGTAGACTGGGAACCAGGCTATCATAATCTACTTCCGGTTTAACTTGTAAACACTGAAAGATGCTAACACCTCACCTGACAGCGTAACATTTAATTTAAATAATATTAAATAGTATTAAACTACAAAGAGGTCTGAAGATCTGATATGTTATATAATATAATATATATGTTTGCTATTCTTTGTAATGTAAATGTAATGTAAAGACAAGTTTTGTCACGTCGTCTGCTATTACTAAGTTTTGCTGGTTTAATTTAACCGTGTCTGTGTGGTTAGTTTTACTGGTTACTGTAATATTAACTTGCTTATATATTTTATATTACAGATTATATAACAAAACTACAGTTAATATAACGGCATGACTTCAAGGGAGCGCAGCATAAATCGCAAGTATAAGTCTGGTTGGCAAAAACGCCATGAAGAGGCGCAGCGGGATGTTGCCGCTATAACTGGAACGCGGTCGATTATGACATACTTTGCGCAGACAACTCAGCCCTGCATGACCGCTCCAGCTCAGGAGGCTGAGGTAGGAGTAGATGTCGAAGCTTCAATGACTGCGACTACTAATGTAAATGAGACAGCAGTTAAAACTGAAGAGAAAATGGAAGTGGACTGTCTGCCATTCCAGCAGGCAGAAGACGCTGCAACGGACATTACCCAGTTTCTAGAACGTGATGATGTCCCAGTTCGGTGTCTATCTGCTGTCTGCTACTCTACAGACCTCGGCGAATGGCCCATCGAGATTGTCGACGACATGCGCTAGTACTGGGTGACAGCAGGTAGTGCACAATGTGCCCACTGGGACTCAGATTTCACTCCAACCAGAACTGTCTATGCAGCTAATGGAAAACCAAGAAAATTCTCTTGTGACCTGCTCAAAACAACTCATCCGCTGTCGAAAGAACCTATCGATCGTGACTGGCTTTGCCATTCACCATCTAAGCTTCGTCTACTTTGCTTTCCTTGCAAGCTAATGTTACCAGAAGTTGTAGCCTTTGGCAGAAAAGGTTTTTGCAACTGGAAGCATAAGAAGCAACAAATCTTGGAGCACAAGGTCAGTTCTACTCATCGAGCATCCGTGATTAAACTGCTAACGCGATGTGACACAGCAAAATGTGTTGATCAGGCACTAGTAAAGCAACATGACAAAAACATGAACATTGGCGTGCTGTTCTCGAGCGGTTGTTTGAAACTATTTCTTTTTTATCTGAATGTGGCCTGGCCTTTAGAGGTGACAACCAGATTGTTGGCTCTGCCCATAATGGCAATTATTTGGGATTCCTTCAACTTATATCAAAATTTGATCCCTTCATGGCGCAACACCTGCAGATGCATGCTAACAAGGGAAAAGAACACACTTCATACCTGTCTGCCAACATCTGCAATCAACCAATTCAGCTGATTGGCCAGTCAGTTGTCAATCGGAGTAAGGCCGAAGTTCAGTCTGCCAAGAACTTCTCAATCTCAGTTGATTCGATGCCTGATATAACACCAGGATCAGCTGACAGTGGTTATTCGTTACGTGTTGCCATCTGGCCCTGTTGAGCGGTTCCTTACATTTCTACCTCAGCAAGGTCACAAAGGTGAACAGTTTGCAGATAGCTTGCTTCAGTTTCTGCACAGCTGGGGGATCAACATTGACGATTGTCGAGGACAGTCATATGATAACGCCAGCAACATGAGTGGCAAATACAGAGGTATGCAGTCTCTTATATGGCAGGTAAATCCTCATGCCACCTACATACCCTGTGCAGGCCATTCCTTGAACCTCATTGGTCAGTGCGCAGCAGCCTGTTGTGCCGATACCTTATCGTTCTTTGACTTTGTCCAACAGCTGTACATGTTTTTTGCTGGTTCGACAGCATGCTGGGCCATCCTCAAGGACAAGCTGGAACAGACTGCAGGCCGACTAACACTAAAGAGACTGTCCGACACACGGTGGTCAGCACGATTCGATGCGGCAAATGCTCTGGTGAGGGACTATGATGAGATTGTCGAAGCTCTGGAGGACATTATAGATGACAAAGTGGGAGAACACAAGGCAAAGATGTGTCAAGAAGCCAGAGGATAGCACGATTGAATACAATGCCTTGAGACGGGCATAATGGCTGCTTTCTGGCAGAAGGTTCTCGCAAGATTCCAAGCGAACAGCGTGTCATTGCAGTCAGCTGATCAAAACTTGAAAGCTGTTGCTGCGATTTATGACTCACTGCAGATGTACATCCAAAGTCTTCATGAACAGTTCGACCACTTTGAAACACATGGCAAAGACCTGTCACGCTGTGAAAACTATCGGGCTGATCTCAGCAAGCGAGTACGCAGACAAAATCGCAAATACGACGAATCCAGTGTGGACACTGAGATTCAGTTGCAACCACGTGATAAATTCCATACTGATACATTCATCGTTATCATCGACAGCCTTGCTGCTGCTGCACTGTCGAAGCGCAAGGAAGCATATGCTGAATTGGCCGACCGATTTGCTTTCTTGCATAAAATTTCATCACTTTCTGATGCAGAAATTCGAGAAGGTGCAAGCAAATTAGTTAATCGCTATGCCTCCTATTTACAGCCTGAACTGGTGGAAGAGTTAGTACAATTTAAGGAAGCTCTGCAAACAAAGTTGGGCAAGGAAGCATTGCAGGCGTCGAAGTCGGATGACCTGGAGGAAGATGAGAATGACAATCCAGATAATGCTACAATCTGCAGCAAGATCGAAATTCAGTTGCATCGCTTCATCGTTGATAATGACCTCCGTAGCACGTTTTCGAACACAGAGATCACACTGCGCATTTTCCTCTGCCTCATAGTGATGAACTGCTCAGGTGAGCAGTCATTCAGCAAGCTGAAGCTGATTAAGAATCATCTCATATCAACGATGTCACACGAGCGTCTGAACATGCTTAGCTTGTTGAGTATCGAGCAGGACCTTCTGAGAGAAGTTGACTCTGAGTGCATTATCCATGACTTTGCATTAACACATGTTTGAACTTCGACATGTTGATACTTAGCTAACTGTCAGCAGTTAGCACATGGAATGTGCATTAATGTATTGCAAAGTTAGAATGCTTGAAACTGTAAATTTCCAATTCGATTGTTAAGTGTTTGACAGGCTGACAGCTGTTTGTGAATTGTGATGTGGACATATGATTGTCGGTTTTGTCGGTCAGTTTGTCAGTAATTGATTAAAGTTGATTTCAATGATTTGTAGCAAAATGATGTCACGAGTGACTTTAGTGAGGAGTCCATGACATGGGCAACTGGGCTCATCATGTGGGGTCCGGCCCATCCGGGGCCCCTGCTGGCCACCAGTTGTCAGGGGCCTCACACTGGCAAAAGACGGGCCAGGTCACAGTTAGTAGTGTGTTTATTAGAACTACAGAAACACAGGGAGGATAAATGTCATAATCATAAGAACATAAGATATGCCATACTGGGTCAGACCAAGGTCCATCAAGCCCAGTATCCTGTTTCCAACAGTGGCCAATCTAGGTCATAGGTACCTAGCAGTTTCCCCAAAAGACACAGGTTCCACAATGCTTGTACTGGGTCAAGCATTGATTCCTGGGTCCCTTCTTAATAATGGTTTATGGACCTTTCCTCCAGGAACTTGTCCAAACCTTTTTTAAACCCAGCAACACTAACAGCCTTTACCACATCCTCCGGTAACAAATTCCAGAGTTTGATTACACGTTGAGTGAAAAAATATTTTATTTTATTAGTCTTAACTAGTTTACCCTGTAGCTTCATTGCATGTCCCCTAGTCTTTATATATTCTGATAACGTAAACAATCGATCTACATTTACCCGTTCCACTCCGTTCATTAATTTATAGACTTCTATCATATCTCCCCTCAGCCGTCTCTTTTCCAGGTTAAAGAACACTAACCTTTTTAGCCTTTCTTCATAGGAGTATCCTTCCATCCCCTTTACCATTTTGGTGGCTCTTCTCTGAACCTTTTCCAATAACGCTATATCCTTTTTAAGATACGGCGACCAGAATTGCACACAATATTCAAGGTGCGGTCTCACCATGGAACGATATAGAGGCATTATAATATCTTTTGTTTTATTTTCCATTCCTTTCCTTATCATACCTAGCATTCTATTTGCTCTCTTGGCCGCCGCTGCACACTGGGCCGAGGGTTTTAACATGTTATCCACAATGACGCCTAAATCTTTTTCCTGGGTGGTGGTTCCCAATGCGGAACCTTGCATCGTGTAACCATAGTTTGGTTGTTCTTCCGTAGGTGCATAACTTTGCACTTGTCCACATTAAATTTCATCTGCCATTTTGATGCCCAGTCTTCCAATTTATCAAGATCCTCTTGCAATTTTTCACAATCCTCTTGGGTTTTAACAACTTTAAATAGTTTTGTGTCATCTGCAAATCGTTATGGTAGGTTGAATAATGCTTTACCTACAGAAAGAGGCTTTTATAAAAGGGTGTGTCCATTATGCAGGTGAAGTTATGCACATGCAACTTTACCCAGACTGAGCAGACGCATTCTCGGGGTCAGGATTCGGGAGTTTTACTTACATGCAGACTTTTGAACATTGAACTAGATGCACACAAATTAAGCCTGAAATTGTTTGCAGCTGCAAATGTAGATGCCGAAATTGCCCCAGGGGAATTTGCAAAATGGAAGTGCGTGCATGCTTCTGTTTTGAACATTTGTCAAAGCTTGCACAGGGAAAACTATGCACATACTTTGTAGGCATGCACAAAGTTAGAAACTCCCCACCCCCTCCTCCCCACCAAGCGGATAGTCCCCACTCCTTGGAGTTTAAAGTCTAGTCAAGATATGCAGATAAAAAAGAAATAAGAGGTTTAGAGTTAGAATAGCAAAGTTATGCCTAAAAGGTAGGTGAGATTAAATTAAGGACGGAAAAACACAGCTGCACAAAGACTTACACACTCCTCTCGCTTTGACCACATCACTCCCCTACTCATTCACCTCCACTGGCTTCCCCTTAAATATTGACTATAAGATCCTGACCCTGGTCCACAGAGCTATTCACAATGACACACCAAGTACTTGGCTAATCTTCTCCAGTTCCACACCCCTCAGCGCCTTCCTAGATCCCTTCATGTCCACTGTCTAGCACTCCCTTCAGTTTCTTGTGCACATCTAGAACAAATACGAAATTCTGCTTTTTTTCTTCCTGGGCCCTGCTTTGTGGAACTCCCTACCCATCACCCTGTGCTCGGAACTCTCCTCTCCACGCTCTAAAACTATGTTGTAACCTCACATATCTCACCATGCTTTTGACCATCCTTTTTCCCAGTTCTGACTGACTGCTCTACTGCTCTCTCGCTCTACTCTCTCACTCTTCCTCTGTCCTATCTGAACTGTGGCGTTCCTTTCGCTCTTCCAAACAGCCTTTTTTGTTGTAACGGTAAACCTCTCTGATGCCCAGTAGCCTAGGGCGGTATATCAAATGCTAATAAAGATAAAGAAAGATAAAGATAAAGACAAACCTATTTAATTGATGAATTTGTAAAAAATCAAATCTGGTTCTAGAAGTAAGCCTACATTTATATATAATTTAAAGGGGGGGGGGGGATATTCAGAGGCAGTGGCTAGTGCTTTTAAAGTGACTAGCTATTGCTGTTGAACTTTAAACCCTGATATTCAATGCCAGGGCCATATCCAGCCAGTGTACTGAATATCTGGGTTGGCCAGGTAGACCATTAGTGAACCAACTAGTGACGATATCTGCTGCAAGCTAGTTATCCCCAGATGTGCCCCTGCTCCACTCCCAGACCGCCCCAAAGTAGCTGATTAGCGTCAGAGCGTTTCGTGACCACACCCAGAGATATTCGGTGGCACTAACTGCGCTACGTTCCACTGAATATCTTGCTGAGCGCCATTAGACCGTTGGCAGGTCTGCAAACTACCAACCTCCCCCTCCCCCCTTATCTTTCTGTTTTATAGAGCCTCCTCTATCCTCCTTGGCTTCACCTCACACTTTCTCAGTAATTATTGAAAAATTAAAACTTAAGGAAAAATTTACTCAAAAGCATTGCAAATGCTTCTGTGAAGAATGTCCTGCCTGTGCATGGTCGCATCAATAACAGCCCCAGTGGAAGTCCCTTCTCTGCTCCTGTCTTGCTGTCCTCAAGGTGCAATCGACAGGCTGTGCCTCTATGCTCATCCTGTTTCCCCATACCCCCAAAGTCCTCAGGTTGCCTCACCACTCTGTGGTACTTCTAGTCCAAGGTCACAGCAGCAGGCATTGTGTGATACGGTATATGTCCCATCACTCAAGCAAGAAGAGCGAGGGAAGGAAGAGCAAACAAGAAATTATGCTCCACCATCTAGGGAACAGGGAGGGCCTGGTTCCCTGGGAGACAGGGAAGGGTGGGGCCTGGAAGGAGCTGAGCACTAACAGCATGAAAACCAATGAGAAAGTCAGAAAGTGGTCACTCCTAGAGGGACTGAAGGATGAGTCAGCTGCAGGCTGTTTATAGAAGAACAAAGTAACAGTGGAGTTCTCAGTACTCTCTTCACCCGGGGAGGGCATTCCCCCTTGTGGCTGATGCCTCCCCCCTCATAGAAGAGCCGTCAGGCCTGGAGTTGAGGCAACATGTCAAGCCACCCACGGCTTAAAGATTGTTGCTGTACCTGTTGGTCTCTGTGGGCCTGGCAGGGGTGCACCCCCTTCCTGACTGGCCCCCGGGACAGACCACACCCACCGCCCCACCCTTGGTATCCCACTGCAAAGGTAAGATCTGTTTCTTTGATAGGCTGGATGTTTGCTACTAGAGTTGTTTTCTTGGCAAACTGAATTTTTGCTGGACTTTCACTCAGGGGCGGCTCAATGGTGATGAAGGGGGGGGGCATGTGTGGAGACTCATTGCGGGGCCTTATTTGCATAACCACTGGTCCTCATTTGGATAAATTAATTTATTTTATGTTAAAATGTATATGTTGCCCATCTAAAATTTTAGGTGGCTTTCAAAGGAGCCCTTCACAAGCTTCTTTTTTGTCGTGGCATCATTACTAAATATTGATGTGCGTTACGTTCCACTGCACCAATAGAAATAATACGCATTCACAAATGTTAATGTGCGCTAACATTTACTAGACATGCTTCTTATCCTCATGGGCAGTGAGGATAAAGAAACTACCAGATTTCTACATTACTATATTCCAGTGCCAACTGCCAGGCACATTAGGAAGTACTATAAACGCTGCCTATTTAGAACCCATAGCAAACCTGCCGTATCATAACAGTACTACCAGGACTCATAAAGCACCATGCCCTACCTATCAAAAGGCAACATTGCAAATATTAAACCAATACATCTCAGAAAATACCAATACATCTCCTACTGGGGAAAGAGAACAAGTGGGACTGTCAAATAGAAACTACATGAACATTATACCTCAGCTCGGTTACACATGCAGAACATAGACTGTCACTAAACATAGAACAAGGGATCACAATTTAGAAATAGGAAGACAATAAATAAACTGGGAACCCCAAAAGCCAAACTTGGAATGTACAACAACACTGCAGAAATAAAACTATAAATTAATTTCCTCTTGTACTAAACAAAAACACAGATGCTAATGATGCACATTTCCGAGAGCTGACACATTCCAGTTAATAAATTCAAAATAAAATAGTTTTTTCTACTTTTTTGTCGTTTGGGCATTTTATTTCTCAGTTGCAATTGCTCCAGTCGCTTTCTTCTGCTTTCTTCGTGTCTTCTGCTAACTCTCCATTGTCTGCTTTCCATTTGTCCTTTTCTCTCTTTTCTAGTTTTTTCCACTCTCTCTACATCTGCCTCTAACATACTGATCTTTCCTCTTTTGCTCTTTCCTTCATTTCTTTCTATATTCCTTTTTCATCCACTCACATTTTACCCCTCTTCCATCCTCACTCCCCACTTACTCTCCCAGTACTCAGCCAATATAGATTTTTCTTTCCTCCTACACAAAAAATCTCTTCCCCTCTCCATCCTCACTCCCCCAGTTTCTTTTTTTCTTGCAGCAGTCCCAGCCCCATCCTCTTCTGGTCCTCCCCCAGCATCAGCTCCACATCTAGTTTCAGCCCTTCCCAGCATCCACTCCCTTCCAGTCCCATTCACCCATCCCACTGCATCAGCTGTTTTCCAGTCCTAGCCCCCTAGTATCAGTCCTCCTCCAGTCCCTCCCAGCATCTGCTCCCTTCCAATCTCAGTCTCCCATCCCCCAACATCAGCCCATTTCCAGTCCTGGCCCCATTATTCCCGTTCTAGCACCTAGTTCCCCCATTCCATTGTAGCCCCCCAGTCCTCCCTCCAGCCACACATCCAAGGGGCCCCGTGCCTAATTGGCTTCAGAGGGAGCTGGGGAGGCCCAGAGTCCCAGCTGACCTCTGAACAGCTGCGGAAATAAAGGGCACATTTGCCTTCTCTTCCGTGGCTGTGATAAAAAGGAGCCCACCAGTGTGCTGAGTGCTGGGAGGTCAAATTGGGAGCACTTTGAACACATCGGGCACGTCGGACCTGCCCCCATTTAACCTCCCAGCACTCAGCATGCAGGTGGGATCCTTTTTATGAGAGCCGTGGGAGAGAAAGCAAACACCTCTCTTTACTCCTGCGGCGGTTTAGAGGTCAGCTAGGGCTTCAGGCCTTCCCGGCTCTCTCTGCAGCCAATCAGGTGCGGGGCAACCTGAGGTGTGAGGCCATGTGTGGCCAATATTCCCACAAAAAGGACGGATCGGCCCTGGTTTCGCTACTAATATCTGTCTGGTGGCAGTGACTTCTATCGCTAATAAAAATTTGAGAAGTCACATGGGTAGTGGCAGAAAAGCTACTTGCCAGTCTGAGTTTGTTTTTTCCCTTTGTGACCTGTGGTTTAAAAAAACCCACTCTGCCTAAAGGAACAGGAAAAACATTTGGGGACTGCCTTATGATTAAGTTTTTAGAGTCTGTTTAAGCCTTATAGGGAAGTTTGGAAACTCTTTTGTTATTCCTGAGAACTTCAGCTGAAGACCGCTGCTCGAAGGGACTTATACAAAGACTGAGGAGCCTTTAAACTGCTCTTTAAATATCTGAGAGGACTTTTAAGGTGGCCCAGGATTTTGACTGAAACTGGGAGAAGGAATGTTTTCTTCATCGGGGGTAGCAGATGTTGGATAAGGGGGATTTATAATTGGCTGCATTATGTTCTGAACCCATCCTAATTAGAACCTAACACCCTGCAGGATCCTGATCTTTTCAGGTGGTTCAATCTCGTATACCTGGACTGGTATAGGAAAGCACCTCAGTGGAGAAAGCTCTAAGGAGGGGCCCTCAAAAAAGCTTTTACTGAAGGGCCCTCTCCCACCAAAGTGACTCCACATGGTTGTCCCCCCACCTCCCATTGCATGGCAAACTTAATTTGTTTGCCACGCAGCCTCCCTCCAGGCCTGGCAGGTGTCCCTCCTGGGCCAGAGTCTCACGGTGTGGCTGTTATCGTGAGACTTCAGCCTGGGAGATAACAGCTACTGGACCTGGAGCAGAGGCAGCTCAACAAATTCAATGGCCACTCCACTGTGTTGGCTCCCTTCCTGCCCAGTTCCCCCCTCCGCATTGTGGAGGCTGCTTAGGTAGAATTTACGCCACCGCCTGAGGAATAGTTTGGTACACAACACATGGATGCACAGATGCTGCACATCTGGGATGTGACAAGGAAACACACATGCAACATACTGAAGATGCAGCCCTTAAAAATAAACTGACAGCAGTGAGAGCTCTGAAGGGAGTCCTGAACGAACAGTGAAAGCTAAGAGGGTGTGCTGGTGAACCCACATCTCAGTAAGACTATGTCAGTCTTGATGAAACAGAGTCAAAGAGAACACAGAAATCAACAGCCTGCGCACCACACTGAGCTGCAGAGGTTCAAGCATGGTTCGGAAAGAAACAGAGAGAAGGCTGTGTGTACAGCATTTGATCTCCTGGAACTGGGGATCCCAGCTGAGCTACAGTGAGTGCAGAGGGCAGTGCTGAGGAAATACAGTGGTGGTAATATGTCTGCAAACCTATTTCATGCATTAGGAATATCCTGAAAACCCAGCCTGTTTGCAGCCCTTGTCACGAGATGCGGCTGAATGAGTTATTCCACTGGTGTGATCTTCAGTTCTTTGGAAACTACCTGTAGTCAAGGATTCCAAGGCAGTGATGATTCCACTACATACAGAGAAAGAATGGTTTCTCTGTGCATCGCCCTCTAGCAGGTCCGATGCTAGCTATTAGGCCAACTAGTTAGTTGCTTAGAGTGCCAACCTTTCAAGGGTGACCCATTGCTGCCACTGCTGCCCCTGACTGGGACCTGCTGTGGTGGCATTGCAACAGCAATGCAACGCTTACCCAAAGCTTTCAATGTTGTGTGCTGCTGATGCCATGCTTTGGCCAACTGTTTCTTCCCCATGCAAACAGGAAATGTACATCGGAGGGGGCAGAAGTGGCTGGTCAAAGCATGGCACCAATGGCACGCAGTGCCAGAGACATGGAGAAGTGATGCATTGCTGTTTCAATGTCAATGCTGCTACCAGCGGTGCCAGAGAAAGGCAGTTGCAGTGGAGGTTGGAGTGGGGGGGGGGGAGGATGGCAGGAATGAGGGTTCACCTACGGTGCCTCATATTCTTGCATTGGCCCCCCAAAAAATGGTTTATTATCTAATGAGTACTTGCTCTTTAGATAGGTCCAGATCATTAATTCTGGGCCTGTGGACCTCTTCTGCACAGTACCTCTACCAAGCTAGAGTCGCACCGCATGAAACTTGTGAATCTGGCCCCCCCCAACACCACCCCAGCAACATGCAGGAACTTACTCTTATTGGGCTTCTTGGAAGCCCAGTGATGACATCGGCACTCCTTCTGTACTTGTGTCCTGTGTGACCGCACCGCTCGCACAACCCTTGCTATGGCCCTGTTCCTGATGTAGTAAACTTAAGGCATGCAAATTATGGCAGCATTAATGGATGTTAGCAGAAAGTCCCAAAACTTACTTAGGAGGCTATATACAGGAACACTATAACTACAGCCTTAGCCCTCAAATAATATAGTCATTTACTGCATATTGAAAGGGACCTCAACATTCGTTAGAGAGCATAATAAATCATCACTTTACTCCCAATGTTCACATGGTAAAGTTCATTAAGTAGACAGTGGTAATTCATAATGGGCAATATTTTCTTGATTAATCCATTTAAATGAAGTCTACTTATGTGACGGCCATCCCAACATGATATCATGCTTTGAAGACATGCTTCTGCTTCAGGGCGTTATTCGAAAACCACTGGTTCCACAGTCCCGTTCATGACTTCCTAAGATTTCTAATTCATTTCTGCAAATGTATTATTATCAGCATTCTTTGACTCTTTTTAAATGCTCAGAAATGGCATCAGGGTATAGATCCAAGTTTATCATGTGACTCCGACTACCAATCAGAGTCGAGATAGCCAGTCTATCTCAAGATTCAATTCTCTCAAAGCAATTGTGTCAAAAAACTCAGAGGAGGAAAGACATTTATTTTAAAATTCATCAGTACAGAGTGTATCAACTGATGGGGTTATAGTTACTCCCTTTCCTAACCTATGTATTTGTTTTATTTGTAGAATTTTCCTGTAGGGCAGCGTTAAATATTATTTAAAATAATTTGAATAAACATCAAGGATTCTGTTTCAGTTGACTTTGCTAAACTTGTATTAAGGAGGAGTTATTTTTACTTTGCAGGAAGATTCTATGAACAAGCACGCGGGTGGTGATGGGGGGGGGGGGTCTTTAATCCCATGGACTGCTGAATGTTCACATGCAAATTCCAACAGTTCCTCATGAGTAGGTGGCTCATTGGCAATCTAACCTCTGAAATTCTGTTGTTTAGTATTCTCATCTCCATGACATGCAACTGATTTTGTGGCAGTACATAAATTGTAAAATAAAAGTACATGACTAGAGCCTTACATCCCATTCTGTTTAACTAGCAGTCTTGTACTACCAGGAATTACCATTACCAAAAAAATCCTTATAATACAAAGCTTAAAGTTTAGGAGATACTCAAGCCACTTTTTGGAATCTCTTTTTGCCTCAATGTGTTTTATTCATTCCTCACATCATCAACTCCTTAGTTTCCTCTGGAGCTTTCTAGTCCTTCCTTAGAATTGTTTGCATCTAAGCAGTCCTCAAAATGCCTGCTGTTAGCATTCCCTCGAGTTAAAGCCTCCAAATGAGTTTGCTTTGTGCATTCCATGAAGGACAAGAATGAGCCTCATTCTAAACTCATTTTATACGAGGTCTGATCTTCATCTCTTAAATAGACTGCTAGTGCTCTCCTTAATACTTGTATTAGAGAAACATAGAAACATGGTGACTGAAAAAGTCTATATGGCCTGTCCAGTCTGCCCTTCTATACCTACTACTATAGTCCCTTTTTTCCCTTTAATGATCTTCTGCGTTGGTTCCATGCTTTCTTGAATTCTGTCCTGGTCTCTACTACCTCCACTGGGAGACTATTCCATACATCTACCACTCTTTCTGTAAAGAAATATTTCCACGTTACTCCTTAGTCTATATCCTTCCACCTTCATCCTATGCCCCTTTCATCTTTATCCTATGCCTTTTCGTTGCAGAGCTTTCTTTCAATTGAAAGAGGCTCTCCTCCTGTGCATTTATATCACAGAGGTATGTAAATGTCTCTATCATATCTTCTCTCTCCCACCTGTCCTCCAAAGTATACATATTGAGATCTTTAAGTCTGTCCCCATATGCCTTTTGATGAAGCCCATTGACCATTTTGGTAGTCACCCTCTGCACCGACTACATCCTGTTTATATCTTTTTGAAGGTGTGGTTTCCAGAACTGCACACAATACTCCAAACAAGGTCTTACCAAAGACTCATACAGAGCCACTATCATCTCCTTCTTCCTGGTGGCCATTCCTCTCATTATGTACCCAAGCATCCTTCTGGCTGTCCCGTCACCTTTTCTACCTGTTTAGCCACTTTAAGATCATAGAAGTACTTCACCCCCTATACTGTACCACTCCCTTGGACTTTTGCAGCCCAAATACCCTGCTTTTTTAGCATTAAATCTCAGCTGCCAAATTCTTGACCATTCTTCAAGCTTAGCTAGATCCCTCCTCAGGTTATCTGCTCCTTCCTGGGTATCAACTCCTTTGCAGATTTTGGTATCATCTGCAAAGAGGCAAACCTTAGCTGACAGCCCTTCCACAATATCACTAACAAAAATGTTAAATAGACTTGGACCAAGTGCACCACTGATAACATCTTTTTACTTAGATTGAGCTCCATTTACCTGTACCCTTTGTCGCTTCCCACTCAACCAATTTATAACCCAGGACAGTCCCTTTAGGGTCCATTCCTGGGGTGCTCAATTTATTTATAAGTCACGTATGTGGAATGATGTCAAAAGCTTTACTGAAATCTAAGTACACCACATCTAGGCTCTCCCTCGATCCAAGTCTCTGGTCACCCAGTCAAAGAAATCAATCATATTTCTATGACAAGACCTGCCACTAGTAAACGCATGTTGCCTTGGATCTTGCAATCGATTGGACTCCAGAAACCTCACTATCGTCAGTTTTAGCAGCGTTTCAATTAATTTACTCACCACAGAGGTCAGTCTAATTGGCCTGTAGTTCTCAACCTCATCCTTACTTCTGCATTGTATCAGAGAGACTTCCTTCTGGAGCTCACAGGATGTGATGCATGTTGTACATATCAAGGTGCACTTGAAAGTCAGGCTGCTGATACCCAAGACAAGTGAGATTATTTCTGTATCATTCTGCCACCGTCTCCTGCTCTCTGATTGTATCTCTTGGCACTTCTCTTTATAATGGGCCGAGATGCACGACACTTAATTATAAACTGGCACTGTGCACCCCTCGGCCCCATAGGCAGCATGGGAGCTATGACTGCTACTTCCTTCTGATGCTGGGACCTCCAATGGAGGGAGGGTGAGCCTGTTTCCAGATGGGACTGGCCACATGCATTAAAGGTCAGCTCCTGGAAGTTTAGCCCTCATTCTGTAACTGTGGTCTTTGCTAAAACTGAATAGGAAGATTTTCAGTGAGATAAAAGCTATTAGTGTAGCTGGATTTAAAAGAGGTTTGGACAAGTTCCTAGAATAAAAGTCCATAAGAACATAAGAACATAAGATATGCCATACTGGGTCAGACCAAGGTCCATCAAGCCCAGTATTCTGTTTCCAACAGTGGCCAATCTAGGTCATATGTACCTAGCAGTTTCCCCAAGAGATACAAGTTCCACAATGCTTGTACTGGGTCAAGCATTGATATCTTCAGTCACTTCTTAATAATGGTTTATGGACCTTTCCTCCAGGAACTTGTCCAAACCTTTTTTAAACCCAGCTACACTAACAGCCTTTACTACATCCTCCGGTAACAAATTCCAGAGTTTGATTACACGTTGAGTGAAAAAATATTTTCTTTTATTAGTCTTAAATAGTTTACCCTGTAGCTTCATTGCATGTCCCCTAGTCTTCCAGTAAGAATGTTCTTGCCAGCTAAGAATCCAACCTTGCCCCTATGAATTCCAAGTTCTGGGAGGGGAGCAAAGTGGACTTTGCGAAGTTGATGACAAAGCCCACCTTTTGGAGCAGGTCTATGCTTCTGTTGGTGGCCTGCTGGACCTCGAGAGACATCTGGCCTCTGATGAGCCAGGCGTCCAGGTAGGGAAAAACAAAGATGCCCTGATTTCTCAGGTAGGCTGCTACCACTGCCAGGCACTTGGTGAAGACTCTGGGAGCGGAAGTCAGCCCAAAAGGCAGTACCCTGTACTGATAGTGGTTTCCTCCCACAATGAATCTGAGGTACTTTCTGTGGTCTGGATGAATGAGGATGTGAGTGTAAGCATCTTTTAGATCTAAAGAGCATAGCCAATCTCCCTGCTGGAGGTAGGGCAGAAGAGTTCCAAGAGTAACCATCTTGAACTTTTATTTTACAAGAAACTTGTTTAGGTTTCTGAGATCCAAAATGGGTCGAAGACCACCGGTTCTCTTTGGCACCAGGAAATACCTGGAGTAAAAACCGTGACCTTGGACGTGGGGAGGTACAGGCTCCACCGCCTTGTCCAGCAACAGACCCCTGAGCTCCTGGAGGAGAAGGGCTGTATGCAGGGGAGGCCTGGAAGGCTCCCCTGGAAAGTGTGGCAGAGGTAGTTGGTGAAAATGCAGGGCATAGCCTCGATGGACTATGTCCAGCACCCAACTGTCCTGAGTTATCAGGGGTCACTGGTGGGCGAACAAGGCTAGGCGGCCTCCTGTGCAGGGCTGGGTCTGCAAGGGAGGTTTGGCTGTACTCAAGGAGTCAAAAACCCCCACCCTGCTGAGTGGGAGCAGGGGCCGGAGGCTTGGGGGCAGTCTGCCTACGGGGCCCATTACCCCGGCCCTTGGCTTGCTGACCCTGTGGGGCAGGTTGGGCAGCCTGATAATGTGGGTACTGTTTGTAGGCAGTGCCCTTCCTCGGGTAAAAGGGCTTCTTACCCGGGCCCTTCTTTTTATGTGAAGGGGCAGAGGTCTTCTTGGACAGCCTTGTCCTGGTGAGGTGCTCAGTCTCGAGCTGTGCGGCCTTCTCGGCCACAGGCTTGCCAAAAAGGTTTTAACCTCGGCAAGGGACATCGACCAACTTGTCCTGAACCCATGGCTCGAGGTCCGATGACTGCAGCCATGCCTGGCATCGAGCCACGATGCCGGCAGCCGCTACTCGGGCCGAAGCCTCAAAGCCATCGTAGGCGGCACGGGACATGAACTTAGAGCATTCCCGTATCCTCGAAGACAAGGACTTAAAACTCTGCAAGGGTTCCCCGGAGAGACCAGCAGAGAACCCGGCCAACTCCTTGGCCAGGTCTCGTAAATACATGCCCATGAACAGCTGGTAAGTCTGGACAGGGCAAGCAAGCATGGAGCCCTGAAAACACTTTCTGCTGACTCCATCAAGGCTGCGGGCTTCCCTACCGGGAGGCACCGCAGAGTGCATCTTCTGACTTTTCAGACGATGCATGGCCGATTCCACAACCATAGAATGGTGCAGCAGCTGCGCTTTCTGGAAGCCAGGACTCTTGCGGAGATGATAAATGGAAGCGACTCGCTTGCTCAAAACCGGCACCGAGGCCTGTGCCTCCCACATTCAGAAGAGGAGCCGCTCCAGCATCGGAGGAACCGGGAGAGTAAAGGCCTCCTTCGGAGGAGAGTCGTACTGCAGAGCATTGAGCTCCTCGGCTCGAGGCTCTTCCTCGGGGTCAGCCGGGATAGCCAGGGCAGCGGCCATATCCCGGATAAACTCCAAGAACCTAGTATCCTCCGGAGGGGATCTACTCCGGGGTTCAGACTCAAGTGAGTCCGAAGGGACACACCGAGTCTTAAAGGTGTCAGGAGACTCCTCATCTTCAGTTTCCCACGCAGACTCGTCCGAAGTCGAGTCGGGGTCCGACTCCGCGGGGCCCCTGGGCACCCGCCCCGATGCCGGAGGCACCGGGGTCGAGACCCTCAGTCCCGAACGGGAGGTCGAGGGAGACCTCGACCGAGGACGACCTCGAGCCGCAAGGGACTCGAGTATCGGCTCGGTCTCCAGGGTCGACTTGGAAGTCGATGTCCCGGTGGTCGGGGCAGATGCGCCAGACAGGCTGGCCATCAATGCCCGCTGCTGATCCATGAAGGCAGACATTCTGCTTTCCAAGGCTGTCAACCTGAGACTCAGCAGCCCCCGACTCGGGCCCCGGCGGCGCCGGGCCCGACGTCGGTCCTCGGGGAGGCGAGTCCTCGAGGACAACAGGACTTAGTGTCCAGCAGACTCCGGTTCTATACAAGGAACTTTGGTCGGCTTCTCCTGGTCCACGGGCCCGGGACGACGGTCGGGGGTCTTAGACCTGGACCTCGAGGGTCCAGGGACCTCCGCTTCTTCCTCTTACATTCCCTCTCGGGGGACCCCCTGTCCGAGAAGCTCCGACGCCTCTCGGGATCAGAATCCCGAGGTGTCGAAGCCTCAGACGAGGTCCAGGCACGAGCAGAGGCCGAGTCAGAGAAAAGCCTTTCACTTTGCTGCTGACGACTTCGGAGGGCCTTGGAAGACATTTTTCCACATGGCCCGCACGTTTTAGAATTGTGGTCTGGGCCCAGGCACCAAAGGCAGCAGTCGTGTGTCAGTGAGAGACATAATCATTTTACACCAATCACACTTTTTAAAACCACTGGAAGACATGGGGGAAAAAAGGGTCCCCGCGAGGTCAAAAGACCGGCCTTCCAGGGAAAAAGAAAAACTTTAGGCGCGAACGCCTAGCCACTAAGGGCAAAAACCGAAAAATAAAAAGGGGGTTCGATACTGGTGTACCGATCCCGGCGGGAGGGGAACCGACGTCGAATCCGAAGAAAAGAAGCGAAACAACGCTAGAAAAAAATCTACTTTTAACCGGGAAAACAGGACACACATCCGATGGGCTTCACGGAAAAAAAGAGACTGAGGTAAGATGGCACCTTTAGGCGGGAAGGGAACCGCGCATGCATGCCAGCATTCCCAAAGGCTTTCATGGAAAGCTGGGGAAATGCTCCGCTGGGGCTTCATCGGCGTTGATGACACCCATAAGTGAGGACTGACTTCCTGCTTGGTCCTGGAGAAAGTAATTTATGTGAGTGGGGGGAAAGGTAGAGACAGTGGTGGAGCTGGTGTCAGCGTCTGGTTTAGAAGAATTATAGAGTAGCATTAAGTAGCACAGTAATTCGATACTTTGGTAGTATGAGGTGTAACAGTGTAGCATTGAATAATTATATTAGCAGTAGAAGTATCACAGTTTCAATTAGATACATTAGAATACATTTTATATGAAAGATAGCAATGTAATTAGAGTTGCTTACGTTCGATGCTGGTATGGGGTTTCAAAGATAGGGTTAGTCCGTGTTGCTGCTGTTGGGCCTATATGAATATAGTTGTAAAGAGCCTGGAGGGTGGCTGGACCTTGTGCAGTGTGATCAGCAGGTGAGCTCTCGGTTCCGGGTCAGGGCTGGAGAATTTTGCAGGGAGGTTTCAAGTGTTCGTTGCCGAGTAAGGTAGAGAAGACTTGTGATCCGCAGATTAGTTGTTTATCTGGGCTTAGTTGGACGTTGACATGAAGTACCGGCTGCGTCCGAAGGACCAATGCCTAAGGGCCACGCCAAAGGGCCCTCTAGCGAGGCCCTCAAGCACGGGCCCACCAGGCGTGGGTGCGCCCAATGGCACTCATTTTATCTTAGCTCAGACTGCCCCGATTGGGCAGCTCCTCCTATATAACTTTAAGGAAAATTAATAACATTTAACGTCTGATGTTTAAGTGTATTTCTCCAGTCTTTCAGACTTATTGTAACGCAGTAACATAGTATATGATGCCAGATAAAGACCAGTATGGTCCATCTAGTCTGCCCAGCAAGGCGGTAAGGGTAGGTGCACCTGCCACTAAGTACAGATCATCCCTCCCCATGCCTTTGTTTAGGGGTGTACCCACTGCTCCGTGTAGGTCTCCCCTATTTGTTGAGATATAAGAGATAGTTATGTTTGTTTTGATATTATCATGTTGCTGTAAAGGGATCCACTGTGTCTGTCCCAAGCCACTTTGAATTCTGTTACTGTATTTGCCCCCACCACTTCCATCGGGAGGGCATTCCAAGCACCCACCACCCTTTCAGTGAAAAAAGTATTTCCTGACATTGCCTTTCAATTTATCTCCTTGCAGCTTCATGTTATGCCCTCTAGGTTTACAGCTTCCCCGTCTTTGGAAGACGTTTGTTTGTTCATTAATACATTTCAAGTATTTAAAGGTATGAATCATATCTCCCCTGTCCCTCCTTTCCTCCACTGTGCACTACGAAATTATCCTTCTCCAAACAACTCTGTCAGAAAGCTGAATAATTTTAGTCCTCATTTTGTTGAGCAGAGTTCAAATGCATTTTATTCTCCCCAAACTCCTCTCTTCCATCGAAGCCTTATATTTGGGTGGAAAGGTTCAGCATCTGTATGAAAAATGATCTCGCCAGAGCCACAGTGGTATCCCACAGGTTCTCATGCTCACCACAGCATGTTTAGTATCATAGAATGTAATATTATTGGCAGTTCCCCACCCCTCTGTCCATATTTTCTGGTTCCACCATCCTGGAATTAGTCTCTCTGCCTGGGACACCTCTCCCAAGCATCTCCCTATCCCTGTTCCTTCCGTTTCCTACAAAGAAGCAAATCCTCCCAAAAGTTAGACCGACAGCTTCAATAGATGTTACCTCCATATCCTCAAAGTGAACAAATGCCTCTGGCTGTTAACTTGGGGCTCAATGTGACTGCAGGCCAGGGAGACTCAAACGGCTCTGCTTCCCCTGTCTGAGATTCCATAGGCTGCTCACAGAGTTATATGGACATCTGAGATCCCAACACAAACCACTCAATGAGGCCCTGCAAAATGGGCATTGTGTCTGAAGGGAAAACCTAGGTTTTCTCTTTATATATCACCATTATACCAACAATCCTCAAGACAAGAGGAACAAGCTCCTCAGAGCAACTTGCAACAGCCAGAGACCATACTGCTCTACTCTTAATGACCCTGATCCACCAATTTGTTTAAAAGGCCATCTACTATTTAAAAGAGTAAGGGGCTTGTTTACAAAGCCGCGGTAGTGATTCGCGGTTGTTATCGGAGCCGCGGCCCCATTGATTTCAATGGGGCCGCGGCTCCGATAACGACCGCGAACCGCTACCGCGGCTTTGTAAACAAGCCCCTAAATAACTATTCCCTATTAAACATCTCACCCCACTCATGATTTAAATAGACTTCTACCATGTCTTTTCTCAGCTGACTCTTTTCCAAGCTGAAGAGAACTAACCTGTTTAGCTTTTTCTCAAAGGGAAGCTAGTCTAGTCATTGTGTTCATACCAATACTGAAGAAAAGAGATCCAAATGACTGGAAATTATCTCACAATCACTCTGATCCCACACACCAGCAATATTTTACTCAAGATCATTCAGTGGAGATTCAGGAAAGGGCGAGGAACAAGAGACATCATTGCGGATGTGAAATGGATTCTTGAGACAAAAGCATAGCAAAAGGTGGGGCAGAGCTGAACTGTGATCCAGTATGGCCGCCTGATCATCTTTCTCCATAAGACCCTGAACATATAGTCTCCTTTTAGCTTCTCACCTGCCCTCCCAGATCACTCAGGATTCATCGATGTAGAGGAAACAATGACATTGCTCAAACCAAACTGGATTATGCTGCTATAGTTGCTCAAAGAGCCAAAAGAGCTAAGTCTGATCCATTATCTCCTGCTAAAGTGGTGCCCGCGAGAGATGGGGATAAAGATCTTAAAGTAATATGGTGGGAAATCTGCAGTGTGAAAGAAATAGTGGAAACAAACAGCAGTGCATTGAGTTTGCTCCAATCGGAACTCACGGATATAAAGACCCATTTTGAAAACCTAACTATGAGAATGGACACACTGGATGTTACTTTGAACCAACATGAGGCCCAGCTCAGCAAAGTCACAGTGTTAGAGAAACATGTTGGCCTGCTGGAATGGCAAATGGAAGACTTTAACAGTCAAGCACACAGGAATAACATCCGCGTAATGGGTATCCCGGAGAGAGTGGAAGAGACCGACTCAGTAGCCTATCTGGAACAGCTTCTTCCTAAACTACTAAATTTAACTTTTAAAGTTCCCCTAGAAATAGAGCAAGTTCACTGGATCCCCTCACACTGACCAAAATCAGCAAACTATACAGTGAATCGGAGGAAACAGCTCCTTGCTTTGTGGTTGATGATGCAGAGGCTCCAAGCTCGCTATGGCTTGTTCTATTCCACCAGGATGAGGGTCACTCTCCACAATCAGACCCGCAGTTTTGAAGATCCTGCAGCTCTTCAGTTCTTTCTGGAGGAACACGATAAGATGGACACCCACGATTGACATTAGGACTGTTCTCAATTTGACAGCCTCAACTTCTAGGACCTCAGAATTTAAGCTTTATACGCCATTACTGATCTGACTTTCAGCAAAGTCTGTAATTTTACTTAACTAAAATCTCCTGCAGAGAGTGGATAGTTCCTCCACTGGCCTCTTCTCTAAACACTTGGCCCAGTATTATGGCTTCTTTTAGCCATTACTATCCGGGATACTTTTGATTTGGGCTATGATTGTTGTATGAATCTGCTGAATGCTTAATGATTGGATGAATGGTGAGTTTGTTTCTCTTAGTTAGTTGCTATGAGCTGTTTATCATAGGACGGAGATAGCTGGCAGGAGGAGGGGGGATTTAATTTGATTGTTGCAGAGGGGGTTGATGGGTCCTGCTGGGATAAATAGGTGCAGTTTCCACCATTTATTGTTATATTGTTGTTTTAGGTTTGTTAGGTTTTCTGTACCCCTGACAATCTACAATTATGCTCGTCTTAAAACTGCTTATGGTAAGATGATCACACATAGACTTAATTGTATCAGCTTCCATGCACTAATGGTTCCTGGTTGCGGATTCCCATATAGGGTACTCTTTTGCTCCTATCATTTCATTCTATATAATGGGTAGCTTACTGACCGTTTTCATCCTTTCTCTCATATGTCGACACCATTGAAATTTCTTTCCCTTAATATTAAAGGACTCAATAACCCCATCAAGCATCATAAAACACTATTATACTGCAAGAAAGAATGTGCAGATAGCAATCTAAGCGGTTTATATTGTAACTTTGAACAGTTTACATAGCAACAGTGTGACAGCGAAGGGGAATCGGCATGCGGGAGTTGCAGAACAGCCTAACCTATATACATTATGCACAACGTGGTGATGAAGGATTGTGGGAAATTAGTTAGTGTGGTTTAAGATCATCCTGGGGCCAGGGGCACCACTGGGAGGGAGGGTACTACATGCTAGGTGTTGCTACCGAAGTGCTCCGTGTATAGGAGAGTCTTCAATTGTTTTCTGAAGTCCTTGGTGTCTGCGGTGGCTCTTAAGTCATCTGGTAGGGATGATTTTGTATATCAAATGGAATCCGCAACAGGGGAACTGATATTGGTCTTGTCTGTCCGACATAGGAACACTTTCTGATATGTTGTATGACTGTACTAATCTTTCAAACTTTTGGAATGATGTCTAGTATACGTTTACTTGATTTTTTCTTTAAAGGAGCGACTTACTTATCGAGTTCTCATCTATAGATCACTTAGCAGCTTAGCATCCCTCTGGGCATCAGATGGCCCCCTATTTGACTTACTTCATAACATTGCCATAAAGGTAATTCTTACCCACTGGAGGGACTTGTCTGCTATCTCCAATCACCACTGATGGAATATGGTGTGTCAATTGCATCGCTATGAAGATGTCTATGCTAAGTTGTCTTTAATATATAATATATGAGTTAGCAAACGGACAGTTTTAGATCATTATGATGACACTCTATAGAGCCTCTGCTGTCTAACATATGGATGCATGACTACTACCAGTTCCTATAGACATGGTTGTCAATGGTTGTCAGGGCTTGGGAAGGGGAGAGGGGAGAGGGGTTTCACTGTTTGTTGTTAAGCTAGTTTGTTGTCGCTAACTGTTTTGTTACCTTCAGTGGATTATATCTGAAAATGTAAATAAAATATTTTTAAAAAGCATACTGAAAGGATATCTAAAATTGTGTTTTATTGACTACAGCAAAGCCTTTGGTTCTGCAAAATGAAAACTCTAGGCCAGATTAAGAAACAAGGATAGTCTAGAACACCTGATAGCTCTCATGCAGCACCTTTACATTGATCAAGAAGCAACAGTTCCAACAGAACAAGGAGAAACAAAAAGATTTAAAATCAGCAAAGGTGTACATGCCTACATACTTTCCCTATATCTGTTTAATTTATATGCAGAACAAATCATCAGAGAAGCAGGACTGTATGAAGACACCCGAGGCGTGAAGATTGGTGGAAGACTCATCAACAACCTTCGCTATGCTGGTGATACCAAGTTAGTGGCTGACAATGAAGATAATCTGAAACATCTGCTAAAAACAATGGGGGTCCATAACCTATCCGATTTTATCTTTTAGAAACTGAGAGGGAAAGCAGAGGGTGGAAAAACGAATGGGGTAATTTTTAGTGTGTCTGTGTGCGTGTGTGTGTGTGTCATGAGTTATCATAGTTATCATAGTTATCATAACAACGTTCAAACTGATAAGAGATATAGCCCCATCATATCTAACTGATCTACTGACAATTCATTCAAGGACCAGAACAGTGAGACAAAGGAACCTGAACACACTACTTGTTCCAAACAACTTTTCAAAACTCAATAAAACTACAACAAATAGGGCATTCAGCTTCAATGCTCCTTTAATATGGAACGTTCTGCCGGATAAACTCAGAGATATCACAGATCTTTCAGCATTTCGAAAAGATCTTAAAACTCACCTATTTATAAGAGTACTTTGGAGACTCATTCCCAATAGATGAAATATTTCCCACTTAAACTCATGTATACTCATATTCATTAATTCACAACTTACTTTTTCCTTTTTCTTACTCTATCTTACAATACCCAATTCTCCACATTATCACAGTTACTCTTTACACTAATAATTCTAGTGAACTACAATACATTTTTCCTTGCTCAGATAAGATGATAAGATTTTTAAAATTTGTAAATATTTAAATCTGTATATATGTTTAAACTATCTATATACCTAATCAGCATTTACTCAGCATTGTAACCCTCAAATTACCATTTTTATTATATACAATTTAATGTTCACTGTAATTTCAATTGTTTGAATAAGTTTCAATGTAATGTTCAAGTTTTGTTCTATGTAAACCGCTTTGATTTTTCTGAAAGGCAGTATATAAAACCGTTCAATAAATAAATAAATAAATGAGCAATGTCAGAAGGGAAGTGTGTGTGTCTATGTTGGGAGCTGCATGTGTGTGTGTGTCATGGGCAGTGTTGGGAACTGTGCGTTTGTCTCTATCTCTCATAACCGCCCCCTCCCCCAAAGCTTTCTCCAGTATTTCTCTCAGTCTCTCATGACTCCTCCTCCCAGGTTTCCTCCAGTATTTCTCTCATATCCCCCCCATATGCTTTTTCCCAGTCTCTCACTTATACTTCCTCCCCCCTCAGACTTTTTCCAGTCTTTCTCTCTCTACCCCTGCCCTTCATCCAGTAGTTCTTTTACTCGTGGATTCTTCCCCCTGGCTGCAGCTTCTAAGAAATCCTGAAACACCTTCATTGGCTGCCGATCCACTGCAGACTCTCCTTTAAAATTCTACTGCTGACCTTCAAGGCCATCAACAGCCTCACCACCTCATTCATCACGGACTTCGTCCTCCCCACTTGCCCAAACAGAGTCAGAATGTCAGTCGCTGCCAACACACTGAGAATCCCCAGCAAAATTACGAAGTGCTCTCAAGGAACAAGAAACAGAGCATTCGTGTACTATGCACCCACATGCTGGAAGAACCTCCCGCCCACCATCCGGTCCATCATTGACATTACCCAATTCAGGAAGGCCCAGAAGCACCAATTCTTCCTCCAGTACTACTCTCACAAAGGGGACACGCCACAACCAGTCACACTCAACCACCAAGACAACCCCCCCAATACACCCACAATACACAGACCCAGCCCGGCACATTAGCGCTACCAGACACCCTGGCATGCACTTGTATATAGTCACCCAATTGTGTAAATAGTTGCCAAGCAGCCCCTGTCACCAACGCACATCAGTGGCCCGACTACATAGCCTGGATATAGTTACTTAAAGGAGCTGCCAAGCTGACCTGCTGCGCAGCCTGTACATAGTTACCCCAGTTAATCCAAGTTGCAAAACCTGTTCACTTTAAGTACAGTACAGGCTCGACCTGGACTGTACAAATTTGTTGTTGACTGTAAACCGAGCTGATTTTAAAAAGCGCGGTATAGAAAAGACTTTAAATAAATAAACAAGAAAGCGACAGGATTTCACATTTCCCTCATCGCGATGGGTTCTCTACACGGTTGAGCCATACGGTGAAGGAAGTTCTGACTGATCTCCTGGTGTGAAATCTCACAAAGACTTCAAACCGCGAGATCAACCACATTTTTCTCTGGGCGAGCAGATGCACGTTTATTTGTGCACGCTTACACATGTGTAAAAAACATGCATATGGACAGGTCCCCTACTGCCTGAAGACTTGAACCCTTGACAATAGAGTTATGCATATATTTATACGAATTGAGTCTAAAAAAATGACCAATTAAATGTAGTGTGGGCAGGTATCTTTTTCAGTCTCTTGTCCTACTGTGTCCAGTGCAATGGATTCTCTGCGAAGCTGATCCTCCGTGAGGGGAATGAGCGACTGTTTCCTTCTCGGCGCTTGTTCCTGCTTTCTTGCTAGTACCAGACTCACCGGAAACCTCTTGCCACATCCGGATTTTTTATATTTAAAGCGCTGGCCACGTGCAAATTCGGCGCTTTCTAAAATGGCCCTTAGGATGCGGATGCAAATGGAATACAGTAACTGAACGAGCATTTTCAGACGCGCACATCAGGGTCATATCAAGGGCCGCGCGAGCGGTGCGGCTGCACAGCCCACAAGTACAAGAAGGGTGCTGATATCATCACTGGGCTTCTAGGAAGCTCAAAAAGAGTGAGTTATTGCACACGACTGGGTGGAGGGCGGCACCAGATTCGTTAGTCACACATTGCGCATTTCGAGCTTGGTAAGGTCCTGGTGCATATCATGAAAAGTACGTCTAAAATGACCCCTGTAGTGTTCGAAATAAAGAGATAGCAGATTTATATGCTCACTGACCACTGGTAATCACATACCTCCGTGTGCAAATTGACCTAATAAATCTTGTACACTATTGAATAAATTAAGAACTAAAAAAAATCATTTAGGGCAGACTATTAAATAATAATAGAAATTGATTTGAACAGATTTTTTATAAGTAAAAGTAATTGAATTAAATTAACACAACTAAGTTAAGCTCAGCAATTCGATTTACATGCAGTCTTTCTAAATTAGTTTCATTTTTTACGTCTCAGTGAACTGGTCTCTCTTCCCTTTTGCTTTCTAGGCTAATGTTTCTTTACTTTTCTGATTTCAAGAGCAACTAAATGTATCTTTCTAATCTTTTCTAGGAGTCCAACAGTGAAAATTACATCTCAGCCTCTAAGCATTTGATTGTCAGATAAGTACATTTCTATGAAGTCCAGAAATGTATTAAATATTAACAATTAAAAAATAGTTTGGTTTAATCCAGTTTTGTCTTTCAGGTTTAACTGTGTCTAGTGACCAAAATCAAGCGACAGACCTTCTCTATCTGCTAAGCCTTTGTAATGTATTAATGTTTGTCTGAAAGTGTCATTCCCGGCCAGAAATGGGAACCCTCTCCCCTCCAAAAGCAATCAATCCATCTTAGAGTGCTTGGCATTGGTTCATTTCGCAGGAGACCTCTTCTGGGCTTTAGTCCTATGATCTTGAAGCTTTTTGTGATACTTGTTTTGAGAAACCAATTAAGCCATCTTTAATAAATCAAACTGACTACAATTTTCCTGGCAGATCTTCCACAAAACCAAGTGTGCGCCTCATTCACTGCAGTCCTATCTTTTAAATAGTATACTAGCTAAGAAAATTAAATTAAAAGGAGGAATATATCTAACTGCACCCTCCCATTGCCGACCCTGTTATTTTAACATTTACACTCTTTTTCTAAGACCAGAGTTCAAGTGTTATTGTGGATCAGAAAAATGATGGTAAGGGTTGTGTAACTGAAGCGGCTGCTTGGTTAATATAGGGTTACCAACGGACTGATTTTAGGCTGGCCCAGTTGATTTTGCAACAGGGGGTTGGCAGCTGGCAGGATAGTAAACTCAGTCAATGAAGGACTGGTGCCAACCGCTGATCACTCTGATACTCCACCTTCATCCTTCACGTCCTCCAGCTGTTGCCGTTGCCACACCCAGCTGGTGCCGTTGCCACACCCCAGCCAGTGAGGTCACTACTACAGTAAGAGTGCAATGCCTTTAGGCCAATCTCAAGCTGAGACGGCTCTGCCACATCCCATCCCCTCCGACGTCAGACATCAACATTGGAGGGGACAGGATGTGGCAGCGGGTGCATGGTCTAAAGGCAGACTCTTTATTGCGCTCTTGCTGTTCCCAATACTGGGGATAGGGACACAGATGTGAGATGCTGGACATAGGGAGAGATAGGGAAAGGGATACAGAGGGGAAATACTGGACATGGGAGGAGGAAGATAGGGACAGGGGCACAGGGGGAGATGCTGGATGGGGGGAAGGATAGAGACATGGACACAGACGGAAAATTCTGGACAACGGAGGATATGGACACAGAGAGAGATGGAGGGAGAAAAAACACAGGATGGAGGAGGAGTGGAGGTGCTAGATCGGGAGGAGGGGAAACCCTAGATGGGGAGAAGGTAGGGTTGCCAACTGGCTGTAGATGCACCTGAAAGGCTTGATCTAATCCTGGGTTTACTCCCATTGCATGCAGGGACTTGTGATCTTGCTTTTCTTATGGGGTGCAATAGAGAAATCAGAACTGCATATCCTTGCATGCAAAGGGGTGAACCCAAGACTGGATCAAGCAAGCCAGGTGCGTCTGGAACCAGTGGCCAACCACCTTGATTGAAGGAGAAAGTGGTATACCAATCTGGATAAATAAATAAAATAAATAGGAGAGGGAGGAGCTGCTGGGCATTGAGGGAGAGAGGGGGAGAGTTAGTGAAAGAATGGGAAATGAGAGGCTAGGGAAAGATACTGGGCTCGATGGGCCTTTTGATCTGATCCAGTATGGCATTTCTTATGTTCTTAAGGAGTGACTGAAGAAGAGAGGGTTGGGATGAGGTAAAGAGGTGGAAAGCTATCGCTACATATAGTAAAAAAAGTGAAACTGAGGAGCGATTAGTATGAAGGAGGAGTGAAATCTGGATAGAGATGAAGAAAATAAATGGAAGAAGACTGAAAGGAAGAGATCAGTGTTAAAAACCGATGTAAAGGAGGGTTTGAAGACAGGAGGAGAGGGAAGAAATGGCAAATTGAGAGGAGACGATAAAACCAGAGCTAAGAGAAGACAGAAAAACTGAAAGCAGAGACTGCGACCAACATAATTAGAAAAATAAAATGACCCAACAACAAAGGTGGCAAAAACAAATTATTTTCTTTTTAAGTGATTTGGAATATGTCAGTTTTTGGAATGTACATCTGCCAATACTGAGGTTAGACATGGCTGCTGCCCCCGCTCAGCTCAGGGCAAAGCATTTTGGAGGGGACCCTAGAGCCCATTAGCAGGATATGCCTTCCGCAGCTTTAGGCAGGTTTGAGGTCTTCTCTGGCCTGGGAGTTGTCCTGGTTGCATCCTTCTAAACACCAGTCCTGACTGTGCTGTCTTTGCTTTTACATAATACAGAGGGAAATGCATCTCATTATGTTTTCTGGTGTAACTGTACATTGTATACAGCCTTTGGCTTTTAGATGTTTCAGTTTAATTTTTGTCTATTTCTATTTTTACTTGGAAGCCCAGACCAGCTGTATTCCATGCTTTAAGAAAAGTGGAAGGAAATCCAAAAAACTGCCAGCATGGTATAAAGGTGAGGTCAGAGAGGCTGTTGTTGCCAAAAAGCATCTTTCAGGAAATGGAAAAAAGAGCCAAACAACGAAACCTGGAAACAGCACAAGCACTGGCAAGTCAAATGCAAGGCATTGATAAGGCAGGCAAAGGGAGAATTTGAGAAGAAGCTTGCTGTTGGAAGCAAATACGCAAAATAAAGACTTTTTCAAGTACATTCGTAGCAAAAAACCTGTGAGAGAGTCAGTTGGTCCATTAGATGATAGAGGGGTTAAAGAGGCACTAAGAGGCAACAAGGCAATAGCAGAGAGACTGAATGAATTCTTTGCTTCGGTGTTTACTGAGGAAGATGTAGGGATGTTACCCATGACTGAAATGGTATTTAAAGGTGCAGAAGAATTGAAGGAAATATCGATACATCGGGAAGATGTATTACAACTATTAGATAAACTGAAGAGTGGCAAATCACCTGGGCCGGATGGTATACATCCAAGGGTGTTGAAAGAATTGAAATATGAGATTGCAGACCTTCTATTAGTAATCTGTGAATTTTCATTAAAATCATCTGTAATACCTGAAGATTGGAGGATTGCCAATGTAACGCCAATTTTTAAAAAGGGTTCCAGGGGTGATCCGAAAAACTACAGACCAGTGAGCCTGACATCAGTACCGGGAAAAATGGTAGAAACCATCATAAAGAACAAAATTACTCAGCATGTAGATCGTCATGGCCTAATGGGAGACAGCCAACATGGCTTTAGACAAGGAAGATCTTGTCTTACTAATCTGTTATGTTTTTTTGAAGGTGTGAATAAACAGGTGGACAAAGGTGAGTCGGTTTATATAGTGTATCTGGACTTTCAGAAAGCCTTTGACAAGGTCCCTCATCAGAGACTTTTGGCAAAACTAAAGAGTCATGGGATAGGAGGCAGTGTACTATTGTGGATCAGGAACTGGTTAAAAGATAGAAAGCAGAGGTAGGGCTAAATGGCCAATTTTCCCAATGGAGAAAGGTGAATAGTGGTGTACCCCAGGGATCTGTGCTGGGTCCACTGCTTTTTGACATATTCATAAATGACCTGGAAAAGGGAATAATGAGTGAGGTTATCAAATTTGCAGATGATACAAAACTATTTAAAGTTGTTAAAACCCAAGAGGATTGTGGAAAATTGCAAGAGGTTCCTGATAAACTGGAAGACTGGGCATCAAAATGGCAGATGAAATTTAATGTGGACAAGTGCAAAGTTATGCACCTAGGGAAGAACAACCCAAACTATGGTTACAAGGTGCAAGGTTCCACATTAGGAAACACCACCCAGGAAACAGATTTAGGCATGATTGTGGATAACATGTTAAAGCCCTTGGCCCAGTGTGCAGCGGTGGCCAAGAGAGCAAATAGAATGCTAGGTATCATAAGGAAAGGAATGGAAAATAAAACAAAGATATTATAATGCCTCTATATCGTTCCATGGTGAGACCGCACCATGAATATTGTGTGCAATTCTGGTTGCCGTATCTTAAAAAGGATATAGCGTTATTAGAAAAGGTTCAGAGAAGAGCCACCAAAATGGTAAAGGGGATGATAGGATACTCCTATGAAGAAAGGCTAAAAAGGTTAGGGCTCTTTAACCTGGAAAAGAGATGGCTGAGGGGAGATATGATAGAAGTCTATAAATTAATGAACGGAGTGGAACGGGTAAATGTAGATCGATTGTTTACGTTATCAGAATATAGAAAGACTAAGGGACATGCAATGAAGCTACAGGGTAAACTATTTAAGACTAATAAAAGAAAATATTTTTTCATTCAATGTGTAATCAAACTCTGGAATATGTTACCGAAGGATGTAGAAACATAGAAACATGACGACAGAAAAAGACCACAAGGCCCATCTAGTCTGTCCTTCCATAACAACAACTACAACAGTCCACTTTTTACCTTTAGAGATCCTCTGTGTTGGTCCCATGCTTTTTTGAATTCAGTTACTGTCCTCATCTCCACCACCTAGTAAAGGCTGTTAGTGTAGCTGGGTTTAAAAAAGGTTTGGACAAGTTCCTGGAGGAAAGGTCCATAAACCATTATTAAGAAGGGACCCAGGATATCAATGCTTGACCCAGTACAAGCATTGTGGAACCTGTGCCTTTTGGGGGAACTGCTAGGTACATATAACCTAGATTGGCCACTGTTGGAAACAGGATACTGGGGCTTGATGGACCTTGGTCTGATCCAGTATGGCATATCTTATGTTCTTATGTACTTTGCAATCACTCTCTTTTTCTTTTTGGTGAAGATCTGTATCTATTGTGTTTGTGTGTGTGTGCAACCAAGACTGGGTATTCTGTTAGCACAGAATTTCTCTTTAATACTGTGCAGTAGTGACTCGTTTAGCTTTCCTACTAGGTTTGCTGATGTTCTCAGGCCCACTGCAAAATTTACAGTGCTGTCTTTTCCTATGTAGGGACCTTGTTATATGAGTTTTGCAAGTTAGTGCTGGTATGGTAGATTTGTTGTGGATCCTGAATTACTTTTTTTAACATTTTCTCAGTGCTGACTCTTAGCAACCCAGCTGCCTCTGGCTTTTCTTGGCAATGTGTCACAGGCCTTTTTGTTCTGAGGCAATAGAGGGTAAAGTGACTTGCCCAAGCTTACAAGAAGCACCAGTGGGAATTGAATCCTTGATTTTCTGGGTAGGAGGCAGTTGTTCTAACCACTAGGCCACTCCTCCACTGCATACCCTATTTTAAAATGTGCAGCTTTGAAACTGCTGCGGTCACTGACAGTTCTGTTTTGAGGCTGAATGACAATGAAAGATGTTGATATAAGTTAGACAATGGAAAGTAGTCTGTGGCATGCCCAGAACATGACAAATCAATCGCAGTGCAATGTAATGTAGCGGGAATGCAGGTAGAGAGTGAAGCTATTGGATATGTGAATGAGCAATCTAGACCCTGCAACCATCCAACGATGCACCCACACACACACGCACTCTCGCAGTCCCACAGATACAGCCGTCTGCCAAAAGAATACCCTGCACTGAATGTCTTAACTGATGGAAAAGAAACCACGGCAAACAGTACTTCCAACCCAGCATCATATCTGCTCACTGCATTTCTATTTTGCTACCTATATACACGATAACTACAATAGTGGACCTCAAACAGATACAGAGCTGCAGTAGGCCCAAGCAGCCCGTCCAGTATATCAGCCGCAAGGGTCAAGCCCCATATGAGCAGTGCACATCCTGGACCCACACATATAAACAACCGCAACAGTGACCTATGCACAAGATATGTGCCATATAGCTACCAGCATAGGATATCCCCAATACGGTGTTCCGACAGAATCTACATATGACCATATCTCTATCTATCTATGTACACACTGCATAGAGCATACTGTAAAGATCCACTGTGTGAGCACAACACTCCAGCTGGCTGGGTGCTGTACATAGCACCGATTGCTAGGCTTATATCACATGGGGTCCTAGGACTCCGTCAGCAGTATCATTTCCAGGATATGGGCATTGGTAAGGAGCCCTAGCTATGCCCCTTTAGCTTACACAGCAAATGCCAGCATAGCCGGGTGGAGCACCAGTGCTCTACTGCATACAGTTGTGGGGGTGTTTATTTCAGCTGCTTTGACCTACATCCTCCTTCTCCTCTGCTTTCTGTTCGGTAATGCTGCCTGCTATGATTTTCCGGACTGCAACACACCGGTGCCCAGCATAGGTTACACATCCATTCACCACTAATGGCTGCACTGGGGTGAGGAGCAGTGATATTTCTAAGTTCTACCTTTATTCCACGTTTTTGTAGGTATTACCTGGATGTCTGTGGGGCCGACTACGGACATACACAGGTGTGACCACAATATGCTTTATACGTCTCTGTGGCTGGCCACGCCCTCAGTCTGCCCCTTCCGGCGCACGTTCTTCAATCCCCATTTAAGTGCCGTGTACATGCAGGTCCACAAAAGTTCAGAATATGGTTCTGGATGTTTTCACGAGATACACATCTATCTCGCACATACAGGCGGCTTATTCATGATTGAGAATGACCCCCAATAAGTTTGGTACTGAGAGGGTTTGTATTACTGCGACTGAGATTTTTTTTGTATGGTGAGTTTTATGGGAAAGCATTCTTGCTGTGTTCTGCACAGATTATTAGGTAAGGAACCTGGGGTGGGGGTGGCTGCAGGATATGTTTAGATCTAATACCATGTGGGAGAACATATGTGTTGGGGGGAGCCTGAGGAAGAGACTGTGGCTGAATCGGTGCTGAAAATTTCAATTTCTTGTACTGCCCCTCCCCTTTTAATATGGCCCACAGATGCTAAAGCCTGCACTGCTGCCCTGGCTGAAGTTATTTGTCGGGGGGGGGGGGAGGGGCAGAGCATGGGTAACTGCAATGGCAGGTTTGTCTCTTTCAAAAAGTTGGCAACCCAAGGATAGGATCACATGCACATTTCTCAAAATCCAAGAATAGATATTTTTTTTGTTGCCCAGCTAGATATATTTTTTTCAGTATCGCATTCCTAGACCCTTCACTTTCCTGGATTTCAATTTAAATGTTTAAATCCAAAATTACTGTTAAACCAATTGAATTCACCCTCAGCCACTTTAGAAATCTTCAAGGCTAAGGCAAATGGGTGCTCCTTCTATTTTTCCTGTCTGTTTAAACGTTTTGGTTTGACAGGACCAACAAAAGTTCTGTCAGCTCACTTTTGTTTAATTAATGGAGGACAAGATGAAAAGAACTATTAGAGTTGTTCGATTTTTATCACTGCCTATATAGTTCCCTCTCTTCTAAAAGGCAGTGAAGTTAAATGTCATGCATCTGCCTGCTTTTATTTTAAATTTATTTTCAAACACTCCCTTACCTTCCTGAAGGTCAGCTTTTCCCCAAAACACATTCACGCCCTCTTATGCACACCCATCTAATACCAGTTTCCCCGCTTTCAGCGTTCCGATCAATTAAATGGGTGAACAAGGGCTCAAACTTTACCTTTTTAAAACGTTTCTCAAAAGTGCTTAGGTCATAATTTGTTCCCTTGGGCACCAGCTGCTCACAATTGCCCATGCCCCAACAGTGCCCAGCCTTCAAATGCCCAACTGCCTCTGTGCGCTGCCTTCTCCGAGCCCTTCCCATTCTCTGCATGGCCCTCAGCTCAGCTTTCGTGTGCTGAGTGAGCGGAGGGAATACTGCGGGTTTCGATCTGGGACTTCCACTTCCTCACGGGGTTTTTTTTGCAATTGTGGCACATGTTCCTAGGTTGGCGCTGATACTCTTTCAGCTCTCTGTTACCCCTTTCAGTCTCGTATCTCCTTTTCCTAGAAGAAGCACCAGAGTTCCCCTTGCTCAGTCACACATGGTAGTCCTCTCTTTTCTCTCCATTGCCCTCTAACTACTTTCTCCAGTAGCGGCAGCGGCATGGCCCATCTTTTACTTCAGGTGCATGCTCCAGCCGCACTCCTCCTGTTACTCTCGCCACTCTTCTGGACGCTGGAAATTCTCCAGATTGCAGCTGCTGATGGCACCTGCCACTTACATCGCTTACTTTACAGCATAACAATCCCTGCTGTGGCCGCTTCCATAGCTGTACCTCCTCACATACCCTGCTACTGTAGCCCTGGGCACTTCTTTCTCCTCAAGCTTCTCGTCAAATCTCTGGGTCCCGTGGTTCTCTCTCCTCACCATCACAGCCCTTAATGATCTCCCGCCCCACTCTCTATTGCTACAACATTGCCTGACACCTAGGGTTGCCAACTGGCTCCAGATGCGCCTGACAGGCTTAATCCAGTCCTGGGTTTACCCCATTGCATGCAGGGACTTGTAGTTTTCCTTTTCATATGGAGTGCAATGAAGAAATCAGAACTACATATCCCTACATGCAATGAGGTAAACCCAGGACTGGATTGAACCTGTTGGGCGCATCTGGAGCCAGTTGGCAACCCTACTGACACCTCATTTAATCCCTGCATATTCACAAACAGAGAAAGGAGTTTCAGAACGTCCTTCTTGCTGCTTTCACTCCATCTTCACCTTCAGGTTCATGGGTCTGTACATATTTTCCCAGATCACCTCAGAAACCTTTTCATAAATGGGTTTTGCACTGGCCATCCTTGAATCTCAGTTACCATAGCCTATTTGAATGAAAAGTTACAGATTATTAGTAGTGTGTTTGACAACTCTATGGTATGATATCCAATCCTTATGATTTTATTCTTTAGTTTGCCAATTTATTCTATTCTATTTTCCCAGTTCCTCTGAATACTCTCTGGTGTAATCATCTCCCGATACACTTCTTAGTAGAGACCAACTTAAAGGAATTAACACAGTTTTTCTGCTAGAGCCTCATCTTCCATGAGCTCTCTTTTTACATTTTGATCATCTAGAAGTCTGACTTACTACTTTACTGGCATCCAGCTTTGCATATACTGAAGAAGTGTTTATTTTAAGCTTTTGCCACTCTGGCAAACTCCTCTTCAAATTCTCTTTGGGCCTGCCTTAAGAGGAGTGCAGGACTGACATGCAGATTTTTACTGTCCCTGTTAACACTGGCCTACTGCTGATGTAACATACTTATGCTGAAACATAGAAAATGACAGCAGAGAAAGATTATGCTGCTTATCCAGTCTGCCCATCCATACCGACTACTAAGCTCTACCATCCCTTCCACTCCCTTAGAGATCTCTGTTCTTTCTTGAATTCCAAAACCGTTCTCATCTCTACCACCTCTGCTGGAAGGTCATTCCACACATTTATTACCTTTTCAATGGTGATTATTCCATTTACCTTCATCTCATGCTCCCAGAACGTCTTTTCAATTGAAAGAGACCTGCTTCCTGTGTGCTTATGCCACGGAGGTATTAAATTTTCTATCATGTCTCCCCTCCCCTGTCTTTCTAACCAAAGTAGACATATTGAAATCTTTACGTCGGTCCCTGTATGCTTTATGGCAAGGACGACCTGCTGTTTATATCTTTTTGAAGGTGTGGTCTCCAGAATTGCACACAGGTCTCCCTATGCACCCAAGCGTCCTTCTGACTTTTACCATCACCTTTTCTACATGTTTGGCTACTTTAAGGTCATCAGATATGATCACTCAGGATGGAGGATGAATCATGAAATATGCACAATATTAATTTTTAAAAGGTATTAAGAAAAAAGAAAGAAGAAGGGCAAGCGAATCAACTCTGACCTGATGGAGGTTGCTCCAGAGGCTGCTGAAAAGAATTAATTTCCTTAGAGAAGGAACAGCAATGAGGAAGTTATTCTTATCCAATTTTGCTTGATTCCTGCAGGATATCTAGAACTGGCCAGAGATAAAGTCCCTACTTTTTTTTGCAAATAAAAGGCGCTCCATTATCAAAAGTATACCTTTTTGGTAGCTTGAAGCAGGCTGTTGTTCACCTTACATTGAAGAAGGACAACCTGACGTGTTCTGAATTAGGAAATTACTGGCCTATTTCTAGCCTGCTGTTTGTAAGTAAAATAATCGAGCAAGTGGTGAAGCTGCTGTTAAATGACTGTTTTGGGTGGAATCACTTTAGATTTCTGGCTACATGGCTTCAGGCATAGATATAGACTCGAGACTTTGCTGATTTCTTTCATTTGATCAACTGTTAAGAGATCTTGAAAGACCACAAGCAGCTTTTCTTCTAGTTTTATTGACTTTAAGGGGTATGTTTACTAACGAGTGTTAAGGGAGCAAAGGCACCGTTAATGGGTGTTATCGGCACCCATAAGTGGTTAATGCCAATAACACTGGATTAATGTGCGGAAACCGGTCCCTAGCATTAAGGTAAAAAGAGGTAGAGAGTGGGCTTTAATGGGACGGAGACTGGGCGGGGATAGCATGTGCTCCTTCAACGTCGGTTTGCGTTACCGTGTGTTAGAGCTCCCAGGACTGGGAACCCTAACACCATCTGAAAGCTCACGGGAAGGGATACTTCTGAGGGGAAAGATCCTATTTAATGTATACGATGTGCTCCACCCACCGTAGTTCTCAAATTTGTGGTAGTAGTGCTCCATTGGAAGCAACAAAATGGTACTCCATTAATTAAGGGCACTATGTTGTTGATGCCAATTTGGTAAAGGAGGTGTCACATGGGTGATGCAATGGGACTTGCAAGTACACTAGGCTGACAAGGCTGTTGCCTAGGGTGTACAGCTATGATGTCTGGTATGACTCCACTGTGACAGTGGCAATACACATACATGCTGCTGCAGTCAAAGAGGAGTTGCACCACCCCCACTGCCACTGTGCTGCCATGTCAGCATTGTGTGAGGGTGGGGGTGATGGTCACAGTGGCTGCAGCCTGCTGCAGATGAAATCTGTGCCATGGCCCTGTGTGTCAGGTGCAACATTGCAGTTGCCACTCTCAGTGGTATGGAAAGTATGTCAGCAACAGGTACAGCAGAGTACATGATGACCCCTCCCTCATGTTGTGACTAGCTGCATATGTGCAACTTCAATAATGCCACCTGCAGCACTGAAGTGGTGGCTGTGCCACAATGGCAGGGAGGGAGGAATTGGCAGGCATACTGTCCTCCCTAATTGGTGGTTGCTTGCGCCCAGCTAGTTTGCTGAGTGGATGGGCTGGCCCTGGGATCAGAATGCCCCCCATTTGCACATATTGAGTGCATATGTGCATGTGGGGGGAAAATATGCCACTGAAGCAGGAAGGCTATGCAAGATGATAACAGCCCAAGTCAGAGGAAAAATGACCACCCTGCCAAATGATGACCATAATCGTGTGTGAACCAATGACCCCCCTCTATCTCTTATTACTCAGTAAGCTACAATCATCTGAGCCACATATGAAATTAAATGAGCTGTGGTAGTCTGCAACATATGAGATTATTCCATGATTATTCCAGCACACATCAGGACTTGGATACGTTGGTTATTCTGTTAGGACACCCATGGTCTGGAATGTGTGTGTCCATGTATCATGGCCTGCCCCTTTGACTGGATAGATCCCACATGTAAGATATGAATGTCAGTTGAACCAGCAGCATAGCAAGGCAGTGCAACATACCGACCTTACAGGATGTCCCCCTCCCACATCTGCGGAACATACCTTGTCAGATATGTATGGCACATAGCCAGCAGAGATGTAAGCACACATAGGCATACTCCAACTCATGCCCTCATGCATCCTGACAATGACCACATATATACTCATGGATTTACATAGCTTCTTTGTGTCTCCCAACACATGGCCAGTATGAATGTGAGAGAAGGGTCAGAGGTTCAAGACCAGCCTGTGGATCAGGAATGGTATGTCCAGCAATGTTCCCTCTAATTTTCTGTAGGCTGTGTGCGCATAAAATATCAGCTGTGCAGCTTTTGAAGGAAGGTTAAATTTTTATGTGCCACATAACGAGGACTTACGATCACTAACAGAGATAACAGAATTCAGAAAAAAATTGAAAACCTACCTATTCACTAAACACTATAATACCATAGAAAACCCTCCAATCAACTTAGATAAAGGCTAAACAAGAACCTGTCTAAAATCAAGATTATACTCCCTATTACAATAATACGTACAACTTAAATGAATAATCATTCCATTCCAATGCATCAATACCCCACTTGTATATAGTTAAAATTGAGTTAGAAACAGTACTTCAGTTTAAATTGTTACACAATCTGTGTTAGTTGATTTATTGAACTATTCCGCATAGTTTTTACATACACTTTGTTGTTCAAGTTAAGATGTTCATTGTAAAAAGTTATAACTGTTCTATGTAAAACAAGCTCTGCATTGTTAATTGTTGTTAAATGTACACCGCAACTGATCGCTGGAAGATGCGGTATATAAATAAGTGTTAAATAAATAAATAAATATACTTTAAAATTTGACTACACGTCAGAATACAGTATGTACACCACATTGATTGCACTAGAAAATATTGTAGAACTTGTGAAAACTATAAATACACAACAACTTTTCAATTTTAAGAATGTCTGTGTTGTTTTCTATCAGAATCAGAACCGTAATTTTTGTGCGCTCTGTTGTAAAGTATGTGCGCTCACTTGGCGAGGTGTGTGCGCGCGCACACGCGCACAGCTTAGAGGGAACAGTGATGTCCAGGTGTGTTAACTTTATCCTGCATTACCAGAACTGTATCAGCATGTGTAACCTTCAACATTTTCACTAGCATGAGTCCATACATTCAGCTGCCACACTGAGATGCTGTACCACCTGCACCTGGATGGCAGAGCATGCTAATAGAACCAGCACACTGAGAGGGCATTGATAACTCTCTGAGTATTGCAGAGCATGCTAAGAGCACCTACACACTGAGCAGGCATTGACAATAGTGGCTAACTTCATATAAATGGTAGCGATCAGGTCTCAGAATAGACTAATCACTGGATCTACTTAATGGATGCAGTGAAAAACCTCTTTAACACATCAATGACCTGTGTAATATCGCTAGAGTTACTCTTTGTTTCTTTTTTTACTTTTTTTTGCGTTTTTTCTATTTCTTATTCGTCCATACTTTAATCTGGCTGCCTTTAACTGCAAATAAACTTCAAGTAAATGAAGATACAAAAGAACATCCGATGAAGAAAAAATGATAACTATGAAAATACTTAGCTTTGCACAAAATGCCTCTTTTTACAGGGATTTCTCATATCCACAAATCAGAGGCTTATTTGAAAAACAAGACTCATGTTCTCCAACTGTTTTCCCCATCAATGCTCTTTCACAAGCAGTGATTCATGAGCGGTATGACAGCTTAAACTTTCACACTCCCGACGCATTCACTTGGCGCCGTAGCGTTTCACCTATCGCGTTTCGTCGGGGGGTTACCTCAATGAAGATAAAAACATCAATCTCAGTTAATATGTTTTTTCCGAATAAAAGTTAGTCATACAGGCTTTCCAATGAATTACTCACGGCTCCCTTCGATTCAGATCCAACAATCAAAAAAACACCGCGCATGTGTTAAAGACGTTTTTCACTGCATCCATTAAGCAGATCCAGTGATTAGTCTATTCTGAGACCTGATCGCTACCATTTATATGAAGTTAGTCAATGTGATTAATGGTGAATAGTGGAGCTTGAATTGAATTGAGCAGCTGGGTAGCATAAAGCTCTGAAAAGTGACGATAATTTAATTTGTTATTGACAATAGTGGAGCATTAAAGAAGGCCTAAGGGGCAGGTAAGGATGCCAATCTGCACCACTTTTGGACAGTGGCATCATGTTTTCGTGTGTTTGTGTTTCCAGAGGAGTGTGAACTGCAACAATGTAGTGTGCATGCACGTGGTGCCCAGGCTTTATGGCTGTGCATACAATATGCTGCTATTTAGTTATACCACAACCCCACATACTGTGTGGGACACCATTTACAAGCCAAAGGTTAGTTTTCAGTAAGTAGTTACATTCCCAGTTACAGCATCATTTAGGCTCATCCCCATAGCATTCCCCTACACTTTACCTCCCAATATGACACTGTTGTGCAGCTCCAAAATCATCTGCTGGTTTGACAGGAGTGAGCAGGGGGGACATGTATGTGTGTTGCAACCCTCACCTCTGACTGAGCCTCCAGGCCTCAGGACACACCTATTTGCACAGGTGAGAGGCCTGATTGATCCCAACTGCCATAACAGCTGTATCCCTGTCAACACTGTCAGCCCACTTGGAGTAGCTGCAGCCTATAGGAAACTAGGTTCAAGTGGAGGGCTGGTCTCTGTGAATGTCCAATTCAGTCACCTAATTGTTGACACTGACAGGATTCTGTGATTTACCTATATGCCCGATACTCTTGTCCCATGCTGCATTCACAGAGTGCAATTGAGGGATGCTTTGCTCCTTGCAGTGTATGCACATACAGGCAGGTACATATCAAGCAAAGTCACACACAATAAACATCACCTCAACACTGCCTACACCAAAGCATCCAGCAGTACATTACCAATACCCCTAATAAGAGTCCAGATGTGTGCCTGGTTGTGACACTAGGGCACTGACCTCTGAATGCTGCATACACAATACCAGCTGCCAAAATGTAGCACAGGATGTTATGTTGGTCTCTGCATTGCCTGCCGCCATATGGGAAGGCAATGCCTGGAGGTGAATGTTGGGGTGAGAGTAGAGGTGGAGGGAACAGTACCATGCGTGTTTAGAATGAGCCCTTCGTAGGTGGCATTGCTGGCCAAAGCCTATGTTCAAATGGTCAAAACCTATACAGGCCTACTCAATGTCTGCATGTGTTGATCAACAGGTCTGCATGACAGCCTCACTGGCTATCCATGGGCACCGAGTGTGACAGTCACAAGGATGGTGTTAGAGTTCAAGGAGACAAGGAATGGTGGCTATGTGTAGTCAGCAACTGTACCAACATCTAACCCCATGTCCAACCTGCCATACTTCCACACGCTCTTGCAGCGTGGGACAGTGCATGTGCTGCCCTTGCCAGTTTTGGAGTGGCCATGGCTAGGGACATAACATCATATAGGAGTACAAGCATGGCACTAGGTTCAATACTCACTGCCAAGAGCTGTATAGGGGGACACCATATTTGTGTATGTGACAAACATAGCCCACTGTGGGTCAGTGTGCACTCTCAGCCTGTTTCTGGCCCACTTTTCACTATGCCTCACATTGCATAAGCTGTCCCCAAGTCCAAGATAAAAGGCTACATAATGAGGAACAGAGGATTCTGGGTATTTCCTGTGACAGAGCGGTTTGCACAGGATGTATATGTGTTGGAGGTTAGGTCAATGGCTGAGCTATTCTAGCATGGGTCTGCACATATATCTGTTCATAATGAGAGACCACTCACACTCTGACTGAGCTGTGACCATGTCACAGCTATGTAGCCACATGGTGCTATACCATGACACCAGTCTGGTGCTATACCAGACACCATCAGAACACCAAAGGAATTTGCTAAAACAAAGCAGGCCACATCAAGTAGGGCACTCTCCCTGGCAGCGCCCGCCATATGGAACTCCCTCCTAGACCACCTAAGATCAACCAAAGACCTCAAGGACTTCAGAAAACTTCTTAAGACTGCTCTATTTACAGAACATTTCAAGGACCTCACATAAATGACTCCTTTTTACTACTGTCAAGACAATACAGGATCATGATCCTAGCGCACCTTTCACACGGCTCCATTATTGTATATATGTATATTGCTCATTATGTAAATAGCTCACTGATAAAATCTGACACACTGCACCACACACCACTCTTCTTAGTTCTCCCACTGCATGCTACAGACCACACATTATTATTGATTGTTTGATGTGCCAAACCAATTTGATTTAATGATAAAGCGGTATACTAAATCCTTCTAAATAAATAAATAAATAAAATAAAATATATAGGGGCAGGCTGCGATGATATGTGGGCTGTTTCTTTTATGGCCGTCCAGTCACTACACGGGTTGCTGGTCATCCATGCTGCTTGTACAAAGCCATTGTGTTCATGGTGGTTATGTGCACATGCACCTTGTGGTGACTAGCAGACTGGGCAAAGATGGTATGTGAGTGGCTGACACAGGCTGGTGTTGCCCAGCATATGCAGGCTGCCTGGGATTGATCTAGTTCATTAGAATTCCCAGAAAGTGAGACTAGCAGCTGTTCTCAGGCAGTTGGTAACCGGCTAATAACTATGGTCCTGTCAGGACCTTCTGCTTGGTGATGGTACCCCTCTCCTGCCTAGACAACACTCACTGCATTCGGGTTCCTTGGCAACAGCTGCCACAACCCCAGGGACTGACATGAGATGTTATAGGAGGGTCCCTGTCCAAAAGGATCAGGACACAAGCCCAGATAAGACAGACCACTCTGGCATGCTGCAATTGTACAGAAAAATAAGTGATTAGCATCACACACTGCAGACAATACCTGTAGCACACTGGCAGTGGTAGAGATCTGTTACAGACCCTAGAGAGTCCATCTAATGCAGAGCTTGCACTGGGGACCAGGTGATGTATGCCGTCCCTCACAATCAGCGTGACTGCAGAAACAGGTTATTTGCACATATGGCAGCTATCATATGCAGGGAGCACACACTGCCCCTGCATATTACAGGGCTGATATGATCGATCACTGCATTCTCCATATGGGCATCGTAATAACAGAGGTGTCATTTCAAAGTGACTACTCTGTGAATCACATGGAGAGGCAGAAGATCCTGAAATACCAGGAAATTCAGTCAGAGACCAAGAAAATATGTCAGAAAGATACAGAAATATTTCCCGTCATATTGGGTGCCACCGGCTTGATAAAGAAGAATTTGCAAGCACATCTTGACAAACTATCCATACATGTTACATCTTACAAACCCCAGCAGGATGCAAGTACTAAGCCGAGCCTTAGCAGTGAATTTGAGAGACTGAGACCATGCTCCCCATGCCCTGACTTAGAAGTGAGGTTCATGACGGTCATGGTATGCAAAAAACTAACACAACCTATCAAAGCCCCTTAGCTTTTATGCAAAAAACTAACCCATTTGTAGAAAGAGGCATCACTTGCATATATCTGCTCAGATCGTGCGGTGCATCATGGGTAATGGAGGTGCTAACTGATACCGGTGCCCCAATTGCTGTCATAGTGGCGCGTGTGATTACTGGAGCATTGCCCAGGACCTGCTTGTCTTCTATGATGGTGGAAGATGTGTGCATGGCACCCAAGGAGGGTAGGATGATCTACAACGGACTACAGGTGTATATGCAGGTGTACCGCTCTTGCAGCAGGTGACAGCAGGTGACAAGGGACTGCATGCCCTGCACATGTGCTGCCTCAGGGGTTAGTGCCACACTGTGGTGCAGTGGACCTCTGCTGTGACTGTTGTTTGGTGTTGGAGGTTCAGAGGAGGGATGGGCATCTTGACCTCACATGTGGCTTGGCCTTTGGACAAGAGATGTATTCTGCAGCTGTGTGTCTGTTATTCAGCTACAGTACTGAGTGTCCAGTGCCGTACATACTGCATGTGTGCCGCTGTAGGCAGGCTCAAGGTATGGTGTACCACTGTCTCAGAATGTGCCAGCCACGTTGTTTCATGTTCTGGGTTACGGCCATTGCAGTCGGGGACTTGCAGTCCCTTTGCTTCTAGACATTGCTGTGCAGAGTGCCACTGTATTGATAAGTGCTTTTGAATACTGCATCAATCAATTTCAGGTTTCAGTCCCTAGATGTCTCCAATCTCGACATTTCGGACAGTAATGAATTGCTGCTTTTTTGCATATCTAGAAATACAAGCAGAATCCAACACTACAATAACATAAACAAGCAAACTTCTGATGCCTGCAATACTGTCCTTGCATGAATTGTTTTTCTGTGCTGAATAGTATTTAGTCATTTTCTGAATGACATTAGTGGGTTTTCACTACTCTCTCTGGTATATTTTCCATATCTCATCAGTCTCCACAGTATGATAATCCATACATCCTCGCCCTTGTTTGCTGATTTCTTAGTCAGTCATTTTGCTGACTTCCTGCCTTCGACTGTGTAGGACAAAAATGTCAATGGGCCTACTTGTAGCTCATTTTTGGTTCTCCTTTGAGAACACTGGATGTTTTTTATTCATCCTTTCTAATTTATAGTTGCTGTCACCCATGAAAGTGAGAGGCTCAAAGGTGAACCTGCAATTATGAATGGAGATATGTGCCTGTTAGATTCATCTATGCGCCTTGAAGCTGGGGCCTATGTCACAGTTTTAAATGAAACACATCAGAGAAGATAAATGCACATTTCTGTAATGACTAAGAGAACCAACCAGCTCCACGTATAAATCTCTGCATCAGTGACTACTAAACTCCCTCATTTGCAGGGTTGTTGAAACTCAAAATGGACAATAACACATTCAGGTAAATTTTCATTAGTGCCCCAACTGCAAAGTTCTTCAATACAGACAAAAGAGGCATGTTTACTAAAGTGCGTTAACGGCTATCACAGAAATAGCGCACGGTGGTAGCAGCTAACAAGGGAAAAATGCTGAGCTTTTCCGTGATACCACCGGGCGTTATTTCCGTGGTAGCAGCTAACACACTTTAGTAAACATGCCCCTTTTGTCTGTGTTGAAGAACTTTGCAGTTAGGGGCACTAATGAAAATTTACCTGGGGAGTGGGCATAACTATTATTAGCAGCTACTATGAGAAAATATTTAGTGCGATGGCTGCCAAAAATGCTGTGATTGCGACTGCAGATAACACCACCTCAGGAGGTGATCTGTTTGTATGGCATTACGATATTGTTGGTGAGGTGGATATAGAGTTATTTATTTTTTGTTTATTTATTTAAGAGTTTTTTATACCGTCTTTTCCAGAAATCAAAGTGGTTTACAATGAACAAATCAGTTACATCAAACATAAGTATAACATAGAAAATAACTCTATAATGTAGTGTTATAACCTAATGCATTGGGATAGATGTAGGATTTTAACGTGAACTATTTACTTATGACATATTTACAAAGAGGCCCATTCTAATCTGTATGTCCCCCGCCTGTCCGGGCATCCAGAATCTGAATATGCACCAGATGCACCTGATTCTGATCCAAATTAGAATCGGGAACAGGGCCTGGATGTCTAGACTGTGCCCCGATTCTGGGTGCCTGGATGCCTTACAAACTGCCCAGCTAGCCCAGCCGGGCTCCTGCATGGAGCTGCGGTGCCATGGTGTCATGTTGCCATGGCAATGTGGCTCCATGAAGGAGCCGTGATCCCAGCAGAACTCCACAAACTGCTTTCCCTGCAATCCGATCCCCGATCAGGCCTGGAAAGGCAGGATTGGGCTGCAGGGAACCCCTTGTATCCCCTCACCTGCCTTTCCAGGCCTGGGTCATCCATTGTCCTCAAACCAGGGAGATTTATTCCACCTCCAAGGTGGAATAAGTCCCACATGTAAATGACTGACCCCGGATGTACAGGTCCAACCTCAGAATCAGCCCTGTATGTCCAGGGCCTGGTTCCGCCCACAGCCCATCCTTGCCCTGCCTGCAGCCCACCCCATCCACCCACGAAAAGAGCTCCCCGCACAACTCATCTCTATGTGCTGGGAGCTCTGTTTCCCCGATGCCGGCCAGGTAAATAGCGGGTCTGGACGTCTGGATTGAACGTCCAGACCCACTACTCGCTGAACAGAATAGACCCCAAAGTGTGTATGCATTCAGTGTAAACCTCTTACACAGTGCCGGATTTACCTATACGCCAACTACGCCGTGGCGTAGGGCCCACAGCTGGCAAGGGCCCACAAAAATTGAACAAATTGTGCGCTTTTTAAAAATTAAATTTAAAAAAAAACCGCTGGCTGCTGCCGCGGCAGCATGGACTGTCCCGCGGGGCCCCCTCTGCCCGGCTGAGACCCTCCGTGCCGGCTTTGAGAGGCGCGAAGGGAGAGTGTCTCCCTCGCGTCTCTGTTAAGCCGGCACGGAGGGGCTCAGCCGGGCAGAGGGGGCCCCGCGGGACAGTCCATGCTGCTGCGGCGGCAGCGGCAGCGGCCAGCGTTTTATTTTTTTTTTATTAAAGTTTACTTGAGCCGATGGGGGAGGGGCTGGGACTGGAAATGGGCTGGGGGGGTTAAGACTGGAGTTGGGCTGACACGAAGAAACCAGAAGAAAGTGGCTGGAGCAATTGCTGCTGAAAAAAAATGCACAAAAGGTAGAAAAATATCTCTTTATTTTGAATTTATTAATTGGAATATGTCAGCTCTGGTAAATGTGCATCATTAACGTCTGCGCTTTGTTTAGTACAAGAGCAAATTAATTTATAGTTTTATTTCTACAGTGTTGTATATTCCAAGTTTGGCTTTTGGGATTCCCAATTTAATTATGATGTCAGGGCCAACAGCGCGCAGCTGATCCGTCGTGCTCGTTTTTATCTTTTATGGGGGCCCACAATTTTTGTTGGCATAGGGCCTCACTCAAGGTAAATCCGGCCCTGCTCTTACATTTTATTTATTTAAATGTTTTTATATACCGCCCCTTCCAGTGATCAGGGGCGGTTTACAATTAACAGTACTCGTTTACAAAGAACACAGATCATAGAACATATCAAACTATATTACTAGGTACTATTTACAAATCAGCTGCTCACATATACAGCAGAATATACATCTACATGACATATTTACAAAGAGGCCTATTCCCTTCTTGATGTCCAATGCCTGTATGGCCCCTCAGAATTGGGGCCTAAAGTGGTAGACCTGATTCTGATCCCACGCCCCCCGCAGGATCCGAATTGGGTCTACTGGCCTGTACGTGCAGGTTGGGCCCTGATTCTGCACATGCTCTACAGATCCCTGGCTAACTCAGTCAGGCTCTTGAATGGAGCTGCAATTGCCGGCCACAGGACAGAGCCCCCCTTTCTCCGCAGCCTGACCGCCGACCCGGCCTACCCGTGGGGGTCCACCACGTAAAATGCAGATACCACGGAAAAGCTCAGCATTTTTCCTTTGTTAGCTGCTACCACCGGGCTCTATTTCCATGGTAGCAGCTAACACACTTTAATAAACATTTATTATTTATTTAGCATATATTTGTATACCGCTGCTTCCAGCGATCAGTAGCGGTTTGATTACAGATATGAATTTGTCAATCATGACAGGAATTTTTGAGGTATACACACATTGATTTGCAGGGAGAAGCACAGCACATGGTGAAGGACTTACGGAGAGTAATCAGAATATACATATGCACATATTTACATATTTACATAACTGCAACCATGTTTCATTGGGAGGTATCTTTTTACCCCCGGGACTATATCAGATTGTATTGACACTGGAAAAGATGTGTCTTGATTTTCTTTCTGAAATCCATAAGGTCTTTTATTGCTCTTAGCTCTGGTGGTAGTTGGTTCCAGAGGGAAGGGGCCGAGTAGGAGTATGCTCGTTGGCTAGTACTGGTTGTTACAGATCTGATATAGGGGGGAACGTGGAGTATGTTTGAGTGGATAGTTCGCCTGCTTCTGTTGGGTGGTTGCGTGCTGATAAGGGTGGAGAGAAAGGATGGCGCAATGTTATGTATAAGCTTGAAGGTGGTTATTAGTGTTTTATATTTTACCCGGGCTGCAATGGGGAGCCAGTGTAGCTCGTTTAATACAGGTGTAATGTGATCAGTAAGTTTTTTTTTCATGATGACCCTAGCTGCTACATTTTGGGCCATCTGGAGAATGTTGAGGGTTTTCTTTGGAAGGCCCTGTAAGATGGCGTTGCAGTAGTCGAGGTGTGGCATAATTAGTGCTTGCGCAACAGACCTGAAATCGTGAGGTTCAAGGATGCTCCGTAGAGGTTGTAGGACCCTAAGTTTGTGGAAAATGGCCTTGTTGGTTTTGCGGAGGTGCTTTTCCATCTTTAGATTGCTGTCAAGTGTTACACCCAGATATTTTATTTCAGTCTTCGTGTTGCATGTATTGTTACACAGGGTGACTGACGCAGGAGGGTCAAAGTTTGGTTTTCTGGAGATATACATTACCTCAGTCTTCTTATGGTTGATCTCCATGTTGTTTTGCTGTATCCATTTTAACATCTCGTTTAGGCATGTTTCAAGCTGAGTATAGTTAGGGTTCTCGGTATCCAACTGTGTGTAGAGCATAATATCATCCGCATAAATGTGGTAGTTGATATTGTGTTGTTGGAGAATATTACAGAGGGGTCGCATATAGACGTTGAAAAGGAGTGCCGAGAGAGCGGAGCCCTGAGGTATGCCTTGTGTTTGCGGGAAAGCTTCTGCTTCTTCGCCATTGAAGTGAACCTGCGGCATTCTGTTGGTTATGTAAGAAGAGAACCATTTCAGGGGGGTTCCCAATATTCCTATTGATTCAATCCTTTGCAGGAGGATTCCATGATGGACTGTATCAAAAGCGGCAGAGATGTCAATGAAAATGAGTATAAACATTTTCTTTTTGTCTTCGAGGCCCTTGAGGAGGTTGTTAAGCAGTGCTATCAACAACGTTTCCACCCCATGACGTTGTCGGAAACCGTATTGCTGTTCATCTAGGGTTTCATGTTCATCCAGATGGTCCTGTAGTTGGAATAGGACTGCCTTCTCAATGATCTTTGCCAGGAAAGATATGCTGGAAATGGGGCGGTAGGAGGCTGGGTCATCCTTGTTGAGTGAGTTGTTCTTTAGGATTGGCCTTATTATAGATTTCTTGAGTTGTGTGGGCATGATTCCTTGTTGCAGCGATTGGTTCACAATATGTGAGACTTGGTTCACAATATCTTGTTTTGCCGCCTTAACCCAAGCAGTTGGGCAGGGATCTAGCGGGGAGGTGGTGGTACGGATGCCCCTTTGTCTGTGTTGAAGAACTTTGCAGTTAGGGGCACTAATGAAAATTTACCTGGAGAGGCCGGATCAGGATGGAGAGTAGGCATACCTCGTAATTATTATTAGCAGCTACTACATGAAAATATTTTGTGAGATGGCTGCCAAAAATGCTCCGATTGTGGCTGCAGATAACTCCACCCCAGGAGGTGATCTGTTTGTATGGAACTGCAATATTTTTGGTGCAGCGGATATAGAGATTTATTTATTTTTTGTTTATTTATTCATTTAAGAGTTTTTTTATACCGCCTTTTCCAAAAATCAAAGTGGTTTACAATGAACGAATCGGTTACATCAAACTGAATAGACCCCAAAGTGCGTATGCATTCAATATAAACTACTTACATGAAATTTTATTTATTTAGACAGATTTGTATACCACCTTATCCTACAATCAAAGTGGTTACATCACATTGGAGGGTTACATTTAACATGTGGGTACTTTACAACATTTAACATGAGGGTATTTAGCAACATTTAGACAGCACAACTGGTAGGTTACAATTTGCATGAAGGTACTTAATAACATTTAACATGTGGGTACTTTACAACATTTAACATGAGGGTATTTAATTTGCATGAGGGTACTTAACAACACTATGGAGGGTACAGGGCCGACTTCAGAATTAGCCATGTATGTCTGGGGTGACGGACCGCCCACGCACGCTCCGCCTCCCTCCCGCCTCCTCCTACCCCCATCTAAGGCTTCCCGTACAATCCCACTGTTCATATAGGCAACCTTGCACGGGGATGGCAAGGGGGGACAAATAGCGGGCAGAGTGTATATCCCTGCTATTTGTGCCTCAGAATGACTCCCAAAGTGTATATGAATTCAAACAAACTGTGAGAGATTTAAGAGATAACAAGATCTGTTGGGTATGGCTGAGGTGGCACCAACAATATTTTAAAAAGTGCCTCCCCTCTTCAGTACCAGTCCTCCCTGGATAGCTCCCAATTCCGAGAAGCCTGTGTTGGAGGGGGGCAGAAGCGACCAATAATAGTAGGCCGGAACCACAATATAGCACTGGAGCCTTAGGTAAGCACTGTGTTGTGGGTGGGGGTGAGGGTGGGGGGTGGCAAAGGATGGAAGGTCTGCTTAGAAGGCTTCCAATCCTTGTCCCAGCTCTGGTGCCAGCACTTCCATGTATATAGCTGGGCCATTTTGCAGACCTATACATAGAAGTGCTGCCAATTAAGTACCGAGTCTGCAAATTTTTCTTTTTTCTGTAACCAAAAAAAAAAAAGAGAAAATAAAATAATAAATACCCGGAGGGTGTTTTTTTTCCCCTCTTCAGCCAGCAGTGATTTTTTTTTTTTAAAAAGGGAGCCACGGCTGCTCAAAGGCTGCTGATTGCAGCCTTGCTGTATTTTCCAGGACCCGTCCCAAGGCTCTGGGAGAAAGTCTGGCAAGAGGAGGGATCTGTTGGGTGACACTGTAGCATGTTGGTCAGCTGTAATTGCCTACCTCTGCAGATGTACTTCACTGAACTCAGCTCCCAGACACTGGATGAGAGAAAGAGCTAATTTAAAAAATGTAATAGGCTCCATATAGATAGGAAAATAGAGGAGATTGGAAGGAAGAAGGAGAAAAATGCATTTAAAGTAGAATGGAACTAGTTGATGACATCATTGGGCGTTGCGGCACTGTCCCAGAGAAGATGGAATTATAGTGAGGCTGGCTTTTTGTGGCACTTAGGGGTATGTTTACTAAACCATCCTAATGTTACCGGCACTAGTTGCAGCGATAATGTGAAGAATGCCATATAAGGAGTGGGTGTTCCAGTCCTAAGGTAGCAAGAATATATATCGCGCAATTGTGTGCGCGGTGGCACGTTAATGCGCGTTAACCCTAAGTACCTGCCAGCACTGTGTTAGAAGCTGTAGCAATGTAGCCCACTGGTTACTGCAATGACTGTGGAAGCAGAGGTCATGGGTTTGATCCTGCAGTGGTGTAATCTAAAAATACTGTCTGAGGCATTTTCTTTTTTTTTTTTTTTAATGGTAGTTTTTATTCAGTTTAAACATATAAAATAACAGTACAAACGATCATGATATAGAAGGATACAAGCAGATGCTATTGATCAAAATAGCAAAAGAATATAATAACTTGAACAAGACAGTACAATAACTTTAACAAGAACTAGTATCAGTCCATGCCAGCACGCCACCCTCCCTCTCTCCGTTCAATGTGGTTACAGCAGAGACCATTCCACAAGGCAGCCTCCATCAATCACTTTCATCAAACATAATTTTGTAAAGCTGACCATTTCTTACTTAGTTTACCAGACCATGGGTTCTTGGCTATATAGATCTCTTCGTAGGTCTTATGTAGGATTAAGAGACTCCACCAATGCTCGAAACAAGCTTTGTCGAGATTCTTCCAGTGTATTAGAACTATTTTAAGCGCTATCCCGAGCATTAAGTCCAGCAGTTTACTATCCCATTTCATCAGAGTAGGTTCCAGAGCTATGGATTTATATATTACTATCCGATAAGTGATAGGAGTTTGTAAGTTGAGGATTTGTGATATGCGTTCCCATACTCTGTTCCAATATATTTCCAGGGATTTACAATGGAACAACATATGTGCCAGTGTCCCAATTTCCATGTTACAGGACCAACATCGATTTCCCTCCTGTAGTGTCCATTTCATTTTCTTAGCCGGTGTAATATGCGCTCGATGTGCTATAAAGTACATAGATTGTGTGAGAGACGCTGCTCTCGTGGCACGTATTTGAGTTCCCCAAAAAGTGTCCCAATTTTCCGGAGGTATATCTTGACCGGTTTCAGTAGCCCACACCGACTGTATCTTAAAACATGTCTTGTCACTTTTGGATCGGAGAATCGCAACACATCTCGAAACAGCTTTGGCATCTGTTTGTAATTCTTGAAGTTTCTGTTGCAGTGGCCATCCAGTACGTATCAAGACAGGTGACACACCCGCTTTGCTCATGCAGTATCGGAGCTGACACCATTGGAAATAGCATGTATTAGGCAATCGGAATTCCGTTCTTAATCTGTCAAAGGTTTTAAATGCACTTCCATTGATCAGTTGTCCAATGGTTATAAGATCATGTTCCACCCATTTTTTCCATAAGACAGGCTTCCCTCCGATGATAAGGCGCGGGTTCAGCCATAAGGGCATATCTGCGGCGAAGTCATCCCCTCCATCGATACATGATGCCAATAATCGACAGGCATGCTGTGTTTCTCGGATAATAGCATTATGTGGTACAGTCTGGTCTACTACTGTGCCTACCATTAGCCATGTAGGTAGGGGGGAATGTATGGCCCGCTCCACACTCAACCATCTAGGTCCTTTATCCGTGTCGTCAGAGTCGACCCATTGAGCACCCTGCTTTAAAAGAGAGGCAGTGTGCAGCCAGCCGAGATCTGGGAAATGGACACCTCCTTGTGTATTAGGTAACTTCAGTTTCCAGGCAGCTATTCTAGGTACTCGGTTGTTCCATAAAAAGGCTATCAGTTGACTATTCATTTTCTTATAGAAGGCTGACGGGAAACGTAAGGGAATCATACTTAATATATAGCTGAGTTTTGGTACCAACATCATTTTTATCGTTTCTAGCCTGCCCCACCAACTCAAATGAAGGGGGGTCCACCTGCAGACGTTATCATGTACAATTTCTTGACACATCTTAATGTTGATTGCGACAGTCTCTTCCAAGGTGGTGCCATAGGTCACGCCCAGGTATCTAAAGGATGACTTCTCATATTGAAAGGGGTATCCACGCATCATTTCTTCGCTGACCTGTTCATTCAGAGGAATAATTGTTGTTTTATTCAGATTTACTTTATATCCGGATATCGCTGAATATGCATCTATGAGTTGCAGTGTTTCAGGAAGGTCTGATGGTTGTAGAAAAATGAGCAGGTCATCTGCATATGCTGACAATTTACAGGGACCATCAGCTAACTCAATTCCTTTTATGTTTTCCTTCTGTCGGATCGCTATTAATAAGGGTTCCAGGGCTAAATTAAAAAGCATCGGTGACAGGGGGCAACCCTGTCTGGTCCCTCTTTGCAACTGAAAAGGGGCTGAGAGGTGTGAGTTGACCGCTATTCGAGCTGTGGGTTTGGTATATAACAATTCAACGCGTTTTAGGAACTTTTCTCCTATCCCAAACCACCGTAGGGATCGAAATAGAAAGGACCATTCCAGTCGATCGAAGGCTTTTTTCGGCATCCAATGCTAGCCCTATCAGGGGCTCGGCCTTAGTCTTGGCAGATGCCAGTACATGTGCCAATAATCTTCCATTATCTGTAGTGGATCTGTTTTGTATAAATCCACATTGATCCTCATGTATCAAATCTTTTAAGATCCGTCCTAATCGGTTAGCAAGCACTTTAGCATAGATTTTATAATCAGAGTTTAGGAGAGAGATGGGTCTGTAATTCTCTATCTTTTGTGTATCCCTGCCCGGTTTCGGGTGAATTACCACCACAGCCTCTGCCAGGGCTCCAATCTCTGGAGATTCATCTTGCAGGCCACTGTAGTAGATCTGTAGCATGGGAGCCAATTGAATGCAATATTTATTATAGAATTCCAGTGGGATACCATCTGGACCGGCGGCTTTGCCACGAGCCATCTGTTTGATCGCATCTTGTATTTCAGTTACTGAGATCTCTTGTTCCAGCGTTCGACTTTGATGACTGGTTAATGTGGGTCCTACTATCTTGGAGACAAAATCTTCAAAGGCTCTGTCACTACATTGGGTATCTGAGCGATATAGTTCCTCATAGAATTCTTTGCAGCGGTCTAGTATTTTGTCAGATCTCAGGAGAAGGCCCCCGGAATTGTCTTGCAACGCCGCTATAGCGGTCTTGCTGGTCTTTGGTTTGAGCTGCCGAGCTAAGAGGGATCCAGAGCGGTTGCTTTCATAGTAGTATGTACTACGTTGTAGCTGGATACTACTCAGTGCTTCTTTGTTGAGGAGAGCATTATATTGGTATCGCAATTTTTGGAGTCTAATCAATATCATTGAGTCAGCTCTTTTGGCTAGTAACCTTTCCCCAGCTTTTATTTGGAGTTCCAGTTCATCTTTTTCTTTTTTCCTGGCTTTACGCCGTCTAATGGTGTAGGTGGTAATATGAGCTCGTATTGTCGCTTTAAAACCTTCCCACCAGCTCCAGATGGAGGTATCAGTGGGTGTATTATATTTAAAATAGGTCTCAATTTCCCCTGACAGTAGCTGTACAAAGGAGTCATCTGCTAGTAGGGATTTATCAAATGTCCATCTTGGCGGAACATGTTGTGTAACGTTGGTATCCAGCACTAGGGAGACAGCGGCGTGATCCGATACTGTTGTAGCATATATCTCTGCGGACAACACTTGAGGCATCAGCTCTGTGGACAGTAGGAAGAAATCGATCCTTGTTTGGGTATTATGTGGGATGGAATAAAATGTGTAGTCTCTTTCTTGGGGATGAAGTAGGCGCCATGGGTCTACCAAGTGTAGCTCTGTTATGATTCCTTTAAGAATCGCCTGCGATTTGACTTTGTCTACAGCCCGATAGGGCGTGCGATCTAACAGTGGATCCAAGATGACATTGAAATCGCCCCCTAAGATGATATTGGTGTGAGCTGCGGCTGTAACTTCTTTAGCTATCAGTTTGAAAAAGTTAGGGTCATCGAGGTTGGGTGCGTAAATATTGAAGAATGTGTAAAGCTGTTGATTTATTTTCATCGTCACTCTGGCCCATCGACCTAGCGGATCAATCTGTGTGCCGGTAATGGCGGATTGCAGGAATTTGCGCACTAATATTATTACCCCCCCTTTGCGTTGAGTGGCAGAGGCCGAGGCCGCCACCAGGAAATATTTAGAGGTTACTTTCTGCGATTCAGTATCTGTTAAATGTGTCTCTTGTAAGAGGGCAATATCTGCTTTTTTTTGTTGGCAGTACGCTAAAATCTTCTTTCGCTTGACAGGGCCAGTAATACCTTTTACATTTAACGAAAGCATTAGGAGATCACTAGACATCAACGTTGGAATAAGCTGTCTTATAGGTGAAAGCTATCCTATGGATAGGTCTGCCGCGTACTTGCATTTTGCGTGTATGTGGAGGGTTTTGCACTGGACTGGACTGACACAAACAACTGCATAACTGGCAAACATTGTATCGCTAAGGTGAACACAATCCACTGAAACAGTAACCAACCCCGACCTCCCGTTGCCACCCCTACATTTCAAGCAGAAATATCTGGTTAATTAAAACTATTTAGAACAACAGAAATACAGTCAATGAGGTGTTTAACAAGGCTTAAGGCGTTCTAAAATTTGTGAGAACGCACGGCCGCACCCCCTGAGTATATGCTGAGTTCTCTACACTGCGTGAGAGATCAGAATATTGACCTCAGGTTTCCATACCGCATTTTTCTTGTAGGAAAGTTTTCAGTGTTTCAGCTTCAACAAAATTCCTCGTTTCATTATGCAGCGTGACCCGCATGGTTCCTGGGTAGTATAGCCCGTATCTTGCCTGTGCACTTTGTAGCATGGGTCTACAGGCCAGCAACGCTTTTCTCCGATCTACCGTTTGCTTGCTCAAATCTGGATAGAGTGCCACTTTGTGTCCCTGGATTTGCAGTGATCCGGCCTTCCGTGCAGCTTGAAAGATCTGTAGGACCTGTGGGTATCTCAGTACCTTCATTATGAGTGGGCGCGGGTATCGTGTGTTTTCAGCTTTGTGTGTTGGGATTCGATGGGCCCGTTCTAGTTCAAAAGGCCTTGCAAAGACAAGCTGCAGCATCTCCGGTATGGTTTTTTCCAGAAATCCAATCGGATCGGTGCCTTCAGCGCCTTCAGGGACTCCAACAAGGCGGATATTATTTCTACGGGCATGGTTGTTTTGATCTTCAATCTGATTTTCTATGTGCCGGACTCGTTTGACCAAAGGGCCCAGCTGTTCTAATGCAACGCCATGCTTCTGGGTTTGTAATTCAACTGCACTAAGTCGAGTGGTGATGGTGAGGAGTTTCTCTTTTACCTCCAGTAAGTCTTCTTGAATCATGTTCAGTGAACTAGAATTGGCTGCGATCATTTCTTTAACGCATTTCAATTCCTGTAGCACTTCACGTAGGCCACCGGCAGTCACTCCCTCCTTCTCTCCCGCGGCCATTTTCTGCGGGGAACCCACTTCGGGTTTGGATCGTTTCGCTGCTGAGCCGGATCCCTGCGGAAATTCCAGCCGGGCAGGCTTCAGGGATGCCATCCAGCTATATTTTGGTGTTATTGATGTAGGTAGGGGGTACAAACTTCAATGTAATACCGGGATATGTTCAGGAATCTTGGGCAGCAACGGGAGCAAAAATTCAGGCGTCCATTCTGTTCAGTGGCTAGCTCCGCCCCCGAGGCATTTTCTTTTAATTTAAATCAGTGCTGCCAGTAAAAACACCCTCACAGTGCCGTAAACTGAGGTACCTCATAAGATGCCCTATAAGGCGCCCCATTGGTCACAATATAAAGTGCCCTGTCTGCCAAGGCACCCTATAATGTGCCCTATAGGGCGCCTTACAGGGCACTTTATAGGGTGCCCTATAGGGCGCCTATGAGGCACCTTACGCTACAGCACTGTGAGGGTGTTTCTGCTGGCAGCACTGATTTAAATTAAAAGAAAATGCCTCAAACAGCCTTTTTAGATTACACCACTGTGGGATCAAACCCATGATCTCTGCTACCACAATCAATGAAGCAAACAGAAGGCTGCAACTCTATAGCTACTGCCACACTGCTGGCTGGCTACAGAAAGACTGCAGGTCACCACACAAACTGTCTGCTGTGGTTACCAGAATAGGGTAAACCCACCCGTACCCATGATGCACTGCACATGCAGATCAGCAGTCTACAGCTGATCACATAATGGGGTATGCACCCCCACAGCACCTAGGCCTGGTAGGGGGAACTGACCATGTGTGTTACTGGCACAGAGTAGCTACAGACCGTGACATTGTGCGGGTCCTGTGCTCACCCTAAGGGTGAGGAGGGGCACCCAGCACCAGGTCCACAGCACCTAAATTGGCTAAGATAGGCTATGCTGCAGGTCCCCATCAGTGCCAGTGTGTGTTTATGTTTATTGAGAATTTAATAGACCGCCCATCACAATAGCATCTGGGTGGTTTACAATGTTCAAAAGCTGCTTAGGAAGTTAGGAAAGGAACACCATAGTGTGATAGGAAAGAGGAGAGAAGAGTGAAAGGTTAAGGTTAGAATACAGGTAATAGTAACATGGGAAACAACATCATGGGGGTGGTGAAAAGGGGGGGGGGGTGTGGTGGAGGAGAGAGGCCAAAAGCTAGACAGAAGAGGTGTGTTTTCAGATTTGCCTTGAATGTTTTAAAGGAAGGTTCCAAGCGAAGGTCAGTGGGGAGCGAGTTCCATAGGCGGGGACCGAGGAAGTAAAAGGCAGAGGAACGGGTGGTTTCTAGGTGGGCTTGGGAAGGGGAGGGAAGGGTTAAGCGGTTCTTGTGGATGGAACGGAGGGAACGATAAGGAGTGTGCAGGTGGATCAGGTCGGCAAGGTAAAGGGGAAAGCCAGTGTGAATAGACCTGTGGACAAAGAGAAGACATTTATATTGAATACGGAAGGGAATCGGAAGCCAGTGCAAGCGAATGAAAAGAGGGGTGATATGGTCGAAACGGGAAGAGCAAGTGAGGATACGGGCAGCAGTGTTGTGGACTCGTTGGAGATGTTGAAGTTGGGATTGGGTGAGGCCAGCTAAAGAGACGTTACAGTAATCAAGGCGGGAAACAACAAGGGAGATGAGGAGGGTGGTCATAGCGGAGAAAGAGAGGAAAGGGCGTACAGATCGGAGTTGTCTTAGTGTGAGAAAGCAGCGCTGGACAACGGATGAAATATGAGCTTTGAATGATGGGGAGGAGTCTAGGGTCACACCCAGGTAACGTAGAGAGGTGACGATGGGGATAGGAGTGGAAGAGAGCAGAGGAGTGAGGGAAGGGGCAGGGCTACCGGCGGTGAACCAGATGGCTGAGGTTTTAGAGAGATTGATATGTAAGTAGTTAGAGGAAAACCAGGTAGCTACTGAGGAAAGAGAATCATTGAAGGGGGTGAAATCGGGGGAGACGGAGCTAGTGTGATAGAGAAGGAAGATATGAGGTGTGATAGGTAGTCCTTGCAGACACACCTGTGTCTATCTGTATTTCCCAGTCTGTCTAGCCCTTGTGGACTATGATGCACCCAGAATCGTGCATATCCTGTGTGGGTGCCATGGTCACATGTTATAGGTGAGGGGGGGTGTTTGGACCCAAAAGCAGATTATGCAGCACCACCCAACCCACCCTCTGTGGCTCAGGGTGGGGAGACAGGATCTCCCACCAACAGATCCACATTGTACATCTCTGCAATGGTGGCAGTAGAGGGGACCATCAACCCCAGTCCTGCTGAGGAACAGACACGCTTCAGGGCAGTCAGTGCAGATCTGTACATATCACATAAGGCAATGGCAGAACGCTGGAGCAGCTCAGCTGCCCCCCCCCACCACTATCTGACATTCAGCAGCAGAGGGCACAGTCTGTCTCCACCCTGCAAAGCATTCCAACTATACACATGCTAACTGCAGACAGTCTGCTCGCTAGTATATAGTGCATGTTCCTGGAGGAACTGTGTGCACCCAAAAATGGGATGTGAGCACACACACCAAGCAGATATGTCAATGATTGGGCCCCAGAAAAGAAAACCCATAAATATCACTTGAGAGAAATAGTGTATAGCACTATGGGGAACCTAGCCATGCCGTTTTCAATGCTCAGTCAGGGTGAGAGTGACCTCCCAGCATGACATGCTGTGGCCACCCTGTCCGTGCAGGTGGTGGTCGGGCACTACAATGTCCCAGCCATTGTCCTATACCCTGTGCAGATGCATCCTGCCAATGGCACCCTGTCCGGGCCATACCCTGAAGGGATAATTGGAATAAAGGGATAATCAGCTCAGATCTGCTTTATATGTTTGCCTTATGATTGCATATATATCTGCCTTATAACTGCACTCTGGCCTGTTTGAAACAGACACAGCAACATATGGTTGGCACAAACAGGTGGGCAACAGGAAAAGAGCACATGCAGCTTACTACTGTTATAAAGCCTAAAAAAGCTATACTTTGGACAGAAGTGTCCAAGGATATAAGCCTAGGTTCAAACAGGTCAAGCCAGGAATTCAACTAATGCTCTTGCCCTGAAGGTTTCAATTGGTGCCAGCAGATGGAAAAACACAGGAGGAGGCAGAGGGCTATGATTGATTGCATAGTTAGGCAAACCTTGATCAGCAGATCCAGCTACATAACCATAGAAGGCCCTGGGAAAGAGTTTTGCATTTGCTGAAACTATTTAGAATTTGAAGCAGAGAGGTATATATAAGACAGCAATTTTAGAGGGTCTGGGGGCAGTTCTTTTCTCCCCTTGCAGAGAGAAGTCTGCCCCACTGTCCCTCAGACAGGCACTTGCTATCTGCATCTATAACCATTTGTTTGCTGTGCCAAATAAAAAAAGTTTCTTTGTAGCTGAGCAACTTGCTGTCTGAACTGTTTATTGGTAATTGGGGAGACTTTGTAGGTGGACCCGGCCTACAAATTGGTGGCCCGTACGGGGACATCTAAACTGAGTTTAGACACTCATAAATTTTTCTAAATTGCCCAAGGATTCCTCTGACTGTATTTTTGTCAGAGAGGATACCTCCTGTTTGAAAGGAGAAACAGAGGATGAGAATACCTTCTCATTAGGAGAAGAGGATTCCTTCTGCTGGTACAGAAGATGGGAATACCTCTCTGAGTGACGTCGAGAGAGATTTTGATACCCTAGGATGACTCTATTGGTGAGTGTTCAGTTTCCCTGTCTGTATGAAAGGACAGAAGACTTGCCCGGGTTCGAGTGGTGGGTAAGTATGTAATTACTCTGTATTTAGTTGTAACATTAGGGAATGATTAGGGAAAGGAAGTTTTGCCCAGACATTAGGTCTCTTTTTCCAGGATTGATTGATGTACGCTTGAGACTGTACATATCATTGATATGAAGCGAGTGTGTGTCTTTATCCATGTTTCCATACCTCCGCGAGGGGATTGGCTGGATTTAGACGAAGCACAAGAGTTGTATGTTTGTATGAGTCCTGGATTAGTAATTTCGCGCCTCTGTTAACTACGAGGTTTGGATTTCCACCTAAAAGCGAAATTACGCGCGCCTCTGTATATAAGGAGGTTCAATTTGCTATTGGTAAAAGGCGAAATTAATTGCCCCTGTCCCCAAACAGTGAAACACCAGGTTTACAGATTTTAGAAAGAGGGACAGCTAAGGAGAATATTTATAGAAAAACAGGGATGATCACCTTATCTGGGGTGCTCACAGACCAGAGAGGGTGACAATTGGATCTATTGAAGAATAGCTTTCTAAGTATCTTTTTGAAATGAATTACTTTACAAGTTCTAGATCAAAGTGAATGACGGAGCTGACTGCAGCTGAATTAAATAACCAAGGGGGAGTGGGTCTAGTTCAGTTTCAGTATTGTTATCAGATAGGCTGTTAGGTATAATGCATTTAACTCTGTCCTGTGTTTTTAGTTTTAGTCTTTAGTAAACACTGTCCTTTCATTACTGGCTACTTCAGTAGATTTTATGTTCCCTGTAGCTGAACTGATTAGAATTCTTTGGGAATTCCTGGAGAGCGTATCTGTTTGCTTTTATTTTCTTTCACAATATTCATGTGCTTGTAAGATGTCCCAGTCTCTGGAGAGGGTAAAACCATTGGCCCGGAGTCCCTGGAACGCAAATGACAAGCGGTGTTTGTTTATCTGTCTCTATTCTTCCTAGTCCTTCCTGTCTTCTTTAGAACATTGAAAACAACGAAAAATCTTCCAGGGTGTGCTGTAGCTATTGATGTGCTGAGACAGCTAGAGTGCAGAGACAGCTAGTTTTTTTCCCTCCTGTCTGTCTGAATGTATTGTAACATGGAATGGATTTTCTGAGTTAATGGATTAGGATTGGAATGTATTGTACACTGAAGTGAGAATCTTAGAAGCAGACCGCACAGATAATTGACAGTGTTTTATTCTGAACTGCCAGCTATTGTGTGCAGTGATCTGACTGGTAGAAAAACAAAGAAAAATAGTTTATAGTTACAAGTACAGCCTGAAAATTTCAAATTGTTTTTTTTCCCCTGTGCATATTTGTGTGCAGTAAATAAGTCTAATCCATATGTGTAAGTTTTATTTTTTAGATTTGGGATCTGAGTATATTCTGGTTAAGAAACATTTGTCTGCTGTTTTCTGTGTGTCAGAAGATTAAATAGCTCTGCCTGGGTCTGTGATTAGGTCATAGGGCAGCTGTACACAATGCGGAACGAATTCCTATGTATGTGTTACTTTTTGAGAAGCTTATTTTGATTTTTCTAAACTATGTGGAAGATCCTAATTAACAAGAGATTAATAAAAAAAAATTGTTGTGATGCTAAGAAATTCTGTTTGATTAGTTTTGACTCAGTGATACAAGATCAGTTTTGTTATGTTCTTATGACTTTACAAATTTAAGATCAGATTGATAAAGGGGAAATGATTTAGTGAAGTCTCTCAGGGAAGCCTCTCTATTCTAATCAGATGGGCTGCTGTACTTAATGACTGATAGCTTTGTATTTAGCTGTCAGCTGTTCAAGTGCTCCTAGATGGTAGATCAAACAATTAAGGCATGAAATTGGAGAATCTGCTTCTGTTGTCCTTTGACCTTAAGAGTGGAGATTGATGGCCCTGACAGGACAATGCTACTTAGAAATGATTTGAAACCCCGAGTGAATGAGAAGCTATATGTTTGGTTTTGAACAAGCAAAATTAAAAGTAAAACAGAATTTTATATATTGTTGCAAGTATTTCATAGAGGACAGAAACCCAAAAGAGCTGTAACTAAGTTTTATTTTAACTTTTGTTTAAAGGACAGAAAGAGAGATCTACTGTTTAGTTTGCAGTTCCGTTTGACACCAGTCTCATTCAATTTAAATGTGAAAAGGGAGTGTTTGTATTCTTAAGCTCAGTGCTAATGACTAATGACTAAGGACAGTAACATGGGAGTTGCTGAATTTTAGGATAAATTCATCTGTTTTTCTGTAGTTGAATTTTATATGTTGGGGTCCAGAGAAAACAGTGTACTTTGTTTTGAAAGATTTTTTTTTTAAGTTTCAATTTTAGGAATACACTATATTGTAGCACTATGACATACAAATTTACTTTAGTTTACACACTTGCAGAACAAATTTGGTGAAAAAATGGAGCTTAGTTCCCAGAAAAATATGAGAATATTTGTAAAGTTATTTACACATAAAACAATAACATTAGGTTGAATTGATTAGACAAAGTCTCCTACAGCACAGAGGTTTGTTTGTTTTTTAACATGTCTGTCTAGTTCTGTTGTCCATTTGCATTTCTTAAGATAGCATGCCGGTAAGGTGAAGCTAGCCCAAGCACTGCTTTGAAGTCTCCCTCTGACATGCAACAGTATCAGTGTAATGAAAGACTCAGGATAATTACTTTGCCTTGTTCAGCACTCTCACTGAGAACAGTATATACAATAGATTCTAGTCATACGTGAGAGAGAGACATGTGGCTGTCATGTTAAAAGTCATTATTTGTCCTATTACGACTGCCGTTATAAAAATGTTACAAAAATAATATTTTTATACTGTAGCGACTTTATTCAGATTGTTTAAGACATTTGCTATTTTGAATGAGCACATATGTCCATTTTTGAACCGTACCAATTAAGTTGGTGGAAAAAAAAAAGACACTGTTTACTCATGTTGTTATATTTATTAAGAAGAATCCAAGTTTATATTTCCTATATACCATTTGTTTACCACAATACTAAGTTTCTAACAATTGTTTGATGTTCTTAGCATGCCAATTGAAAGGAAGGACTCTGATGGACATTAAACTGATGAAGGTTATTTAAAGTGACATATCTGCCTAATGAATATGTAAGCAAATTTTATTCAACTATGCTGTCTCCAGAATCTTTAATTCAGGAAGTCATTTAAGCCCCAACACTTACTCAACAATTGGAAATAGACACCTGGAGACAGGCTAGGTGCATTTTGCACCATGATATGCTTTGGAACATCCACACTGGCCATGTGGTACTTCCAGATGCTTTTTGCCTCGTTTTGCCTTTGTATGTACTGGCCAGACATGCAGGGGTAAAAAGAGGGATGATTTGATGACAAATTTTCACAAATAAAAATTGGAGTAATTCTGAAACTTGCCAAACTTACAGAATATGTGCGTGCAACTTGTCTATGTAAAGATCAGTTAAGAGTATGGTGGAGTATTTCCTACCAGCAAATGAATCTCCAGTGATGGAGAGACAAGAAGTTTATCAAACTGAGAGACACAGTTGATACCATATGAGATAGTTATGATCTTAAGTAAATGTGGATGAAATGATGTTTATCACATTGCATTGTCTCATTGTATAATCTAATCTAGAATATTTTAGTCTTTTTGTTTAATATTGGTGCTGCTCTTCTGAATGGGACCTGGAGCCATGTCACCAATTGAAATCCAGAGATTCCAACAGAGGGAATTGGCCATAATCCAGATGGAACAGTCCACCCCAAGACCTCTGAACTAAACCACACTTAAACTTCGGAGACAGGTGAAGTGCACGACGCAGTCCTGAAAAACTGCTGGGAAGCAGGCCCAAATTATCTGAAAATAAAGACTATTAAGACTGATTGGGACTTTTGGGAAAATCTACAAGCCATTTGGGCTACAGCAATTGCAATACCCACACCAGTTCAAGTTTTGCTGTAACATTTTCAAAGCTTTCTTCATCACTTTGTTGAATATTTGATGTGTTCAGTATTATTGCAAGCTGTATGTCTTCCATTCTCTTAGAATGTTGCCTGCTGGTATTCCGGACTCGGAGGAGGCCTAACAGCTTTCTTTATAACTCGTTTAAGTATTGCTGTTTTTGGTATTCTTGCCTGCTGTATTTTTCTGTTTTATTAGGATGCTGTAAGAAAATGATGCTGCAAAGCACTAAAACCATGTACATTGTATCTATGGAACAGTACCAGCGGTTGCCTCTCAATGATCCCTCTCTGTCTCAAATGGTTATTGTTATCCATGCCCCTTAGTGGGATTACTTTCGCTTCCCTCCACACAGACAAAAAAGGAAAAGAAAAAAGTGGGGAATGAAGGGATAATTGGAATAAAGGGATAATCAGCTCAGATCTGCTTTATATGTTTGCCTTATGATTGCATATATATCTGCCTTATAACTGCACTCTGGCCTGTTTGAAACAGACACAGCAACATATGGTTGGCACAAACAGGTGGGCAACAGGAAAAGAGCACATGCAGCTTACTACTGTTATAAAGCCTAAAAAAGCTATACTTTGGACAGAAGTGTCCAAGGATATAAGCCTAGGTTCAAACAGGTCAAGCCAGGAATTCAACTAATGCTCTTGCCCTGAAGGTTTCAATTGGTGCCAGCAGATGGAAAAACACAGGAGGAGGCAGAGGGCTATGATTGATTGCATAGTTAGGCAAACCTTGATCAGCAGATCCAGCTACATAACCATAGAAGGCCCTGGGAAAGAGTTTTGCATTTGCTGAAACTATTTAGAATTTGAAGCAGAGAGGTATATATAAGACAGCAATTTTAGAGGGTCTGGGGGCAGTTCTTTTCTCCCCTTGCAGAGAGAGGTCTGCCCCACTGTCCCTCAGACAGGCACTTGCTATCTGCATCTATAACCATTTGTTTGCTGTGCCAAATAAAAAAAGTTTCTTTGTAGCTGAGCAACTTGCTGTCTGAACTGTTTATTGGTAATTGGGGAGACTTTGTAGTGGAGGCTAACACTGAAAACAGTGCAAGCAGTGTGGGCTCAGTAAGGTGTAGGCAGACACAACACACTGGATAGACAGACACACACTCCCACACCTATGCCAGCATTGTGCAAATATAGGGGTTTGTGGCAGCCCTGACAGCCACACGAGTCCTGGGCACAGTGCAGGCATTGCTATGGTACGCAAAACTGTTGGGGTCACTCCCCGAGGTGGTAAACACTGTCAGAATCAATAACTAAAACATACTCCACATATATCAGAAAGGTTGCTATGATGAATCTCTATCAACAAATCGTGTTTAACTTAGGATTTGTTAGCTGACATTAATCATAGCAACCTTTTGATATATGTGGAACATATTCCCAAGTTTAGGGCTGCATTGCTAAGGCATGCAGGTGCCAGTATTGGGAGATGCTGCTCCACACAGGGCCCAACAGCCTGACTCTCCATCAGGCGTTGGATAGTGGAGCCTGTGGGTGTGGGTGTTTGTACCCCTGTTGGCCTCTGCTCTAGGGCTGAGTTTCCCAACTCTGGTCCTGGTGGGCCAAACACCGTTCAGGTTTTCATGCTGTACCTAATGAATATGCATGAGAAACATTTGCATACAATGGGGGTTGCGTATACAAATGCAGCACAGGCATATTTATTAGGGACAGCATGAAACCTGAATGATGTCTGGCCCTCCAGGACTGCAGTTGGCAAACTCTGCTCTAGGTATTGCACAAGTTTATGGTGTCTTTGCTCTGTAGGGTAAAATATAGGCGTTTCAGGCATGTTTATTCTATCTGCAATAAAGATTCTGTCTTTATTACCACGGTTTAGTACTGGGTAAAATATGGGGACAGGGTTGGCAGGAGCCACAGCTGGGATTTGAACTTGTGACCTTCTGCTCCTGAACACACTGGCTGTGTGTACTGCCCCAAACTGTTGCCACAGGGGCAAATCATTCCCGGGGGATACTATGACTGTTCATCAGACAGACCTTGTCTGTTGCAGTGCACGGCACCCACCTAAACGGGGCTTGGCCGTGGTCTGCTGTGGCCAGATGCCACTGCCCACTCTGCCACTAGCACCCCTCCGCCACCATGCTGACATGCCCTTATGCCGGTTGTGCTGGTGGTGCGCAGTCCCAGGCCATCTAGTGTGCCGGTAGGCAGCTGCCTATGGTGTGGGTTCTCGGGTAGGGGTGCCTACATGGACATGCGCGCTTCCCCCCGGCACCGCCTGCCAATGTTATGTGCCCTTGGGGGTACCTGCTGGGTAATATCCCCTGTGACACTGTGGGACACACACTCGTGCCCATGTTGGACCTCGTCAGTTGCTGTCTTGCTGCTTCACAGTTTCGGCAGTCCTATGTTCCACCTAGGCATCTGCCTAGTCCGCACTGTGCCCCAGCTGGACCACAACATGTGATGCCTGCAGCCCCCTGTATCCCATTTGCAGCATCAGTATAGTTGCCCTTTCCTACATGCCCACTCTGCTGTTGCTGCACATGTGCACACTATAACAAACCTGCCCAATCTAAACGACAGAAACCCTGATCAGCGCTATTTCAATGTGGGTTCATTCACTTTGTAGGGGGACAGAGCATAGGCCCTTCAAACATGATATCTTCCTTTTTACGCTTTGTCAGTAGTGTTTCTTTATGTTTATCATTAATATCACTATTTGCTAGCTTGGTTATTGGGATTTCAAATGTGGTTCTGGCCATTTTCTATGTTTATTTGCCTTTTTGGTTCCTGCACATGTATCTCTACTATCACTTTTCTGGGTTTCCCTGCCTTTGCTGTACATTGCTGACTGAAATGGCTTCTCTCTCCTGCAAATGTGCCTTTAGCGTGAGGTTTTCACTGGTGCTAATTTTCAGACCTTCATTTCATGACGTTAGTGTGCATGGAGCCTCTCCCTACCCACTCTCCGCCCATTGACCCCTATCTCCCCCGTCTGGGGAGCCTTACTCCGCCCTTCTGACCCGGCTTTCACAGCGTTAGTGTGCCTTAACGCTGCTGCCAACGTTATTATCGCACGATAACATTACATATCGCGCGATAACGTTGGCGCTGCTACGTTAAGATGATTTAGTAAACATACCCCTTAGTGTGTGGGCTTGAATATATATATGGATTCACACTGCTTGGTGAGACCGAAGAGGCCTCTCTTTGGATGAATCTTGGACAGTTTGATAGGCTGAGACTGAGTGAGTATGAGAAAAGGGTAAATGAAATAAAGTGATTTAAAGGTTTCAAATGGAGAATCTCAGGTAGGCTCAGGTGAAAGCTTAAAGAGAAAAGATTTAAGATTTAAGAAGAGGGTGAAAGCTTAAAAAGTTTAAAAGAAGAAAACTAGTAAGATTCTTTGATTTAGAAGTGTATAATTAATTTGGGTGGAAATAACAGCAGACGTAGTTGAAGGTAGGTTAGAAAAGAACATAGATCCTTATACATTAAAAATAAAAAGGGGAAATCGAGGAGATTGGAGATATTTTTAAAAAAATATAAACTCTTCCCTTGACACATGCTAATAAACCCTGAGACGTTTGACATATCTGAGACATACCTCTAGCAACTATTTTTCTGATAATTTTAATAGAGTGAAAAAGAAAACTCACAAACCAATACAGGACATATGTTGTATGGTAGAATCCTCTTTATTGTAATTTAAAAATATGTTACTTACGTTTATTTTATTAATAGAACTTTGTAAAATGGTTTATGAGTAATTGTTATCATTTTAAGTTATCTCCTATGCATTAACTAATTCCATCTCAGCTCTTATCCATTTAGTAATTTAATGTTCCTCCATTGTTCTCTTCCTCTATAAAAAGGGGAAGAGTATCTATGGGGAAACATAGAGTTTCTACCCTGCTTGTCACCCTCTAGGACAGTGATGACTAACCTTTTTGAGCCCGAGTGCCCAAACTGCCGCACAAAACCAAAGAATTTCCTCAAAGTGCCAGCACGTCAATTAAACCTTAACAACAAGATTTTAGTATCTAAAAACTCTTTATAAAGTTGCCTGAACTATGTAACATCATTTGTAAAGGTTGGAATCTTTGTATTGTCAGAGAATCAATTTGATTCACAATCCTTTGGTTTTCATTTCAATTTATTGGCAATTTATAATGTTTTAATGATTTCATTCAATTTGGAAACAGGAAGGCAATAATTAAACTGGGAACCCCAAAAGCCAAACTTGGAATGTACAACAACACTGTAGAAATAAAACTATAAATTAATTTCCTCTTGTACCAAACAAAGCACAGACGTTAATGATGCACATTGCCCAGAGGTTTCATATTCCAGTTAATAAATTCAAAATAAAGAGATATTTCTACCTTTTGTGCATTTTTTTTCAGTTGCAATTGCTCCAGCCACTTTCTTCTGGTTTCTTCATGTTTTCTGCTAACTGTCCATCGTCTGCTGTCCATTTGTTCTTTCTTCTCTCTTCTCTCTTCTAGTTTTTTTTCCATTCTCTCTCTCTACATCTGCTTTAACATACTAATCTTTCTCCTTTGCTCTTTCCTCATTCCTATTTCATCCACACAAATTTTACCCCTCCATCCTCAATCCCCACTTACTCTCCCAATACCAGGCCAATTGTAGATTTTTCATCCCTCCCACACAAAATATTTTTCCCCTCTCCATTTTACTCTCCCAGCCCCATCCCATTCTAATCCTCCCCCAACATCAGCTCCCTTCTAGTTCCAGTCTCACCCAGCATCCATTCCCTTCTAGTCCCTGCATCAGCCCATTTCCCGTCCTAGCCCACCATCAACCCATTTCCAGTCCTAGCTCCCCCATCCATTTTCAGTCTGAGTCCCTTCATCAGCTCATTTCCAATCCTAGCCCCCCATCAAGCCCACTTCTAGTCATTTCCTAGCCCCATCATCAGCCCATGTCAAATCATAGCTCCCCTCCACTCAGTCCAATTCCAGTCCAAGCCCCCCCCCATGAGCCTACTTTCAGTTCTAGCCCCTCCATGAGTCCATTTCAATTCAAGCCCCCACCACAGCCCATTTCCAATCTTAGCTCCCCCCAACAGCCCATTTCCAGTCCTATCCTAGCTGCTCCATCAGCCCATTTTCAGTCCTAGCTCCCTTCCCTCACAGCCCATTTCCATTCCAAGCTCCCTCCCCATCAGCTATTTGCAATTCAAGCCTCCCCTTCCACTCAGCCCATTTCCAGTCATAGCAACCCCCAACCCATTACCAGTCCTAGCCCCCCATCAACCCACTTCCAGTCCTAACCCCCCCATCACCCCATTTTCAGTTTAAGCCCCCCCCTATAACCCATTACCAGTCCTAACCCCCATCAGCCCACTTCCAGTCTTAACCCCATCAGCCCATTGCCAGTCTTAACCCCATCAGCCCATTGCCAGTCCTATCCCCCCCATCAGCCCACAGCCCATTACCAGTCCTAACCACATCAGCCCACCTCAAGTCCTAACCCCTCCCCATCAGCCCATTTCCTGTCCTAGCCCTCCCCATAGCCCATTATCAGTCCTAACCACCCCCCATAGCCCATTAGCAGTTCTAACACCCCCATCACCCCATTTCCAGACAGCCCCCATCAGTCCACAGCCCATTAGCAGTCCTAACCCCCCCCAGCCCATTAGAAGTCCTAACCTACCCCCCCAGCCCATTAGCAGTCCTAACAGCCCCCGCCCCGCCCATTAGCAGTCCTAACCCACCCCCCCAGCCCATTAGCAGTCCTAACAGCCCCCCCCGCCCATTAGCAGTCCTAACAGCCCCCCCCGCCCCAGCCCCAGCCCCAGCCCATTAGCAGTCCTAACAGCCCCCCAGCCCCAGCCCAGCCCCAGCCCATTAGCAGTCCAAAAAAAAAAGCTGGCTCTCTGGCTGCTGCCGCTGCCCGCCGCCGCGGCAGAATGCAGTGTCCCGCGGGTCCCCCTCTGCGCCGGCTGAGTCCTCTGCCCGGCTTTCAGATTCGCGAAGGGAGAGTGTCTCTCCCTCGCGTCTCTGTTAAGCCTGCAGGGGCTAATGGGAAATTTCCCATCAACCCCTCGCGTCTAAAGGGGCTGATGGGAAATTTCCCATTACCCCATGCGGGCTTAACAGAGACGCGAGGGAGAGACACTCTCCCTTCGCGAATCTGAAAGCCGGGCAGAGGGCTCAGCCGGCGCAGAGGGGGCCCCGCGGGACACTGCATTCTGCCGCGGCGACAGCAGCAGCAGCCAGAGAGCCAGCTTTTTTTTAAATGTAATTTTGAGGAAAGCACACTCACCTCCCGCCGCACCGCATATTTTAATTGCGGACCTTCCCGCGTGCCAGCTGCAAGGCCTTCGCGTGCCACAGCTGGCACGCGTGCCATAGGTTCGCCATCGCTGCTCTAGGAGATATCAGACACGACCATCTATCCCGGTTACTGCATGCCTTTCATTTATGGGGAAACTTTACTTGTCTGATGTTTAGAGATTGTGGCATAGGTGTAATTTGGAAGACAACAAGGGATTAAGGAGAATTAATCCCTTAGTCGCTGTGTAAAGCCCTGTATGCATGCCTTAGAGCAGGTTGAAAATCCAATGGGGAAATTTTAGGCCATATAAGTGGACTCCCAGAGTATGACAAGTATAATTATCTCCCAGTTGGTGAAAAATGTATGTGTGCACTAGGTGCAAAGAGATCTTAGCTCTCAGGGAACAAGTCTGCTCTTTGGAGGCTAGAGTAACAGACTTGGAGGAGCTGAGGCAGACAGAAGTATATAGAGGAGACCTTCAGAGATATAGGGGCTTGTTTACAAAGCCGCGGTAGCGGTTTTCGATTGTTATCGGAGCCCTGGCCCCATTGAAATCAATGGGGCCGCGGCTCAAATAACGATCGGAAACCACTACCGTGGCTTTTTAAACAAGCCCCATAGTAGAGAAGTACCACCTCCAGTCTGGCAGCCTCAATGCTGCCATGGAGGACAAAAGTAACAGGAAAGGACAGCATCACCTTGGGGTCATCTTTGACTCCTCCCTCTTCTTCTCCACACACATCCAACAGATATTTAAAACTTGTCGCTTTTTTCTCTATGACATTGACAAAATTTGTCCCTTCGTTTCTGCACATACAGTAATACTAAGACCTCATACATTCTGTTGTCACCTCCCATCTAGACTATTGCAACCTCCTCTTTGTTGGTCTTTCTTTGAGTCATCTCTCCCCACTTCAATCTGTTCAAAACTCAGCTGCATGGCTAATCTTCTACCAGTCTCTCTATGTTCATGTCACCCATCTTCTCAAATCACTTCATTGGCTCCCTATCCATTTCTGCATTGAATCCAAGCTTCTGCTACCAACTTATAAGTGCCTTCATTCCGCTGCTCCTGCCTATCTTTCCTTTCTTATCTCTCCCTACACTCCTCCTTGGGAATTACGCTCTTCTGGCAGATCCCTTCTATCTGTGCCCTTCTCTTCCACTGCCAATTCCAGACTTCGATCTTTTTACATTGCTGCTCTTATGCCTGGAATAAACTACCGGAGTCAGTATGTCAGCCTCCATCTGTGTCTCTGTTCAAATGCAGGCTAAAATCTCACTTTTGATCCCCCTAGTCTCCTATTCATCTCCTATGTGTTTCCTTACCATTCCTTTAAATAAATCCTAGTTCTCACTTGTTGTGTCATGATTAGACTGTAAGCTCTTATGAGTAGGGCTGTCTCTAACATGTCTCTGTACTGCACTGTGTATGCCTTGTAGCACTATACAAATGAAACGTAGTATTAATAGTAGTAGTAGTAGTAGTAGTAGTAGTGTGAGAGGAAGTGGTCCTGTAGCTAGGACCTGCCCTTCAGAAAGTGTAATATCCTCTCACACTGAGGATGTGTCTCCAGGGGCACATGTCCGGGAGGAAAGGGTTAGGATGGCCATTGTAGTTGGTGATGAAATCATTAGGCATGTAGATAGCTGGATTTGGTGATGAAATCATTAGGCATGTAGATAGCTGGATTTCCAGAATGTCCAGGATAACATTCTCCTTAATGCTTCCCATTCCACATGCAGGACAAAGAGGCAGGCAGAACTGCAGAATCTCAAAGCATGGATGAGATGATGTTGCAGGGATGAGGGCTTTAGATTTGTTGGGAAATGGGCAACATTCTGGGGAAGGGGAGTCTTTTCTGCAAGGATGGGCTCCACCTTAACTAAGATGGAACCAGACTGCTGGTATTATTCTTTAAAAAGGAGACAGAGCAGCTTTTAAACTAGATAATGGGGAAAAACAACTGTCACCCAACAGCACATGGTTTGGAATGATGTATCTTTGAAGAATACTAAAAAAACAGATAAGCATGGGGGCCAGTTCACCTTTAGTGCCTGCAACATTTGTAGGGTACCTCTCCCAATGCCCCCCCCCCCCCAGACTAGGCTAATGCAAAGGGAGACTATGATAACATGAAGAAAATGGTTAGAAAAATACTAGAACGGCTGCAAAGGTTAAGAGTTTACATCAAGCCTGGACATTGTTTAAAAATACCATCTTGGATGCTCAGACCAGATGTATTCCATGTTTAAAAAAAGATGAAAAGAAGGCTAAGTGACTGCTGGAATGGTTTAAAGATGAAGTGAGAGGCTGTTACAGTCAAAAGAATATCCTTTGAAAAATGAACAAATGATTCAAATGAAGTAAAAAGGAAACAGCTTACTGGCAAGTTTGATAGAAATCACTGATAAGACAGGTAAAGAGAGAATATGAAAAGAAGCTAGCTATGGAAGCAAAAAGTCATAATAAAACCTTTTTCAGATGCATTCAAAGCAAGAAGCTTGTAATTAAGTTAGCTGGACTATTAGATGACAGAGGGAGAAAAGGGGCACAAGGGAGAACAAGACCATAGTGGAGAGACTGCATGAATTCTTCGCTTCAGGCTTTACTAAGGAAGATTTAGGGGAGATACCCATGTCAGAAGAGATATTTAAAGGTGATGATTCAGGAGAAGTGAAACAAATCTTGTTGAACCTGGAAGATGTAATAAGGCAATTTGACAAACTAAAGAGTAGCAAATCACCTAGACTAGATGGTATACATGCCAGGGTGCTGAAAGAGCTGAAAAATGAAATTGCATACCTACTATTTGTAATTTGTAAGCTAGCATTAAAATCCTCTACTGTACCTGAAGATTGGAGGTTTCCAACATAATGCCAATTTTTAAAAAGGGTTTCAGAGATGATCTGAGAAACTATAGACCGATGAGCCTGATGTCAGTGCTGAGCAAAATAGTATAAACTATTATAAAGAATAAACTTACTGAACATATAGATAGTTATGGTTTAATGGGATAACACCAACATAGGTTTAGCCAAGGGAATTCTTGCCACACCAATTTGCTAAAGGATGTGGATAAAGGAGAGTTGGTTGATATAGTGGATCTGGATTTTCAAAAAGTGTTCAGTACACTCCCTCATGAGACACTCTTGATAAATTGAAAAAGTCATGGGATTGGAGGCAATGTTCTATTGTGGATTAGAAATTGCTTAAAAGAAAACAGAGAGTAGGGCTAAATAGTCAATTTTCTCTATGGAGAAAGTTGAGAAGTGGAGTACTCTACTATTTATTTCTGATTTATTTCTGATATAAAAATAGGAACAAGAAGTGAGGTGATCAAATTTGCAGATGACACCAAATTGTTCAAAATTGTTAAATTACAAGAGGATTATGAGAATTTGTAGGAGGACAATGAGAAACTGGGAGACTCGGCATCCAAATGGCTGATGAAACATAGGGGTATGTTTACTAAACCGTCTTAATGTGCGCTCTGTGACGCTTTTTCAGGCGCACAGGTACCTTATCGCGCGATAACGCGCAGCGGCGCAAACGAGCGCTGAAGGCGTGGAAAGGCTCCCGGAGGGCGGAGAGAAGGGGTCAATGGGTGGAGAGTGGGAGGGGAGAGGCTCCCCGCACACTAACGCTGTGAAATCCGAGGCTCAAAACTAATGCCAGTGAAACCCTGGCGTTAGAGCCGATTTAAAGGGAAAAGAAACCATTTCCGTCAGCAAAACCAGGGAAACCTATAGAAAGTGATAAGTGTGATAAGTGATAAGTGATAAGTGTGATACGTGTGCACGGAACAAAAGGGCAAATAAAGATTGAAAATGACCTCAACAAAATGGAAAAAAAACATAACCAAGCTGGGCAATAGTGATATCAATGGGAAACATCAAAAAACACTCCCAAGAAAGCTCCAAGAAAAAAAAGAAATGAATTTTGGAAGGGTCTACGCTCCGTCCCCATACAAGGCGAATGAGCACACAGTGAAATTGCGCTGAGCAGGGTGTCCGACTCCATTGGCCAGATTTCCTATGGCATGCACGTGTTCCACAACAGCAGGGCGAGCATGTCGGAACGGGCAATTGGACAGATGCTGGAAAAGGGGACACAGAGAGCTGCAGGCGGCACATGCTGTGGTACAGCTGGGCCACAGTGTGGACTAGGGTGATGCCTATCTGGCCCATAGGAATGCTGAAACAGTAGAGCAACCAGACAGCAACCGAGGAGGGCCCAACATGGGCACAAGTGTGCTCCCCACAGTGTCACAGGGGATAGTACCCAGCAGGTACCCCCAAGGGCACGGAACATTGGCATGCGGTGCTGGGGGGAAGCGTGGACAGCTATGCAGGCACACCTACCCCAAAACCCACACCATAGGCAGCCGCCTACCCGCACACTGGATGGCCTGTGCACCACCAGCACCACCAGCAGAAGGCCATGTCAGCATTGGGGTGGAGGGGTACTGGTGGTGGAGGGGGCAGTGGCTGCTGCCCACAGCAGACCATGGCCTAGCCCTGTTCAGGTGGGTGCCGTGCACTGCAACAGACAGGCTCTGTCTGACAAACAGCCATGGTATCTCCAGGGACTGCACTGTCTCTGTGGCCACAGTGTGGTGCAGTGAACCCAGCCAGTGTGTTCAGGAGCAGAAGGTCATAGGTTTAAGTCTCAGCTGTGGCTCCTGCCAACCCAGTCCCCATATTTTACCCATTACTAAACTGTGATAGTAAAGACGAACCTTTATTGCAGAGAACATAAGCATGGGTCAAACGCCTATATTTTACCCTACAGAGCACAGACACCATAAACATGCGCATTACCTAGAGCACAGTCCCCAAAATGCAGTCCTGGAGGGCCACAAATCATTCAGGTTTTATGCTGTGTCCAATATAAGGCCATGTCAGCATGGTGGTGGAGGGGTACTGGTGGTGGAGGGGGCAGTGGCTGCTGCCCACAGCAGACCATGGCCTAGCCCTGTTCAGGTGGGTGCCGTGCACTGCAACACAGGCTCTGTCTGGCAAACAGCCATGGTATCTGCAGAGACTGCACTGTCTCTGTGGCCACAGTGTGGTGCAGTGAACACAGCCAGTGTGTTCAGAAGCAGAAGGTCACAGGTTCAAGTCCCAGCTGTGGCTCCTGCCAACCCAGTCCCCATTTTTTACCCACTACTAAACTGTGATAGTAAAGACGAACCTTTATTGCAGAGAACATAAGCATGGGTAAAATGCCTATATTTTACCCTACAGAGCACAGACACCATAAACATGCGCATTACCTACAGCACATTCCCCCAAATGCAGTCCTGGAGGGCCACAAATCATTCAGGTTTTATGCTGTTTCTAATAAAGATGTGTGTGCTGCATTTCCATGCGCCGCCCTCATGGTATGCAGATGTATCTCATGCATATTCATTAGGGACAGCATGAAAACATGAACAGTGTTTGGCCCACCAGGACTGGAGTTGGGAACCTCTGCCCTAAAGCAGCGGCCAACAGGAGCAGAAACAACCGCACCCACAGGCTCCATTATACAAAGCCTCATGGAGAGGCAGGATATCGGGCCTTGCGTGCATCTCTCAATACTAGTACTTGCATATCTTAGCAATGCCACCCTAAACCTGGGAATATGGTACACATATATCAAAAGGTTGGCAGATAGCAATTCCTACGTTAAGCACAATATGCTCATTGAGCTGTATCATACCAATTTCTCTGATGTCTGTGGAGTGTGTTTCAGGTCTGGTGTCTGACAGTGTTCACCACCCCGGGGAGTGACCCCAACAGTATTGCATACCATAGCCATGCCTGCGCTGTGTCCAGGACTGGTGAGTTGGCCAGGACTGCCAAAAGCCTCTATATTTGCGCAATGCTGGCATAGGTGTGGGAGTGTGTGTCTGTCCATCCAGTGTGTGGTAGTTGCAACACCTTACTCAGCCCACACTGTTTACACTGTGTCCAGTGTTAGCTTGCCAATGTGCATAATGAGGAGCAAGGTACTGTGGGTATAACTCGGACAAGGTGGCCTGGGCAGGATGCATGAGCACAGGGCATAGGGCAATGGCTGGAACATTGTAGTGTCCGGCCACCACCTGCACGGACAGGGTGGCCACAGCATGTCCTGCTGGGAGGTCACTCTCACCCTGACTGAGCAGTGACCATGGCATGGCTAGGTCCCCCAGAGTGCTTTACAGCATTTCTCTCAACTGATATATATGGGTTTCCTTTTTTGGGGCCCAATCACTAATCTATCTGCTTGGTGGGTGTGCTGACATCCCAGTTTTGGGTGAACACATTTCCTCCAGTAATATGGACTAGCTAGCAGACTGTTTGCAGTTCATATGTGTATGGCTGGACCACCTTGCAGGGTGCAGTGGCTGCAGATTCACTGTGCTCGCTGCTGGAGAATGTCAGATAGTGGTGGGGGGCAGTTGAGCATTTCCAGGCCTTCTGTCTGCTATCACCTTATGGATGTGTACAGAAATGCATGGACTGCCATCTAGGTTGTCTGTCCCCATGCTGGACTGAGGTTGATGGTCCCCTCTACCGCCACCATTGCCATGATGTAGAATGTGGATCTGTTGGTGGGAGATCCTGAGCTCCAGAGAGCAGTTAGGGTGGTACTACATAATCAGCCTATGGGTCCAAACACCCCACCCCACCCCACCCCACACGAGTCACATAAATCATGTGGCCATAGCACCCACACAGGATATGCACTATTCTGGGTGCATCATAGTGCTCAAGGGCTAAACGTGACTGAGAAATACAGATGGACACAGACGTATTCTGAAGTGTATCTGCAAGACCTACCTATCACACACTGGCACTGATGGAGACCCACAGCATAGCCTATCGCAGCTAAGCCAGGTGCTGTGGACATGGTGCTGGGCGGCCCACCTCACCCTCAGGGTGAGCACAGGACCCGCACAAGGTCAGTACCTACTCTGTGCCAGTAACACACATGGTCAGTACTCCCTACCAGGCTGAGGTGCTGTGGGGGTGCATACCCCATCCTGTGGTTATCTGTAGACTGCTGATTTGCATGTGCAGTGCATCATGGGTATGTGTGGTTTAACCCTATCCTGGTAACCACAGCAGACAGTTCGTGTGGTGGGCTTCAGTCCTACTGTAGCCAGCCAGGAGCTAGCTAGTAGCTGTGGGGATGTAGCCCACTGGTGACATCACTGCCTGTGGAGCCAAAGGTCATGGGTTTCATCCCACAGTGGGGTTATTTGATAGGGCTGTCTGAGGCATTTTCTTTTATAATTTAAATTAGTGCTGCCAGCAAAAATACCCTCAGTGCTGTAGCCTGAAGGTGCCTTGAAAGCGCTCTATAAAGCACCCTATAAGGTGCCCTATAGACAACATTATAAGGTGCCGTGGCGAACAGTGCACCTTATAATGTGTCCTCAGGAGTGCTCCATAGGGCGCATGATGTGACACCTTAGGTTATGGCACTGTGAGGGTGTGTTTGCTGGCACCAAAAATCAAAATAAAACCCAAATGCCTCACAAACCACTGCTGATATTAAAGGGTAATGTCTCAGACAGTCATATGCAACAGCCACACTGTGGGATTGAACCCATGACCCCTGTACCATCAGGCAGTCTGTCAACCAATGTGCTGCACCTCTGCCACTAGGTCTGTATGTCAGCATACCTACCTACGATTAACACACATTAATGTGGCACGCCTACCTCCATCGTGTCATAATGCACGGCACGCAACCTATTGCGTGAGTCCTACGTTTAGAGCAGAAGGCCCCCCCCCCCTAATGGCATCCTGCACATCATTGCTGGGCTCACATTAAGATGGATTAGTGAACATACCCCATAGGCACACACAAACCCATATCACTAGGGTGACTGACAGCCCATTTTGATGGTCTCTCAGGACTCCTGGGGATAGGGGGAATGTATTGAACTGCATAGGCACACAGGACCATATCACCAGGGTGACTGACAGCCCACTTTGATGGGCTCTCAGGACTCCTGGGGATAGGGAGAATGTATTGAACTGAATAGGCACACAGGACCATATCACCAGGGTGACTGACAGCCCACTTTGATGGGCTCTCAGGACTCCTGGGGATAGGGAGAATGTATTGAACTGAACAGGCACACAGGACCATATCACCAGGGTGACTGACAGCCCACTTTGATGGGCTCTCAGGACTCCTGGGGATAGGGGAATGTATTGAACTGAATAGGCACACAGGACCATATCACCAGGGTGACTGACAGCCCACTTTGATGGGCTCTCAGGACTCCTGGGGATAGGGGGAATGTATTGAACTGAATAGGCACACAGGACCATATCACCAGGGTGACTGACAGCCCACTTTGATGGGCTCTCAGGACTCCTGGGGATAGGGAGAATGTATTGAACTGAATAGGCACACAGGACCATATCACCAGGGTGACTGACAGCCCACTTTGATGGGCTCTCAGGACTCCTGGGGATAGGGAGAATGTATTGAACTGCATAGGCCCACAAGACCATATCACCAGGGTGACTGACAGACCACGTTGATGGGCTCTCAGGACTCCTTGATGTAACTGTTTAGCCAGTCATTGCTATGTGAAAAGGCATAGCACACCGGTTCACACAGTGCGCTAAGAGCTAGCGGTGATGGGTTCAAGACCCAAGTGTGTAAACGACAAGAAAAATTCCTAAAATTCTAATTGTGTTTTTAAATGTTAGACACATATGTCTGCAGCATAGATACATATAAATATTGTTGGCGACTCCATATCCTGTGCGGCAGAAAGATTTGCGCAGCATGCGTAGGCCTGTGCGGCACGGGGCATGCATGCGCGCGTGTTGTGGCGTGTGTGCGTGCATGCATTCCTCATCAGGGCATTGGTGAAAATGGCCACCAGATCCAGAAAGCCTGCTTTCACCAGACAGAAGCTGCGCCACCTGGCAGGGCTAATTGCAGTGAGGCAGCACAAGCTGTTTCCTGGGTCCTCCAGGCAGCAGGACCTGGTGAGGGTCCGGAAGGCCTGGGACCGTGTGACACGGCGCTACAATCGTTTGGCAGACTACCCACGTGAGGTAAGTGTATGGGGACAGGTCAGTATATCCATATACATATCCAGTGTTGATTGTAGCTGTGCATGCTGCTGTGTGTAGGTAGTCATATCAGTTATGTGTATCAGGTAAACCCACATGCCATATTGTCTATATATCACATCTGAGTGGTTTGCCCTGTACCCAGGGGACTAAGGACCTGTTCACAGAGTTCCTGATGCCATCCTGGTGTCATGGCAGCTGCTGCTGTTGATGTACTACAACACACCGTAACACAGGTAGCCCATAGATCTGCCTAAGGAGGTTTTCTAAACATCATGCTGGTATAGTGGGTTCTGCATTTGCAGGGTAAAACATCTGCCCCACCCCTAGGGGTCGTGAAACGTGCCCCAAATGGTATGTTAGTCCCACTGGTGATATGGGTGTGTGTGGCCCAGCAGTCTAAAACATCTGCCCTACCCCCACTTGCCCAGAGAGTCCATTAAAGTGGGTCCCCAGCACCCCTGGTGGTATGGAATATGCTGCTGTTGCTGTTTTCCAATCCCCCCTACCCCCAGGAGTCCTGAGAGCCCATCAAAGTGGGCTGTCAGTCACCCTGGTGATATGGTCCTGTGTGCCTATTCAGTTCAATACATTCTCCCTATCCCCAGGAGTCCTGAGAGCCCATAAAAGTGGGCTGTCAGTCACCCTGGTGATATGGTCCTGTGTGCCTATTCAGTTCAATACATCCCCCCTATCCCCAGGAGTCCTGAGAGCCCATCAAAGTGGGCTGTCAGTCACCCTGGTGATATGGTCCTGTGTGCCTATTCAGTTCAATACGTTCTCCCTATCCCCAGGAGTCCTGAGAGCCCATCAAAGTGGGCTGTCAGTCACCCTGGTGATATGGTCCTGTGTGCCTATACAGTTTAATACATTCTCCCTATCCCCAGGAGTCCTGAGACCTGCGTAAGGTGTACTGTCAGTCACCCTGGTGCTATGGTGTATGGTGCTGATGATGTGTGCTAGGACACCCAACCCCCAGGGGGCCAGAGACCTGATTGCAATGGTGGGTATGTCATTCAGATATTGTGTTAGGTTATGACGGGTAGGTTGCACATCTCCCATAGTCTGTGAGGTCAACACCTCATTACACACGTCTTTTATGTATCCAGATGGTATGGTAGGTGCAGATGTGGATGTGCGTAACAGCACCCCACCCCCATGAGCTATGAGATCTGATTACGAAGGCCTGTAACAGAGCCATGTCCCCAGAACTGTATGCTGAGTCAGGTCACACATCTGCCCACTCACCAGGAATCCCACACCTGGTTGCAGATGAACATTACAGATGGTGTTGGAAGGATACATGCACCTGTTGGAGTTGCACAGCACAGACTGAAACCCAGACATGAGCACAGGTGGCAATAGCTAGCCTATTCTGGTGCAATGGGCTCTGCCCCTGGTGTTGGCAGCCACACCTGCCCTAAGCATACAAGGCCCAGGTCATAGGAACATAACAACATAAGATAGGCCATACTGGGTCAGACCCAGGTCCATCAAGCCCAGTATGCTCTTTGCAACAGTGGCCAATCTAGGTCATATGTACCTAGCAGTATCCCCAAGAGAGACAGGTTCCACAATGCTTGTAGTGGGTCAAGCATTGCTATCCTGGGCCTCGTAGAAAGCCAAATGTCATGGTAGTGGCCCCTGGCAAGGTGCATAGGGCCACCCACCCAACGTCCCATGTATGGACACATCACCCATGTGTGTTAGGATATCATGTTGCCAGTGGGGTTGGGTCGGATGACATGTGTAGATCATGACAACACAAATGTGTTCAGCAGACCACATACGGGGTTAGAGGGATACCCTGGACACCATCATTGCCAACCCAAACGTGGCATGGTCGTGCCATGTCATGCAAGGGGGCCACAGGGGAATGGAATGGTGTGTTCAGGGTGCCATGCACACTGCACATAGGTGTCACTGCACACATGCCCAGAGCCACAGCTACGTATGCAGGTAGCACTGGGAACAGTTAATCTCCAGGAACAAGCAGGAAGCAGTCTTCACATGTGGGTATCGTCGGTACCGACGGAGCCTGCACGGGAACGCTCCCCAGCGTCCAATAGGAAAGCTTTTGGGAGCATCCCACAGCGCCTGCGTGCTGCCTTCCCACCTTTCCCAACTGCCTCGCTACAGTTCTTCATTTTCCACAGAGCCAGCAGGTCATCGTTCCTGTCATCGCAGAAAAACTTCTATTCTATTGCCACTCCTGTGGCAGCGTCTGCCTTCTTTTTCTTTACCGGTACCACTGGTCTTTTAATTTCTTTCTCTAAAAGTTGAGATTTCCTCACACAAACAAAAAAGAAAAAAAAGAGGGAAAATCTCCTTTGTAGGTCTCCCCTCGGTTTGGGCTTAGGCCCTAATCCCTCCTCCATCATGGAAAAATACTCCTTGGGTTTTAAAAAATGCTCAAAATGTGCCGGTACCTTCTCCGTCACTGACAACCATGATTGGTGTCTCAAATGCTTAGGGCCGGATCACTCCATGTCTGAATGTTTGGCCTATGGGATGTTATCCAAGAGGGGTCGGCAGAACAGAGCAGCCAAGCTCGGTACCCTCTTTCCCTCCGACGCGGCCTCGGTGGCATCCATGTCTTCAAGGGCTTCCTCTTCCTCCCATGGATCTCAGGTAACCAAACACAAATCTGGCCGCTCCTCAAGGGGTAGATCCCCCTACAAACATCGGGATGCCTCTGGCATTGCCCTTGAGGAACACGCTCCGGCCAAACAGCTCCGGTGGGAGTCTTCGGCCTCCAAAGCCACTTTGGGGCTCCAGGAAGTTCTGGAGGCCTCAACCTCGTCTGAACTCCTGGTGCCATGCTCTGGGGTACTGGCTTCGGCCGGTACTCATACACAGGCATCGGCAGCGTCGATGGACCAGAGGATCCTGGCCATCGAACGCAGTCTGGCGGCTATCCTTGCGGCATCGAAGCCCTCGGTACCACCCCAGACCCCGCAAATTGCAGCACCGGTATCCGCACCAATTGCGGTACCGGCATCGGCAACTGCACCATCGGTGCCGATGAGTACCGGTATCGACACCCCGGTACCGGGTCACTCCGATACTGACACCAATCGGTACCGATACCGCACTTTACCTGAGCACCCTGAGAGAAGATACGTCCAATCTTCTGAGGAGTCTGATGACTCTGACAGCTCAGAGGGTACCGATGTACCTCTCCAGGAGGAGCCTGCTTCTCCCAAGAGAAGATTGTCCCCTCCTGAAGATATGTCCTTCCAGGATTTCATCACACATGTAGTCAAGGGCCTCTCTATTTCAGTAGTAACTGAATCTGAGCACAGGTCACAGGAGCTAGAGATTCACCAATATCCCCAAGCTCCAAAGGAGGCAGCCACCCTGCCAATACATCAGATCTTACAGGATCTTCTTTTGAGAATGTGGGAGACTCCTCTTACCACCTCTCCACATTCTCACAGGCTGGCTACTATGTATCGTATGCCTCCGTCCCCTGGTTTTCAGAAAACACAGCTCCCTCATCACTCCATCGTGGTGGAGTCTGCTATGAGGAGAATTAAAAGTTACAAACGACATGCCTCCAACCCTCCTGGTAGGGAGTATAAGACCTTAGATGCTTTTGGTCGCCGTGTCTTCCAAGCATCCATGCTTTCAGGCAGGATAGATTCCTATACCCTGTACATGGGAATGTTTCTGAAGGAAGTCGCAGAAGATCTAGAACTGCTAAGTCCTCATCTCCCAGATGACAGAGGACAAGACTATTTAGCACTTGTCAAGCATGCCCAGAACATTTCTAAAGTTGTGAACAGGGCAGCTTTTGACTGTTTTGAGGGCATAGGCAGAGTCTCCGCCATTGCTACTGGGGCAAGGAGACTTGGCTGGCTGCAAGCCTCTAACCTGGAACACTGGGTACAGGATAAACTGGGCAACATCCCCTGTACTGGTGACAACATTTTTGGGAAGAACCGGCAGGAAAAAGCCAAAGAATTGGATGCTGACAATTCTACCTTGACCAGGCTTTCAAAAAGTTTAGATCCTGCAAAGAGGAGAGCTTTCAAAAAGCCTTTCCTCTCCAAAAAGAAAGGATACTATCAGTCCTATGCTCAGCAAGGACAACCTTCAGGACAAGCTGCTAGAAAGGGTCAACAATCTACTAAGCAGAGAAAGCCGAGAGCTACTCAGCCTCAGCAGACCCAGCAGCCTCAGCCCCCACAGGGCCTTTGATGCTTTGATAGAGTACTTGCCCTTCCTGGCCCTCCAGGGAACACAACCTTCAACAATCCCAGGAAAATTATGTCACCTCATCCACAGATGGAGGCAAATAACATCAGAACCCTGGACTCTGTCCATCATAGAAGAGGGTACAGGCTTCATTCCCAAAGTCTGCCTCCTCCTACAATAGTAAGGAAGTTCAGTTCTCAAAATTCCACCCAACTGAATCCAGAGGTAAAATGTCTCCTAGCTCAAGGAGCAATAGAAGAGGTTCCTCATCTTCAACAGGGTTCCGGGTTCTACTCCCCCTATTTCCTCATACCAAAGAAAACAGGAGGTCACAGACCCCTTTTAGATCTCAGAGAACTAAACAAGTTCTTGTTCAAAGAGAAATTCTAAATGATTTCTCTAGGAACTGTACTTCCTTACCTCCACACCCAGAACTGGCTTTGTTCTCAAGGATGCGTACACCCATGTTCTCAGCCACCAATCACACCAAACGTTCCTTTGGTTCCTCTATCAAGGAAAGCACTATCAATACAAAGTTCTTCCCTTCGGCCTTACCTCAGCACCCACAGTATTCACAAAGTGCATGGCTGTGGTAGCCGTTTTTCTCCGTACTAGGGGACTATTTGTCTTCCCCTACTTGGATGATTGCCTTATCCGGGCAGAATCACAAACACAAGTCCAGGCCTCTCTCTCGTACGCAATGCGTGTACTCCAATATCTAGGCCTTGTCATAGATTTCCAGGAATCCTTTCTGACTCCCCCACAATTGCTGGAGTTCATAGGAGCAAGGCTAGATACCAGACTGCCAAAGACCTATCTGCCTCAGCCTCGCTGTCCTCGCATTGCGCAACTGGTTTCTTCAGCACTACAAAAGACTCACCTCTCAGCTCAAGAGATACTTCAGCTGCTGGGGCATATGGCATCTATGGTGCATGTGGTCCCCTATGCTCGTCTCCATATGAGAGCAGCCCAATGGGCCCTCTCTTCCCAGTGGACTCAAGCAAGAGGCTGTCTCTCAGATCTGATAGTAAACTCAAACCGCCTTACCCTGTCCCTGGACTGGTGGCGGTCAGCACAAAACCTGTTGGAGGGGTCACCTTTCCTGCAACCCCCTCCTCAGATCACATTAACAACAGATGCCCCCAAAGTGGGGTGGGGTGCTCATCTACTGGACACCTCCACCCAAGCCATCTGGAATTTTCAGGAGATTCATTTCCACATCAATCTGTTGGAGCTCAGAGCAATTCGCCTGGCTCTTCAAGTATTCCATTCCCTTCTACAGAGCAAGAGAATACTAGTTCACACAGACAATCAGGTAGCCATGTTCTACATGAACAAACAAGGAGGAACAGGCTCTCTGTCCCTTTGCAACAAAGCTCCTCAACTGTGGGCGTTTGCCAGAGAGCATCAGATCCATCTCCTGGCAGTCTATCTCCCTGGCAATCAGAACTCTTGGGCAGACAGACTCAGTCGTGTTCTGCTTCCGCATAAATGGTCTCTACACATGGAACAACTCTCCAGAGTATTTCAACTCTGGGGAACTCCAGATATAGACCTCTTTGCAGGTCCATCAAATGCCAAACTTACCCGGTTCTGTTCACGGATTCCGGCTCAGGGCTGCCAAGCGAGGGATGCTTTCCTCCTCAACTGGGGGCATGAATTCCTATATGCCTTTCCTCCCATTCCCTTGATTGCCAAGACCCTATTCAAGCTCCAGAGGGACAGAGGCAACATGATCCTCATAGCCCCACGCTGGCCACACCAGGTGTGGTACTCTTTGCTTCTACATCTGTCCCAGGTTCCACCCCTGAAATTAGGGTCAGCTCCAGACTTACTGTCGCAGGAGGAGAGGAAACTATGGCATCCAAATCCCCAGTCTCTGCACCTCAGAGCCTGGCTACTGAAGGCTTAAACTCCTTTGGCCTTCCGCTCACTCAGGAAGTGTGAGATGTCCGTTATGCTTCCAGGAAACCTTCCACAAGGCATTCTTATGCCTTCAAGTGGAAGAGATTTTCCATTTGGTGTTCACAAAAGGGCTTCAACCCTCTTGTCATCCCTATAGAAGCATTATTGGAATACCTCCTTCATTTATCAAACACTGGTCTCAAAACTAAGTCAGTCAGAGTCCATTTAAGTGCCATTGCTGCTTCTTCTGAACCCATCAATGGACAACCCATTTCTTCCCATCCTTTCATATCCCGATTTATGAGAGGCCTGCTTCTAATGAAACCTCCCCTTAAACTACCTCTGGTGGCATGGGATCTCAATCTGGTATTAGGCCAGCTTATGCAGCTGCCTTTTACGCCCTTAGCCACTACTTCCTTAAAGTTTCTTTCCTGGAAAGTAGTATTCCTTATTGCAATCACATCAGCAAGGCGTATCAGTGAATTGCAAGCTCTAGTGGCTGATCTACCTTACGCAAGGTTTCACCATGATAAGGTAGTCCTAAGGACACATCCACACTTCGTGCCTAAGGTGGTTTCGTCCTTTCATTTAAACCAAGAGGTTTATCTACCGGTATTCTTTCCAAAGCCTCATGCTTCAAATGCAGAGAAGACTCTTCATACTTTGGATTGTAACAGAGCCCTGACTTATTATCTGCAGAGGACCCAGCAACACAGAAGGTCCTCTCAGCTATTCATAGGCTCTGATCCTTCCCATTTGGGTACAGCAGTTTCCAAACGAACTCTATCCAACTGGATTGCTCAATGTAGTACTTTCATCTATCATAGAAAAAACCTTCCACTGGAGGCCCATGTCACCACTCACAATGTGTGAGCCATGGCAGCCTCTATGGCTCACCTCCATTCAGTCTCTATTACCGACATCTGTCGACCAGCTACCTGGTCCTCGGTTCACACCTTCACGGCCCACTAATGCTTGGATAAAGGCTCAGACAGGGATGCTATGTTTGTTCAGGCTGTTCTCCAACACCTCTTCCATACTTAAGCAACTTCTACCCACCTCCCTTACGGGATACCAGAGATCCATGGGAGGATGTGGAACCCCTCCACAGGGCCTCACCACTCTGGGGATCCTTCCCTGGCATCTACAGCAAGGGAGTCCCCACATGTGAAGACTAATTCCTGCTAGTTCCTGGAGATAGCATAGTTACTCACTTGTAACAGGTGATTTCCGGGAACAGCAGGAATACATCATCACAAACAACCCACCTCCCCTAGGAGTTGTTTCTCTCTCTCTCTTTCTTTCTTTCCCTATCTCTCTCTCTCTCTCTCTTTGTCTCAGCTGTAAACTCAACTGGAGAGAGGCATTTGGGAAAGGCGGGAAGGTAGCACACAGGCACTGTGGGATGCTCCCAAAAGCTTTCCCATTGGATGTTGGGGAGCGTTCCCGCGCAGGCTCCGTAGGGACCGACGCCACCCACATGTGAAGACTTATTCCTGCTGTTCCCGGAGATCACTTGTTACAGGTGAGTAACTATGCTGTACATGACACACACAGCAGTGGAGCAGGAGCAGCAAGATGCTGCCCACACAGATGTTTGTTTATGTTGGCCACCCACCAGAGATGAACAGTCACTGATGCCCCCACCTATTTTTTCCATATCCACAGGTAGAGGATTTGAGAAAGAAGGGCCGAGAGCTACGGCTGCACCATGCGGACTACCTTGCCTGCCTCCAGAGGGGGGCGGTGTCCCAGCGAGACAGTGAGTATTGCCGACCTTGCTGCCCAGTAACAAATGTCACAGTGGCCCACCAGCCTGTGTGGTGCCTGCATATGTACATATGTTATGTGACACACATGATAGTGTGCTGATGACTGTCATCTTCCTCAGAGGGCGATGCCGATGATGAGGAGCCCTCCACAGACACATATGCCTTGAGGCGCCCCCCTGCCCACCATGCAATGGAGGAGGAGGTGGTGGTGGTGGAGGAGGGGGCTGAGGAGATGGAGGATGAGGCAGAGGAGGAGGCGAAGGAGCCCGAAGACACGTCAGCGGAGGAGGGGGATGATGGGGGCATGGAAGGGGTGGCAGGGGAGGGAGAGGGTGTGGCTGATGTGGGGGTGGAGGAGGGTGTGGAGGGCGGGTGGGAGGTGGCAGGGGGGGAAGAGGGGGTTGTTTGGGGGAGAGGATGATGGGGAACACAGGGCAGCACAGGGCACTGTGGGTTCCCGCCAGCCACTGCATGTGGCTGCACAGGATGGGTGGCCGCGTGTTGATATGCCATCCAGGGCCACACACAGGTCACATGTGCATGCCACCACACAAACACCTGGCACTATGTGTGTGTGTGGTGGCAGGTGTGTGCAGGACCTGTATGTGGCACTGGATGGCGTGGAGCAATGCCTCCATCTGCTAGTGCACACATACCAGTGGCTGACGGAATCCATTCAGCGGATGCCGCTGAGATGGAGCGTCTGCCCTGTCGGCGGCCATCCCCTGAAGGGCGTCACAGGAGTGTCTGATGGCCCCTGTGACGTCCACACATGTGCCCTGTGCTGTCCTGTGTTCCATCACTGGACATGCCACATGGGATGTTTGAGTCTATTGTTTTACTGTTTTGTTTATGTAAAATATATATACACAGTTTTTGCTAACTCACAATGGTCACGTGTCTCCCTTACCAAACACTATGGATGCAAGCATGGGATATGTGTGTAGACAGGTATGTGTAGTAAAAGTAGACATGGGTCTCATACATGGACTGGCTCCACATGCAGTCGTTGGGGATGACCATGTGTGTAGGCGTGTGAGACCAGGGTGCACCCTGAGATGTTGCAATGTAGGGGACGTCCCAGGATACTGAGGCACATGCATGCTGTGTGCAATGTGTGGGAACCGTTTCTGATGCAACATGCCTGTGTGCCAATAGTGAAACTGGCATACCACTACGTCTGTGCAGGCAGGGTAAGATGTGCTGCTGAGCCCAGGAGCTACTCATGGGTAAAGCTGTTGAGTGTGTCCTGGGGCAATACATGTCACAGGGATGGGCGGTGAGTAACCGTATGCGTTTATGTGAATGAGCAGCTGACCTGCGCAAGCCACCCTTGTCTGCCTATGCCACATGCACGCCTATGTGGGGGGGAGGCACGTAGGCAGTGTTGCAGGCAGGGAGAATGGTCACACATGTGCGTCCAATGTTGGGGGTATGAGGGGAGGATAACGGTGACGGATCCCAACACTGGACATGTAACTTCAGGACATTCCCCCTGTGCAACCCGGGAGGATGTGTAAACCGCCATGCTGCGGCCCAAGGGCTGGGACCTGACACAGTGCATGGCACACACGGCATGTGATGGCATCTGTGCAGTGATACCTGGCAGTACAGACACCCCACCAGCAAGGGGCCTGGGTGCAGGTCATATGGTCAGGGACACGATATGCGTTTGCACACTACTTAGGAGACCACAGAGACACACATTGGAAAACACACGTATATACTGGTTAAAGGCTGTTTATTACACACACAGTCACCTCCTGCGTAGCTGCCCACGCCTCCCACGCCTCCCATGGCCCAACACCCCCTGCGGTGCTGCACCTTGTCCTGGCGCCTTGGGTGACGGTGCTGGTGCTGGCTGCCGCATTAGGGCAACGATGTCCTCCATGACACCCAAAATGTGGGCGAGCACCCCCGACCGGATCTCCTCCAGGAGCAGCCGCAGCTCCCTCGTATTATCCCCCATAGCCACGTATATGTGCTGGAGTGCCTGCTGAATGCCTGTGGGTGGGACAGAGGGTGATATGTGAGATACCTCTCCAGTAAACAACCGTCACACATACACATGTCACACATATCCCACCAGATCAGTCTGCAGAACAGTCATGCCTGCCAAACCTAGCAACGCATGACCATGTTTACATCTGTGTCTCCCATGAGCCATCCCCATGTCTGGAATGGAATGGAAATGGGCTGTGAGGGGAGGGTGTTAGGACTGGAAATGGGCTGAGTGGGGGGCTAGGACAGGAAATGGGCCGATGGAGGGGCTAGGATAGGACTGGAAATGGGCTGAGTGGAAGGGGGTCTTGAACTGCAAATAGCTGATGGGGAGGGGGGCTTGGAATGGAAATGGGCTGTGAGGGGAGGGAGTTAGGACTGGAAATGGGCTGAGTGGGGGGGCTAGGAAAGGACTATAAATGAGCTGATGGTTGGGCTAGGATTTGGAAATGAGATGATGGAGGTACTTGGATAGGACTGGAAATGGATGGGGAGCTAGGACCGTAAATGGGCTGATGGTGGGGCTAGGATAGGATTGGAAATGGGCTGATGGGGGGCTAGGACTGGAAATGGGCTGATGGAGGGACTAGAAGGGAGCAGATGCTGGGTGGGGCTGGAACTAGAAGGGAGCTGATGTTGGGGGAGGATTAGAATGGGATGGAGCTGGGAGAGTGAAATGGAGAGGGAAAAATATTTGGTGTGGGAGGGAAGACAAATCTACAATTGGCCGGATATTGGGAGAGTAAGTGGGGATTAAGGATGGAGGGCTACAATTTGAGTGGGTGAAATAGGAATGAGGAAAGAGCAAAAGGAGAAAGATTAGTATGTTAAAGCAGATGTAGAGAGAGAATGGAAAAAAACTAGAAGAGAGAAGAAAGGACAAATGGACAGCAGACGATGGAGAGTTAGCAGAGGACACAAAGAAACCAGAAGAAAGTGGCTGGAGCAATTGCCACTGGAAAAAAAATGCACAAAAGGTAGAAAAATGTCTCTTTATTTTGAATATATGCAGTGTGCATAGGAATTTGTTCATATATTTTTTTAAACTATAGTCCGGCCCTCCAACGGTCTGAGGGACAGTGAACTGTCCCCCTGTTGAAAACGTTTGAGGACCCCTAGTGTACATTATCCCACAGAAGGACTATCCCTGCTCAGCAGTGCTTAGATTAGACACAGACATAACAAGGACTGGTCTGAGAGGGGGCTTGTAGTAGACGTGTAGCCACATGTGCAGGGCAGACATAGAAGCTTCCACCAGTCCATAAGTCCTGACTCAGCCCTTGCTGATCTACCATGGCCCTCTCTCCACTCAGCCTTACCCTACTCGTCCTCCTTGCAAACTCCATTCAAAACTCCCTCGCCCTAGTAGATAGATTTAGACATATCCCTACTATTCACTACCTGGGAAAGAAAAATCAGGGTAACCCCTTCCACTCAGCCACAGGACTACCACACCAGTCCCGGCATTCACATCTCCTGTATGTAGCACTCAACCGTCCCGAAAACATCAGAGCAGCTCACCATCATGCCCTGAAATGTGCACTAATAAACTCGCAGTCGGTCCGCAAGAAATGGCCCGTCTTCTCCGACCTTATAACTGTACACAACTTAGACCTCCTTATGGTGACAGAATCCTGGCTGTCTGATACTGATGCTGCTCTCATAAATCAGATTATCCCTCTTAATTTCTCTATTTACACCTGCCATAGAGCCAACCGTAAAGGTGGTGGGGTCTTTATTCTGGCTAAGACAGATCTAAAATTTCAACTAATATCCTCCAAGAGCACTACACACACTGACACGGTCTCCATTGCTAATAAATTTATCACCATAAACCTCATATACAGAGCTCCCTCTTCGCCTTCAGACGACATCTCCACCCTCATGGACCTAGCCTGCAACCCCGCCAATCCACACAATCCCAATTGGCTACTCGGAGACTTCAACTTACCATCCCTACAAACGGATCAGGCAGTTGCCTTCCTGGATGCAATGCAAGCTCTAGAATTCGAACAATTGGTGACGGCTCCCACGCACCAGAAAGGAAGCATACTCGACCTAATCTTCACCCCCATCTCTGTGGTAAGACACAAACCTGACCTCAACATATCCATCATCCCTGTTCCTTGGTCTGACCATAACCTGATAACCTTCCAAATACCCTTGCAGCAGGACCTAACACCAAACAAAGCTTCCACAAATGCCGCGAAAACCACACGCCCCAGACCTCTTGTCATAGATGAGTTCTCCAAAAAGGTCCTTCCGACCCTCCAACAAAAGTCATCCAACCTGGAAGAAGTAATCCTCAACTGGAACAGCACACTGAAAGCCTTCGCCTATCTAACATCTTCCGACAATTCGGTGACTCACAAGAGCAACAAAAGTAAAAGACGACAAGCTCCATGGTACTCAGCAGACCTTCGCACTTCACTCATCACACTCAGGAAGCATGAAAGGAAGTGGAGACGGTCTCACTCCCAAGCACTCAAATCAGAGTACCTTGATCACCTGGAGTCCCACCATGAAACAATATACCGCAGAATGAGCGATTACCATGCCCAGCTTCTACTTCGCTCAATTAACAAACCCAGAGACCTATTCATCCTAGCGAGATCCCTAATTAAAGAACCATCCGCCACCCAACCAGACTCAATACCCCCTCAGTCATACGCTGACTTCCTCCATTCCAAGAACTGCACAGCAAATAAACCCCCAGCATCAACTGCGTCCACTCCATGCCAAACACCCACCTTACAACCACCAATCACAGAATTTTATCCACCTACCGTGAAGAATATCCAAGACCTCATTGCTAGCATCAACACGTCCACAGCCCCGAACGACCCCTGCCCAGCTTACTGGATTAGATCCCTTCGAGTTGAACTCAGCCCAATCTTGCTGAACATCATTAGTCTATCATTTGCAACAGGAGCATTCTCGCCACTCCTCAAACAAACCTCAATAAGACCACTCATAAAAAACAGCAGACTCGATCCTATGAAACCAGACTCCTACCGCCCAATCTCGAGTATTCCTCTACTTGCCAAAATAATCGAGAAGGTGGTTTATAGACAGATCCAACAACATATAGACATAGCAGCCCCTCTTGACCCCTTATTATTTATTTAGTATACATTTGTATACCGCTACTTCCAGCGATCAGCAGCGGTTTGATTACAGATTGGAAATTGTCAAATCATGACAGGAAATTTTTGAGGTATAAACACATTGATTAGACAGGAAAGCACAGCACACAGAGAACTATTTTACAGGGAACATGGGCTATGGAGGGTTAAGTGGCTTGCCCAAGACCACAAGGAGCACCTGTGGGACTAGAAACCCCAGTCCTTCCGGCCCAAGGTTGCTGTCCTCTAGTGGGATTTGAACCCCCGACCTTCCGGCCTGAAGTACCTTGCCCCAACCACTAGGCCACTCCTCCACTCCTCCACTCCTCCCCTGCCAGCATGGGTTTAGAGAATCGCATGGAGTAGAAACACTCCTCACCACCCTTATCAATGCCCTGAACAAAGGAATTGACAATGCAGAAAATGAATTCGCTCTTATATTCCTGGACATCTCAGCTGCCTTTGACGCCGTCAATCACAACCAGCTACTCACCCACATCCATGACAAGGGTATTCACGGTCTCGCCTGGGAGTGGTGTAAATCTTATCTATCTGATCGCTGGCAACAAGTCCGGGTTGGCTCTCACACCTCTGCACCTTTTCACCAACAACAAGGTGTTCCACAGGGCTCATCCCTATCCGCTCTACTTTTCAATATCTACATGCAGCCGATATGCAATCTCATCCGTTCTTTCAATATCTCTACACTAATCTACGCTGATGATGTACTACTATTCACTCCGTTCAAAGTCAAACACCCAGATTTATCCAACCTTGTCAACTGCTTCAACGCAATTACAGACTGGCTATTCACCCAAAACCTCTTCATAAATTTCAAGAAAACGGAAGTTCTATTTATATCAAGGAACAAAAATTTCTCCCCTCCACCCATCCTAAGAGTAAGAGATACAGAGCTTCCAATTCGAAGTACCATACGATATCTCGGAATCACACTGGACCAGCAGCTTGACTTTAAGGAACACATAAAAATAATAACCAGATCCATCTACAACAAAATCAGAACACTGCGACACCTCAAACCCATGCTACCCCCCAAGGACTTTCGAACCATCTTCCAGGCCCTCATACTACCACATTTCGACTATGCAAACGTAATTCTATATGGTCTACCAAAGAACACTAGATCCCACAGACTTCCGAACAACCTTCCAAGCATTAGTCCTCCCACACCTGGATTTTGCCAACATCATCCTACATGGCCTCCCTCAATCAACTTTAAACCCGCTCCGCCTAGCCATGAATACAGCCGCCAGAGTCCTCTCCGGCTCATCAAGATCTGACCATATAACACCCATCATGAAAGAACTGCATTGGTTACCATTACATGCCAGAATCCAGTATAAGTCTTTAGTCCTTACTTTCAAGGCACTAAATAACTACCCCCCTACGCCAATCAGCAAACTCATCCATGGCACCCTGGAAAACAGAAAAAGGAGAACCACATCAATGAACACCTTAATTGTCCCGAAGATAATAACGAAGTGTACTAAGGCCACCTCCAACAGGGCCTTCTCCTTATTTGCTCCTCTAAACTGGAATGCACTACCTCACGAAATCCGTGCTATCAAAAACCTAATCCTATTCAGAAAAGCATTGAAATACCACCTGTTCACAAAATGCTACCCAGAAGTCAACCTAGTCACTAACAAAACTACCACCTCAATACAACCTGAAAAGGGCTAGTTGGTCAACCTTTCTCTCTAGTCTTATTAGTGAACCACATTGTAACATCCAATCGAGTTTGATATTACTGTATATACCATTAAGTTAATCTGTACATAGTTCCCCCGGTTGTCCTATTGTTGAAGTTCCCTGTTCAATGTAAAACTCAATGTTACTTGTATGCATTGTAGTATGTTCTTGTTCTATGTACACCACACTGATTATAATAGCGCGGTATAAAAGAATTGTTAAATAAATAAATAAATAAAATAAATAACACACTCAACCCCCTTCAACTAGATATGAACGTGGCTGCCCGCGTCCTCTGTGGTCTTTCCAGATCAGACCATATCATGCCAATACTTAAATATCTCCACTAGTTACCGATATACTGCAGGCTAACATACAAGATCCTGCTGATTACATTTAAGATTAACAACAACATTGCCCCCAAATCTCTCAAGAACCTTATTACACCAACTCCACAAATCAGAACTAGAAGGACAGCAACAGCCAACACATTGACCTTCCCTAAAGACTCCATAAAGTGCACCCAAACAACCAGGAGAAGAGCTTTTGCCTACTACGCACCAAAATTCTGGAATGACCTCCCATCAGAAATAAGAGCAATCAAAGACCTCCTACAGTTTTGGAAGGCTATAAAGCACCATCTCTTTCTGCTACACTTTGCTCAAGCAGCTACCCCACCCCAGAGAAAGCTCCCCCCATCCTCTACAAACATATCAGTCACAACATAACACCCATGCTTTAAGCAATCACACTCATGCCCGTCAGCACTTCTTGTCTATTCACACCATGTAATATTTATTACTCCATGTCAACCTGCATATACTTACTATGTATTCCTTGTCTATTCTGACCAAACTCAGCGTGTAAATAGTTAATCTTTATCTGTATCATTTAAAGCTATTGCAACATGTAAATAGTTACCCTGTGTGGTCCAAGTTCTAACTCCTGTTATAATGTAAAACTCAAACAGTCTTGACTGCACTGAGCTCTTGTTGTTGAATGTAAACCGCACTGATAACAAATAGCGTGGTATATAAGAATTGTTAAATAAATAAATAAAATAAATAAAAAGGGATGGTGTTAAAGAAACATGTGGTTGGAGGGCAGAAACACACAGAGTAAAAGGGATGGAATGGGGGACAGCATACTCATAAGCCAAAGGCAGAGGGTAGGAGATGATGCAGGGGACCAGGTATGAGGAGGTGCTAATAAGATGCCTGATGCATATCCAAAGGGCATGTACTCTATGCGTTGGGAGCAGCAACGTGTGAGTTGGGGACCTACCTGCCTGGGGATGGGCAATGTCCAGTGCCTCTGGAAGTCCATACAGGTAGATGGGCCCTAGCCGCTCCGCCAACTCCTGCTCCAGGGGTGTTAGGGAGGGTACAAAGGGGCCTCCACCACCAGTGCCCATGGCATGTTGCCGCTCTGCCACCATGTGTGCACGCACACCCCACTTTATATCGTTGAACCTCTTCCTGAGGCTGTCCAGGTATCTGTGTGGGCCTCCTGCCTGTGCAACGGCCTCCTGCACCTCCTCCCACACCTGGGTGCGTGTTGCAACAGTGGTGCTGTTGCTTAGCTGGCCGTATAGGACCTCATAATGCTCAAGGACACATGCCAGCAGAATGTGGTTTTCCTGCTGGGTGAATCTCTGAGCCCTCTTCCATTGCACAGCTGGCACCGGTATGCGCCTGCGTTTTGCACTGAGAGGACCCTGCGTGGGCTGGGCCGATGTGCCTGCATCCGCCACCACACTCCCTGCCATATATGTGTCCTCCCCAACAGGTGTCCCCCCTCCCTCTCCCTCTCCATTCCTGCCCTGTGGCTCCATCTCCCTGCCCTCTGTGCCCTCTCCCTCCCTGTCACACATTCCTGCTCTTGCCCTTCTCAGCTCCAACTCACACCTCCCTCCTCTCCCTGCTATCTGCTCTTCACCTCACCTCCTTTCTCACTCACCTGCTCCTTGCCTCCCTTCCTCTCTGTCTCCCCTGCCTCACACCTCTACTCCATAACCCAGCCTCTACCACTCTCAACCGCAACACACGAACTCTGCTACACGAAACACCTGCTTCTTTCTGAACGACACCACACACCTTCTCTCTTCCTCGCCTACCAATAACCCCTCAAAGTGCAGCACATGTACAGGTCTATTTATAGGGTTTTTTTATGTTGCACGCGTTGCGCATGCGCAGTTGCATGAGCACAGCAGCTGCGTGTGCTGTGCGTGCTGTGCATGTGTAGTTGGCTGTGCGCATTGTGCATGCACCACGCAGAAGCAGGAAATGCGTGCGTGCGTGTGTCAACTACGTATGACGTATTTGCGCGTGAGGCGCGGCACATGTGCAATGGGTACAGCCAACTGCGCAGCACAAGCGCAGCCGCCATGCGCACTGCGCATGCATAGTTGGCATTGCGCATGCGCTGCACAGACGCGGGAAGTGCGTGTGTGTGTCAACTACGTATGATGTGTTTGCGCGTGAGACGTGGCACATGTGCAATGGGCACAGCGAACTGCGCATGCGCAGCACACGCAGCTGCCACACTCATGCAACTGCGCATGCGCAATGCACGCTACATTAAAAAAAACCTATAAATAGACCTGTACACATGTTGCACGTTGAGGGTTTTGTTGTAGGCGAGGGAGAGAAGGCGTGCATTGGCAGTGAAGGAAGGAGAGAGTCAGAAACAGGTGTATTGTGGAGTTTGGCTGGGTTTGTGAGTGGTGGTGGTTGTATTGTGTGGCTGTGTTTGTGTGTGGTGTGTAAGGTGTGTGGCTTGGTTAGTGAGGTGAGTGTCTGTGTTTGAGTGGGTTAGAGGAGCAGGATGGGTGGAGTTTATGGTGGCCTTTGTGGTTGCTGCAGCTGCAGTGGGAGGTGGGCAGGTGGTACGGTTACCTGACAGGGGAGATGGTGTCTATAGGCTGAGGCACAGGGCATGGGTGTAGTCCCGCTGCAAATCAGACCTGCAGCTGTGGGGGCAGGCCAGGCAGGGGCTGTGCCCGCATGGCGCAGGAGGAGTGCTGAGGTTCAGGCTCACCAGCCACGCCTCTACAGGCCCAGGGCCCAGCTCCAGGGCATGCGTGAGGACCAGGTCATCTCCTTCTACCGACTGAGCACAGGGGCTATTAGGGAGCTCTATGAGGATCTAAGACCTGACCTCGAGCCCCTGAATGATCGGTCACATGCCATACCAGATTTGGTCAAGCTCCTTGCTGCCCTACATTTCTTTGCCTCTGGCTGTTTCCAGTCATTTGTGGCCGCAGTGCGTGGCATGAGCAACCCCACCTTCTCACGCTGTCTCCACCAAGTACTGCGTGCCATGGTCAGCTGGGTGCGGAATTATATTGCCATTCCACACACTAGGCTACAGTGGTGGACCCTGAACCTGGCCTTTGAGGCGTTAGCCGGGATACCACACGTGATGGGAGCTATTGATTGCACACATGTTGCCCTGGTCCCGCCTAGAGACAGGGAGGTAGTGTTCCACAACCGCAAACACTATCATTCCCTGAATGTTCAGGTTGTATGTGATGCAAATATGCATATTCTGAATGTGTTCCCCAGGTTTGCGGGGTCCACCCATGACTCCTATATCCTGTATCACTCGGCACTATTCAGACAATTTGAGGCAGGACAATATGAGGACTGTATATTGCTGGGTGGGTATTTCCCATTTCTGACATGCACATGGTGTTCATGTGACTAGGCGTATGTGCAAATGTCTGTCTTGGAGTAGATCCCTCATTGTGTGTGTGTGTCATCTTCCTGTGTAGGATATAGGGGGAGGGGGGGGGTTGGTGCCCTCCAAATCCGCCCTGCTATGGTGCTGTGTGATGCTGGTAGATTGGATGCGAGCATTTGTGTGGTTGTTATATATTATGTTGTCGGCAATCCATACAGCTCCCCCTTGTCTTGTGTTTCTTAGGTTCCCCCACTCAATCTGTAATAGGGTAGACACCCAGGAAGCTGTAGATAACATGAGGAGTGATCTAGCTAAGCTTGAAGAATGGTCTTGAATTTGCCAGCTGGGATGTACTGGTAGGAAATGTAAGGTCATGCATTTGGGCTGCACCAATCCAAGGGAGCAATATAGTATAGGGGGTGAAGTACTCTTGTCCACTACAGAAGAGCGGGACCTAGGCGTGGTTGTGTCTGCTGATGTCAAAGTAACTAAACAGGTTTGAAAAGGCGAGGGCAAAAGCTAGAAGGATGCCTGGGTGCATACGGAGAGGAATGGCTAGCAGAAAAACAGGAAGGGATAATGCCTCTGTATATGTCTTTGGTGCGACCTCATGTGAAGTACAGTGTGCAATTCTGGAGACTGCACCTTCAAAAGGATGTGAACAGGATGGAGTCAGTGCAGAGGGTGGCTACTAAAATGATTAGTGGTCTTCATTATACAGCATATGAGGACAGACCGAAGGGTCTTAATATGTACACCTTGGAGGAAAGGCAGGATAGAGGTGATATGATGGAGATGTGGAAATACCTCCGTGGCATATATGTTGAGGGAGAGAGCCTTATTTAATTGTAAGCAAGTTCTGCTACGAGGGAACATGGGATGAGGGTGGAGGGAGGTAGATTCAGGGGTGAAATGGCAACATATTTGTTTACTGAAAAAGTGGTGGATCCGTGGAATAGTCTCACAGTGTAGGTGGTAGAGATGAGGACAGTAACTGCATTCCAAACAGCATGGGACAAACACAGAGGATCTCTAAAGGTAAAAAGGGGACTGTTGTACTTGTTGATATGGAAGAACAGACTAGATAGGCCATGTGGTCCTTTTGTGTCATCATATTTCAATGTTGCTATGCTGCATAGTTGTGATGTCATATGTTTCTGTCAGGATGTGTTATGCATTTGTTTTGCACATATATACCTGTGTCCATTTGGGGGGACATGAGCTCCTGCTTTAACATACCTCATTTCTTTCTACAGGTGATGCAGGATATGGGTGTCGCCCCTGGTTGCTGACCCCTGTGCGTCAACCACGGACACGTGCAGAGAGGAGGTACAATGAGGCCCATGCCTCCAGCCGCTCCTTCATAGAGCGCACCTTTGGCATTTTAAAGAGTCGCTTCAGGTGTCTGAATAGGACAGATGCGGGCCTTACAATATACTCCACAGACTGTGGCAGAAATCATCATAGCCTGTTGCATCCTGCACAACATTGCTCTCAGGCACAATATCCCTGCCGAGATTAATGAGGGTCTGGAGGATGATCCGACGTGCCCCTCTGTACGTGCCTGTGGTGACACACGTGAGGGCACAGCAGTCAGGCGGCAGATAATTGCAGAGCTCTTCTCATGTACGTACCCACCTACATTTGTTGATATATGTGTGTACTGCTAATACAAGTTAACATTTGTAGACCAATATCAGTAGGATGCAACACTGCACTGACATGTAACAGACACTGGCTGGCCATCCCAAAGTCAAATATAAGCATGACTGTGATCCAAACGATGTGGGCAGGGCAGAACAGTGGGTCGAGGTGGATTATGTGTGTGGGTGGTTTTAGGCTTGTGGGAGGTGTTGGGGTGACATTCCTGGTTTGTGGATGATTGTGATAGCGGCTGCTGTGCAACCACAGTTAGTTGGTGTTATGCTTTGGGTGCAGCAAGGTGAGAGGCATGTGGTGTGGGTTTCACAGTGGGAGAGAGGACCATGTTTGGGGCCAGTTGTCCAGCTGTGTGTGTTTTTCATTTAGTATTTTGATCTGATTGTGTGTGTGTGGTATGCTCTGGTAAGCTGGATCTGTGTGTCTGTAATTTTTGTATAATGCTACATGTGATATGTAGCACTATATACATGGTCAGTACTATTTGTCATAATGGTATTTAAAATCCTTAAGGGGAGTTAGTGGAACGCCACAGTGGGTCCTAGGGCTAGCAGAGAAGGTCCAGCTGATGACTCCTAAGCCAGGAAGTGGGGGTAGTGCAGGCGTAGTAGTACACTGGCCCTCTGGGTAATGAAGTCTGTGATAAGGAAGCTTATCATAGCTCAGGAAGGGGCTATAGAAAAGGTGAAGTGTCTCGGAACAAGCAACCTGTCAGTGCTGGTAGAAATGAGAAAACAGAATTTTGCCATAAAAGACTACCAGTCCCAGAATGCACCAGGTTTCCAACAGCCATGAGAGGAGCTGAAGTGAGAAAACGTGTGTTCAATCAAAAGGGCTATGAGGTAATCCACAAGCACTCATTGCAAAGGGCAGGGCTTGATTCAGCACAGCTGCGCTGTGCTCGGATGGAACACTCATCTCAAAGGGCAAGGCCTGATTCAGCACAGCTGCGCTGTGCTAAGGTGGAGCACTCATCAAGGCAGAATAAAGATAGAGTCTATTCTACAGAGAATCATCCAGAGCTGGGATGTCATGATCATTGGTATCTTGATCATCCACGGGATCCTGATCTTCATTCTCATCAGAAGCAGAGGTCAGAACGGACGGACAGAGAGAGCAAGAAGCCCTTTAAAAGAAGGAAGAGAAAAGCCTCTGGGAAGTCTACAGGAGTCCAGTACAGTACGTATACTGGGAGACAGACAAGAGGTCAGCATACACCATTGGACTGGGGGAAACCAGAGGAGTGGTATTGCAGAGCCAGGAATCTCCAGACGGCACCTGTGAGGGAAACAGCTGCACGTGGAAGGGACCCTGAGACCCATGCCAGAAGGTATGTGAAGAGAGATCCAGTGTCCAGGGATCTAGATTGGAAGGCTGGACACAGAAACTGGACTACATATTGGCCAGGCTATTTAAAGGGGAACTCTAACAGCAATGGAAGCTCAGGTATGAACACTGATCTATGCCCTAGCTATAACTTTGAAAGGAAGCAGGGAAATGATTATTCTCCTGGTAGTGCTCCATTGAGAAATTCCTTTGTGCCAAGCCAAGATATTGAACCTATGATTATTGAAGAAAGGGGAGAGGTCTTAGAACCAGAATGTGAATATATGGACTGCTCTCTGTCCAAACTCAAATGGTAGTTTTCTGTTACAAAGTGCAACAACCCTCACAAAGAAATACCAACTTGTTCTTTAATCTACTCAGAAAACCTTCTGAGTAAGATTTTGAGCTACACAGTGAAAGCAAGCCAGCTAAGGGGTTTCAGCTGGGTGATTGCTAGCAATTGAGCTTACCTAATTGCTTGTGTGCTCTGAAGGGAATCACTTCTGAATTTATATGTAAAGATATAAGAAGTTAACCTGAAGAAAAGAACATTTTTCCTACTTTGTGGGTTTATTTGGTTGCTTACTGCATTGCTAAAACATTATTTGCTAAAGCCTACAGGAAAGACCAGTTTGTTGCCAACCAGGTCTTTAATCCTTTGCTTTAATTACCTGACAAGTTCAGATATTGTTTTTTTCCTGATTTTGTTTTCCTAACTTTAAAACTGCAAGCAAGTATCCTGAGTTCTGTGCTACCAAGCATTATCTGTGTTGGGAGAACCCCTCATAAATAAAAATCTTATTTGCTTTACCCTTGAGCAAGTATAATTAATTATTGGTCACGGCTGTGTCTGGTGTGAATGAACTACATTGCCCACAATCCCTTGCAAATCATATAGATATATGCACTTGCCAAGACTGTGAAGACTCACACCCAGGCAGCCGTCTGACAAGTCCCAAACACCTCACAAGCAAAGGACTTGAGATAACAGAGTGGTAAGGTCAAAAATAAGGTTTTATTTCCCCATCCCTGGGATTTGGTAAACACAAATGAACTCAGGACAAAACAACCATACGTCTGGTATAAAGAATAGTAACTCAGGAACTGCAGAAAAATGACATCTTTTTCTTCCAGCTTTCAAATGCACAGTCTTTTAACACAGGAAATAATAAAGGCTTCTTTTTCAATGGCAGTAATGCTCACTTGGCTTTCTCCAGCTATACCATTAGCTTCAGACATTCAATTCAAGAGAACGTCCATTAGACCCCTCTTGAAGAATCCCAAACTCGACCCACAGAAAGTCGAATCTTATAGACCCATATCTAGTATTCCCTTTCTAGCTGAAGTAATTGAAAAGGTAGCTCAAAGTCAAATACAGGATCACATCGACACTGCATCCCCTCTAGACCAATGCCAGCATGGCTTCAGGGAGTTCCACGGTGTAGAAACCCTCCTCACCACCCTCTTCAACAACATCATCACAGGCATTGACAACATCCGCCAAGGCTTCGTGCTTATTTTCCTGGACATTGCTGCCACTTTTGACTCTGTACATCACGATCTGTTACTAGGGCGGCTAAAAGAAAAGGGCATCAACGACACTGCCCTGGCATGGTGCCGATCATACCTGGATCAGAGATGGCAGTATGTAACTTCAGGAACAGCAACATCCACACCTTTCCATCAAAAACAGGGTGTGCCACAAGGATCATCCCTATCATCACTCTTATTTAACATATACATACAGCCAGTCTGCAACATCATCAAACCCTTCAAGGTCGACTGTCTAATATACGCAGACGACATTCTCCTCTACATGCCTTTTTCCACACTCAACATGGATCTTTCACCAATGACCAAATGTTTTGATGCAGTGTCTGAATGGCTTCAATCCCAAAACCTCCACATTCAACACAGGAAAACGGAGGTTCTCTTCATCACTAGAGACCCATTGTTCACCCCCCCCCCTTCACAGATAAAGGTGAAAGAAGCCGAGCTCCAAACAAAGCCTTCAATCCGATACCTTGGGGTCACCTTGGACCAGCGCCTGGATATGAAATTACATATATCCAACGTAGTCAGAGCGATTTATCTCAAAATCCGGACACTCCGCAACCTTCGCTCCTTGCTTGATCCTGAGGACTTCCGGACCATATTCCAAGCGTTAACCCTACCACACCTCGACTACGCTAATGCCGTTTTTCAAGGTCTCCCACACTCCACCTTAAACCCTTTGCAACTTGCCATGAACACTGCGGCCAGAGTCCTCTATGGAGCATCAAGAAGGGACCATGTAACACCTATTCTAAAACAGCTCCACTGGCTCCCCATACACGGGAGACTGTTGTTCAAAACATTATTACTCACATTCAAGGCTATCAAAGGCATCACCTCCTCCTCTCTAATGAACCTTATTCAGACCGTTCCACCTAACAGATCTAGGAGAACTATATCTACAAACTCGCTAGTAATCCCTAAGGCAGCAATTAAATGCTCACTAGCGACAGCTAACAGGGCGTTCAGCTTCTATGCCCCTAAGTGCTGGAACACCTTACCACCTGAAATTCTGGCTATCTCTGATCTAACCTCATTCAGAAAGGCAATCAAATCCCATATATTCCCCCACTACTACCTGAACATCCAATCAACATCCTGACCACCAATCCCCTTTGAACACCCAACCCGATCTAAGAATAAATACTGATGTATATACATGTAAATTCATTGTAAATAGTTTCAGTTAACAATCTCCCCATGTATTATCCAAGTTCTTTTTCCTGTTCAATGTAAAACCAAAGAGCTTTTTGTTCTGGTCTTTTGTTATATTGTAAACCGCGCTGATCCCAAATAGTGCGCTATATAAGAGCTTGTAATAAATAAATAAATAAATAAATTCAGCAAAGTGATTCCCTATTATCTGCAATGGTTAACGTACAATCCATGGGCACATCGTTTATGCCTTCATCTGTATATTCAACCTGCATATCCTCCAGCCCATCCCCCGCTGGATACATGGAAACACATTCACACAGGGTTTTCAAGCAGTTCTCTTTAGCCTTAAGAGAATTCTGGAAACCTTGACTGTCCCAGAGAAAACTATTAAGCTTTGTTTTCTCTCTGTTTCTTTTATAGAAACTACCTTCTGGCTTCTGCCTGCAAGGCTTACTGAGCAGTGCTCCTTCACTATTAGGAAAGTTCAGAGATTTGTACCTTTCTCTCGATGGAGCTTCTGGACATGCCCAAACTGGCTCCCTGTGTGGATTCTCCCTCCAGTTGCCTTCCTCCCAAGGCTTTAACTGAGAGAAGCTTTCCTGCAGTCTGTGGGTTTGAACTTTCGGTACCTTTTCAGCTTGAGCTTTCTTTGTTCCTCTGTCTGTTCCAATGTTTGTTCCTGTTCTAGCTCTGCTGCTGGAATTCACAGCTGCTCCGTCAGAACTCCTCCCAGATCCAAATCCAGATCCTGAGCTTGTTCCCCAGCTTGAACTTCCTCTCCAGCCTGAACCTGAACCAGAACCAGAACCTGAGCTCTCACCTGAACATAAGAACATAAGAACATAAGACATGCCATACTGGGTCAGACCGAGGTCCATCAAGCCCAGTATCCTGTTTCCAACAGTGGCCAATCTAGGTCATACGTACCTAGCAGTTTCCCCAAAAGACACAAGTTCCACAATGCTTGTACTGGGTCAAGCATTGATATCCTGGGTCCCTTTTTAATAGTGGTTTATGGACCTTTCCTCCAGGAACTTGTCCAAACCTTTTTTAAACCCAGCTATACTATCAGCCCTTACCACATCCTCCGGTAACAGATTCCAGAGTTTGATTACACGTTGAGTGAAAAAATATTTTCTCTTATTTGTCTTAAATAGTTTACCCTGTAGCTTCATTACATGTCCCCTAGTCTTTCTATATTCTGATAGCGTAAACAATTGATCCACGTTTATCCGTTCCACTCCATTCATTAATTTATAGACCTCTATCATATCTCCCCTCAGCCGTCTCTTTTCCAGGCTAAAGAGCCCTAACCTTTTTAGCCTCTCTTCATAGGAGTAGCCTTCCATCCCCTTCACCAATTTGGTGGCTCTTCTCTGTACTTTTTCTAATAACGCTATGTCCTTTTTAAGATACGGTGACCAGAATTGCACACAATATTCAAGGTGCGGTCGTACCATGGAGCGATACAGAGGCATTATAATATCCTTTGTTTTATTCTCCATCCCTTTCCTTATGATACCTAGCATTCTGTTTGCTTTCTTGGCCGCCGCTGCACACTGGGTGGAGGGTTTTAACATGTTATCCACGATGACTCCTAAATCTTTTTCCTGGGTGGTGGCTTCTAATGTGGAGCCTTGCATCGAGTAACTATAGTGTGGGTTGTTCTTTCCTAGGTGCATGACTTTGCACTTGTCCACATTAAATTTCATTTGCCATTTGGATGCCCAGTCTTCCAATTTATCCAGGTCCTCCTGCAGTTTTCCACTTTCCTCTTGGGTTTTAACAGCTTTAAACAGTTTTGTGTCATCTGCAAATTTGATAACCTCACTCGTTATTCCCTTTTCCAGGTCATTTATGAATATGTCAAAAAGCAGCGGACCCAGTACAGATCCCTGGGGTACTCCACTATTCACCTTTTTCCATTGGGAATATTGGCCATTTAGCCCTACTCTCTGCTTTCTATCTTTTAACCAGTTCCCGATCCACAATAGTACACTGCCTCCTATCCCATGACTTTTTAGCTTTGCCAAAAGTCTCTGATGGGGGACCTTGTCAAAAGCTTTCTGAAAATCCAGATACACTATATCAACCGACTCACCTTTGTCTACCTGTTTATGCACACCTTCAAAAAAACATATCAGATTAGTAAGACAAGATCTTTCTTGTCTAAAGCCATGTTGGCTGTCTCCCATTAGGCCATGACTATCTACATGCTGCGTAATTTTGTTCTTTATGATGGTTTCTACCATTTTCCCTGGTACTGACGTCAGGCTCACCGGTCTGTAATTTCCCGGGTCACCCCTGGAACCCTTTTTAAAAATTGGTGTTACGTTGGCGACCCTCCAATCTTCAGGTATTACAGATGATTTTAATGAAAGTTCACAGATTACCAATAGCAGGTCTGCAATCTCATATTTCAGTTCTTTCAACACTCTGGGATGTATACCATCTGGTCCAGGTGATTTGCTACTATTCAGTTTATCAAATAGTTGTAATATATCTTCCCGGTGTAGCGATATTTCTCTCAATTCCTCTGCAGTATCACCTTTAAATACCACTTCAGTCTTGGGTAACATCCCTACATCTTCCTCAGTAAAGACCGAAGCAAAGAATTCATTCAGTCTCTCCGCTATAGCCTTGTCTCCTCTTACTGCCCCTTTTACCCCTCTATCATCTAACGGTCCAATTGACTCTCTCACAGGCCTTTTGCTACGAATGTACTTGAAAAAGTCTTTATTTCGTGTTTTTGCTTCCGCAGCAAGTTTCTTTTCAAATTCCCGCTTTGCCTGCCTTATCAATGCTTTGCATTTAACTTGCCAGTGCTTGTGCTGTTTCCAGTTTTCATCATTTGGCTCTTTTTTCCATTTCCTGAAGGTTGCTTTTTTGGCAGCAACAGCCTCTCTGACCTCACCTTTAAACCATGCTGGCAGTTTTTTGGACTTTCTCCCACTCTTCTTAATGCGTGGAATACAGCTGGTCTGGGCTTCGAGGATAGTAGTTTTAAATAACGCCCAAGCTTGCTGTAAGTCTTTAACCTTTGGAACCGCTCCTTTTAGTTTTTTCCTAACTATATTCCTCATTCTATCATAGTCTCCCTTTTGAAAGTTAAAAGGTAGTACTGTGGATTTCTTTACTATTTGTTCTCCAATAATTAAATCAAACATGATCATATTATGGTCACTATTGCCAAGTGGTCCCAACACCCTTATTTCTTGCACCAGATCTGGCGTTCCACTAAGGACTAGGTCCAGTATGGCTTCCCCTCTGGTCGGTTCATGAACCAGCTGCTCCAAGAAGCAGTCATTTATTCCATCTAGAAACTTTATCTCTTTAGTTTGTCCTGCCGTGACACTGACCCAGTCGATACCGGGGTAATTGAAATCACCCATTATTACTACTCTGTTGTGACTTTTGTTAGCTTCTGTGATTTCTTTGAGCATTTCATCATCCATTTGTTCATTCTGGCCAGGCGGTCGATAGTACACCCCCACTGCCATCACCTTCCCCTTCATAAGTGGAATTTCAATCCATAGAGATTCTACAGCAAATTTTGTTCCCTGCAAAACTTTAATCCTTTCTGACTCAATGCCCTCTCTAACATAGAGCGCAACCCCTCCACCAATTTGATCAGCTCTATCATTACGATATAGTTTGTATCCAGGTATCACAGTGTCCCACTGGTTATCCTCCTTCCACCATGTCTCTGAGAGTGCAATCATATCTAACCTCTCATTTAGTGCCATATATTCTAACTCTCCCATCTTATTGTTTAGACTTCTAGCATTGGCATACAAGCATTTTAGAGACTGTATTTTATTCATATTAATCTGGCTATTGGTAGGCATGGGTAATTTGGAATCTTTATTCTCTGTCTGCTCCTTACTCAAGGGCATTTCGGCTACTATACTCCCTTTTGGAACCTCATTGCTTTTGGTAGTATCCTTCAAGGATACCTTCGTCCGAACCATGCGCTCCTGGGTGACTGTCGGCTTTCCCCTAATTTCTAGTTTAAAAGCTTCTCTATCTCCTTTTTAAAGGTTAATGCCAGCAGTCTGGTCCCATTCTGATTAAGGTGAAGCCCATCCCTTCGGAAGAGCCCCCCCTTTCCCCAGAATGTTCCCCAGTTCCTAACAAATCCAAAACCCTCATCCTTGCACCATTGTCTCATCCACGCATTGAGACTCCGGAGCTCTGCCTGTCTTTTGGGTCCTGCACGTGGAACAGGAAGCATTTCGGAGAATGCTATCCTGGAAGTTCTGGATTTCAACTTCCTACCTAAAAGCTTAAATTTAGCCTCCAGAACTTCCCTACCACATTTTCCTATGTCATTGGTACCAACATGTACCAAGACAGCAGACTCCTCCCCAGCACTATCTACGATCCTATCTAGGCGGTGCGTGAGGTCCGCTACCTTCGCACCAGGCAGGCATGTTACCAGGCGATCCTCACGTCCACCAGCCACCCAGCTATCTACATTCCTAATGATTGAATCACCAACTATAACAGCTGTCCTGACCCTCCCCTCATGGGCACGTGGCCCTGGAGAAACGTCCTCGGTGCAAGAGGGTTTTACATCACCTGGAGGACAGGTCCTAGTTACAGGATCACTTCCTGCCACACCAGGGTGATGCTCTCCTGTCATGTGACCTCTCTCCTCCATGGCAGCAGGGATGCTGCCAGACTGGAGGTGGGACTTCAGGACTATATCCCTGTAGGTCACGTCCATGTACATCTCTGTCTTTCTTATGTCTTCCAGGTCTGCTACTCTAGCTTCTAGAGAACGGACTCGCTCCCTGAGAGCAAAGAGTTCTTTGCACTTAGTGCATACGTAAGACCTCTCACCAACTGGGAGAAAATCATACATGCGACACTCAATGCAAAAGACCGGAGAACCCCCATCTCGTTGCTGGACTTCTGTCTGCATCTTAGTTTAAAGCTTGTGTTTAGGTCTTTTAAATTCTGTATATACTAAGGATTGGTGTAGATGCTTATACCAATAAAAGTGTATCTAATACCCCTAATACACCTTGTATACCTGAAGCTTAATTAATTAAGCTCAGATCCTCCGTGTATGACTGATTTGGATAACGAGCTGCACCTGAGAGCAGCCCCTTTCTTCTAAGATGTGCAAGTACCTATAAAGGTACAATTAGCCAAGGGGTGGGTGGGTGCTGGGGAGGGAGGGAGGGAGAAAAGTCCTACTAAAGAGGGCAGTTACAAGGTACCCTGTCCTGAACCCTCAGCAGGAAGGAGGGGGGTACCACATAAAGCCCAGTTAGTTGAGAGAGGCAAGGTAAGTTACAGCTGAGAAGGGTAAGAGAAAGTTTAAAAGGTAAACCTCTACAGCAATGGAGTGGGTAAGGAACCCAACTATGGACAGATAGAGAGCTATGTGGAGACAAACAGATGCACAGTTATTTGGAAACAAGACTCACAGTTATGCAGCAACTCAGTAAAAAATCACCTTTGGGAGAGCACTGGAAGCACCCCTGAACTAACTCTGCTTTCTAATGAGTGCTTTTTATCTTCCACCGTGCTTAGCTTTGCCCCTCCTCCACTCAGGTGAATCCTATTGCACTCAGGGCATGGGGCTTGTTTGCAGCTTGGGCGGGGCTGCTGCACTCGTGGCTGGGTTTGCTTACATCTCCCCTGGCAACCTGTAGCCATGTGCATTGCCTGGCTGTCAGAATCTGACATATTTTCCTCAGTTTCCTCTGACTGCATAGCAAGGGATGGATCTTCCCCATCACACTGTATAGGTCATCGCGTAGCCCTAACATGGATGCGGTGAAGGATAGGGAACCTGTGCAGTGTCCAGCCAGGGGGAGTATCATTGCTCCATTTTTTCGGTGTAGAATAGCCATGCAGTGCAGTGTTGCATATGTACACACAAACAGAGGTGATTCAGGCATGATCAGCAAGGTGTAGGTTACAGTAGGCAAGCAGAGAGATGAATGTGGGGGTGGATTGGGTTTTAGGGGTGTTTATAGGGAGGACATAGCAAATCTAGCTGATGACATCTCGACATAAACCCATGACTCAACTACAGGCTGTGTAAGTGTGTAGAGGTGGAGAGTGCAGTCCAAGCCAACAACTACATTGCATACCCTAGAGAAGGAAAGTTCTGTCCACATACACAAAGAGGCTCTGATGGGAGGGGGCTTATTAGGTGCACATATAGGCTATCCATGCTTTGCCATTATCACCTTCACACAGTGGGATGACATGCAGCCATCAAGGTCAGGTCACAAGCAGACATCGGGGTGTGGTTTAGCAGACATAACGCAGACATTGAGATATATGTTTAGCAACTCATTAGCACACAGCTGTTAATGTTAGTCAAGGTATGAGATATACACATCAGGAAATGTGTTTGGACAGAGGATACCAGAGGTGCCCCTGCATATTTCCGTGTGTTACAGCAATTGACAGCAGGGTAGCAGACGACATTGGGACACTAGTACACACAGTGAAGGGGCATTGGGAGCAATATGGGGGACCCAGGATAATACTGCAGCCTTGGAGTGAGGCAGGAACATGGTAGGGAGCAAACACTTCTGTTCACCAGTGTGTACGACAACAGAGAGGTGAGGGAGGGGACAGACAGAGTACGGACCCCTGTAGTTTGCCAAAGACATGTCATTGATGCCTCTCACATGGGAGAGATGTGTACAGTGTGATGGTGAACAGTCAGAAGGTGCAGTGTGTGTTGCACAGCTAGAACATGACATATGTATGTTTCCCTTGTGTTTCCCAATGCACAGGACATACTTGTTGAAGCTCCTGGTGCTGTGGTGCATTGTCAGGTGACTGTACATCAGCCAACATGCTGTGGTCTGGGGTAGGTGGACCTACAGCTACATTGTCTGTGCCAGCAGTCAGGGGGAACACATGTCCTCAGTGATCTGTCATATTGTCCAGATGTTGTGGTTCACCTCTTTTCCCTGCACCTCCCTAACCCATATCTTGCTGTTGGCACACATATCCCCATGTGTTCCTGTCCAGTATGTCTTCTGCAACATTGTCTCTGGGACATGTCCAACAGAGCTGCATGTGTTTGGAGGTCCTAGGTTTTTGGGTGGTGGCCTACACGTGCACCCTTCCCCGACATTGCATTATCAGCCAACACCAGGGTATCATTGCAATTCACAGGACCTTTTTGTCTACAAATCTCCACTTGTGCACATACAGGCCATATGCTACTGCTGGTACGCTGCCCTTAGCATACTCTGTGGGTGTGTGTTCTTGGATGGGCTGTGTGATGATACAGTGTTCAGGCATTTTACATTATCATGTGGTGTGAGGGGTCTGTGCACCTGGGGGAGGTGGTGACTGTGCTATCTCTACCTTACTGCTGTTTACCGTGTGACCATTGTGGACATGTGTTGTGTGTTGGGAGCAGAACTGTGTCTTGTGTTGTGACATACCACTGTTGACCTGCTTTTTTGTATCACAGATATCGCCATAATGTGGACATGCATCAACAGTGGCGTGACATGGTGACATGGTGATTCTACATATTTTGCTGACATTGTCTCCCTTCACTGTGACCTGTTATGGCCTTTGAGTGGCTCAGGGGATCCAAGACATACACCTGATGCAAGCACAAGGTAGTTTGCACCTTTGTTCTTTTGGGAATGATATCAGCCTTTACATGTTAATGATTTACTGTTTGTCTCATATACATTTCATGTTGGCTCTCTGTTGACGAACGCTGATGCACATAGGATGGAGCTGTGAAACGCCTGTGTAACATGGGCATGGATAGCACCATATCCATGTGACACCCGTGTCTACAGTTCCAATTCAAAATGTCCTCAACGTGCAAAGTGTTTTGTGTTGTGATCATGTCATGTTTGCCTGTGTGTCCCTTTATTATGTGTTTCTTAATGTATGACTCTCTGCAATTTGTGCTGATGTTGCAAGGCGCATACCAATACAATATTTCTCCTCTTCTGACACAGGGCAGAGAACAAACCAGACGCATCTATTACAGTGCATCTGGCATCGCCATCACCCACCTGTTGCGGGACACAACACCATGGAACTTTCCCTGGAAAATGGTGCCATAGGATGTTTGACCTCTGCGAGTGGGACACATGCCTAGGATGGACAGTATTATTTTTGGATTGCTACTTTGGCCATGACAGTCCTGTCCAACACACTGTTGCTGCCATGTTCTGGTTGGGAGTCATGCTCATTGCAGGAGACACACAGGACCTTTTATGTACTGTGGCATATTGGGATGTGACACTTGACTATGCATGCCCAGGATTGCAAGGATAGTCTTAACCTGACGTGTTGGATTGCAGATATGCTTTGGACTTTGTACTGGTCCCCACGTGTGCAGCAGGGACTGACATTGTCACTGTATGTTGTACATTCCTCCACAGTTGTGTTTTGGCCATGTGTGTGACATGGAACACAGGATACGCTCATCTGTTTGTTTCAACACAAGCATACAGCCATGCGTGTGGCATAGGGGTAGCGATGGAGAGGTCCTATTGTCTATGTCCACCTACTCTCCACCTGGACATGATAGAGGTTTTGCCACAACACCTCTTTAATGTACACCAGCATCCTGGATTGATGTTTTCAATCACCAAGGCTCTTTCTGTGCATGTGTGGCATCACTGTATCATGTTGAAATGTCAATGGTGCATGTGCATATGACTGACTATGTTGGGGAAACACAGCACATGGCAATATGGCTTTTGTGTGGTTTACTGTAACATGTTTGCCCTTGATTTCCATCTCTATATACTGTTTCTTGTGTTTGTACAGACGTGACGCTCTGCATTGATTTACAAACCTTGCATTGCATGTCTGCACAGTCCTATTTATCCCCTGAGGTAACGACACTCACATTGCCCTGTTATATTTGGAGTTTCACAGTGTGAGTGTCTGTTGTCTTCCTTCAATTGTGCATTCCATGTACCGTGATATATGTGTACAGACACTGTCTACACACCAACCAGTGCAGGGGGACCTCCTGCATGGTGTTATCTCTGCATGTTTCTGCAGGTAGTTTTCATTTGAATTCTCTCTCTGTTCATGTTCCTCTGCTACCTGTTAGCATATCCTCATTGTGCATTTGATGATTGTTTAGGGTTACATTGCTGCAGCTTGGATTCCTATATCAGGCATTATGTGAGAGCTGAAACATTACTTTCAATATGTGTTTTTAAAGTTACAACGTTTCAACAACATATGCTGTTTTCATTTGTGTGCCTCCTGTGTTGCCAGATAGATATGTTTTAGGGAACAGATCATGATTGATGTGTGTTGGTCCCTCATCATGCACCGCCTACTCTCTACATGCGCTCATATGTAACACATTTGAGGCGTGCAGCAGCATGTGGGGGTGGGGGCCTAATGCATAGTGCATACCATGCACGTGCTGCACAATATGTCTCCTGCCCTTCATTTGTAGATGGGCCAGTGACCTTTCTGTAGGATGCGGGTTGCTGCCCTGCTAAATGTGTTTTCGTCTTTCACTTGGGATCCACTCACCTTGATATTATGATGGCGGTATCTACACTATCTGTGAAGATGAACCCAAATAAAAAATATGTGTTTGATATACATTTGTCTCTGCTGCTGCTTGATCATGGTGACAAACATGCAATACAATATGTGCCTTTGAGTCAGTCCTGACCCCTTGTAACTCAGAGACTCCAGGGTTTTCTTGGCAGTGTCACTGGAAGTAGACTGTCAGGTCTTTCTTCCAAAGTAATGGAGGGTTATGTGACTTGCCTAAGGCCACATGGACTGCTAGTGGGAATTGAACCCTGGTTGCTTGGTGACCAAGCCAGTTTTCTAACCACTAGGCTACTCCTCCACTCTTTGATCACATTGACACTTGTATCTACTGATTTGCTGGTCATGTACATGGCCCACCTGTGCTCACATCCTTGTACGGTGGCAGCTTTGTATCTGCCAGCCATTTGCCACATCACTGGATAGTACAGGTTCCCATACACACCCTTCCTTTGGGGTAGTATTTTTGCATTTTGCTTGGTGTGCTGTTTGGGGTAGTGGTTACAGGCATGTGTTATAATGCCATAGGTTGCAGGTTTGATCCCCATATGTGGTTTATTTTTTTCTTTTCTGTTGTGCTAACTTGACCATTAGGTACCAGCAGGTTCATCACCTCTACACACACCCTTCCCTCTCTTCACTGTACACCAAGGTGTGTCCTCTGTGCTGCCTAGCCATCACATATTATCTGTTACATAGGTCTCTTTCTTTATGGTGTTTACATGGCAGTGCGCTTGGGGGTTTGGTATTGCTGTGGTTCAGCTGGTGTGTGGTACATATGTTTGCATGTTCAATTCTCTCCTGTCCTGTTCCAGATTTTGCACCAGCTCCACAGAGCATCCTCTGCTGCCCTTGGGGTTTAGGTTCTTTCCTCTTTTGCATGCTGTATCCATTGCATAACATTTCATTGTGTGTGTGCATGTAGTTCTATGTGGCTCTGGTCCCAATTACAGACTGTGATCTGATCTGTACACAGCAGATCTGCATGTGCATTTGGTCATGGTTACTGTTGGGGGTTTGCCTGTCCTGACAGCCAGCAGGCATCTTGTGTGATGCCCTGCACTATTTTTGTATGCAGCCTTTGCTAATGAGCTCACGTTGGTGGTGTGGCCTACTGGTTTGTGCATTGCTGTTTGTGATTGTGGTCATAGGTTTGATTCCTCTCTGTTCTCTTTCATTTGTATGCTTGTCCTGCAGAACTACTTTTCATTCCTGTGACAGTCATATCTGTGCAGATCTGTGCTGTGAGCACATTGTACCCTCATCACAGTTGTGAACCATCCTTCTGTCCATCTACGTGTGTCTGCCAGCTGTGTGCCATCCTACCCTGATGTGCATGCTGCTACCCCACATCCTGCACTCCTACACATTCCTGCATTGCAGCTCTCCCTGGTTGCCTCTCCTGTGTGTGCTCTACATAGCACTGCTACTGCACTGTCATCCTGACATTCCACCTATCCTGCCATTTCCGCCTCCTCTGCTGCACACATCTTCCCATCCTCTGCCACACACTGTTATTAATGCATGGTACATTGCCATCGCTCTGTGCATAGCTACAGCTGCCCCCGATATGTTTGTCCATTTTTCTAGCTGCCACATGGGCTGGAGTCTGATTTGTGTGGTCCATCAGCTCTGATCTACATCCTTCCCTTACTTATGCATTGTCTTTCCTTGCTGCTCTGTGCAGTGTTTGGGTTACATGTGTGTTTGGCAATTCCTCTCTTGCCCTTCAAATTGGGGGACCTTACTGCTCTTGGCCAACGTTTTTGGGTTGACCTATACATCCTTGGGGCATCTTACGCCACACACACCTTCGATTCAGGCAGCGTATGGGGTGCCTACTATGGTGCCTAGGGAGTTGGCAACCTTTCAACATGGCCTCTGGGGCACATTATCACCCGCCTTCGCTGACGTGGTTGTTTAGGATGTGCCTTCTGGTGCAACCTAAAAGGTGCATTAATTTATGGCACTAGGGTGCAGTTCTTTTTAGATGGTAGCACAGATTGTTGTACAGTTGCAAGCAGAAAAAGGAATTACCTCAGCCAACCTTATTCATTAGGTGTACTGGGGACTTGAACTCATGACCCCTGCATCATCAATCAGTGTATTAACCATTGTGCTACACAGCTGCTCCTGTCAGTGCGCCTTCTTAAGATTTCCATGCGTTAACATGCACAGTGCTGCCATCAAAAACAGTGCTGTAACCTTGCAGTGCCTCATAGGGCACCCTATAAAGCACCTTATAAGGCGCCCTATAGGCAACATTTTAGAGTGCCTGTGCGGACAGTGCACTTTATAATATGCCCTCTGGAGTGCCTTATAGGGCGGCTGATGCAGCACCTTATGTTACGGCACTTTGAGGGTGTGTTTGCTTGCAGCACAGATTTAAATTAAACTGGAAAATGAATCAGACAGCACTGGGTAAAAGTATTATTATTCATCAGGCCCACTTGGTAATTGAACTCATGACTCCTGTATCATCAGTCAGTGTATTAACCATTGTGCTACACTGCTGTTCCGGCTTTTAAGTCAGCGCGCCTACTTAAGATTTCCATGCGTTAACATGCACAGTGCTGCCATCAAAAACAGTGCTGTAACCTTGCGGTGCCTCATAGGGCATACTATAAAGTGCCCTATAGGCAATGTTCTAGGGTGCCTGGGCGGACAGTGCACTTTATAATATGCCCTCTGGAGTGCTTTATAGGGCTGCTGATGCGGCACCTTATGTTACAGCACTTTGAGGGTGTGTTTGCTTGCAGCACAGATTTAAATTAAACTGGAAAATGCCTCAGACAGCACTGGGTAAAGTTGCTATTATTCAACAGGCCCACTCAGGAATCGAACTCATGATCCCTGCACTATCAGTCAGTGTATTAACCTTTGTACTACACCTCTGCTACTATGTTTTGCAGGTCAAGGCGCCTACTTAAGATTAATGTGCGTTGACGCGCGCTGATCCCTTTCTTGGGCGCTAACACGCTCAGCGCACATTATCGCGCGATAACGCATGCTTGCTACGTTTAGACTGGAACACCCACTCCTTTTATGGCATCCTGCACACTAATGCCGGGCGCAGGTTAAGACAGTTTAGTAAACATACCCCTTAGTGCAAAGTTATGCACATAGAAAAAATAAACTATGACTACACATGCAAGGTTCCACATTTGGAACTCCCACCCATGAAAAGGATTTAGGTGTCATCATGGTAATACCTTGAAACCCTCTGCCCAGTGTGCAGCTGTGACCAAGAAAGCAAATAGAATACTAGGGGGCATGTTTACTAAAGTGTCTTAATGTGCGCTCTGCGACGTTATCACGCGATAAGGTAACTTATCGTGCAATAATGGCGCTTTATCAGGAACACAGGTACCTTAGCGCGCGATAACGTGTGCAGCGGTGCAAAAGAGCGCTGAAGGCGGGGAAAGCCTCCCCAGGGGCAGAGAGAGAGGGTCAATGGGTGGAGAGTGAGAGGGGAGAGATTCCCCGCACACTAACGCTGTGAAATCCGAGGCTCAAAACTAACGCCAGTGAAACCCTGGCTTTAGAGACAATTTAAAGGGAAAAGAAACCATTTCCGTCAGCAATGTACAGCAAAACCAGGGAAACCTATAAAAAGTGATAAGTGTGAGACATGTGCAGGGAACAAAATGGCAAATAGACATTGAAAATGAACAGAAGAAAATGTAAAAAAAATAACCAAGCTGGGCAATAGTGATATCAATGGGAAACATAAAAAAACATAGGAACATAAGAACATAAGATATGCCATACTGGGTCAGACCAAGGTCCATCAAGCCCAGTATCCTGTTTCCAACAGTGGCCAATTTAGGTCGTACCTAGCAGTTTCCCCAAAAGGCACAGGTTTCACAATGCTTGTATTGCGTCAAGCATTGATATCCTGGGTCCCTTCTTAATAATGGTTTATGGACCTTTCCTCCAGGAACTTGTTTAAGGACCTTTCCTCCAGGAACTTGTCCAAACCTTTTTTAAACCCAGCTACACTAACAGCCTTTACTACATCCTCCGGTAACAAATTCCAGAGTTTGATTACACGTTGAGTGAAAAAATATTTTCTTTTATTAGTCTTAAATAGTTTACCCTGTAGCTTCATTGCATGTCCCATAGTCTTTCTATATTCTGATAAGGTAAATAATCGATCTACGTTTACCCGTTCCACTCCGTTCATTAATTTATAGACTTCTATCATATCTCCCTTCAGCCGTCTCTTTTCCAGGTTAAAGAGCCCTAACCTTTTTAGCCTTTCTTCATAGGAGTATCCTTCCATCCTCTTTACCATTTTGGTGGCTCTTCTCTGAACCTTTTCTAAAATCGCTATATCCTTTTTAAGATACGGCGACCAGAATTGCACACAATATTCAAGGTGCGGTCTCACCATGGAACGATATGGAGGCATTATAATATCTTTTGTTTTATTTTCCATTCCTTTCCTTATCATACCTAGCATTCTATTTGCTCTCTTGGCCGCTGCTGCACACTGGGCCGAGGGTTTTAACATGGTATCCACAATGACGCCTAAATCTTTTTCCTGGGTGGTGGTTCCTAATGTGGAACCTTGCATCGTGTAACCATAGTTTGGGTTGTTCTTCCCTAGGTGCATAATCTTGCACTTGTCCACATTAAATTTCATCTGCCACTCCCAAGAAAGCTCCAAAAAAAAGAAATGAATTTCGGAAGGGTCTATGCTCCGTCCCCATACAAGGTGAATGAGACCACAGTGCAATTGTGCTGAGCAAGGTTTCCGACTCCATTGGCCAGGTTTCCTATGGCATGCACATGTTCCACATCAGCAGGGCGGGCATGTCAGAACGGGCAACTGGACAGATGCTGGAAAAGGGAACACAGAGGGCTGCAGGCGGCACATGCTGTGGTGCAGCTGGGCCACAGTGCGGACTAGGGTGATGCCTAGCTGGCCCATAGGAATGCTGAAACAGTAGAGCAGCCAGACAGCAACTGATGAGGGCCCAACATGGGCACGAGTGTGCCCCCCACAGTGCCACAGGGGATAGTACCCAGCAGGTACCCCCAAGGGCACGGAACATTGGCATGCAGTGCCGGGGGAAGCGTGGACAGCTATGCAGGCACCCTTACCCCAGAACCCGCACCACCGGCAGCCGCCTACCCGCACACTGGATGGCCTGAGACTGCGCTCCACCAGTACCACCAGCAGAAGGGCATGTCAGCATGGTGGCAGAGGGATACTGGTGGTGGAGGGGGCAGTGGCAGCTGCCCAGAGCAGATCATGGCCTAGCCCTGTGTAGGTGGGTGCCATGCACTGCAACAGACAGGCCTGTCTGACGAACAGTCATGGTATCACCAGGGAAGGCACTGTCTCTGTGGCCACACGGTGGTGCAGTGCACACAACTAGTGTGTTAAGAAGCAGAAAGTCATAGGTTCAAGACCCAGCTGTGGTTTCTGCCAACCCAGTGCCCATATTTTACCCACTACTACAACGTGCTAATACAGACAGAACCTTTATTGCAGATGATGTAAACATGCCCTAAACACCTACATTTTACCCTACAGAGCACAGACACCATAAACATGCACATTACCTAGAGCAGAGTCTCCCAAATGCAGTCCTGGAGGTCCAAACACCATTCAGGTTCCATGCTGTCTCTAATAAAGATGCCTGTGCTGCATTTCTATGCACTGCCCCCATGGTATGCAGATGTATCTCATGCATATTCATGAGGGACAGCATGAAAACCCGAACAGTGTCTGGCCCACCAGGACTGGAGTCGGGAACCTCTGCCCTAAAGCAGTGGCCAACAGGGGCAGACACACCCGCACCCACAGGCTCCATTATCCAATGCCTCCTGGAGAGGCAGGATGTGCATCTCCCAATACTAGCACTTGCATACCTTAGCAATGCCACCCTAAACCTGGGAATACAGTACACAGCTATCAAAAGGTTGCTATGATTACTGGCAGATAGCAATTCCGAAGTTAGGTACAATTTTCTGAGTGAGCTGCATCATAGCAACCTTTCTGATGTCTGTGGAGTATGCTGCAGGTCTTGTATCTGACAGTGTTTACCACCCTGGGGACTGACCCCAACAGTATTGCATACCATAGCCATGCCTGCACTGTGCCCAGGACTGGTGCGGTGGCCAGGGCTGCCAAACACCTCTATAGTTGCACAATGCTGGCATAGGTGTGGGGAGTGTGTGTCTGTCTATCCAGTGTGTGGTGGCTGCAAACACCCTCCACAGCCCACACTGCTATTACTATTGCCAGTATTGGCCTGCCAATGTGCATAATGAGGAGCAAGGTACTGTAGGAATAGCCTGGATAGGGTGGCCTGGCCTGGATTCATCTGTACAGAGCATAGGGCAATGGCTCGGACATTGTAGTGCCCGACCACCACCTGCACGGACAGGGTGGCCACAGCATGTCCTGCTGGGAGGTCACTCTCACCCTGACTGAGCAGTGACCACCATAGGGAGGAGTAGCTTAGTGGTTGGGGCAAGGTACTTCAGGCTGGAAGGTCAGGGGTTCAAGTCCCACTAGAGGACAGTAACCTTGGGCCGGAAGGACTGGGGTTTCTAGTCCCACAGATGCTCCTTGTGGTCTTGGGCAAGCCATTTAACCCTCCATAGCCCATGTTCCTTGTAAGTATTAGTGTATGTGTCTCATATCTCTGCGTGTTAAATGTATCCCCCAATTGTGTTGTGACCGCTTTGATTGAAGGATAAGGCGGTATACAAAAACTGTCTAAATAAATAGCTAGGTTCGCCATAGTGCTATATAGTATTTCTCTCATGTGATATTTATGGGTTCTCTTTTGGGGCCCAATCACTGACTTATCTGCTTGGTGTGTATGCTGACATCCCAGTTCTGGGTACATGCATCTCCAGGGACATGCACTATGGACTAGCTAGCAGACTGTCTGCAGCTAGTATGTGTCTTGCTGGAACACCTTGCAGGGTGCAGCGGCTGGAGGCTTGCTGCTGGAGAATTTCAGATAGTGGTGGGGGGCAGCTGAGCATTTCCAGGCCTACTGTCTGTGTGCTATTGCTTTATGGATGTGCACAGCTCTGCATTGCATGCCCTGTAGGGTGTCTGTTCCCCAGCAGGACTGGGGTTGCTCGTCCCCTCTACTGCAACCATTGCAGGGAGGTAGCATGTGGATCTGTTGGTGGGCGATCCTGTTTCCCACGCCAACCCCAGAGAGTGGGTTGTGTGGTGGTACATAATCTGCCTATGGGTCCAAACACCACCCTCCCTTCACCTACATCATGTAACCATGGCCCCAACACAGGATATGCACTATTCTGGGTGCATCATAGCCCATAAGGGCTAGACATGACTGAGAAATACAGAAGGACACAGATGTATCCTAGGTATGTTTGCAGGGACTACCTATCACACACACTAGCACTGATGGGGACCTGCAGCATGGCGTATTTCAGTCATGAAAGGTGCTGTGGACCTGGTGCTGGGCACCTCAGGGTGAGCACAGTACCCACACAATGTAATGGTCTGTAGCTACTCTGTGCCAGTACCACACACGGTCAGTTCCCCCTACCAGTCCGAGGTGCTGTGGGGGTGCATACCCCATCTTGTGCCCATATGTAGACTGCTGATTTGCATGTGCAGTGCATCATGGGTATGGGTGGGTTAACCCTATCCTGGTAACCTCGGCAGACAGGTTGTGTGGTGACATGAAGTCCTTCTGCAGCCAGCCAGGGGTTGTTAGCAGCTGTAGCCCACTGGTTGCTTCACTGCCTGTAAAGCCAGAGGTCATGGGTTTAAACCCATGGTGGGCTTCTTTGATAAGGCTGTCTTAGGCATTGTGCATTTTTAATGTGTATTAGTGCTGCCAGCAAAAACACCCTCAGTGTACTGTAACATAAGGCCCCTTATAGGGTGCTCTATAAGGTGCCTAATCAGGTGTCCTCTAAGGCGCCTTATAGGGTGCCCTATAGGGGACATTATAGGGTGCCTTGGCAGACAGTGCACTTTATAATGTGCCCTATGGAGTGCCTCATAGGGTGCCTTATGCGGCACCTTAGGTTACAGCACATGAGGGTGTGTTTGCTGGCAGCACTAATTAAACTACAAATAAAATGCCTCAAAAATCAATACTTACACGTAAAAGCTACTGCCTCAGCCAGCCTTATGGATTAGGCACACTGGGGGATCAAACTCATGACCCCTGTAACAGCTGTTAGTGTATTAACCATTGTGCTACACCTCTGTTTCTGTGGTTGTATTTCTGTGCGCCTACTTAAGATTACCGCGCGTTAACGTGCTTAGCGGCATCTCGCCCGATAATGTGCGCAGGGCACGTTATCGCGCGATAATCCCGGTTTGCTATGTTTAGACCGGAACGCCCACTCCTTTTATGGCATCCTGCACACTAACGCCGGGGGCACGTTAAGACGGTTTAGTAAACATACCCCTAGGAGTTATAAGGAAAGGAATGGGGAATAAAAGAGAATAACATAATGCCTCTGTATCTCTCTATTGTGCAACCATACAGTATCTTGAGTATTGTGTACAGTTCTTGTCATTGCATCTCAAAAAAAAAGCTTTATTATTTCTTTCTTTATTTAGCAACTTTTTATACTGCATACTCTACAAGTCTCAGCGGTATACTGTGAACTTGAAAGCAGGAAAGGAAGGTTACAAGTAACTTGATAAGTAAAAGTTAACTCAATAGTTTGAAATAGCAATAAAAATATATAAAATAAAAAGATACAGTGGAATAAGAAAAGGTACAGAGACGGGCGACCAAAATGATAAAGGGGATGGAAACATGCCCCTATGAGGAAAGGCTCAAGAAGTTACTACTACTACTACTACTACCTACTACTAGTAGTACTATTACTACTACTACTATAACTACTACTACTACTTATCATTTGTATTACGCCTAATTAAGTTCTAGCATTTGTCTCTGGAGGATATTGTAAAAGCTATTACTGTAGCTGGGTTTAAAAAAGGTTTGGGAAAGTTCCTGGAGCAAATGTCCATAAAACATTTATAAGGTAATCTTGGGAAATCTACTTTTCAGGATCCTATCAGGAACCTATGACCTGGTTTGGCCACAGTTGGAAACAGCTTACTGGGATTGATGGACCTTTGGTCTGACCTATTATGACAAATCTTATAAATCTTATGTTTTTATGTTCTTAAATGGAGAATGTAGACTTTTGCCCTCCCGGACCAGGCCCAAACCACATCCTCACCATGCCCGTTTTCAATTTCTGCATAGTGTGGATCTCCACATGTAAACTAGGCCTGTCTGAAATCATCATTTACATGTATATGTGATCTCTACAAGCAAATGCCAGTTTTTCTAAAATCCCATAACAGGCCTCACACATCTTGTTAGCAGGATTAGTAGATGGAAACCTGGAAATGAAGAACAAAGAACTATTTTATTATGAAACGCTGTACCTTAAAATCAATAAACCGTTCAGCTCAGTCTTAAAAGACTCCACAACTCTATTGTCGCCCTGCCTTTCTCACAAAGGCCCTTGTGCATTGTGAGGGAGAAGAATAATCTCCAAGACCTGTCAGTGGGAAATAACTCCTGTTACTACAACACATAAAAAACCCATCCTGGATCGATGTTCCCAAAGACTTTTAACTTGGAAGAAAAAAATCAAAATCATGCAAAGCAGTTCATTAGTGCATAGCAATGTGAAAACGAACATGCAAAAAAGCCTTTGCAGACCTATTTTTGCTGAAAAATAGTTACAACTAAAGAACTGTCGTTATGTTTTCCAAGAGCTGTGAAAAATAGTGGCTTTCCTTTTCTAATTCATAATCATTTCATAGAGATTTTTGATTTTGCACAAACCTTTAATATGATACCAGAATTAAAAATATAGGGGCATGTTTACTAACGACCGGGCTGATAGTGTGCTTTTGAGCCATAAAACTAAATTTTAGGGGCTTGAGTGTCTGTCCCTCTGCCAATAGTACATTGCTAATGTGTGGCACCATGCTAACCGCCACACAGGTGTACTTAATACCACCCACTGAGATGGTATTCAGTGCACGTTTGCTAATGGCAACAGGCATGATTAGTGCATGTAGAAAATGTCCATGTTAACCGCAAGGTGCCATTAATAGTCACATTCCAATTTCCGCCCCCAACCTACCCAGTCTCCTCCCTGATCTCATGCTTATCGGATAGCATGAGAGTTTTAGCATGGCATGCTTATGGCGCGGCAAACCCAGGCCAGCTATACATGCTAGTAAACATGTTCCATTGTACACAAAAATATTCACAATTTGGTGATAGGGTATTCTGAGCAAAGGGAAGGTGGCGGAAAAGGGAAAGGGTTGCAATGTTTTTGCACAATTTTTTAAAATTCTGGTCATGCGTGTCACACAGTATATCTTGCTGTAGGTTCAGCATCTAAAAAAATTTAATAATGAAAGTTAATGCTTTTGAAACTAGTTTTTATTTTTCAATTTTTTCAGTTAGCAAAATAACTTTGGCAACAGTCTATTTTAAATATATATACTTGTCAGTGAGGAGCAGAATAACCGGGCAGACTGGATGGGTTACCTGGTCTTTTGAAGTCACTGCCTGCTAATTACTCTTTCCTACGAGCTCCATGCCTTCAGTTTTGGCTTCGGACATTTGGCTTCTGGCATGGGTGGCTATCACAGCCAGTTAAGTAAAAACCCTTTGATGGTGGTTTAAAGGCACCCCATTGCTTTAAGGAACATCACTCCACTGTCATATCTTCCTATTTTGCTTATAAGTATTGTGCTTTCTTTTTAAATCTCACTTTCTGTGTTCCTGCATGATGTACAGACTGATCAGGGTATGTGCACTGGCCACATCAGCAAAGTTTATTATTGCTCTTTGAAAACTATATAATAGACATTTCTGCGATCCCCTTAGAACAGGAGAGAACCCTCAGCCTTCTCTCAATGAGGTTATCACAGCAGCCCATCAGTGGCACTGGAGAGCTGGGTGTTCAGATGAAAATGAGCAGCATTAAGGCAAATATTGCCTTTTTTCCCAGGCGTTTACTGGCTACATTCCAGTTCCTCGCGGCTTACCCTGCTCATGAAAGAATTCAGAAAAGGTAATGAGCCTTGCTCTTAAATTTAACCCTCAGCAACATGTATGAATACTAACTAGAGCGAGCAAAGCTTCCCTACGTTTCTTTGAAATGTCAACTTGAGCGATGTGTGCATGCATCGGCTGCATGTCAGATCTTTTTCTACTTCATCCAGTAACACTCGGGGTTCTGTTTGCAATGCTGAGCAAACAAAGCAGGAAGCAATGAGCCCAGAGACACTTGTATCTTGCCCATGCCAATATTTATTTATGTGCTTAGTCTTTATGTCTTATTTTATATTTAGGCCTTACTTAATAAGGATCTTTTTTATTTATTTATTTATTTATTTAACAGTTATTTATATACCGCTCTTTCCCATGTTTCAAGTGCGGTTTACATGTAACAGTAGGTTAATTGGTATGAGATATACCAGGACATTTTACATAGAACAGATAATTATAAATTACAAGGAAAATTGTAACATTACAAGTATAACATATTAGAACATATATACATTGCTAGTTAAATTATTAATCATCATGTAAATGAGTGTGTAGTATGGTTAAATTAGTGTATTAGTGTCGTTTATTTTTGAAAATAGGGTATATAATATTAAAAATAAATGTTAGCCTGTATCCCTTTGAGAATTCTGTTTTGGGAGTGTATTATAGTGTAATGTAAATAAGTGAGTTTTTAATTTTTTTTAAAATTCTTTTATGTCAGACAGTAGGCGAATGTTGTCAGGTAAATTGTTCCAGAGTATTGGAGCAGAGTGTGAGAAAGCTCTCTTATTGGTTTGTTTTCTGGCTTTTGTAAAATCTTTTGGTATTGTTAAAGTATTTATGTTTCTGCTCCTTTGAGATCGTTTATCAATGTCAATGTTAATCAGTGTATTTAGTGCAGATGGTGCAAGTTTATTTATAAGTTTAAATGTAGTGACAAGAATTTTATATTTGATTCGGGAGTAAATTGGTAGCCAATGAAGTTCAGCTAAAATTGGTGTAATATGTTCAAGTGGGCTTATATTCATAATCGTTCTAGCAGCTAAGTTCTGAGTTATTTGTATCTTTTTAATATTTTGTTTCGAAATACCATTAAGTATTGTATTTGCAAAATCGAAATGTGGGGTAATAATAGCATGAATTATGTTAATAAAATCTTGTAGAAGAATCAAAGGTCTTAGTTGTTTTAGTGTTTTGAGTTTGTAATGTATATTTTTAGTTAAATATTTTATATGTGAATCCATATTTAGATTATTGTCAAGTATCACACCTAAATATTTTACTTCTTTTTTTATATTAATTTCATGAGTATCTAGTGTAATCGTGTTTGGGGGTATATATGTTTGATTTTTAGTGATAAATAAAATATCTGTTTTAGTAAAGTTGATAAGTAGATTTTGTTCTTTGAGCCACTCAGTTAGTTCATTAAAACATTCTGTTATTTTTTGGAGAGGTGGGTGTGGGATTTCAAATGGGAGGTAGAACATTATATCATCGGCGTAAATATGATAAAAGACATTGTGGCGTTTAAAGATGTTACAAACTGGTTGTAAGTAAATGTTAAATAATAGTGCAGATAAAGCAGATCCCTGCGGAAGACCTTGAGTTTGTTTGAAGGTGTTAGATATTTGGGTGTGGATTCTTACATTTTGGGTTCTGTTTGATAGATAGGATTTGAACCAATTATAAACAGTAGATGTTATACCAATTTTTTGAAGTCTGTTTAACATTGTTAAGTGATCAACACTGTCAAAGGCAGCTGATATGTCAAGGAAAACAAGAATAAAGGCTTGTTTAGTATTATCAATACCTCTTAATATTGTGTCATAAAGGATCGTTAGTAAGGTTTCTACTCCATGGAAGGGTCTAAAGCCATATTGATGTTCATCAAGAATGTTTAATGTGTCAATAAAATCTTGTAGTTGAATTTGTACAATTTTTTCAATAAGTTTAGCCATAAAAGGAATACTTGATATAGGTCTGTAAGATTTTGGGGATAGTTTATCTAATGTGTTATTTTTAAGTATAGGACGTATTTGAACATGTTTGAGGGATGGTGGTAAATAGCCTTTTTGCAAGGATAGATTCACTAAAGGTAGAATGAAAGAAGAGAGTATTGGGAAAGTCTTCTTTATCCAATCAACTGGGCATGGATCAAGGTATGAAGTTGTTAGTTATTGTAGTTTTGAGAGTAGTTTTTGATATTAAGTTGAAGTTGGTCCAGTTATCAACTGTAGTTTGCTTTAATTTTCCGCACAGAACGGGGGAAAGACTTTTTCAAATAACGTCTTGAGAGCACAACTTGCTCCGAAGATTGTTTTTAAAAACAGAGTTTGGAAAAAAGTGATTGAAAATGTCAAATCAATGGGGTTCTTTTACGAGGACAATTTCTCCAAATGGATTAGTTTTGTGCATAGCATGACAGTCATGAACCTCACTTCTAAGCCAGGGTATGTGGAGTATGATCTCAGTCTCTCAAATTTACTGCTAAATGCTCGGCATAGTACTTGCATCATGCCAAAGAGAACCTCCTTCTGGAGTTCGTAAGATGCTACATGTATGGGTAACGTGTCAAGGTGTGCTTGGAAATTCCTGTTAATTACGCCTGTGGAACCCTGCACGATGGGAAATAACTCGATGTGTGGTAAGCGGTTGTCAAGTGAATTAGCACATCATTACTGTTAGCGCATGGCTGCAGTAACTCTTACTACACTTGCATAATAGCATGCGCTAAGGGTCATGTTTACTAAAAGGTGCACCAGTAGTGTCTGGTTGGGCCGTGAAACCATCTTCAAGGGCTGTGTGCATCCGTCTCCCTGCCCTTGGTGCATTGCTAATGCATGCACTGCCGTAACCCAGCACACAGGTGCACCTAATGCCGCCCATTGAGGTAGCATTAAGTGCATCCATGCGAATGGCAACAAGCATGGCTAGTGTGCACCCATCAACTCCATGCTAACCATGAAGCACCATCAACACCCATGTTCTACCGCAACCTGCCCTGTCTCTGTTCATTTGCACACTAACTTGCTAACTTGGGATTTTTAGCATGGGCTTCACACTAACATTTAGTTTGATGTGCTTACTGTGAACTGAACCCTGTGCTGTTAGCATGGTTTAGTAAACATGGTCCTAAGTACATATGATTGTATGGGGTGGAAATGGGCATGGACTGTTTATTGCAGTTAGGGGCAAGTACGTGCATCCATGTGCTGTCACTGCACTTACTATCCAATAAAGGTCTTTTTTGTGCACTAAGGGATATATTCAGAAGAGATGGATGTGGTTTGGATGCTCGAAAAGAGCAAGGTGGATGTGCTTCTGCTGGACATTCAAAATGTGATTTCAGAAGTGGGCAAATTGGGATGTCCCTGTGATCGGCATGTACACAAGCCAGCATCTGAAAATGGGCATGCCTGAGGGTGTTCCAGGGTATGGCCAAGGTGGAGCCAAGATGCAGTCGCCCAAAGTGTATTTTGCATAGCGTCCCACACGTGCTGTGCATGTCAACCAGATGTCCCAAACTGGACCTGCTATAAAACATGAACAGGTAAGGTACTTCACTGTCCATGCTGTCCACACACGTGATGGTGGTAGGAGGAGCGTGAAGGAGAGAGAGAAGGAGAGTGTGAAAGAGAGAGAGAGACAGCCTGCCTGTTAGTGCTGTCTGGGTTTGTCAGACGGGTGCCTGGGTGAGATTGTTCACAGTCTTGGCAAAGGCATATATCAATATGATTTGCAAGGGATTGTGGGAAATGCAGTCCATTCACACCAGACACAGCCACTCACAATAATTAGTTGTGCTTGAGTGTAAAGCCAATAAAATATTTATGGGGTTATTTCTCCCAACACAGATATGCTTGGTAGCACATAAAACAGGATACTTGCTTTCAGTGTTAAACTTAGAAAAACAAAATCAGGAAAACAGCTGAACTTGTCAGGCAATCAAATCAAAAGAATAAAGACCTGGTTGGTAACAAACTGGTCTTTTCTGTAGGCTCTAGCTAATATTTTCTTAGCAGTGCTTTAATCAACAAACAAAACCCACAAAGTAGGGAAAAACTGTTCTTTTCAGGTTAACTTCTTATATCTTCACACATAGACTCAGAAGTGATTCCCTCAGAGCTCACAAGCAATTAGGTAAGGCTCAATTGCTAGCAGTTACCCAGCTGAAACCCCTTAGCTGGCTTGCTTTCTACTGCGTGGCTCAAATCCTACTCAGGAGCTTTTCTGAGTAGATTAAAGAACAAGTTTGTATTTCTTTGTGATGGTTGTTGTACTTTGTAACAGTAAATTACCAAAGGAGTTTAGACAGAGAGCAATCCATGTATTCACAGCCTGTGTCTATAACCTCTCCCCCTTCTTCAACAATCATGGGTTCAATATCATGGATTGGCATAGAGGAATTTCTCAATGGAGCACTCTCAGGAGAATACTTGTTTCCCTGCTGTCTTTCAAGGGTATAGCTAGGGCATAGATCAGTGTTCATACCTGAGCTTCCATTGCTGTTAGAGTTCCTCTCTAAATAGCCTGGCCAGTATGTAGTCCAGTTCTTATGTCCAGCCTTCCAATCCAGATCCCTGGACACTGGATCTCTCTTCACATACCTTCTGGCACGGGTCCTAGAGTCCCTGCCAAGTGCAGCCGTCTCCCTCACAGGTACCGTCTGGAGATTCCTAGCTCTGCAGCACCACTCCTCTGGTTTTCCCCAGTCCAATGGTGTATGCTGGCCTTTTGAATGTCTCCCAGTATACGTACTGCTCTGGACTCCTTTAGACCTCCCAAATGCTTTTCTCTTCTTTCTTCCAAAGGGTTTCTTGTGCTCTCTGTCCGTCCGCTCTGGCTTCTGCTTCTGATGATCCTCCAGATGATGAAGCTGTCCAAGATCATGAAGATGATTCTCTGTAGAATAAACTCTACCTTTATTCTGCTTAGATGAGTGCTCCACCCTAGCACAGTGCAGCTGTGCTGAATCAGGCCCTGCCCTTTGAGATGAGTGCTTAGGGATTACCTCATAGCCCTCCTGATTGAACACACGTTTCCACACTTCAGCTCCTCTAATGGCTGTTGGAAACCTGGTGCATTCTGGGACTGGTAGTCTTTTATGGAAAAATTCTGTTTTCTTATTTCTACCAGAACTGACAGGTTGCTTGTTCAGAGTCACTTCACCTTTACTATAGCTCCTTCCTGAGCTATGATAAGCTTCCTTATCACAGGTTGTACCCAGTGAACCCCTGTGTCACAAACCCGCCCCTGCACATCTCCCCTATTTACCCAGCCTTGATGGGAACCCCTTGGCCCCTCACCCCTTACCCTGGCCACAGGCACCCATCCCACCCCTAACCCTCCACTGCCAAACCGGGACCCCCTGACCCCAGTGTCTCCACAAGGTAAAGCCGTTAGTGCAAGTGCGTGTGGAGTGGTAGTGGGTGTTGGTCTGTGTGTGGAGGAGCAGAAGAGTGGAGGAAGGTGTGTGACTGTCTGTTTGCCGTGCATCCCTGTGTGTGTGTCATAAGAAAATAAGATATGCCATACTGGGTCAGACCAAGGTCCATCAAGCCCAGTATCCTGTTTCCAACAGTGGCCAATCTAGGTCATATGTACCTAGCAGTATCCCCAAGAGACACAGGTTCCACAATGCTTGTATTGGGTCAAGCATTGAAATCCTGGGTCCCTTTTTAATGATGCTTTATGGACCTTTCCTCCAGGAACATGTCCAAACCTTTTTTAAACCCAGCTACACTAACAGCCTTTACTACATACTCCGTTAACAAATTCCAGAGTTTGATTACACGTTGAGTGAAAAAATATTTTCTCTTGTCTTAAATAGTTTACTCTGTAACTTCATTACATGTCCCCTAGTTTTTCTATATTCTGACAGCGTAAACAATCGATCTACGTTTACCCGTTCGACTCCATTCGTTAATTTATAGACCTCTATCATATCTCCCCTCAGCCGTCTCTTTTCCAGGTTGAAGAGCCCTAACCTTTGTAGCCTCTCTTCATAGGAGTAGCCTTCCATCCCCTTTACCATTTTGGTGGCTCTTTTCTGTACCTTTTCTAATAACTCTATATCCTTTTTAAGATACGGCGACCAGAATTGCATACAATATTCAAGGTGTGGTTGTACCATGGAACGATACAGAGGCATTATAATATCCTTTGTTTTATTTTCCATTCCTTTCCTTATGATACCTAGCATTCTATTTGCTCTCTTGGCTGCTGCTGCACACTGGGCGGAGGGTTTTAACATGTTATCCACGATGTCTCCTAAATCTTTTTCCTGGGTGGTGGTTCCCAATGTGGAACCTTGCATTGTGTAACCATAGTGTGGGCTGTTCTTTCCTAGGTGCATAACTTGCACTTATCCACATTAAATTTCATCTGCCATTTGGATGCCCAGTCTTCCAATTTACTCCTGCAGTTTTCCATAATCCTCTTGGGTTTTAACAACTTTAAACAGTTTTGTGTCATCTGCATATTTGATAACCTCACTAGTTATTCCCTTTTCCAGGTCATTTATAAATATGTCAAAAAGTAGTGGACCCAGTACAGATCCCTGGGGTACTCCACTATTCACCTTTTTCCATTGGGAAAATTGGCCTTTTAGCTCTACCCTCTGCTTTCTATCTTTTAACCAGTTCCCGATCCACAATAGTACACTGCCTCCTATCCCATGACTTTTTAGTTTTGCCAAAAGTCTCTGATGAGGGACCTTGTCAAAGGTTTTCTGAAAGTCCAGATACACTATATCAACCGACTCACCTTGGTCTACCTGTTTATTCACACCTTCAAAAAAACATATCAGATTAGTAAGACAAGATCTTCCTTGTCTAAAGCCATGTTGGCTGTCTCCCATTAGGCCATGATTACATGCTGTGTAATTTTGTTCTTTATGATGGTTTCTACCATTTTCCCCGGTACTGACATCAGGCTCACCGGTCTGTTATTTCCAGGATCACACCTGGAACCCTTTTTAAAAATTGGCATTACATTTGCGATCCTCTAATCTTCAGGTATTACAGATGATTTTAATGAAAGTTCACAGATTACTAATAGCAGGTCTGCAATCTCATATTTCAGTTCTTTCAACACTCTTGGATGTATACCATCCAGTCCAGGTGATTTGCTACTATTCAGTTTATCAAATTGTTGTAATACATCTTCCCGATGTATCGATATTTCCTTCAATTCTTCTGCACCTTTAAATACCACTTCAGTCATGGGTAACATCCCTACATCTTCCTCAGTAAAGACCGAAGCAAAGAATTCATTCAGTCTTTCCGCTATTGCCTTGTCGCCTCTTAGTCCCCCTTTAAACCCTCTATCATCTAATGGACCAACTGACTCACAGGTTTTTTGCTACGAATGTACATGAAAAAGTCTTTATTTCATGTTCTTGCTTTCACAGCAAGCTTCTTCTCAAATTCTCCCTTTGCCTGCCTTATCAATGCTTTGCATTTAATTTGCCAGTGCTTGTGCTGTTTCCAGGTTTCGTTGTTTGGCTCTTTTTTCCATTTCCTGAAAGATGCTCTTTTGGCAGCAACAGCCTCTCTGACCTCATCTTTAAACCATGCAGGCAGTTTTTTGGACTTCCTTCCACTTTTCTTAGTGCATGGAATACAGCTGGTCTGGGCTTCCAGGATAGTATTTTTAAACAACACCCAAGCTTGATGTAAGTCTTTAACCTTTGCAACCGCTCCTTTTAGTTTTTTCTTAACTATATTCCTCATTTTATCATAGTCTCCCTTTCAAAAGTTAAAAGATAGTACTGTGGACTTCTTTACTATCCCTCCTCCACTAATTAAATCAAAGGCGATCATGCTATGACCACTATTGCCAAGTGGCCCCAACACCCTTATTTCTTGCACCAGATCTGGTGTTCCACTAAGGACTAGGTCTAATATGGCTTCCCCTCTGGTCAGTTCATGAACCAGCTGCTCCAAGAAGCAGTCATTTATTTCATCTAGGAACGTTATCTCCCTAGCATGTCCTGCTGTGACACTGACCCAATCGATACTGGGGTAATTGAAATCACCCATTATTATTACTGCGCTGTAACTTTTGTTAGCTTCCTTGATTTCTTTGAGCATTTCATCATCCATTGTTCATTCTGGCCAGGCGGTCGATAGTACACCCCCACTGCCATCGCCTTCCCCTTTTTACATGGAATTTCAATCCATACAGATTCTACAGCAAATTTTGTTTCCTGCAAAACTTTAATGATTTCTGACTCAATGCCCTCTCTAACACAGAGCGCAACCCCTCCACCAATTTGATCAGCTCTATCATTACGATTTAGTTTGTACCCAGGTATCACAGTGTCCCACTGGTTGTCCTCCTTCCACCATGTCTCTGATATTCCAATCATATCTAACCTTTCATTTAGTGCTATATATTCTAACTCTCCCATCTTATTTTTTAGACTTCTAGCATTTGCATACAAGCATTTTAGAGACTGTATTTTATTCATATTAATTTGGCTATTGGTAGACATGGGTAATTTGGGATCTTTAAGCTCTGTCTGCTCCATACTCGAGGGCATTTGGGCTACTTTACTCTTTTTTGGAACCTCTCTGCTTTCGGTAGTATCCTTCAAGGATACATTCTTCCGAACCATCCGCTCTTGGGTGACTGTTGGCTTTCCCCTATTATCTAGTTTAAAAGCTGCTCTATCTCCTTTTTAAAGGTTAATGCCAGCAGTCTGGTTCCATCCTGGTTATGGTGAAGCCCATCCCTTCGGAAGAGCCCCTCCTTTCCCCAGAGTGTTCCCCAGTTCCTAACAAATCCAAAACCCTCATCTCTGCACCATTGTCTCATCCATGCATTGAGACTCCGGAGCTCTGCCTGCCTTTTGGGTCCTGCGCATGGAACGGGAAGCATTTTGGAGAACGCTACCCTGGAAGTTCTGGATTTCAACTTCCTACCTAAAAGCCTAAATTTAGCCTCCATAACCTCCCTACCACACTTTTTGCTATGTTATTGGTACCGACATGTACCAAGACAGCAGACTCCTCCCCAGCACTATCTAAGACCTTATCTAGGTGGTGCGTGAGGTCCGCTACCTTCGCACCAGGCAGGCATGTTACCAGGCAATCCTCACATCCACCAGCCACCCAGCTATCTACATGCCTAATGATCAAATCATCAACTATAACGGCTGTCCTAACCCTTCCCTCATGGGCACATGGCTCTGGAGAAACGTCCTCGGTGCGAGAGGGTTTTACATCACCTGGAGGACCGGTCCTAGTTACAGGATCACTTCCTGCCACATCAGGGTGATGCTCTCCTGTCACGTGACCTCTCTCCTCCATGGCAACAGGGATGCTCCCAGATTGGAGTTGGGACTTCAGGACTATATCCCTGTAGGTCTCGTCTATTTACCTCTCTGTCTTTCTTATGTTTTCCAAGTCTGCTACTCTAGCCTCTAGAGAACGGACTTGTTCCCTGAGAGCAAAGAGCTCCTTGCACCTAGTGCACATGTAAGACCTCTCACCAACTGGGAGAAAATCATACATTTGACTCTCAATGCAAAAGACTGGAAAGCCCCCATTTCGCTGCTGGACTGCTGTCTGCATCTTAGTTTTAAGTTTGTGTTTAGATCTTTAGGTTCTTTACTTACTAAGGGTTGCTATGGATATTTATACTAATAAAACTGTACCTAATACATTTAATATACCTTGTTCACCTGAAGCTTAATTAATCTCAGGTCCTTAGTCTATGACTGATTTGGGTAACGAGCTTCACCTGAAAGCAGCTCCTGTCTTTTAAGATGTGTAAGTACCTATAAAGCTACAATTATCCCAGGGGTGGGTGGGTGTTGGGGAGGGAGGGAGGTAAATAACACTTATTAAAAGAGGGCTGCTACACAGTACCCTGTCTTGTGCTGCTGAGGTAAGCTATATTCTGATTTGATTTAAATTATAGCTCTTTGCTGCTGCTAGGCTCTAACTTATTATGAAATTTAAACTACAAGCTCTCTGCTGGGCTCTTAATTTAACCAGAAATCAAATAACTCCATTTGTATTCAAGGTGATGAAGCAGGTGTGGGTCATGATGAAGGTCAAAATATTGCAAACATCAGTATACCACCTACAGACGAATGGCCAGGTTGAGCAAAAACTCTGAAACAGATGTTAAAAAGTTTGTAAAGGAGGACGGGAAGAATTTGGACAGTCTCCTACTTTATTTGTTGTTTGTCATCTGCGAGATACCTCAGAGTTCCATGGGGTGTTTGCCCTATTTGCTGCTGTTTGAAAGACGGCCAAGAGGCATATTAGACATGGTAAGGGAAACCTGGGAAGAAGAACCCCGTGCTAGACTATGGACTATGTTGATGGACTATGTTATAGAAATGCAAGACCGGCTGAGGAAAGCCAGATAGGTGCCAAACACAGTCTGGAAAAAGCCCAAGTCGAACAGCCAGGGGCTACAATCAAACAGCTGTGCACCATGCCTTCCAACCAGGAGGCAGGGTTTTAGTCTTGCTGTCCTCATCGAGAGCAAGTTACTCTGTAAATGGCAGGGGCCCTATAAGATGGAAGATAAAATGGGGCCTGCTAACTACAAGATTATCCAGCCAAATAAACGAAAGAAAGACAAAATGCATCATATTAATCTATTGAAAAATGGACTCCAGTGATGGCTGTTTTGATACAAGGAGAAGATTTTTGTTTGTAAATTTTAGCCCCTTCAGATCCAGTTCAGGTCCCAAATGGAGACCAGTTCTCTGCTGCCCAGAGAAGAGCATTAGAAGTTTTGATCCACCGGAACCAAAAGGTGTTCTCCATCCACCTGGGATGAACCCACCTCATTTGTCATGATATAGTTACTAACCCTCGGATAGTTATCCAGCAACGACCCTGCTGGATTCTGGAGGCCCGGCAACAGGCCGTCACAAAGGAACTGGAGGAGATGCGTAACCTAGGAGTACTAGAAGAGTCTATGAGTAACTGGCCATCACCCATCATCTTGGATCCTAAACCCAGTGGAAGCATCAGATTCTGCATTGACTTCCAGAGAGTCAGTACAATTCCTAAACTGGAAGCATATCAAATGCCCAGAGTAGATGAGCTAATCGAGCAACTTTGTATAGCATGCTTTATATCAATCTTGGATCTGACCAAGGGATACTGGCAGGTGCCCTTGACTCTGGGTTCCAAGAAGATGACTGCTTTTTTGACACCACAAGGTCTATGTCAGTTTACAGTACTGCCCTTTGGATTACACAGGACTCCTGCCATGTTTCAATGCTTAGTTGACCACCTGCTGAGACTACACAAGGAATATGTAGCTATATACTTTGAAGACATCAAAATCTACAGCAGAGACTGGACCACCCATCTAAATATAAGCCATGCTGACCAGCCTGCAGAAGGCCGAGTTGACTGCCAACCCCAAAAAATGTTTTCTGGGAGATCGGGACATTCAATGCTTGGAATATTTAAATGGGAATGGGCAGATATGACCTCAACTATGGAAGGTGGATGCCATTGTCCAGATCCCCACCCCAAAGTCAAAGAAAGAGGTTTGTGCCTTCTTTGGAATGATTGGCTATTACCGCTGGTTCATCCCGAATTTGGCAGAGGCGGCAGAGCCATTAACCAATCTCCCCTGGAAGATAGCTCCTGAATGGATTCAGTGGTCACCAGATATGGAATTGGCCTTCCAGTGCCTCAAGAAGACTGTGTTCTCTGAACCTGAATGTATCGACTGGGCCAATGCAATGGTAGGACAGCCTAGGGAGATAAAGTTTCGAGATGAAATAAATGACTGCTTTTTTGGAGCAGCTGGTTCATGAACTGAATGTGGACTTTCTTTCCTGGATGGGGGTCCTGGGTGAGGCAGGCGTTCAACGGGGCATGGTTGAGCTGAGAGGGATGGTGTGTGATTGGGTCTATAGAATATTACTTGTCCCTCTCTAAAAGGAATATAAACAGTCCCCTTTAAGAGAGTCTGCAGTCCAGAATTCAGGGCTGGGAGTACGTAGACCACAGGGAGAAGTTAAGAAACCAGCAGGCTGCAGGAGGGAGAGAGCCCAGTGGAGTGAGAAGTCCTTCCAAGTCAAGCCATGCAAAGGAGTTCTGAAGTAGGAACGTTAACTGGGGCTGCAGAAAGGGCCGGGAGCATCAGCTTGTGGAGGTTTAACAAGCTGGGACAGAGTAAAAACTGCTTTTATTTTCCCTGAACTACTGTCTGGCCTATGTTTTAAAGAAATCCCCTTCCAAATGCACACCACGCTACCACAAGCAGAAATAATGTAACAAGACATTCTTGTAGTGTCATATCAATTCACAAGTTAATCCTATGTATCAGAAAACCAAGATGCAAGAATTATAACTATATGTTAATCACAAAGAAAAATGCTTAATCAGTTTGAAAATATATTGAAGAAAAAGAAAAGCTAAAACAAAGGAATAAAATCTAGTACTCAGCACAAATTTGAGTACATTGATTCTACAAAGTCTGACCAGGGTTAAAGAAAACAAACTTTAAATTGCTAAATCACCTTACTTTTACACAGACTTTTAAGAAGAAAAGTAGAACTTATAACAATGAACTATAGTCTTAGGCTAAAAACCTCTGCTGCTGCAACATTAGGTAAAATCCTAATAATTTGTCCTAAAATGTGTTTTCTTTTCTCATAAAAAATAATCAAAAAATCAAGTCATGTTCATATTTCAATGGGTCAGATACTAGCAAGGTTGTTTTTGTCTAAAGCGTCTTGCAAGTGTCCTAAATTGGCCTCACACAATAGAGGATTTGGCTTGGGATCTTTACGTTTGGATTTCCATCCTGAAAAATTAATTTTGTATTTAAATAGCAGGTAATTAGCCAAAATAATAGGAGGCAAAGGCACCTCAGGAACTCTAAACACTTCTTTCAAATAACTTTTAAGTATATTCATACCAAATACATTGGCTACTTTCAGGAAATTAACCAAATGTACTGTAAATTCCTATGTTTTAACATATTTTCAGAGTTCCAAATATTTACTTTGCATAATCATACAACGTTGTTGTTGTTAAGTGCTGTGAGTCGGTGTTGACTCATGGCGACCCTCTGGATAGTTGTCCTAAACTATGTTTGGTCTTCTGTCAGGTGGCATATTGTTGACAGAGGGGCATGTGATTCGCGTTAGTATCCGCGGTAGAGACAGAAATCCCAAATAAGGACATGGGCGGTACATCGTTACCGATAACGTGCGTTACAAGGCGTCATAAATTAACGAGCGTTACAAAGTGCCGTGTAAAGCACCACGCAAGGCGCCCTGTACGGTGCCCATAAGGCATTTGATAAGCTGTTTAACAAAGTGTCCAGAGCTGTAGCACAATGGTTAATACATTGACTGATGGTGCAGGGGATGTGAGTTCAGTCCCACTGTGGGTCCAATGAGTAAAGCTGGCTGAGACATTAGCTTTTACTTTAAATCAGTGCTGTCTGAAGCATATTGTTGTGTAAAGTTAATTAGTGCTGCCAGCAAACACACCCTCACAGGGCCGTAACCTAAGGTGCTGCATAAGGCGCCCGATAAGGCACTTCAGAGGGCACATTATAAAGTGCACTGTTCGCCAAGGCACCCTATAATGTCCCCTATGGGGCGCCCGATAGGGCGCCTTATAGGGTGCCTCATAGGGTATTTTATAGGGCGCCTGATGAGGCACCGTAAGGAGACAGCACTGTGAGGTTGTTTTTGCTGGCAGCACCAAATTAAATTAAAAAAAGAAAATGCCTCAGACAGCCCTACCAAATAACCCCACTGTGGGATCATACCCATGACCTCTGGCTCCAGATCAGTTGTCTACAGATGACCACAAGACGGGGTATGCACCCCCACAGCACCTCAGCCTGGTAGGGGGTACTGACCGTGTGTGTTACTGCCACAGAGTAGCTACAGACCGTCACCCTGAGGGTGAGGTGGGGTGCTCAGGACTATTTCCGCAGCACCTGGCTTTGCAGAGATGGGCTATGCTACAGGTCCCCATCGGTGCCACTGTGTGATAGGTGGTCCCTGCAGACACCCTTAGCATAAGCCTGTGTCCATCTGTATATCATGTCTTGCCCGTGTGGACTATGATGCACCCAGAATAGTGCATACACTGTGTGGGTGCCATGGTCACATGATTTATGGTTGGGGGGGGGAGGGGGGTGTTTGGGGCCCATAGGCAGTTTACGTACCAACACCCAACCCACCCTCTGTGACTCAGGGTGGGAAACAGGATTTCCAACCAACAAATCGACATTTTACCTCCCTGCACTGGTGACAGTAGAGGGGACCATCCACCCCAGTCCTGCTGGGGAATAGACACCCCTACAGGGCAGTCTATGCAGATCAGTATGCCTCCATACATAGGGCAGTAACAGACAGACAGTAGGCCTGGTAATGCACACTTGCCCCATACCACTATCTGACATTCTCCAGCCGCTGCACCCTGTATGGTGTTCCAACCACACACATACTAACTGCAGACAGTCTGCTAGCTAGTCCATAGTGCATGTTCCTGGAGGTGATGGGTGCACCCACACCTGGGATGTGCACACACCCACCAAGCACATAGGTCAGTGATTGGGCTCCAGAAAATAGAGCCCATATATCTCACTTACAAGAAACACTATGTAGCACAATGGGGGAACCCAGCCATGCTGTGGTCACTGCACAGTCAGGGTGAGTGTGACCTCCCAGCGGGACATGCCATGGCCACCCTGCCCATGTAGGCGGTGGGCAGGCACTACAATGTCCCAGCCATTGCCCTGGGCCCTGTGCAGGTGCATCCTGCCCAGATCGCCCAGTCCGGCTATACCCACAGTCCCTTGTTCCTCATTATGCACATTGGCAGGCCACTACTGGCAACAGTGCTAGCAGTGTGGGCTGCAGAGGGTGTGGGCAAACACCACACACTGGATAGACTGACACACACTCCCACACCTATGCCAGCATTGTGCAACTATAGAGGCTTTTGGTAGCCCTGGCCACCGCACCAGTCCTGGGCACAGTGCAGGCATGGCTATGGTATGCAGTACTGTTGGGGTCTCTCCCCAAGGTGGTGGACACTGTCAGGTGCCAGATCTGACACACACTCCACAGACATCACAGAGGTTGGTATGGTACAGCCCACTGGGCAGATTGTGCTAACCTTAGGGATTGCTATGTGCTAGTTCTCATAGCAACCTTTTGCTATCTGTGTACCGTATTCCCGGGTTTTGGGTGGCATTGCTAGGGTATGCAAGTGCTAGTATTGGGAGATGCACACAGGGCCCAACATCCTGCCTCTCCAGGAGGCTGTGGATATTGGGGCCTGTGGGTGCGGGTGTTTCCGCCCCTGTTGACCGCTGCTCTTGGACAGGGGTTCCCAACTCCGGTCCTGGTGGGCCGCACCATGTTCAGGTTTTCATGCTGTCCCTGATGAATATGCATGAGATACATCTGCATACCATGGGGGCGGCGCATAGACATACAGCACAGGCATCTTTATTGCAGACAGCATGGAACCTGAATGTTGTTTGGACCTCCAGGACTGCATTTGGGAGACTCTGCTCTAGGTGATGCACCTGTTTGTGGTGTCTGTGCTCTGTAGGGTAAAATGTAGGTGTTCCAGGCATGTTTATTCTATCAGCAATAATAGGTTCCATCTTTCTTACCATGGTCTATTACTGGATAAAACTATGGGGACAGAGTTGGCAGGGACCACAGCTAGGATTTGAACCTGTGACCTTCTGCTCCTGAGCACACTGTCTGTGCATACTGCGCCACACTGATGCCACAATGACAAATCATTCCCTGGTGATACCCTGACTGTTTGTCAGATGGGGCCTGTCTGTTGGAGTGCACGACACCCACCTACATGGGGCTGGGCCATGGCCTGCTATGGTCAGATGTCACTGCCCCCTCCGCCACCAGTACCCCTCTGCCGCCATGCTGCCATGCCCTTCTGCTGGTGGTGTGCAGTCTCGGGCCATTCAGTGTGTGGGTGGGCAGCTGCCTATGGTGCGGGTTCTGGGGTAGGGGTGCCTGCATGGATGTCCACGCTTCCCCCCAGCACTGCCTGCCACTGTTCTGTGCCCTTGGGGGTAGCTGCTCGGTACTATCCCCTGTGACACTGCGGGAGACACAGTCGTGCTCATGTTGGGCCCTCATCAGTTGCTGTATGGCTCTACTGTTTACGCATTCCTATGGGCCAACTAAGCATCACCCTAGTCCCCACTGTGGCCCAGCTGCACCACAGCATGTGCCGCCTGCAGCCCTCTGTATCCCCTTTTCCGGCATCTGACCAGTTGCCCGTTCCAACATACCCACCCTGCTTTTGCGGAACATGTGCATGTCATAGGGAACCTGTCCACCAAGGGGAAGCCCTGATCTGCGCTATTTCACTGTGGGATCATTCACCTTGTATGGGGAAAGAACATACACCCTTCCACAATTAATATCTTTTTCTGGAGCTTTATCAGTAGTGTTTATTGCTGTTTCCCATTGGTATCACTATTGGCCAGCTTGGTTATGTTTTTTTCCTTGTTTCTTCTGGTCATTTTCACTGTTTATTTGCCCTTTTCTTCCGTGCACATGTATCACACTTATCACATCTTGTGGGTTTCCCTGCCTATGCTGTACATTGCTGACACAGAGGTGGTTTCTCTCCCCTGCAAATGTGCATCTAACGGCAGGCTTTCATTCGCGGTAGGATTCAGCCCTTGAGTTCAGCGTGTTACTGTGCCTGGAGCCTCTCCCCGCCCACTCTCCGCCCATTGACCCCTTCTCTCCACCCTCTCTCCACCTTCTGTGGTGTTTTACCGCGCGGCGGAACGTCAACAATCGTTATGTAACATTGCCGTGCATTAACGTTACAAAACGCGCATTATGTGACGTTACCGAGTGGCAATGTTACATAACGCGCGTTATGTAATGTTACCGCAGTTTAGTAAACATGCCCCAGAGTATCATCCATAGCTGCTGTTATTGTATCGATCCATCTCATTGCTGGCCTTCCTTTTTTGTGTTGACCTTCTGTCTTGACAAGCATGATGTCTTTCTCTAATGATCTCTCTCTTTGCATGATGTGTCCAAAATATGAAAGTCGAAGTTTTGTCATTTGAGCTTCTAAAAAAGCTAAGGTTTGATCTCCCCTAGTACTGACTGGTTTGTTCTTCGGGCAGTCCATGGTATACACAGTATTCATCGCCAGCACCATAATTCAAAGGCATCAATTTTCTTTGGGCCCGATATTGAGTTGGGCAGGCTATGCGCCCTTATGACGCATAGTCCTGCCTGACAATCCTTAACCCTGGATATTCAATGCCGGGGTCATATGCGACCCCATTTTTCAGGACAAGATAAGCTATACTTTTTGCCAGTGGATAGGCAATCAATGGTTATTGTTACCAACATATCACTATGAGCTTTGGCAACATAAATAATATTAAACTATGGAATTGTAGTCATGGGATTCAGGGTTGGGTGGTGAGGGCAGGTGCTAGCATTTCACTCCCTTGGCCCCTTCAGGCCATGTTTAGTGGAGGAAACTATTTGCTTTTGAGGACCTATCTCTGTTTCAGATCCTTATTTTCCTCAGCACTGTCTCTATCAAGAAAGCCAATGCTCAGTCTGAATGACTCAAATAAAGGAAATTTACTAGTGAAAATCAAAGAATCACAGATGGGACAAATATCACTTCAATGTAATCTAGACACTAAAGTATAAACTAACACACTTGGTGACTGATCCCTTTACTCATCTCTACATACTCTAGTCTTCAACCTTGAAGAAAAATAGACTTGTCTCCAATTCCTAATTTTAAGGTTTGTGGCCAGACTTACACACCAGCCTTCTCTCCTCTGTAGACCTCCAAAATAGCTCTAGACATAGGACACATTGGCAGCTCATTCTCTGGGCTTCTATGAAGCTCAGTTCTGTTGGCCAATGTCAACTAAAACTCTCACACTCCTCTTTAGGTTTCCTCCTACTTTTCAGTCTCTCCACACCTTCCCTCCTTGAACCCTCCTTTGGGATACAGACCTCTTCCCTGTGGACACTTTTTTCAAATCCTAGGTCTCCTATCCAAGCACCACATTCCCTGGACCAGACACTCTTCCTGGGCCCTCCCATGGATGAAGAAGAAAGGACAAAACCTCTCTATTTATGCAGGATTTTATATTTTACATCCAAATTCCTCTTACAAGGTAAAAAATAAATAGGATTAAAAATACTATCTTGGAAGCCCAGACCAGCTATATTCCATGCTGCTCAAAGAAATCAGGGAAGCTAACAAAAGTTACACACAGTAATAATAATGGATGATATCAATTACCCCGGTATCGACTGGGCCAATGCAATGGTAGGACAGCCTAGGGAGATAAAGTTTCGAGATGAAATAAATGACTGCTTTTTTGGAGCAGCTGGTTCATGAACTGACAAGAGGGGAAGCCATTTTGGACCTAGTCCTTAGTGGAACACAAGATTGGGACCACTTGGCAATAGTGATTATAGCATGATCTCGTTTGATTTAATAAATGGAGGAAGGATGACAAGGAAATCCATAACACTACCTTTTAACATTCAAAAGGGAGACTATGATAAAATAAGGAAAATAATTAAGAAAAAACTAAATGGAGCAGTGGTGTTATTTTAAAATATTAAATTCTAAGCCCAGACCAGCTGTATTCCATGCTTTAAGAAAAGTGGAAGGAAGTCTAAAAAACTGCCAGCATGGTTTAAAGGTGATGTCAGAGAGGCTGTTGTAGCTAAAAAAACATCTTTTATAAGCACTGGCAAGCTAGATGCAAGACATTGATAAAGCAGGCAAAGAGAGAATTTGAAAAAAAGCTTCCCATGGAAGTAAAAATGCATAATAAAATCTTGTTCAAGTATATTCAAAGCAAAAAAACTGTGAGAGAGTCAGTTGGACCATTAGATGATAGAGGGGTAAAAGGGGCACTAAGAGGGTACAAGCCCATAGCAGAGAGACTGAATGAATTTTTTGCTTCAGTCTTTACTGAAGAAATGTAGAGAAGTTATCCATGACTGAAATGACATTTAAAGGTGATGCACTGGAAGAATTGAAAGAAATATTGATAAACTGGGAAGATGTATTATAACTATTTGAAAAACTAAACAGTAGCAAACCACCCGGACCAGATGGTATACATTTGAGAGTGTTGAAAGAACTGAAATATGAGATTGCAGACGTACTACTAGTAATCTATAAGCTATCATTTAAATCATCTGTAATACCTGAAGAATGGCGAATGGTCAATGTAATGCCAATTTTTAAAAATGTTTCCAGGAAACTACAGAGCAGTGAGCCTGACATCAGTACTGGGCAGAATGGTAGAAACCATTATAAAGAACAGTATTACTGAACATGTAGATAGTCATGGATAATGGGAGAAGGCCAACATGGCTTTAGCTAAGGAATATCTTGAATTACTATGGGGTATGTTTACTAAACGGCGCTAACGTTGCAGCTGCGACGTTATCGCGTGATATGTGATGTTATCGCGTGATAATGGCTCATTACCGTGCGATAACGTCACGTATCGTGTGATAACATCTCCTGTGGCGTTAAGGTGTGCAGAGGATGGAGTATGGCTCCTCAGGGGCGGAGATAAGGGGTCAATGGGTGGAGAGTGGACGGGGAGAGGCCCCATACACACTAACACCATGAAATGAAGGTCTGAAAATTAGCGCCAGTGAAAACCTCGCGCTAGAGGCACATTTGCAGGGGAAAGAGACCATTTCAGTCAGCAATGTGCAGCAAAGGCAGGGAAACCAAGAAAAGTGATAGTAGTGATACATGTACAGCAACATCATAGTGCCAAAGTACGAGAGGGCACTACGGTGAGGCTGCAAATGGGGTACAGGGGGCTGCAGGAGGGAAATACAGTGTGGCAGCTGGGGCACAGGGTGGGCTAGGCAGATGCCTAGGTGACACATAGGAATGTGGAAGCGGAAAACCAGCAGGACAGCAACTGACCAAGGGCAAACATGCCCACGAGTGTGTGTCCCACAGTGTCCCAGGAGACAGTACCCAGCAAGTACCCCAAAGGGCACATAACATTGGCAGGCGGTGCCAGGGGGAAGCGTTGATGTCTATGCAGGCACCCCTACCCCATATCACGCACCATAGGCAGCCTCCTACGGCACACTGGATGGCCTGGGACTGCGCACCACTGGCAGAAGGGCATGTCAGCATGGTGGCGGAGAGGTGCTGGTGGCAGAGAGGGTAGTGGCATCTGCCCACAGCAGACCACGTCCAAGCCCCGTTTAGGTGGGTGCCATGCACTGCAACAGACAAGGTCTGTCTGACGAACAGTCATGGTATCCCCAGGGAATGATCTACCCCTGTGGCAACAGTTTGGTGCAGCACACACAGCCAGTGTGTTCAGGGGCAGAGGGTCACAAGTTCAAGTCCCAGCTGTGGCTTCTGCCAACCTTGCCCCCATATTTTACCCAGTACTAAACCATGGTAATAAAGACAGAACCTTTATGGCAGATAAAATAAACATGCCTGAAACACCTATATTTTACCCTTCAGAGCACAGACACCATAAACATGTGCAATCCCTAGAGCAGAGTTTCCCAACTGCAGTCCTGGAGGGCCAAACACCATTCAGGTTTCCTGCTGTCCCTATTAAATATGCCTGTGCTGCATTTGTATGCACCATTCCCATTGTATGCAAATGTATCTCATGCATATTCATTAGGGACAGAATGAAAACCTGAACAGTGTTTGGCCCATCAGAACCTGAGTTGAGAACCTCTGCCCTAGAGCAGAGGCCAACAGGGACAGAAAAACCCACACCCACAGGTTCCACTATCCAAAACCTCATGGAGAGTCAGGCTGTTGGGCCCTGCACGGAGCAGCATCTCCCAATACTAGCACTTGCATACCTTAGCAATGCCATCCTAAACTTGGGAACACGTTCCACATATATCAAAAAGTTGCTATGATTAATGTCAGATAACAAATCCTAAGTTAAACACGATTTGTTGACAGAGATTCATTATAGCAACCTTTCTGATATCTGTGGAGTGTGTTTCAGTTTTTGCTTCTGACAGTGTTTACCACCCCGGGGAGTGACCCCAACAGTATTGCGTACCATAGCAATGCCCACACTGTGCCCAGGACTGGTGTGGCGGCCAGGGTTATCACAAACCTCTATATTTGCACAATGCTGGCATAGGTGTGGGAATGTGTGTATGTCTATCCAGTGTGTTGTGGCTGCCTACACCTTACTAAGCCCACACTGCTTGCACTGTTTCCAGTGTTAGCCTTCCAATGTGCATAATGAGGAGCAAGGTACTGTAGGTATGGCCCAGACAGGGTGGCCTGGGCAGGATGCATCTGCACAGGGCATAGGGCAATGGCTGGGACATTGTAGTGCCCGACCACAACCTGCACGGACAGGATGGCCTGGGCAGGATGCATCTGCACAGGATATTGGGCAATGGCTGGGACATTGTAGTGCCCGACTACCAACTGCACGGACAGGGTGGCCACAGCATGTCATGCTGGGAGGTCACTCTCACCCTGACTGAGCAGTGGCCACAGTATGGCTAGGTTCCCTCATAGTGCTGTACAGTGTTTTTCTCAAGTGATATTTATGTGTTCCCTTTTCTGTGGCCCCATACCTGACATACCTGCTTGGTGTGTGTTCACATCCAATTTTTGGGTGCACACAGTTCTTCCAGGAACATGTACTAGCTAGCAGACTGTCTGCAGTTAGCATAGGTATGGCTGGAACACTTTGCAGGGTGGAGACTGACTGTGCCCTCTGCTAATGAATGTCAGATAGTGGTGGGGGGCAGCTGAGGTTTTTGAGCGTTCTGCCTGTCTGCTATTGCCATTGGCATTGACTGCCCTGTAGGGTGCCCGCTCCCCAGCAGGACTGGGGTTGATGATCCCCTCTACTGCCACCCCTGCAGAGATGTAGAATGTAGATTTGTTGGTGGGAGATCCTGTCCCCCACCCTGAGCCACAGAGGGTGGGTTGGGTGGTGCTACATCATCCACTTTTGGATCCAAACACCCCCCTTCACCTATAACACATGACCATGGCACCCACACAGGATATGCACTATTCTGGGTGCATCATAGTCCACAAGGGCTAGACATGACTGGGAAATACAGATGGACACAGGTGTATCTTAGGTGTGTCTGCAAGGACTACCTATCACACACTGGCACTGATGGAAACCTGCAGCATAGCCTATCTCAGCCAAGTCAGGTGCTGTGGACCTGGTGCTGGGCGCCCCACCTCACCCTCAGGGTGAGCACAGGACCGGCACAATGTCACGATCTGTAGCTAGTTTGTGCCAGTAACACACACGATCAGTTCCCCCTACCAGGCCAAGGTGCTGTGGGGGTGCATACCCCATCTTGTGAACAGATATAGGCAGCTGAGTTGCATGTGCAGTGCATCATGGGTATGGGTGGGTTTACCCTATCCTGGTAACCACAGCAGACAGTTTGTGTGGTGACCTGCAGTCTTTCTGTAGCCAGCCAGCAGTGCATTTGTAGCTATAGAGATGTAGTCCACTGGTTACTTCAATGACTGTGGAGACAGAGGTGGTGGGTTTGATCCCATGCTGGTGTTATTTAATAAGGCTGTCTGAGGCTTTTCCTTTTAATTTAAATCAGTGCTGCCAGCAAAATGCACCCTCACAGTGCTGTAACCTTAAGCACATTAGAAGGCGCCTTGGCGGACAGGGCACTTTATAATGTGCCCTATGGAGTGCCTTATAGGGCGCCTTATGCGGCACCTTATGTTACGGCACTGTGAGGGTGTTTTTGCTGGCAGCACTGATTTAACTTAAAAAAGGAAATGCCTCAGACAGCACTGATTTAGATTAAATGTAATTGCCTTAGACAGCCTTCTTACATAACACCACTGCAATATCAAACCCATGACCTCTGCCTCCGCAGTCATTGCAGTAACCAGTGGGCTACATCTTTGTAGCATCTAACCCTGTGCTGGCATGAACCTAGGGTTAACGCGCATTAATGTGCCACGGCGCCCACTATGACGCGATACAGATTCTTGCTACCTTGCTACCTTGCCGCCGGAATGCCCACTCCTTATATGGCATTCTTCACATTATCGCTGCAAATAGAGCAGGTAACATTAATACGGTTTAGTAAACATACCTCTATGTGTTATATATTTTTTGAAGGTGTGAATAAAAAGGTAGACAAAGGTGAGCCGGTCGATATAAGGTATCTGGATTTTCAGAAAGCCTTTGATAAGGTCCCTCATGAGAGACTCTTGGTGAAATTAAAAAGTCATAGGATAGGAGGCAGTATACTATTGTGGATCAGGAACTGGTTAAAAATTAGAAAGCAGAGGGTAGGTCTAAATGGCCAATTTTCCCAATGGAGAAAGGTGAATAGTGGAGTAGCCCAGGGATTTGTGCTGGGTCCGCTGCTTTTTAACATATTCATAAATGACCTGGAAATGGGAATAATGAGTGAGGTAATCAAATCTGCAGATGACACAAAATTATTCAAGTTGTTAAAACCCAAGAGGATTGTAAAAAATTGCAAGAGCACCATGATAAAATGGCAGATGAAATTTCTTGTGGACAAGTGCAAAGTTATGTACCTAGGAAAGAACAACCCAAACTATGGTTACACGATGCAAGGTTTCACATTAGGAACTACAACTCTATTCTACCATCAATCTCCTGTAATCAGAGCTAAACATTCTCTGCTGACTGCAACCCAATCGGGGCTCTGAGAGGGGAGGAGCAGTGGCGTTTTAAATCCCAACTGCCAGCTACAGACAGGTCAGCTATTCTACCATCAATCTCCTGTAATCAGAGCTAAACATTCTCTGCTGACTGCAACCCAATCGGGGCTCTGAGAGGGGAGGAGCAGTGGCGTTTTAAATCCCAACTGCCAGCTACAGACAGGTCAGCTATTCTACCATCAATCTCCTGTAATCAGAGCTAAACATTCTCTGCTGACTGCAACCCAATCGGGGCTCTGAGAGGGGAGGAGCAGTGGCGTTTTAAATCCCAACTGCCAGCTACAGACAGGTCAGCTATTCTACCATCAATCTCCTGTAATCAGAGCTAAACATTCTCTGCTGACTTCAACCCAATCGGGGCTCTGAGAGGGGAGGAGCAGTGGCGTTTTAAATACCAACTGCCAGCTGACAGGCCCGCGCCTGTCGGGCCCGCGCCTGAGGGCCTCGCCAGAGGGCCCTTTGGCGCGGCCCTTAGGCGGAGACCGTAGAAGGAGACCACCGCCCATCAAGCTAACCCCTCCAACATTGTGTAAATTAATGTTACAACCTCAAAATCGCAAGTAACCATTGTAATATCCTTGTATACAAACAAAATTGTCTCTTAATCCACCTAAATATAAGTACTATAATTTATTTAAATACCCTTTCAATATATCCTCTCCTTCTACAACTATTAAGTTATCTTTATATATACATTCCAGTAACTACAGAGTTAAGCACTATTATTTGTTATATGTACTTATTCAACCTGTCAACTGTAATTATCCTGTTATCACTGAAACACTGTTAACTATGTCACTGTAATACTGTAATAGTGTTTTAGCTTTTCATCCATCCTGTACGCTCCAATCAGCCTGCTATCACTGTAATACTGGTAATAGTGTGTTAGCTTTCCATCCATCCTGTAAGCTCCAATCAGCCTGCTATCACTGTATTCACTAATTGTACATTTAAATTTCACTTACACATACAATATGGCCTTACTCTACATTATAACATTTACCTTCTACCTTATCACTATAGGAATATGTAATGTTACCAGCCTACACACTAGCTATAATAGAATACCAACAATCCATAATCACAGAAGAAAGTGGTCTGATACTCCCTTCTACAATTCTAGAGTATCTACCCAAAATTCCCACCATCATCTGTTACTCATCTCATTACAAAACACCACAAAAAAGAAACAAGTAGGAAATCCAATTCCCCAATATCTGAAATGTGCATTAATAAATGCCCGATCCATACGCAAGAAATGGCCTATCATCTCTGACATAATTTCATTACATAGCCTTGACCTTCTCCTAATCACTGAGACATGGCTTTCTTGTGCTGACAATGTATTAATCAACCAATTTTTGCCTTCTAATTTTTCTATACATACATGTCATAGAAGTGGCAAGAGGGGAGGTGGTGTTCTAGCCATCACCAAATCTGACCTTCATTTCAACCTTAAAGAAGCAACAAGCTCATCACTCCTAGATACTTTTACAATAGCAAATAAATGTTGTTCTTTCACTTTACTATACCGCTCTCCTTCTTCCAATTCTGATTCTCTATCTATGATAATTGACTTGGCCTCCAATACACAAAACCCCCACATAGCAAGTTGGGTGCTAGGAGACTTTAATCTCCCTTCTCTCCAAGACTCCCATGTAACAGCTTTTCTTGAAGCTCTACAAGTTTTGGGGTATAATCAATTAATTAAAGATCCAACCCATATTAAAGGTGGTATATTAGATCTAATATTTACAACTGAAACAACCGCCAATTTACCATCTATCTTGGATCTATCAATCAACCCAGTTCCATGGTCAGATCACAAACTAATTATATTCAAGGCTAGATGTAACCAAAAGGATGAAAGAGGAATAAACGACCATCCTAGTACCCCTCTGAGAAGATTCAAGCCATTTGACAAAGACCTAATCCTAAAATCAACACTTCCACTAACCAACTTACCAGAGTGCAGCATTGATGATTTAGTTTCTAATTGGAATAGTACTTTCAGTTCGATTGCCACATGTCCGTCGACCAACAAACTACAAAGCAAGCGACACTCTGCTATATGGTACTCATCTGAGCTGAAGGCCTCGCGCACAACCCTAAGGAAACTTGAAAGACGATGGCGACACTCACACTCTGAAGTTGACAGAGCTGTATATATCCAACATCTCACATCTCATCGCATGGCAGTTACTGAATCAATGAGACGTCACCATGCAGTCACTTTAAAAAGATCTCTGAACAAACCTCATGACCTGTTTGCCATAGTTATGCGTTTGACAAATGAACCTGCCTCACAACTTAAATATGAAATCCACCCTCAAATATTTGCTAACTATCTACAATCCAAACTCTGCCAAATTGACAATAACTCGGCTCCTAACATAGTTCCAGTTCCAGTAGATCAAACTCTACTCACTATCTTCTCAATACCATCTAAACGACAAATCGAAGACACCATTGCTTGCATAAACATGACCACCGCTCATACTGATCCTTGCCCTGCGTTCTGGATCAAAGATCTACGAGCTGATCTCAGTCCCATCATATCCAGACTCATGATTCAATCATTTACAACAGGAACTTTCCCTCGTACCCTTAAGCAAACATCCATAAGGCCATTACTAAAAAACAACAAACTTGACCCTCTTAAACCAGAATCATATAGACCTATTTCAAGTATTCCATTACTAGCAAAAATTTTGGAAAAAGAAGTACAAAAACAAATTCAGGATCATATAGATCTTAACGCCCCACTGGACTCATGCCAGCACGGTTTCAGAGAATTCCACGGTGTGGAAACGCTTCTAACTACTCTGTTCAGCAGCTTATTATCAGGAATTGATAACATCCGCCAAGGGTTCGTCCTTGTTTTTCTTGATATCGCAGCCGCTTTTGATTCTGTTAGCCATGAACGCCTCCTTGAGCGTCTCAAAGGGAAGGGAATTACTGATAAAGCACTTGAGTGGTGTAGATCCTACCTTTCTGACAGATGGCAACAAGTACGATCCAACGATACTTCATCAGATCAGTTTCATCAAAAACAAGGGGTCCCTCAAGGCTCATCCCTTTCCGCCCTTATGTTTAATATATACATGCAGCCTATCTGTAACCTGATTCGATCCTTTAGAGTTAACTGCATGATATACGCGGATGATGTACTTTTATATTTTCCTTTTACAACTGAGAACCCTGATCTCAATCCATTAACTAACTGCATAAATGAAGTATCCAACTGGCTACAATCCCAAAATCTAAGGATCCAACACAAGAAAACTGAGGTGTTATTTATTACACGTAACCAAAATTTCACTGCTCCATCCTTTTTGAAAGTGAATGATGCTAACCTCCAGACCAAGACCACCATCAGATACCTCGGTGTCACTTTAGACCAGAAATTAGATATGAAAGCACATATTAGTAATATTGTAAGAGCAGTATATCACAAAATACGCTCCCTTAGACACCTTCGATCCTTGCTAGAGCCAGACGATTTTAGAACCATCTATCAGGCGCTAATCATACCTCATTTTGATTATGCAAACTCAATTTTACAAGGTCTTCCACAAACCACCTTACACCCACTTCAAATGGCTATGAATGCTGCAGCTAGAGTCCTTCATGGAGCTTCCCGGAAAGACCATATCTCACCTATTCTAAAACATCTTCATTGGCTCCCAATTCAAAGTAGACTCACTTTCAAAATTTTACTAATTACATTCAAAGCCTTCAAAGAACTCTCATCTTCATCAATATCAGACTTGATCCAAACACCACCCCTCAATAGAGACAGAAGGTCAGTAACACTCAATACTCTGTTAGTCCCTAAATCAATATCACAGTGTACCAAAACTACTTCAGACAGGGCCTTTTTATTCTGTGCACCAAGGTGTTGGAATAGCCTCCCTCAAAACATCTGAGCAATACCAGACCTTTTGCAGTTTCGCAAAGCTTTGAAACACTACCTCTTCCTTTTATCTTATCCAGTAAACAATAAAGACATCTCAACCAACCCACAGACCTTCCACTCATACACATACAATACAGATACCCCACAGACCACATACACACAAAACTGAAGCCATGATGATATTATGACTATGTTTATTAATTATATACCCTGTTATCCGAGTTATATTCTCCTGTTTTCTGTAAACACAAAGTACTGTTGAATTGTGTATCTCACTGTTTTTTGTGAACCGCGCTGATGCCTAATAGTGCGGTATATAAGAGTCTATAAATAAAATAAATAAAATAAAATAAAATAAATACTACTCAGAAAATAGGTTTAGACGTCATCATGGATAATACCTTGAAATCCTCCGCCCAGTGTGCAACAGTGGTCAAGAAGGCAAAAAGAATGCTAAGTATCATAAGGAAAGGAATGGAGAATAAAACGAGGGACATTATAATACCTCTGAATAGTTCCATGGTGTGACTGCACCTTGAAATATTGTGTGCAATTCTGGTCGCCGTATCTTAAAAAGAATGTAGCGGAATTAGAAAAGGGCCATCAAAGACCCACCAAAATGGTAAGATACCCCTATGAAGAGAGGCTTAAAAGGTTAGGGCTCGTCAACCTGGAAAAGAGAAGTCTGAGGGGAGATATGATAGAGGTTTATAAATTAATGAATGGAGTGAATCGGGTAAACGTAGATCAATTGTTTATGCCATCAAAAAGTAGAAAGACTGGGGGACATGTAATGAAGCTACAGTGTAACCCGTTTAAGGCTAATACGAGAAAATATGTTTTCACTCAATGCGTAATCAAACTCTGGAATTTGTTACCGGAGGATGTAGTAAAAGCGGTTAGTGTAGCTGGGTTTAAAAAAGGTTTGGCCAAGTTCCTGGAGGAAAGGTCAATAAATCATTGTTAAAGAGAACCTGGGAAATCCACTGCTTGCCCCAGTACAAGCATTGTGGAACCTGTGTGTCTTTTTGGGAGCCTGTCAAGTTCTTCTGACCTGGATTGGCCGGTTGGAAACCGGATACTGGGCTTGATGGACCTTGGTCTGACTCAGTATGGCATTTCTTATGTTCTTATGTTCTAAAAAATTAGCATTAACAGTTCCGTTATAATTGGGTGCCGGCTCCACAGGGACTAAAAGGACTGCACACTCTATCTCCTCCCCCGATTGGGGTAGAGCCGGCTAGCACTGGAAAGTGCTTACGTACTCCTGCCCAATCAGGGACCTCCAAATTCATTTAAAACAGGAGCAGCATCAGGCACGCCAACACCTGGTGGGCCCGTGCCTAAGGGCCTCGTCAGAGGGCCCTTTGGATGGCTCTTAGCTGAGGACCGAGTGCGAGGACCAATAAAGCAACCCATGCTCTGATCGACACACTTCAAGCAACCCTTGGGGCCTTGAAATAGCATCTCTAGTATCTCAGCTTCAATTTATCCATAGTAAATGCCTAAAGAAACAACTCCACCCAAGTACAACTGACCTCCACCACCTAACCGTAAGTACTATAACTAAACAACCAACATGCACTATATTAAACCACAGTTGTTGCACATTAACTGGTAACTGAAGTTTCCCAGCAACACTCTACCACTTAGCACAAATCATCGACAATAGATACACCCAACACAACACAGTCACAGGTTTTGTTACCTATTTATGGTTAAGACCAAACCACTAATCACCAATGCTACCAACCACCACTGAACTCCAAAACTCACCAACTCACCATACTCATCAAATCTGCCACCCATGCAGCACCACTGCTCCAAAATGACTCGGATCATGACAAGGGTGACCTTAATCCTCCTATTAACTTTAATAAGACAACAGAGAGCAGCACAGGCATGGGCGGGTTTAATATCTATTCTGACTACAACAGGCAACCTCACCATTCCACCAATACCCACAATGGAGACCTAGCCTTCTCATATCTATACACCTTAAAGAAATATCTACTGCAACCCTAACACCATCACAACAGGCAAAAATGTCTAAATTCACCCTTATAAATGCCAGATCTATCTGCAATAAAATACAAGCCATCTCAGACTACCTCCAGGAGCATGAGACCGAAGTAATGTGCATAACTGAATCATGGATAATCAACACAGACACTGTACTGATAAACCAGCTCACCCCACCAAACATGGATCTCCATTACTGCTCCAGAACACAACGCAAAGGAGGTGGAATCCTTGCCCTAACAAATAAGCAACTAAACCTCAAATCCACAGATAGCCTGTCAACCCCAACACTAAATATCCTAGTACTAGACAACAAACAATTATCAATATGCCTGATATACAGGTCCCCTACCTCAGACTCAGAAGATCTCTCAACCATGCTTGAACAAGCATGTAAATACTCCAGCAAAGGAAAATCTACAGTTATCCTAGGCGACTTTAACCTAAACTCAGCTTCCCCCACTCAAGCCCCCGCTTCATGGATGCCATGACCTCACTGGACCTCACTCAAATAATAGATGCACAGACCCACATAGGAGGAAACATCCTCGACCTCATATTTGTACCCTTAAGACTTTAATCTAACAATTCAAATATCCCCCACCGTGTGACTCCAGTAGCCTGGTCGGATCATCATATGATCACCTTTGAATTCTCACTGGAAACCCAACTGCATAGACAATCCCACATAATCTACCAGTCGCTTTAGAGAATTCAATAAGGACAGTCTACTAGAACAAATTCTCTCCAATCTTGACATCGACTACAGACCTTACAACCTTAATAACAAGCTGGAATAACGCTATATCCTCAGCAGCTACCGTGCCAGAAAAACCAAAACCACCACTGCAAACTAATACAGACCCATGGTACTCTATGGATATAACAAAAGCCAAAATGGAGATGAGAAAGACAGAGAGTAGTCAATTTTTTTCTCATTTAGAAATATATCAATGCGAGAAGACTTATAGATTGTCTTAAATGGCCAATTTTCCCAATGGAGAAAGGTGAATAGTGGTGTACCCGAGGGATCTTTGCTGGGTCCGCTGCTTTTTGACATATTCATAAATGACCTGGAAAGTGGAATAACGAGTGAGGTTATCAAATTTGCAGATGACACAAAACTATTTAAAGTTGTTAAAACCCAAGAGGATTGTGGAAAATTGCAAGAGGATCTTGATAAATTGGAAGACTGGGCATCAAAATGGCAGATGAAATTTAATGTGGACAAGTGCAAGGTTATGCACCTAGGGAAGAACAACCCAAACTATGGTTACACGATGCAAGGTTCCCCATTAGGAACCACCACCCAGGAAAAAGATTTAGGCGTCATTGTGGATACCATGTTAAAACCCTCGGCCCAGTGTGCAGCGGCGGCCAAGAGAGCAAATAGAATGCTAGGTATGATAAGGAAAGGAATGGAAAATAAAACAAAAGATATTATAATGCCTCTATATCGTTCCATGGTGAGACCGCACCTTGAATATTGTGTGCAATTCTGGTCGCCGTATCTTAAAAAGGATATAGCGATTTTAGAAAAGGTTCAGAGAAGAGCCACCAAAATGGTAAAGGGGATGGACGGATTCTCCTATGAAGAAAGGCTAAAAAGGTTAGGGCTCTTTAACCTGGAAAAGAGACGGCTGAGGGGAGATATGATAGAAGTCTATAAATTAATGAACGGAGTGGAACAGGTAAACGTAGATCGATTGTTTACCTTATCAGAATATAGAAAGACTAGGGGACATGCAATGAAGCTACAGGGTAAACTATTTAAGACTAATAAAAGAAAATATTTTTTCACTCAACGTGTAATCAAACTCTGGAATTTGTTACCGGAGGATGTAGTAAAGGATGTTAGTGTAGCTGGGTTTAAAAAAGGTTTGGACAAGTTCCTGGAGGAAAGGTCCATAAACCATTATTAAGAAGGGACCCAGGATATCAATGCTTGAACCAATACAAGCATTGTGGAACCTGTGTCTTTTGGGGAAACTGCTAGGTACGTATGACCTAGATTGGCCACTGTTGGAAACAGGATACTGGGCTTGATGGACCTTGGTCTGACCCAGTATGGCATATCTTATGTTCTTATGTTAAAGCTACTGTCCTATCCAAGAATTACGAAAGGACAAAACCCCAGAAATGTCGTGGCTCCAGGACCATACCGAGCCCTATGCGAGTGGTGCGGCCGACAGGGCGCAAAGACTTAAAGGGCGCATTTCAGCTCTCTGCCGTTGCCTGCTGCCGCCACTTTTTTGGCGGCAGGCAGCAGTAGAGAGACGAAATGCGCCCCTTAAGTCATCGCGCCGGCACACTAAGCAGGTCTGGTCTGTTCTTCTCTCCTGTCCGCAACTTTATTTTGGTCTTTATGTCTCAGCATATGATATAGACTGTGACTCTGATTATGGGTTAGAGAAAAAGAGAAAATGACGGCAGATTATGGTCAAGTGGCATACCCAGTCTGTCTGTCCATAAGGTCTGTTATGTCCTACAATCCCTTCCTCTTCCTCAAAGCTCCTCTGGACTTGTTCCGCCCTTTCAGATACAGCTCTCGTCTCTACCGCCTTCACTGGGAAACTGTTCCTCACACCCACAACCCTTTCCATAAAGAAATATTTCCTCAGATTAATGCTGAGTCTATCCCACCATTGCTGTACTTTACATACAAAATTTAACTGGTGAGGATGCATTGTTCCTTAGACTATTTCATTGCGTACTGTTATAGAATATTTTGAGACACAGTTCATGGGATTACAAAGAACTGCTTTTATTGTAGGCATCTGGTTTTATCTGAGAGGAATCACGCATGCGGGGCTGGATTTAAAATGTTGGTGCCCATGGGAAAGACTGGAGGGTGGTGGGGAGGAGAGGTTTCTCTTCCACTCCTCCCCATAGAATAGATCCTAAAACATAGTCCTAAAGTTCATGTTCAGGTTCATGTTTAGCTTTGGCATTTTGTGGCTTTATAATTTGGAAGCTGACTTGCTTGTGCCTAAATGTGTGCAGGCTACTCCTACAGCTTGCTAATTTATTCTGCTTGTTGACATTTAAGCTGAAAAAAAAAAGAAGTTACTTATCATACCAGATCAGGGAAAAAAACAAAACGTTGCCCAATGGAAAGTTTTTAAATTAAGAAACTCATGTGAAGGGTCTTGGCAAATCATTGATGGTTTATATTTCATCATGGAAATCAGGCTGCATATCTGCCTTTGCAGGTTTTTTTTTTCAAATTTAAAGAATAACCTCTCTGTCTACTTTAATAAAAACACTCAAGCAGGGAAAGACATCATTTAAAAGCTCAAGCAGGGCACGTTACTACATAGGGCTGAACGCCACCTGCAGGGGGCCAAATACAGCCATCCACCTGCATTCACCTTGCCTCACTGCAGTAAAACGGCCGTGGGAGTCATTAAGGTGGCGTTAGTTGCACGTGTGGTACTTTGGCTGAGTGTAAGTAGAGTGAGTTAAAATATCTGCACTAGCTGCACTGAAGCAGGAACACCCCGTCCCTCCCAGTCACTCCCCCGATGCACACTGTAAAGGTAAAAATGGGGCCCCATGTTACTTTCCAGTGGCACACTGAAACCGCTCGCTAACTCCACGCTGCCCTTTAGTAAACACACCCCAAGTAAATTTCAAGATCAAAGAGTATGGTTAGGGCAAAGGTGTAGTCCCATAACAAAAACATATTTGCTACCCATTCATCCTGGTAATTAAATGCCCTAATACCAGACTGACTGGTGCACTAGCATGATGTCATTATGGAACCACCTTAAAGCACTACACTGTTTCGCCCAGTCCAAACTACCAGCTGTTGCTGTGATCATAGCTCTGAGAAACTGCTGTAGTTCATTAATCCGTATTTAATTAGCATTCAAGGGACATCCAACCAAATTCGCCAACAGTTAGCAAACATGCTAAACTGGTTTTAGTATGTATGATAATTAGCATCCTACTCTAAAAATTCTTAACATGCACTCCAAGGTGTCTGCCAGCGCCCCAACTTACATTCAGCTATAGTTTTGATTTATGTACTGCCTTCCTCCAGGTAGGGCACAGGGCAACTTACAACATAATGTGAAAATAAGATAACATTCAAATAATATCAATATAACAAAATACAATTGGGGTAGGCTATCCTTAAATGGATTTGGGGTCAAATGGAAGGCAAATGATATTATCTAGATGCATGCTAATGAGCAGAATGAGATGTATATGAAGGCGTAATAAGCTCGTACAAATGATCTACCTCTTTGCTAAACTATGCACTAATTAGCAACTGCACACTGTGGTCCACAATTTATCACCCGCGATGGATTGCAGATGCTGTAAAGTCCCTCAGTTGGCTCAGAGGCAAGTTGTTGAGGGTAACGGAGGCATTTTGAATGCTGCAGCAAGCAGGACGTAGAGATGCTAGGGAAGAAAGGAGGAAGAAGGGAAAAGAAAAGCCTGGGAGAAAGAGGAGATGGAAGGAGGAAGACAGGAGCGTTAGGAAGAGCAGGAAAGCAGCCCCCGCCCTCTGGATAACCTGCTGCTGGCAATAGTGCCATGTTCATGAATTCTAAACTTTGACTCTTTTTGGAGTCTGTCCTTTGCTCCATAGTGTCTATTTCAGGATCCCCTCAGGAGTCTGTTCACAGAAGGGGGGGGGGGGGATAAATCCATCCTTACAGAGGCCATACCCCTGGGCAGTTACATGCAAGTGGAAACATATGTATTGTTCCACAATAATATGCTTTTACCCGCCAACAGGGTGGGTGCTTTTCAAAGATCCCCTTTTTTCAGGTCATCATTTATGTGGGTAAATGCCTTTTAAAATTGCTGTCTATGGGGCATTTTTACTAATGTGCAGTGAGGAGCACAAGCTTAACATGTGGGATTCTCATGTTACTACTGTGTCAGAGCCCAGAGGCCATGTAAACACAAGGGGCTTGGCAGTGGTATGCTACTACAGGCACATGTATGGCTCAGCACATGCACACATTGCTTGTGGTCTCAGCACACATTGCAAAATAGAATGCTACAAGCGCGATATTGGGGCATTTATGGGCCTTAGAATGACTGTGGACAGTATGAACTGTGCCCCTAGCACCCATACAGGAAGGTAGCAGTTGGCCAGTTCAGAGCAGACTGATGATCGGGAGTGGGCTGAACAGCCAGAAAACCTCAGAGTCTAGGGGGTATGTTTACTAAGGCGCGGTAATGTAGCAGTGGTAATGTTACTGCACATTAACGTTACCCGATGTAACGTTAACGCACGGTAATGTTACCAATTGTAACGTTAACGCGCGTTAACGTTACCGGCAGTGGTAACTGTCCCAGAGGGTGGAGAGAAGGCGGAGAGAAGGGATCAATGGGTGGGGAGTGGGCGTGGAGAGGCCCCTGCTACACTAACACTACAAACATTAACGCCGGGACAGTACCGCCAGTGAAAACCTGGCGGTAGGACTTCCGGTGACGTCACCAGATTACATGGCGGTGCCATAGACGGGCTCCGCCATCGAACCCTGCAAAAAGGTGGAAAGAGCACCCCGAATCAAAGGGAGGTAGTGGCGCGATGCAGGGGAAGTAAGCAAAATACTTCCTGAAGGTGTTTGTAGCGCGATCAGGTGGGCCACTGCGATCAAAAGTGAAGCCCGGGTTGGCGGAGAGCGGGAGCGGTACCGCATGGCGTGAAGACAGCAGTGAAAGCAGGCCACGGAGACCGCAACTTGAGAAGTGTGAGTGGCGGGAATAGGACCGCTGAAGGGAGAGTGTGGCGCGTCTTTGCCGGACTGAAATTGAAGTGCTTTGGAGGAGTGTGCGGCTGGCGATCAGAGAGAGAAGTGATTGTGAGAGTGCGATATCGGAGGGCAGGGGTGAACGGCGCACTGAAGGCAGATCGGAGAGAGGCTGAGCTTTGCGACGTCCTCAGAGCTGGAAAGGAGCACGCAGAGCTGCAAACCATCATCCGGACTACAACGGGAGCTGCTGCTGGAGAGCCTGTGTTAGGAGACCACGTGGCAGCCGAGAGTGAGGGAGACAAGGATGAAGGGAGCTGCAGCTGCGGTGACTATCCTGGAGAGAGCAGGAGGGGTAGCCCAGGAGATCTGATGGGGGCATGGAGCAAGAGACGTGTTGAAAAGTACAACGCGGTGGAAGAGAGAGGTACAAGCTGGTGCTGGGGGAGAACGAAGTGCAGCAGCAGGGGACCTTGAGCGGCAGAGCTAAGCATAGCTCGGAGGAACGCGGGGCACCCCATCAAGGCCCAGTTAGTCCTCAATAAAGGTAACTCCTGGGGAGGAGAGCATTATTGAGAGGCAGCATACATTGTCAGGTACAACCAGAGTCACAGAAAGTGCTGAGTAGCCGTTGTCGATTGTGGACACCCCCGAGCCTTCGGGGACGGGGGAGAGAGGCTGTATGGAGAAAACTAGAGGAGGGATGTCTACCAAGAAAAAGTTGGCGGAATTTCGTTCATCATATGCGCTCCCCAAAGGAAGAAAAGATGGGGAGAAGGAAAACAAATTGGTGGATGCCCATGTGGACGAACAGGAAGATGAGATGGAGGGACAAGGGACCCCAGGAGTAGCTGACATGATTAAGATGTGGCTGGAGGAGTTGAAAGAGGAACTTAAAGTGGAAATAAGTGGAGTTAAAAATGAGATCAAAGAGATCTTACAATCTCTAAGACAAGACCTAGTGGATCTGGGAAACCGGGTGGAAGAAACAGAACAGCAGGTAGAGCAGCAGGGGGAAGTCATGGAGATTCTACAAAAAGGATGTGCTGAGTTCAAGCAAGCCCAGGAAGAAATGAAAGCCAAGATGGAGAATCTGGAAGACCACTCTAGGTGCTGTAATATAAGAGTGCGAGGTATACCCGAGGATGCTAGATATAAAAACTGCGAAGAAGTAATCACTAAAGTTTTTGGATATATGCTACACGCTGCGGCTCTAGAGGAGGGAACAGCGGATGACCCTCTACAAATAGAGCGTGCACATAGGGGCTTAGGGCCCATCAGAGATAACTGACCGAGAGACATTGTGGTATGCATCCAGTCTTTCAAAGTCAAAGAACGCATTTTGCGGGCGGCCCGGAAGTTGGGGCATCTCAAGTAGGAGGAACACACGGTGGAACTGTACCAGGACCTGTCCCTTGGAACGCTACAACACCGGAGAGAGCTGAAGGATGTAACGGCCCTATTGAGGAGAGAGGGGCTGAGATACAGATGGCTATACCCCCTTTGGTCTGCTGTTTACAATAAAAGGGGTATCTAGGAAGATGAAGACCTGTGAGGAAGCATGGACTGCATTACGTAATATGGGGCTAACAAATATCCCTGATGAGGTGGAGGGGGCAGCGACTACTGCAGCATCTACAAAATTTCCATCCAGGGGGGGAAGGCTCAAGATGGCACAGAGTCCCGGCCGGCGGGCAGAGGCTAATGCGCCTCACCAAAGGCAGTCACGGAGGGACAGCGGTGACGACAGAAGCAAGTTGAGGAAGAAGCATGAGATGCTGAACTTTCTTTGATATCACCGAAGACTTGGAAAGATGGACAATGTTAAGTGAATTGTTACAAGATGTGATTTACTGGGGCAGTGTGTAAGGGGGGAGGTGGGGGGGATAGAGGAAGGGGAGGGATACTAGTGAGATGCTCTTGAGGTATAGTTCACTCAAGATAAGGGGGGGAGGAGGGGGCTATATGGGTAGGAGGGGAGTAGGCCTGGGGGTGGTGGACGATAAGAGGAACGGGGTAAGGGTGGTGAGAGGAGTTCTAGTAGGGTTAAGGCAGGGGATGGTCTGAGTGGTAGTCACAGTACATGGAAGTCGAGTCTCTAAGGTTGAGACAGGGGAAGGGAAGAAGGGGAGGAGGGTAGGGGGAAGAGGGGCGGGGGGAGGGGGAAGGGGGAAGGGGAGGAAGGAAGGGATTTAGAGGGGAAAAGAGAAGGAGGGGGGGCGCAGGGGGAGAGTATATCTTAACAGTGAGTTAGCAATTGTATCCTTAAGTGTCAAAGGGCTTAATTCCCCATTTAAAAGACAAAAATGATATAAAGAAATAATGCGCCAGAAGGCAGCGGTAGTGCTCATCCAAGAAACGCACTTGACCAGAGCGACAGATCACCTTGTTAAACCCCGGTGATATAGAATATGTGTGTATGCCTCCAACATTAACAAGACGTCAGCCATTAACAAGACGTCAGCCACCTCCCTATCGGACCTCCTCCACCCCACTCCAGCGAACAGAGCAAGGAGATCATTCGCCACCAACACCCTTCAGACCCTCAACGAAATAACAAAATGCACCCAGGCAACAAAAAACCAAGCTTTCAAATTCTATGCCCCCAGCTGTTGGAATGCACTCCCAACCACCATCAGAGCAATCACAGATCTCGCCCAATTCAGAAAAGCACTAAAGCATCACCTCTTTCTCCTACACTACTCTCCACCCAGTAATTCAATCCAGTAATTTAACACCACCAACCATACACCTTGCCATGTCAAATTTGTATAAAAAGATGTAGATAGTTATCCCAGTTGGACCAAGTTGTATGTACCCATTCATTGTAAGTGCACAGCAGTATGTCTGTTATGCACAAAAATGTTAAATGTAAACCGCACTGATTTTAAAGAGCGTGGTATATAAAAGCAATAAATAAATAAATAAATAAATAAAAACATGGTAGAAAAGAAAAAAGGAGGGGTGGCCATTCTGTTTGATACAACATTAAAGCTGTTGGTGCACACTGTGATAAGGGATAAAGCGGGGCGCTATGTGTTGATGCGGTTAAAAATGGGGAATGAATGGTATTGCATAGTAAATGTCTATACACCCACAGGGGTGCAAAGTGAATTCTGGACAAAACTGAATGAGGAGATGAGGAAATTGGGGGAGGGGAATTTAATCTGTGGAGGAGATTTCAATGTAACATGGAATCCCGCCAGAGATGCCACGGGGAAGTGAGAGGGTAAGCGGGCAGATAGGAGAAGGTACCGCAATTTTGTAAATCAGCATTGTTTGATCAATGCTTGGAGATTCCATCATCCCGGGAGGAGGCAATTTTCCTACTACTCACATGTCCATGTCTCATATTCCCGAATAGATGCTATCTGGGTTTCAAAAGAACTGGGGGGAAGGATTAAGGGGGAGGATATGGAGTCTATTACATGGTCCGACCATGCGTCTGTGCAGGTACCATTGACAATAGCGGTGGAGGAGAAAGGTAGACAGTTTTGGAGACTTAATGAATCCTTATTGGAAGATGGGAAGGTACGAGAGGACATAGAGTGAGAAACTCACGAATACTTCCACTGGAATGATAATGGGGAGGTAGCATGGGGAGGAGTATGGGATGGTTATAAGGTAGTAGTGCGAGGTATTTTAATTAAATGGGAGGCGCGAAAGAGGAAAGAAAGGGAGGAGAGAACGAAGGCCTTGCATATGAAATTGATGGCCTTGGAAGCTTACCGAGGTCAGGTGCTACAGTCAGGGCCCAATTAAATGAAATGCAGGCCAATCAGATCCGATACCAAATGCAGCTTTTGAGACAGGATTTCTTTGAGGGTGGCAACAAAGTGGGGCGCTACATGGCGCAGAAACTGAAGCAGAGGAAACTGCGATCACACATAATGAAAATTCGGAATAAGGAAAGGGGGTTGGTACACAAAGATGGGGAGATTCGGGAAGCATTTAGGGGATACTATCAGGAGTTATATAAAGCCCGGGACACTCCACAGAGGGAGAGAATACAGAGCTATCTAGATTCTTTGCAGCTGCTGAAGTTAAACAAGGGAGAACAAATGGAATTAAATCAGGCCATCAGAGCAGAAGAAGTATGGAGGATGATAAAGCAGCTAAAAGCTGATAAGGCTCCAGGGCTCGACGGGCTTACAGCGCGCTTTTATAGACGATCTGGAGATATGTTACTAACACTGCTAGTGTGGCTCTTCAATCTGACAAGGGAGGGAGGGAGATTGGCGGGCACCATGGGATGGGCGGGAATAACCCCCATTCATAAAGAAGGAAAGAACCCCCAAGATTGTGCCTCATATGGACCTGTATCGTTGCTTAATTTGGATGCCAAATTGCTGGCTAAGTTATTAGCTATGCGCCTAAACAAGGTGATAGGGAAGTTAATATACCATGATCAAGCGGGATTCATTCCGGGTAGGCAAGTAGCTGTCAATATTAGAAAGATCCTGAACATGATCTGGCATACTGAGCATAATAGGGGAGAGGCTGTACTGCTGTCGCTAGATGCAGAAAAGGTCTTTGACCAGGTGTCTTGTCCATTTCTTTTCCAGGTAATGGGCAGAATGCGCCTGGGAGCAGACTTTCAAAGCTGGGTAAACCGCTGTGCCAACCGCTTTGATTTCATGAGAAAGCGGTATACCAAGTCCGTTTAAATAAAATAAATAAATAAATAAAAGTGCTGTATAATAACCCAAAAGCCTGTGTTAGGGTAAATGGGGCCTATTCAGAGTTTTTTGAGCAGGGGAGAAGAACGAGACAGGGATGCCCCCTATCACCGTTACTTTTTGCTATTTCTTTAGAACCGTTTGCGGAGAGAGTGAGGGAGCGGGAAGATGTGGAGGGAATAAAAATAGGGCGGAGTGAGTACAAAATCTCTCTTTGCTGACGACATAATTTTGAGCGTGGGCAGGCCTAGATTTTCTCTTCCCATCTTGATGTGGGAACTAGAGGAATTTGGCAGGTTATCGGGGTTTACCATTAATTGGACAAAATCGGAAGTATTAAATTTAACGGTACGGGGGACACTCAGAGCTTTTTACAAGAAAAATATCCTTTTTGGTGGGCGAGAGACAGTATTCGCTACCTTGGTGTTTAGATCAGTAATAGGACGGAAACCTTATATGAGCTTAACTATCCGAAGCTTTTTAAGCAGGTAGAGAGTTTGCTGGATGGGTGGGGGAGGGGCTATCTCTCATAGTTTGGATGGATCGCCACAATTAAGGTGTTCCTTTTGCCCACATTCTTGTTTCTATTTCAGACGCTGCCCATACAGATCCCACCTAGAAAGCTCAAACAGTTACAACTACTCGTGAATCGATTTATTTGGCAAAATAGAAGGCCGAGAGTAGCTATCACCGTCATGAAAGAACTAGAGGAGAGGGAAGGTTAGGGGTACCTAACTTTCGAAAGTATTATGAGGCAGCGCAACTGAAAACGATCTATGAGTGGCATCGAGGCACGATGAAACACTGGGTTAGAATGGAAGACGAGACTATACAGGGAGCCAGCCTGGTTAGACTAGTGTGGAAGGTGGGTACTATCTTAGAACATCAATGTCAACACCCTCTAACAGCACATAGCTTGCAAGTGTGGAAGCAAAATAGAAAACTATTAGTACAAGATAAAGGCTATATACCGGGCATGGCACTGGAGGATTGTTTTGATAAGGGACAGGGACCTGGGGTTGCTATTTTGCGCAGATGGGCACAGGCGGGGCTAGCTCATCTCTCTCAAGTAGTGAATAAGGAGGGGCCACTGGAATTTGAGGGGATTTATATGGGTTGGAGCATAGTGATCGTTATGAATACTTACAAGTGAGCCACTTCGTGAGACAGCGGAAAGTCTGGAAGGATCTTTGGGAAAATAGGGGGTGGTTCGAGGTGTTGTGTTCCGGTAATTTAGGACACAAAGGAGTTTTGTCCAGGTTTCATAGAGGTTTAATGGAGGGCGGAGAAAGTAAATTGGGTTATATGAAAAAATGGGAGGATGATTTGGGGGTGCGCTGGACAGATGAAACTTGGGATAAAATTGTACGGACGGTGGCAAGGGTGTCTATCGCTATACAGGTAAAAGAAAATGCTTACAAAGTATTAATGCGCTGGTACGTAAACAGAGAGCTGGAGGGGGATCCACTGATCAGTGTTGGAGGGGATGTCAAGTGCGAGGAGATTGGATACATATGTGGTGGTAGTGTGATAGGCTGCAAGCTTACTGGATAGAGATCTTGGAAATGATTTATAACATGACAGGGTACCAATTGCAAAGGACACCAGAGGTTTGCTTGCTGCATCAGTTAGAAGAGGACATTCCAAACCGGGACAGTGGTGTGCTACATCACCGTATAGTAGCGGCTCGCTGCGAGATTGAGCAGCACTGGGTGGGGGCGGCCACACCACAGCCAGCCGGCTTTGTTAAAAGGATGGCTGAGATGTGTTTGATGCACAGATTGACGGAGTTGAGACGGGGGAAAGGGGAGAACAGGGCACCAATCTGGAAGAGAGTGTGTGAGTGGCTGGACATATGGCAGGTGGAGAGGGGGCGGGGCACCCACAATAGGTTATTCAGAAGAGTGATGGGGGACGAGGTAAAAAAAATAAAAAAGGGAGGGGGTATGGATATGGGGCTGGAGGGGCGAGAAAAGGATATAAGATTACAGAGTGGGAGGGGGGTGGGGTGGGGGAGAGGGACGGGAGAGACAGGGAGGGGAGGGTTCTAGGAAAGGTAATAAGGAAGAGATATAAAGCATCGCGAGAATGCAACTGCGGGTTTAGGAAACCGATCGGGAATGTGCACAACGTTATGAAAGTAGAGAATTAAGATGTTTATCGATGTGGCTAATAAAAATTTATATGGAGGGGGGGGGGGAATGTTATCTTTAAAGGTTGTCCATAACATGTTGTTGGCTGTTCCTAGAGCTGTATAATATAGCGACTGCTGGTTTCTGAGAATGTTTGTATTAATTTTTGCAATATTAATAAAAAACTTTAAAAAGGGAAACCTGGCGGTAGATGCACATTTGCAGGAGAGAGAAACCAATTCAGTGTTAGCACAGGCAGGGAGCCCAAGAAAAGTGATAGTAGTGCTCCATTTGCAGCAACAGCATAGTGCCCAAGTATGAAAGGCTACCATGGTTATGGTGCAAATGGGGCATAGGGGGCTGCCGGCGGGACATGCAGTGGGGGCACAGGGTGGACTAGACTGTTGCCTAGGTGGCACATAGGAACACAGAAACTGGAAATCAGCAAGACAGTATTTGACCAAGGTCAAACATACCCAGTAGTCTGTGTTCCACAGTGTCCCATCCAGGGGACAATACCCAGCAGGTACCACAAAGGTCACACAGTTACCACTATGCCTGTAATAGGGCAATCAGTGCACATCTGGGGACCACTCTAACAAGCAGCAGCCAGCCAGCATCGGAGGTGTGTGAGCAGGAGCTCCACCTCTTTCCTTTCAGCCTGCCCATATCAGCTGCCTTTAACGGCTTTAAAACCGTCACTTCCACTGGCGCGCAGAGACGGGGAGAGCAGCAGCCATCCAGCATCGGAGGTGTGTGAGCGGGAGCTCCACCTCTTTCCTTTCAGCCTGCCCATACCAGCTGCCTTTAACGGCTTTAAAACCGTCACTTCCACTGGCGCGCAGAGATGGGGAGAGCAGCAGCCAGCCAGCATCGGAGGTGTGTGAGCGGGAGCTCCACCTCTTTCCTTTCAGCCTGCCCATATCAGCAGCCTTTAACGGCTTTAAAACCATCACTTCCACTGGCGCGCCCGCGCCTGAGGGCCTCACCAGAGGACCCTTTGGCGTGGTCCTTAGGCGTAGGACCATGCGGGGCCGTTTAAAATGCTGCTACATTGGTTCTGCTTGCTGTGGAGATCGGAGCAGTGGTGGGGTGATGTCGACAGCGGAGGTTGTGAGTGGGAGCTTAAACACCTGGTGGTATGATATCTACCTCTTCAGATGCTATGTGGAGCATTTCTTCTTGTCTCCTCTATTCCTTTAACTATCACTGTATCTCTTATTCTGTCCTATCTAATTAATGGCATTCTTTTCATATTTTCTTTAACTTTTATGTAATATTGTAAACCGCTCTGATGCTTTGGCTTGAGTGGTATATCAAATGTAATAAACATAAAAATAACATAAGGGTCCACAGACCTTCCCCAGGATGCATCCCAAACAGTTTGTAAACCCAGCTAAATAAACACCCTTTATTGCAGCCCCCAGTAAGGCATTGCAGGGTGTGACCACACGTTGTCTGTAACATATATACACCCAGTAGTCCCAACTGGGTACACCGTACCTGAGTTGCATGCCCTAGCCTGTCCACAGTCTGCTGTCATAACACAATCTACCTACCTGGTCCATCCTAGCCAATAGTTGCTAGAGCACCAACCTGACATCCCCCAGGCCATCTCTCCCCCCATGTGGAAGGGACATAACATTGGTAGGCGGGGATGGGGGGGATGTCCATGTATGCCTCCCCACCCCAGACTCCGCACCCTAGGCACCTGCCTACCTGCACATTGGATGGCCTGGGACTGCGCACTACCAGTACCGACAGCATATGGGCATGTCAGCATGGCGGGGGGGGGGGGGGTGTTGATGCTGGAGGGGGCAGTGGCACCTGCCTGCAGTGGACCTAGGCCATGCCATGTTCCAGTATGTGGCATGCAGTGCAACAGAAAAGGTCTGTCTGATGAAAAGTAAAGGTAGCCCTAGGGAGTACTGTGGTTCTGTGGCAACTGTATGGTGTAGTGCACACAGCCAGTGTATCCTGGAGCAGAGGATCACAGATTCAGGTCACAGCTGTGGATATTGCAGAGCATGCCCCTATGTTTCACCCTACAATGCAGATACTACATCAAAATGTGCAATCCCCAAAACAGCAGCCAACAGGGGTACAAACACCCACTCACACAGGCTCCACTATCAAAAGCATCATGGAGAGTCAGGCTGTTGGCTCCAGCATGGAGCTGCAGTTATCACCAGAGCACTACTACTAGCCCCTGCACACTTTAGCAATGCTGGCACTGTGATCAGGACCAGTGTGGTGGGCAGGGTTGTCAACCACCCCTATCTTTGCACAATACTGCAATAGGAGTGTGTATGTCTATCCATTGTTTTATGTCTGCCAGCTCCTCACTGGGCCCACAATGCTTACACTGTTTCCAGCGTTGGCCTGCAAATGTACATAATGTACACCACAACCCTACGGGAATTAAAGCAGAATCTGAGAAAACAAGAGCGAAAATGGAGAAAACTCAAATCTGAGGAACACAGGAAGGATTACCTCAGCCTCCTGTCAACATATAAAAATGCAGTCAACCAGGCAAAGAAAACGCACCACTCAAACACACTCAACAAAGCCCTCAACAGGCCCAGGGAGCTTTTCGCACTCGTCAAATCGCTCACCAAGACTTCGCAGGACAACAATCCCAGCGGATCCATATCTGCCCAACGGCTAGCGGATCATTATGCCAGCAAGCTTAGCCCCACGCCACCTGCCCTCCACACTCCAAACCGGGACTCAGCTAACTCCCAGCAAAAAGTCAACACACAGGGGAAACTGGCCCTGGACGGAAAATGGTCAACCTTCCTGAGAGTGGATGACCAGCAGATAAAAGACATCATTACCAACCTAAAATCCACAACCTCCCCTCTTGACCCCTGTCCAGCCTCCTGGATCAAGGCAACCAAGCAAGACTTGGCACCGCACATCTCCCACATAGTGAACCTCTCACTGCTGCAAGGATGCATGCCATCACTTCTCAAGAAGTCTCTCATACGACCCATTTTGAAAAATAAGGCACTCAACATGGATGACCCAGCCTCATACCGCCCAATCTCAAGCATATCCTTCCTCGCCAAGATTATTGAAAAGGCAGTACAACACCAACTACAGGACTTCATCGATGACTCAAACGCCCTCGATGTACATCAATACGGGTTTCGGCAACATCACGGCGTCGAAACTCTTCTGTTAGCTCTATTGGACAACCTACTCAAAGGCCTTGAAAACAAGAGCAAGATGTATATGCTCATATTCATAGACATATCGGCAGCCTTCGACTCAATGCATCACCTCACACTGCTAGAACGACTCGAGTCTATAGGCATATCAGGTACCCCACTAAAATGGTTCTCCTCATACATAACAGACAGAATGCAGCAAGTCCAATTCAACAATGTTAAAGCAACCCCTTTCCCGCAAACACAAGGCATTCCCCAAGGCTCCGCCCTCTCCTCCCTCCTTTTCAACCTATACCTACAACCAGCATGCAAGATTTTCCAGGATCACGACATCAACTACCATATCTACGCAGACGACCTAATGCTTTACACACAACTAGACGTGAATAGCCCAAACATCATCAACCTTGAAAAATGCTTACTCGAGCTGACAATCTGGCTTCAACGCAATAATATGACCATTAACCACAAAAAAACGGAAGCAATGTGTATCTCCAGGAAACCGGGATTCGTGCCCCTGACAACGGTCACCATGAATAACAACAATTACAATATCAAAACAGAGATAAAATACCTGGGAGTAATGCTGGACAGCAACCTAAATATGGAAAAGCATCTTCAGATTACCAACCGGGCTATATTCCACAAATTAGGAGTCTTGCAGCCTTTACATAGCATACTCGATCATGCCGACTTCAGATCTGTCGCCCAAGCCCTCATCATTCCACACCTGGACTACTGCAATGCCATACTGCAAGGCCTACCAAGAAAAACTATAAATATACTGCAAATGGCTCAAAACGTTGCCGCCAGAATCATTATGTAAAAAAGGCTATCCGACCACATTACACCTGTCCTAATTGAACTACATTGGCTCCCCATCACGGCCCGCATTCAATACAAGATATTAGTCACCACCTTCAAACTCATCCAGAATGTAGCACCCTCGCATCTCAATAGCCTAATATCCAACATGCCCAACAACAGATGCAGAAGAACAGCAAACCTCAACACACTCTGTCTCCCGAAATGCTTCAGAAAGGTTAATGCTTACACCAGTAATAGGGCCTTCTCACTTACAGCACCAGCACTCTGGAACCGGTTACCAAGCGAACTGCGTGCAACTTGTGATTTAAAAGACTTCAGGAAAAAACTTAAAACGCACCTCTTCCAAGCACATTTCAATTTAACCTCATGAGATGTACCCAGGCATATATGAGCAAATAGACATATGTAGCTTATGCATATATGTATATAATCAATCCTATGTGAAGCCTTATATGTATATAACAATCCTATGTGAAGTCATAACTGTCATGCTTGTGTAAATATGTATATTTTGTACTTTGTGTGAAGTCTAACAGCAATCAACTGTAAATCTATAATCATTTTGCTGTGTGATACCACCCCGCCCTAATCGCAGTGTACATACCCCTAATCTCTGGCCAGTACAACCAAACCCCCCTTGTATAGTAACCGCTGCTGATCACTGGAAGCAGCAGGATACAAATTGTACGTAAATAAAATAAAATAAATAATGAGGAGCAAGGTATTGTGGGTATGGCCCAGACAGGGCAGATTGGCCAGGATGCATCTGCACAGGGTGTAGGGCAATGGTTGGGTCATTGTAGTGCCTGACCACCACCTGCATGGACAGGGTAGATGTCATGCTGGGAGGTCACTCTCACTCTGATTGAGCAGTGACCATGGCATATCTATGTACCCACATAGTGCTATATACTTTGTCTTTAGTGATATCTATGTGTTCCCTGTTCTGGGGGGCCAATCACTGAGATAACTGCTTGGGGTCTGTGCTGTATATCCCAACTCTGGGTGCACCTAGTTCCTCTGTGGACTGGCTAGTGGACTGTCTGCAGTTAGTCTTTGCATGGTTGGATCATCTTGTAGGGTGCTGCAGGTGCCGTCTGACTGTGCCTTCTGCCGGTGAATGGCAGACCTTGGTGTAGGGCAGCTGAGGTTTTCCAGGCCTATTCCTGGCATTAATGCTGGTCTGCCACTGCCCTAGTCACAGGTATGGCTCTGGCCCAACAACCCTGCAGGGCTGTCTTTTGTGAGCAGGACTGGGATTGATGCTCCTACAGCCATTCTTCATGGCTGAGCCACCTGTCCCTCCACTGCCTCACTTACAAAAAGGTTTATGGTGGGCCCTTTGGGGTATATAGTGTATACCACTTTGACCAGGAGAGAAAGCAGTATAGTAGGCAGTGCTACATAAAACTCATATGAGTCTAGACACCCCTCAGCCCTGATAACAGGTGACCATGGCAGCCACACTGTAACACCGCGTATGCACTAATCTGGGTGGTTTCTAGCCCTATAGGGCCAGATGTGACTGGAGAATACAGATGCTCACACAACTACTTGAGGTTTTACTGCAAGGAACACTTGCCATACATTGGTAGTGATGAAGCATACAGCAGGACCTATCTCTAGTACCACATGTACTGTGGACCTGGTGCTGGGCGCCCATCTTTACCCTCAGGGTGAACAAAGAACCTGCACAATGGCATAGTCTGTAGCTACTCTGTGCCAGTATTACATGCTGTCAGTTCTTCTTACCAAGCTGAGGTACTGGAGAGGTGCATACTTCATTTGGTGATCAGCTGTAGACTGCTGTTCTGCATGTGCATTGCATCATGGGTACTGATGGGGTTACCCTATCTTGGCACACATAGCAGACATTTTGTGCAGTGACCTGCAGTCTTTTTGTTTCTAGCCATTGCTGCAAAGCAAGCCATAGGGGTATGTTTACTAAACTGCGGTAACGTTACATACCGCGCGTTATGTAACGTTAACGCGCGTTATGTAACGTTAACGCGCGTTAACGTTACTTAACAATCGTTAACGTCCCCAGCTGCGGTAAACACCGCAGAAGGTGGAGAGAGGGTGGAGAGAAGGGGTCAATGGGCGGAGAGTGGACGGGGAGAGGCCCCTTTCACACTAACGCGCTGAACTGAAGGGCTGAATCCTACCGCGAATGAAAACCTGCCGTTAGATGCACATTTGCAGGAGAGAGAAACCATTTAAGTGTCAGCAATGTACAGCCTAGGCAGGGAGCCCAAGAAATGTGATAGTAGTGCTCCATTTTTAGCAACACCATAGTGCCAAAGTATGAATGGCCACTATGGTGATGGTGCAAATGGGGCATAGGGGGCCACAGGCGAGACATGTAGCATGGGCAGCTGGGGCACAGGGTGGACCAGGCGGGCGCCTAGGTGGCACATAGGAACAAAGAAACCAGAAATCAGCAAGACAGCAGCTGACCAAGGCCAAACACAATCCACCTATATCTATCTGGTTCACCCTAGCCAAGAGTTGCTAGGGCACTGGCCTGACATCCCCCCAGCCATCCCGTCCCCATGTGGAAGGGACATAATATTGGTAGGCAGTGATGGGGGATGTGAGGATGTCCATGTATGGCCCACCACCCCGGGATCCGCTCCCTAGGCGGGCGCCTACCTACACAGTGGATGGCCTGGGACTACACACTACCAGCACTGACAGCAAATGGCCATGTCAGCTTGACGGGGGGGGGGGGTGCCACCTCCCTGCAGTGGACCTAGGCCATGCCCTGCATCAGTACGTGGTGTGCAGTGCAACATATAAAGTCTGGCTGAGGAAAAGTACAGGTAGCCCCAGGGACTATTGTGCATCTGTGGCAACAGTGTGGTGCAGTACATCCAGCCAGTGTGTCCAGAAGCAGAGGGTCACAGGTTCAAGTCCCACCTGTGGTTCCTGCAGAGCATGTCCCTATGTTTTACCCTACAATGCAGATACAACAGTAACATGTGCAAAGCCCAAAGCAGCAGCGAACAGGGGTACAAACACCCACCTACACAGGCTCCACAATCCAAAGATGCATGGAGAGTCAGGCTGTTGGCCCCAGCATTGAGCTGAAGTTATCACCAGAGCACTACTTCTACCCCCTGCACAGTTTAGCAATGTCAGCACTGTGATCAGGACCAGTGTGGCGGGCAGGGTTGCCAACCACCCCTATCTTTGTACAATGCTGCAAAAGGAGTGAGCGTGTGTGTATGTCTATCCATTGTTCTGTGGCTGCCCACTCTTCACTGGGCCCAAAATGTCCCACTGTTACCAGCGTTAGCCTGAATAGGTGCATAATGAGGAGCAAGGTATTTTGGATATGACCCGGACAGGGCAGATTGGCCAGGATGCATCTTCACAGAGTGTGGGGCAATGGCTGGGACACTGTAGTGCCTGACCACCACCTGCATGGACAGGGTGGCCACAGCATGGCATGCTGGGAAGGCACTCACTCTGACCGAGCAGTGACCATGGCAGGTCTAGGTTCCCACATAGCGCTCTACATTATCTGTCTCTAGTGATATATTTGTGTTCCCCAGTCCTGGGGTCCCAATCACTGAGTCGCCTGCTTGCTGCACATAGTTCCTCTGTGATCAGGCTGGTGGACTGTCTGCAGTTAGACTGTGCATGGTCAGAACACCTTTAAGGTACAGTCTGACTGTGCTGTCTGCTGGTGACCGGCAGACAGTGGGGGGAGGCAGTTGGGGTTTCCCAAACCTAACCCCAGCATTGCTGCTGGTCTGCCATAGGTATGGCTCTGGCCCACCAACCCTGGAGGGCTGTCTCATACAAACAGGATGGAAGTTGCTTCCCTGGGACAGGGTTACCTGTTCTTTACCTACAAAAAGGGCGATGGGGTATATACCACTGCAACCTACAAAGGCACTGCTACACACACCTCATTCAAATCTAGGAACCCCTCTGCCCTGATAACAGCTGCTCATGTCAGCCAGACCCTAACACAGGGTACACACCAATCTGGCTGGTGTCTGATCCCACAGGGCCACATGTGACTGCATGATACAGATGGACACCAAATTACCTTCAGCTGTACTGCAAGGAACACCTGTCACACACTGGTAGTGATGGGGATGTACAGCAGGACCTATCTCTAGCACCACATGTACTGCGGACCTAGTGCTGGGCACCAATCCTATCCCTCAGGGTGACCACAGAACCTGCACAATGGCATGGTCTGTAGCTACTCTCTGCCAGTATCACACACTGTCAGTTCGTCTTTCCAAGCTGAGGTACCGTAGAGGTGCAGACCCCATTTGGTGATCAGCTGTAGACTGCTATTCAGCATGTGCATTGCATCATGGGTATGGTGGGGTTACCCTATCCTGGCACTCAGAGCAGAAAATTTGTGCGGTGACCTGCAGTCCTTCTGTACCCAGACATTGCTGTGACATACACCATGGAGGTATAGCCTACTGGTTAATACAATGCCATTCTTGGCAGTGTTCATGGGTTCAGTTCCTCATTGTTCCCCCCTCTCATGCCTGTCCTACTCATATAGTGTGCATGACTGTAGAGGTCATATTTTTGCACATCTGTGCTTCCAGCCCATAATACCATCGCCACAATTTCCAACATTCCCTCGGTCCGTCTATCTGCGTCTGTCGGCTGTGTAGAGTCCTGTCTGCAGTGCAGGCTGCCACCCCATGTCATACCCTTTCGTGCATTGTGCCTCTTCATGCTTGCCTCGGCTGTGCCTGATCTGCATGGCACCACCATTCCTCTGTCCACCCATCACTGTAACTATCCTGCCACCTCTGCCTCCACTGGGGGACACGTATTCCCATTGTCTGCCACCAACTGTTTTTCTGGTACTTTACGTTGTCAACACCCTGTGCTGTGGTACAGCTGCCCCACCATGTTGTCATCAGTACTGGCAGGCACATGGGATGCCCGCAGATATGCCAGGTCCAGCGGCTCCCACTTCTCCCTCCTTCACTCACCTGTTCATTGCCTTTCCAGAGTGCTCTCTCTAGTGTTAGGGCTACATCTGTCTCTGTTCCGCACAGGTCATGCATGTCATCCTGAGGCACCTTGCAGTCCCTAGGGCACACTAACCTAGGACACCATAACCTTGTTAGGCCACCTTAACCTATGGTTCCATAGCCCAGGGTGCCTTCTGCGGTGCCTTGTCCAAGGGTGCCTAATATGGCGCTTAGCCTAGGAGGCCCTATAGGGCGCCTTATGAGGCACCTTACAGGGCATCTTACTAGGCACCTTATAAGGCACCTTACAAGGCACTTTACAAGGCGCCTTGCAAGGTGCCTTACAAGGTGCCTTGCAAGGTGTCTTACAAAGCGCCTTGTAATGCTCGTTAGTCTAAGGCGCCTTGTAACGCGCGTTAGCTGTCAGCTTGCTGTAACGATGCAATGCCCATGCCTTTATATGGGCATCTCTACCTTTTGCCGCGGAACCTACTGCGAATGACATTACCGCAGTTTAGTAAACATACCCCATAGAGGTATAGCCTACTGGTTGTGCAATGACGTTCTAGGCAGTGGTCATGGTTTCAATTCCTCTTTATTCTCTCTTTTTATGCCTGCTCTACTCAAATATTTCCATGCCTGTAACAGTCATATCTTTGCAGATCTGTACTGCCAGCCCATAATACCCACACCACAGTTGCCAACAATCCTTCTGTCCATCTATCTGCCTCTGTCAGCGGTGTAGAGTCCTGTCTTCTTGTGCAGGCTGCTACCCCATGTCCTGCACTGGTCCTGTCTTCTTGTGCAGGTTGCTACCCCATGTCCTGCACTGGTAACCTTTTCTGCATTGCATCTCTTCGTGCCTGTCTTGCCTGTGTCTGATCTGCATGGCACCACCACTCCTCTGTCCTCCTATCATTGTAACTATCCTGCCACCTCTGCCTCCACTGGGGGAAATGTATTCCCATCCTCTGCCACCCACTGTCATTGCAGTACTTTACATTGCCAACACCCTGTGCATCGGTACAGCTGCCTCCAACATGTTTGTCCACCTTACTGGCAGCCACATAGAATGCCCACAGATATGGCAGGTCCATCAACTCCCATCTCTCCTTCCTTCAATCACTTGTTCATTGCCTTTCCTCGGTGCTCTATCCAGTGTTAGGGTTACATCTGTTTTTATGCCTTACAGTTCATGCATGTCAACATGATGCACCTTGCAGCCCTTAGGGCACCGTAACATTGTTAGAGCACCTTAACCTATGGTACCTTAACCTAAGGTGCCTTATAAGGTGCCTTACAAGGTGCCTTAAGTTAAGGCACCTTATAGCCCTTAGGGCACCTTATAAGGCGCCTTAACCTAAGGTACTTTATAAGGTGCCCTATAAGGTGCCTTATAAGGTGCCTTGGCCTAAGGTGCCCTATAAGGTGCCTAAAACTTAAGGTGCCCTATAAGGTGCCTTTTAGGCAACTTAGCCTAAGGTGCCTTAACTTCAGGCACTTTATCGCCCTTGTGGTGCCTTGCATTAAAGTGTCTTGCGCCACGGCGCCTTAACTTAAGGCACGTTGATTCAGGGCACCTTACAGCTCTTGCATGCCTTGACTTAACGTGCCTTAAGTTATGGTGCCTTAGTTTCGGGTGCCTTATCAGCCTTAACATGCCCTGCTTGTCAGCTTCACATGCAATATCCCGTTAATGTGCGCTAAACGGCCAGGCACCCTTTAATGCACGTTAACGGAACATTGCTACCTTTACGCCAGAACACCCCCTGCCTGCCCACTGCCTTATATGACGTTGGTAACATTAACACTGCACTTTTCGCCGGTGTCATTACCGCCGCTTAGTAAACATACCCTTAGGAGTCAAGTAGAAGAGGGTGGGACATGCAAATCAGAAAGCAAACACATATAGAATATGTGCTGCGTCTCAAACTGTAGGTGAAGGGGTGCAGGTATAGCATCTGGAGATGCAAAAGGCCATGTATGGGATCAGACAAATGTCCATTGTGGGGGACAGGGATATGGACCCCCTAACTCTGAGGTAACAAGGATAACTGTTCACCTAGGCTGCAGAAAACATAGTGTAAGGCTTTTTGTGAAGGGGTGGATTCCATGTTTCATTCCCCTCCTCTAATCATGGCTTGGGAAGTGCCTTAGCCATTGGGAGTGAGTTCCCCAATGTTGAGGGGAGAGTGCAAAGACCAGGGGGGTCTAGAGATCAAGTACAATCAGCATTCTTGCACATGAGAACCATAGCATCAAGCAGCACCCCCATGGCCACCATATAGAAAAGCTGCCCTTGCTGTCTGTGAGCTACTAAAGGAAGGGCAGAGTATCAAAGCCATTCACCCACAGAGAACCTCCCATGTTTTCTCTTTCTGGGAGGGGCTGTGGGAGCACACCACATGGAAGTAGTGAATCCCACAGAGCCCACAGGATGAGTACTCTAGCAGTCATGGCTCACCAGACTTTGGAGGATCAAAAGAGCCCCCCTAGGTCCATGGATTGCCACAACTCAAGTGCAAAGGGGCGAGGCAGGGGACACTAATCAGCAACTTCCAATACTGGAGGCCCACATTCAGTGATAGAAGCATGAGTATTATGCTACTGTTCAGAGCTAGTAGGACTCAGCTACATCCTCCCTCAGTCAGGGTAAGGGGCTATCAACCCACAGGTCCATGGATTGCCACAACACCAGCTATGGCCCTGATGTTACAGTTGTCAGGCTGGTGCATGCCACCATTACTGTATGCTAGCTGTACCATGCAGCACGCCCAAAATGACGGTCTAGGCGAGCACCTTGCTATTCAGCCCTTATCTCCTATTGGCCCCTTATTGTTTCAATGTATTAGCTCTGCTCCTGCCCTTCATATTTCTGAACACTCGTGTATGAACTGTGTGTCCAACCCACAGAGAGCATGGTATGTGCAGCTAGCACTGGTCAGAGGCAGGAGTTAGCTGCCCCCAAGCTAGCAGCATCATTTCACATCTAGAATGTGAGTAGCGAGCTTGCCCCTGGCCTGCGCCATGTCTCCACCCTGTCTCAGCCTTCACCCCACCTAGTCACACATTGCTCCTGTAGCATGGGAATTTTAGTGTGGTGGCCTCACATGCTCCTTGCTGTGGTGCAGGCAAAATGCATGCCAATCACGCAAAAACCCACGCTAGTGGGGAGCGCACTTAAATCAACATGTCCCTATATGTTCTGTCTAGGGCTTAGTTTCTGGGCAATGGCCAGACTAGAATTCCACCACTTTTCAGACTCAAGAGGCAAAGAATTGGGCTGTGTCCTGCTGCAGTTCACTTTTCAGGAAGCTTACAGAGACGAGGAGGCACAGCTGGTTCTCATCTGCAGGGCCAGCTCAAGGTATGGCTGCCCTAGGCAAACTAAGCTTTACAGCCTCCCTGGCTGTTGAAATCTATTGTTTACTTTTGAATGCCCAGATCTTTGCCATCCCCTCCCTCAAAATTGCTATCCTCGGCGGCCACCTAGTTTGCCTAATGGTTGGGTCGGCAGTGCTCATCTGGATCACAGCAATTTTCACTACCGCTATCTGCATAACAATCTGTATAACTTAGGACAGCAAAAAAAAATGTTCTAAGTGCTAAGCAGATTTCCTATCAAGATAGTGTCTGAGTATTGCTACTTCATTCCCATAAAATGGGAATGAAGTAGATACCACACCATTCACAGAAGTTGATGTGTTAGAACAACTTGCAAAACTGAAAGTAGACAAGGCCATGGGACCGGATGGGATACATCCCAGGATACTGAAAGAACTCAGAGAGGTTCTTGCCGGGCCGTTAAAGGAGGTTTTCAACAGATCCTTGGAAACAGAAGTTCCTCAGGACTGGAGAATGGCTGATGTGGTACCTCTTCACAAAAGTGGTGACAGGGAAGAAGTGACAAACTACAGGCCCGTGAGCCTTACCTCGGTGGCGGGAAAAGTAATGGAGGCGCTCCTGAAAGAGCGAATAGTGGACTTTCTCAAAACGAACAGGTTGCAAGATCCGAGGCAACATAGTTTTATTGAAGGATGATCTTGCCAAACAAATCTGATTGAGTTCTTTGACTGGGTGACCAGAGAACTAGATCAGGGGCATGCGATGGAAGTCATCTACCTGGATTTCAGTAAAGCCTTTGATACTGTTCCTCATAGGAGGCTTATCAATAAACTCAGTAGTTTTGGGATGGGTCCCAAGGTGGTAAACTGGATCAGAAATTGGTTGACTGACAGACGACAGAAGGTGATGGTAAATGGAGCTCACTCGGATGAAAGGAAGGTGATTAGCGGGGTGCCCCAGGGTTCGGTCCTGGGCCCAGCAGTCTTCAAAGTATTTGTGAGTGATATTGCTAAAGGACTGAATGGGAAAGTCTGTCTTTTTGCAGATGACACAAAACTTTGCAACAGAGTGGACCCCCCCCCCCGAGGGAGTGGTTAACATGAGGAAAGATCTACAAAACTGGAAGAATGGTCTAATGCTTGACAATAACGATTTAATGTGAAGAAGTGCAGTGTCATGCACTTGGGCAGCAGAAATCCAAGGGAAATGTACACGACAGGGGGCGAGAGGTTGGTGTGCATGGCTAAGGAGAAAGACCTTGGTGTGATTATTTCTGATGATGTCAAGGTGGCAAAACAGTGCGACAAGGCGGTGGCAGAAGCCAGGAGGATGTTGGGCTGCATACAAAGAGGAAGTACCAGCAGAAAGGAAGAGGTACTTATGCCACTGTACAAGTCACTGGTGAGGCCTCACTTGGAATACTGTGTTCAGTTTTGGAGACCATATCTTGCAAAGGATGTAAAAAGACTGGAAACTGTTCAGAGGAAGGCTACCAAAATGATTTGGAGCCTGCATCAGAAGCCTTATGAGAAGACACTTGAAGACCTAAATATGTACACTTCGGAGGAGAGGAGGGATAGGGGAGATATGATTCAGACCTTTAAATACTTAAAAAGAAATAATGAACAAACAAACCTCTTCCAAAGACGGGGAAGCTGTAAAACTAGAGGGCATAAAATGAAGTTGCAAGGTGGCAAATTGAAAGGCAATGTCAGGAAATACTTTTTCACCGAAAGGGTGGTGGATGCTTGGAATGCCCTCCCGATGGAAGTGGTGGGGGCAAACACAGTGACGGAATTCAAAATGACATGGGACAGACATAGTGGATCCCTTTACAGCAACAGCATAAAATCAAAATAAAGTGAACCATCTAATTTCTCAGCAAACAGGGGTGTCCTACATGGAGCGGTGCGCTCACCCCTAAACAAAGACATGAGGAAGGGGGGCCTGCGCAGAGCGGCAGGTGCACCTACTCTTGCCATCTTACTTTGTGCAGACTAGATGGACCATAGTGGTCTTTATCTGCCATCATTTACTATGTTACTATATCTGCACAGTTCCTGCGCTGACTACTTAATCCAACTATCTGCATACTGGCGCTGACTAGTTGGTTTTTTTAAACCTGTGGTGGCCGGTATTTATAAAACATGCTGACTGCTGTGGACTGAATATTGACCCCTAAGTTATTAATTTAAAATGATATTTTCTGGTGCCTGCTATTGGGAATTTTCCTACTTGCCATTGTGTTACAACAGAAGCGGGAATATTTGGTGACGGAGATAAACTGACAATAAGAACTTTTAAGAGAGAATTTGTCTTGTCTTATATTCTCTTGTCACTGAAACCATTCAGCCCAAAATACAGCTGACGTGGTCACTGATTTAAGTCAAACACATGCTCAGTCATGTTTCATTCTCTCCATTCTTCCACAGAGACCGACCAGCACTTGAGACAGAGACCAACACTGACCTTCACAAAACAGCAGAGGACATGGCATTCTTCCCATGGACTGCCTTCCTTGAATTGCATCTAGACAGTAAGCTATGTTCATATTTTATTTTATTTTTTACTTTTATATTCTGTACACATCTGGGCACGTTACATAAAAATGTTCATGTTTAAAGTACAATATTAAAACGAACATCCAAAACATGCAATCGTATTTAAAACATAATAAGTATATAATGCATGAAAATCAACTAATCAATACTTCCCTCATCATAGAATAAACTAATGTAACTAAGGGGCATGTTTAGCTACCTTAAGGAGCCTTATGTGCCGTTAAGGTGCCTTAACATTGCCGGCCGCGTTAAGGCCAGAAAAGGATGGAGAGAGGGTGGAGAGAAGGGGGTCAATGGGCTGGGAGTGGGCGGGGAGAGGCCCTTTCACACTAACGCGGAGAAATTAAGGGCTGAATCCTAACGCAACTGAAAACCTGGCGTTAGCACATATTTGCAAGAGAGAGAAACCAGTTCTGTGTCAGCAATGTACAGCATAGCTAGGGAGCCCCAGAAAGTGATAGTAGTGATACATTTGCACCAACAGCATAGTGCCCTGGTATGAAAGACCACTATGGTGATGGCGCAAATGGGGCATGGGGGCTGCAGCGGGACATGCAGTGGGAGCTACTGGGGCACAGGGTGGACTAGGCAGTTGCCGAGGTGACACATAGGAATGCAGAAAATGGAAACCAGCAAGACAGCAACTGACCAGGGTCAGACATGCCCATGAGTCTGTGGCCCACAGTGTTGCATCCAGGAGACATTACCCAGCAGGCACCCCAAGGGGCGCATAACATTGACAGGCGGTGCCTGGGGAAGCGTGGACATCTATGTAGGCACCCCTAACCCAGAACCCACACCTTAGGCAGCCACCTACCTGCCCCCTGGATGGCCTGGGATGGTGCACCACTGACACCGACAGCATATGGTCATGGCAGCATGGCAGAGGGGGTGGGTGATTGTTCTGGAGGGAGCAGTGGCACCCGTCTGCAGTGGACGTAGGCCACGCCCTGTACCAGAATGTGGTGTGCAGTGCAACAGAAGAGGTCTGGCCGAGGAGCGTAAAGATAGCCCCAGGGACCACTATGTTGCTGTGGCAACAGTGTTGTTCAGTACACTCAGCCAGCATATCCAAGAGCAGAGGTTCAGGTCCCATATGTGGATTCTGCAGAGCATCTCCCCATAGTTTTAGCCCACAATAGAGCCACAACAACAACATGGGCAAACCCAATGCAGTGGCACACAGGGGTATGGACACTCACTCACAAGGGCTCCACTATCCACAGCTTCATGGAGTGTCAGGCTGTTGGCCCCAGCACAGAGCTGCAGTTATCATCAGAGCACTACTACCACCCCTTGCACAGATTAGCAATGTCGGCACTGTGATCAGGACCAGTGCAGGGGGTAGGGTTGGCAACCACCACCATCTCTGCACAATGCTGAGATAGGTGTGGGAGTGTACGTATGTCTCTCCATTGTTTTGTGTCTGCCAGCACCTCACAGAGCCCACATTGCTCACACTGCTTCCAGCGTTAGCCTGCAAATGTGCATAATGAGCAGCAAGGTATTGTGGGTATGGCCAAGACAGGTCAGACTGGCCAGGATGCATCTGCACAGGGTGGAGGGCAATGGCTGGGACACTGTTGTGGCTGATCACCACCTGCATGGACAGGGTGGCCACAGCATGTCACGCTGGGGGGGGGGGGGGGAGGGGTCACTCTCACCCTGACCAAGCAGTGACCATGGCATGTCTATGTTCCCACATAGTGCCATACATTGTTTGTTTTCAGTGATGCCTGTGTGTTCCTGGTTTTGGGGTCCAATCATGGAGCTACCTGCTTGGTGTCTGTGCTATGCATCCCACTTCTGGTTGCACAGGGTTCCCCTGTGAGCATGCACTATGGACTGGTTAGTGGACTGTCTGTAGTTTGCCTGTGCATGGCGGGAGCACCTTGTAGGATGCTGAAGGTGCAGTCTGACTGTTCTGTCTGTTGATGAATGGCGGACTGTGGCATGGGGCAGTTGAGCCTACCCCAAGCATCATTGCTGGTCTGCAATGGTCACAGGTATGGCACTGACCCAGCAACCCTGGAAGGCTGTCATCCACCAACAGGACTGTGGTTGCTAGTACTACAGCCATTCTGCAGAGTGCAGCCACCTATCCCATCACACTCTCAATCCCCTACTTCTTATCAACAACTAATTTGGATGATGCTGTTAACAACTGGAATGATACTATCAATAATGCAGCTATAAATAAACAACCTAATAAAATGATCAGATACACCAAAACAAATAGTTCACCATGGTTTAATAGCACTCTAAGACAAATGAAAAAAGAACTAAGAAAACTTGAAACGAAATGGAGAAAAACCAAGCTGTCTGTACACAAGGAAATATACAGTAACTATCTAACAAATTACAAACAAACAATTGACAACACAAAGAAAAACTATTACGCAGCAATCTTAACAAAATCATACAATAGACCGAGGGAGCTATTTTCCATAGTCAGAAAACTAACCAATAACGAGCAAACTTCTAGCAACGAAATCACAGACATCTCAGTTCAAACCCTAGCTAACCATTATCAAAACAAATCTAAGAAACCAGCCATGCCCCCAGAAAATATTAACATCACTTATCAACCTGTTGATGAATGGTCAGAATTTTACCCCATTTCAAAAGTGTCATTAAAAACAATCATCTCCAGCCTAAATACCACAACTTCAAACTTAGATCCATGCCCAATATCATGGATAAAAAACACACTACCAACTCTACTATCCTATATTCTCCCAATAGTAAACCTCTCACTCACTCAAGGATACCTCCCATCCCCGCTCAAACATGCACAAATACGTCCAATTTTAAAGAACTGCAAACTAGATAAAACATTGCCAACATCATATAGGCCCATTTCTAGCATACCATTCTTGGCCAAAGTAATTGAAAAGGTAGTGCAACTACAGACACAGGAATTCATAGACTCATCTTACCCACTCGATGAACAACAATATGGTTTCCGGCCCCGCCATGGAGTAGAAACGCTTCTAGCAGTATTAATAGATACACTCCTAAAAGGAATTGACAATCACAAACAGGCGTACATTCTCCTTTTCATTGACATATCAGCAGCTTTTGATAGCGTGCATCACTCAATATTGCTCAACAACCTAAGACAGTTAGGCATAAACTCCACCGTACATAAATGGTTCACTTCATATTTACATAACAGAACACAAAATGTAAGAGCAGACAATCAAACATCCAACACATACAAACAAGAAATAGGTTTACCACTGTCAGCCCTACTTTTCAATATCTATATAAAACCAGTCTGCAATATCTTTAAAAAATTTGGAGTACAATATCACCTTTATGCGGATGATATCATGATGTACATACCTTTTACGATTCCTAACCTACCGATTCAACTTCTATCAGACTGCTACAATGAAATTACATACGTGCTCCTTAGGTGCGCTCCTTGGGGCCGCTCCGGCCGCAGAGGACTTCCCGTGCTTTTTCTCTGGCTTAGTGTTGTACATTCTGTATTACTTCCCTCTCAGTTCTTCAATCCTGTCCTTCTTTCTACGTCATTGCATTGCTCCCCTGGATCTGCTTTTAATCTAGGGCTGGTAGGTGGATCGGTACATTATTCTGCCTGCCCTTTCCTATATTCTCATTCTCCCATGGCCTCTATCCCTGTTCTCTGGGGCAGGAGGCCACTGAAGCCTCTCCGCTACCGCTCTCGCTGTACCGCAAATCTCCATCTCTGTCCCTTCTCTGTCTCCACACTTCCTTCACCTTCTCAATCTTGTCTCCCTCCTAACCCTTCACAGTTTCATCTCTCTCTTGGTCTGGTCAACTGTCGGTCCCTGCGCAATAAGACCCTTCTCATTCAGGACCTCGTTCTTCAGCTCTCTCTCGACCTCATTCTTATTACAGAAACCTGGCTCAAAGACGGCGAGGATGCTTTGCTCGCCCGCTGTCTGCCACCTGGTTTCTCGGCCATTTCCGTTCCTCGCCCCGGTCACCCAGGTGGTGGGGTCGCTGCTTTAATCCATCCATCACTTAAGTACACACAGATATCCTCCTCTCTGTTGCACTACCCGGAATCTCTCTTACTTCGCCTTCATACTTCACCCGCCATCCATATCCTTCTTATCTACTCTCCTCCTGCTCTTCGCTCGGAACTCTGGGATGCCCTCTTGTTAACTCTTACAGATGTAACCTTAGCCTTTCCTCAGATCCTCATTGCAGGAGACCTCAACCTTCACGTTGATGCCCCCTCTTCCTGTAGGGAACATACTTTCCTCACTCTCCTTCATGATCTCTCTCTGACACAGCATGTTACTCTTCCTACTCACCAGGCAGGTCATACGCTTGACCTACTCCTCACCCCCTCCTCCTCCACTTTTTCTCTATCAAACATCCACTCCACCTCCCTTCCCTGGTCGGACCACGTCTGCCTTTCCGCCTCATGCTTCGGTCCAGCAAAGTCTTCCACCTCCCCCACTTCCTCTCCGTCACCGCCACAACAGCTACGTCGTGTCCTTAACTCCCATACACTCCTGCAATTTCCTGTGGCTACAGATCTCCTTCCATCTGACTTTTCTCTACTATCCCCCAATTCCCACGCAATCCTCTGGTCTTCGTCACTTTCCTCTGCTCTTGACCTTATTGCCCCTCTCCGTCCTCATTCTAGCCACCGTCATTCCTCTCACACATGGTATCACAGCGGTCTCCGACTCCTCCGTTCCCAACTTCGTAGGGCAGAACGGCTATGGCGCAAATCTCCCTCCCCAGCGACCTTATCTACCTTCCACGCTCAACATTCCTTCTACCGCTCACAAGTGCACTCCGCCAAGCGTTCTTATTTTTCAACTGCAATCTCTACTGCCCCGAATCAGACCAGGCACCTCTACTCTGTTCTCCGTACTCTTACATCCATTCAGGCTTCTCCTTCCACCCCAGTAGTCTCTTCCTTTCCACCTCCATCACTACTCGCTTCCTTCTTCAGCAACAAGGTCTCTTCTCTACGATCATCCTTGCCTTCCTGTCCTCCCCCCATTACCTCTCCGCCCCCTGTTCCCTCCCCCCCTCCTACCTCTTGCCTTTCTCACTTCTGGGCCTCTTTTGAGCTAATCACTCCCCCTGAGCTTCTTCATCTTCTCTCTATCTCCAAGAAAACCACCTGTTCTCTTGATCCCATTCCTTCCTCCTGGCTGCTAACCCCTTCTCTAGGCTTTCTTCCTTTCATTCTCTCTATGTTCAACTCTAGTCTTTCCACTGGGATCTTCCCGTCATCCTGGAAGCACGCGTTAATTCGCCCCATTCTTAAGAACACTTCACTTGATCCTCTGGTTCCTGCTCACTATCATCCTGTTTCAAATCTTCCTTTTCTTTCTAAACTCTTGGAGAAATTTGTTTTTGCCCAGCTATCCCATCACCTCGACTCTATTAACTTCCTTCACCCCCGTCAGTCTGGGTTCCGTTCCGGTCACAGTGTTGAAACTATCCTTCTTGCCTTCACCAACGCTTTACATGTAGCACATGATCGTGGTGACATCTCGGTGGCGGTTGCTTTGGATCTTTCAGCTGCCTTTGATTTAGTTGACCACTCTCTTCTTCTTCACCGGCTTCGGGATGCTGGCCTTTGCAGCACTGTACTTCACTGGTTTCACTCCTTTCTATCTTCTAGGTCTTGCGCGGTCCTTTCCCCTTCCCCTTCCTCTTCCTCCTCTGATCCTTACACTCTCTCTTGTGGGGTCCCTCAGGGTTCAGTTCTTGCTCCTCTCCTCTTTAACCTCTTCCTAGCCCCCCTTGCGTCCCTGATACAGCAGTTTGGTATTTCTACTTTTCTATACGCAGATGACATTCTACTGCTCCATCACACTTCCCCTTCCTGTCCTGATCTCTCTATTCTTGATTCATGTCTCACTGCTGTTGCTGGCTGGCTCTCTACCAATTGTCTCCACTTGAATCTTGCTAAAACTATTGCGATCTGGTTCACTCACGGAGGTCCTTCCCCCACTCTGGCTCCTTCCTTTTCTGGTTCCCCTGTACCTCTGGTCTCCACCTTCCGGTACCTCGGTGTACTTTTTGACTCTGATCTATCCTTTCACTCTCACATATCACATGTCACTACCACATCTTTCTTTTTTCTTCGTCAGATCCGTTCTATTCGTCCTTTTCTCTCCCCCTCAGCTCTCGTCACCTTGGTTCTATCCTTAGTCATGTCTCGGGTGGACTTTGCTAACTCCCTCTTTATCGGTCTTCCAAAATCTCAACTTACCCGTCTCCGTCGTATCCAGAACACTGCTGCACGCTTGGTCACTTGTTCCTCTCCCCGGGATCACATAACTCCTTTGCTTTTTCACCTTCACTGGTTGCCTATACCTTTCCGGTTTACTTTCAAGCTTTTGATACTGACTCACAAAGCTTTTCACACTAGCACTCCTCAATATCTAACAGACCTTCTCTTCTTTCACTCTCCTAAATACACTCCCCGTTCCTTTCACCTCAACCGTCTTACCCTTCCTGCACCCTCTCGTGCTCACTTGCAATCTACCCGCTCCTCCGCTTTCTTTTTTGCCGCTCCTGCCCTGTGGAATGCCCTCCCTCCCGCTCTCCGTCTTGACCCACAATTCACCAGCTTCAAACAACAGTTAAAAACATATCTGTTCTCCTTGGCGTTTAATGTTCCCTCTCCTTTTGTATGATACCTCTGCCCTCCTTTCGTTCCTCCCAGCTTACTCCTTGTCTATGTCTTGTCCTGTCTCTCTTGATTTTAGCTGTCCTGTCAACCATTGTATTTCTTTTCCTTTTCCGTTGGCCTTGGCCTCCTTTTATTGAATTTTAAATGTACACCGCTTTGCTTTCCATGAAAGGCGGTTTTTATCAAGTGTAATAAAACATAAACATAAAAACATACTGGCTAAAAACCCAAAACCTCCACATAAACCATGCTAAAACCGAAGTCCTAATCGTAACAAAAAACCAAACATTCACTCCTCCAACCCATATAACACTACAAAACCAAGAAATTAAAATAAAAAATGAAATAAGATATCTAGGTGTCATTTTAGATACACACCTTACTATGGAAACGCACATTAGAAATACATTAAAGAAAATCTACTTCAAACTCAAAATCCTCAAGCAATTACGCCCCCTTGTATTTATACAAGATTTTATCAATATAATACAGGCTACCGTAACTCCACACTTCGACTTCGCCAACTTAATACTTATAGGCATTTCAAAACAAAACATCAAAAGGATCCAACTTGCGCAAAATGCCGCAGCTAGAATTATATTAAAGATAAATTCACTCCAACACATTACACCGATACTGGCATCCCTTCACTGGTTACCAATACAAAGCAGGATAACATACAAAACAATAATAACTACATTCAAAGCCCTAAATGACATGGCCCCGAAGACACTCTGTAACCTAATAAGCAAAGAACCACCTAAGCCCACTCATAGAAAAGGACAATCAAATAAACTTAAGATGCCAAAAGAATATATACGAACTCACAAATCAACAAATAATAGAGCCTTTTCCCACATAGCCCCAACAGTCTGGAACTCTTTACCAGAGGACTTACGATCACTAACAGAGATAATAGAATTCAGAAAAAAATTGAAAACCTATCTATTCACTAAACACTATAATACCATAGAAAACCCTCCACTCAACTTAGATAAAGGATAAACATGAACCTGCTCAAAATCAAGATTATACTCCCTTCTATAATCAATATGTACAAACTTAAATGAATAATCATTCCATTCCTATGCATTGATACCCCACTTGTATATAGTTACAACTGTTTTAGAGACAGTACTTCTGTTTAAATTGTAATACAAACAGTGTTAGTTGATTTACTGAATCATTCTGTTTAATTTTTAAACCCTTTGTTGCACAAGTTAAGATGTTCTATGTAAAAAGTTATAATTGTTCTATGTAAAACAAGCTCTGCATTGTTAATTGTTGTTAATTGTACACCGCAACTGATCGCTGGAAGATGCGGTATATAAATAAGTGTTAAATAAATAAATAAATAAATCTACAAACAGGGTGATTGAGGCCCCTTGGGGTACATAGAGCAAACTACTTAGACCCATAGTAGCAGTGCTACATTGCCCTCATGCGAGTCTAGACTCCCCACTGCCCTGATAACAGGTATCCATGGCAACCAGACCTTAACACCAGGTACATACTAATCTGGGTGGTGTCCAGTCCCACAGGGCCACATATGACTGCAGCACACAGCTAGAACAGATGTACCTTTGACTGCACTGCTGGGAACACCTGTTACACACTGGCACTGCTACGGATGTGCAGCAAAACCTATCTCTAGCACCACATGTACTGTGGACCTAGTGCTGGGCGCCCATCATATCCCTCAGGGTGAACACGTAACCTGCACAATGGCATGGTCTGTAGCTACTCTGTGCCAGTATCACATACTGTCAGTGCATCTTACCACGCTGCAGTCCCAGAGAGGAGCAGTATGGCCCCTTCACATGTGGGTTCTGTTACCATTTGCCTGAATAGTTCTCCCTGTAGAAAATCCAGGATCTCCTTACTTCTAGATGATACTGCAGCAGGAATGTGCCAATCAACATCTGGCTTATTGAAATCTCCTATCAGTAGCACTTCCCCTTTCCTGGCAATGTTGCATATGTTTTCATTTAACTCTCCGTCCACCTCTTCTCCCTGTGAGGGAGGTCTGTATATCATGCCAATGCAAATAGATTTCTCTTTCCCTCTTTCTAGTTTAGCCCACAGTGCCTCCTCTCTCCCTTTTAAGCCCTGTGTTTCCATAGCTTGTGATAAGGAAGCTTATCATAGTTCAGGAAGGAGCTATAAAAGAGGTGAATTGGCTTTGAACAAGCAACCTGTCTTTGCTGGTAGAAATACTAAAACAGAATGTTTTCATAAAAGACTACCAGTCCCAGAATGTACCAGGTTTCAAACAGCCTCTAGAAGGGCTGAAGTGGGGAAACGTGTGTTCAATCAGGAGAGCTATGAGGTAATTCCCAATCACTCATCTCCAAGGGCAGGGCTTGATTCAGCACACCTGGGCTGTGCTAGGGTGGAGTGTCCCTCTAAGCACGTTAAAAGTAATAGATTTTCTACACACAGACAGAGCAGAAAGAGCAGAGAGAGAGAAGAGAGCAGAGGGAACCAGCAGCAGCAACGTGGAAGGAAGAAGAGAAAGACATCTTGGAGGTCTAAAGAAGGAGCCCACAGCAGTACGTGTGCTGGGAGTCATTCCAGAGGCAAGCATACTCCATTGGACTGGAGGAAGCCAGAGGAGTGGGGTTATAGAGCCAGGAATTCCCAGACGGCACCTTTGAAGGTGACGGCTGCATGTGGAAGGGGCCCTAAGACCGGTGCAAGAAGTTATGTGAAGAGAGACCCAGTGTCCAGGGATCTTGATTGGAAGGCTGGACATAAAAGCTGGACTACTTACTGGCCAGGATACCTGGAGAGGAAACCTAACAGCAAAGGAAGCTCAGGTGTGAACTTTGATCTACGCCCTAGCTCTTCTCCAGGAAGACAGCAGGGAAACAAATATTGTCCTGAGAATGATCAAGTAAGGAATTCCTCTGAGCCAGACCCTGATATTGATTCCATGATATTTGAGGAAGAAGGAGATATATTAAAATGATCAGAAGGAATACATGGATTGCTCTCTGTCTAAGCTGCTGTGGTAAAATACTTTCTCACTAATACAAAAACCACCAAAAGGAACTGTAATTTGTTCTTTTATCTACCCAGAAAAGTCTGCAAGAAAGCTGTAGGGTAGGATTGAGCCACGTGGAGAAAGTGAACCAGCAAAGGGGTTTGCAGCTGGCTAATTAGTGATAATTGAGCCAGGCACAAGTGCACATGAGCTCTGAAAGGAAACTTTTCTTTTTGTGTGTGTAAATAGAAGAAAGTTATCCTTGATAAAGAACAGTTTTGGTTACTTTTGGGTTTTGATTTTGCTTTTGGAGCACTGCTAAGAAAATTATTAGCAGGAGCCATCAAAAAGACCTTTTCTGTTTCCCATCAAGGTCTTATTTGATTTTTGCTTAAGAAGTTCAGTTACCTTATTTCATGTTTTGTTTTCCTGAATGCAATACTGAAAGCAAGTGTCCTTTTTGTGTTACCAAGTAAATCTGTGTGGGAGAATTAACCCCATGAATAAAATCCATTTTTCTTTGCTTACATTCGTGCATCACAACTCATTATTTTGTGAACGGCTGATTCTGGTATAAGTGAACTACATTCCCCACAATCCTTTGCAAGTCATAAGAATATTTTTGCCTTTGCTAAGACTGTGGCCATTCATGACCAGCGCCCCCGTTTACAGTTGGCGTAGTAGTTCGGATTGCTTTTACACAAAGGATTTACGTGATTTATAAGGATTACAACTGAAATCTGAAAGAAAAAAGTTAAAGTCAAAAGTTGGAAGTGGATTTTCCCTTAACAACACTTTGGAGGAAAAGAGGTGGTTGTTCCAGGTGCTGTTCCAAGGAGGAAAAGACCCTGTGTAAGCTGGATTCATCACTGGCATAAGGTAATAAGTACCTGGGCATGTCTAGTGGTGGATGGGAGTAAGACACAGGGGTAATTGAAAAAAAAAATAGGAGAAAAACACCTGTTTGGAGGGTGCTGCTCTGTGTTTTTTTAATTTTGTTTTCTTGCAGGGATACAAGATGGATCCAAGGGAACTGGCCAGCTGGATGGCAGCCCAATTTAGCAGGCAACAGGAGCTAGCGCAGCAGACTCAGGACACTGCAATTAAAGCATTAAGGGACCAGCAGAAGCCAGTGCTTGATCTGGTGGAAGCCTTAAGTGCTCTTCATAACCAAAGTGGACTGGATTCAAGACCAGCAGTAACAACTGGTATACCACATGTGGACAATGTGGGACTCAATCAGGGAATTGGGGCATTTAGTTTTGGGAAGCTGACTCCAGATGATAATGTTGATGATTTCCTTGAATCTTTTGAGAGAGTGGCACAAGCATTAGCATGGCCAGAGAACCAGTGGGCAGTAAGGCTGGCAGCCTCATTAACTGGGGAGTCGCTTGCAGCTTATAGGGCAATGCCAGCAGCTCAGGCTTTGAGTTATAGAGATGTAAAGGCTGCTATAAGAGATCGCCTAGGGTTGTCTATTTCAGAGTATAGGCAGATGTTTAGAGCTACTGCATTAAGAGTGGGTGAAACACCCAGGACTCTGAGTCAGAGAATCAGAGGATTGGCTGTAAAATGGTTGGAGCCAGAGGGAAAGACTGTGGAAATGTTATTAGACATTATTATGCTTGAACAATTTATGTCTGCTGTGCCTAAAGATCTGTACACTTTCCTTATACAGCAAAATTGCCAGAACCTTGGAGAGGCAACCATGCTAGCAGAGAGATTCTTGGAAGCCACGCAGGCTTGCCATAGAATGGGTGGCCCTCTGAAGGTTGGTGCTGAGGCAAGCTGTGCTGTATCAGAAAAGAAAATGGTTAAAAATGTTTCTGTGAATAATTGTTCTCTGCCAACCCAGATTACAAAGTGGAGTAAAAAGAAATGTTTCAAATGTGGGAAATGGGGACATTTGGAAAGAGGATGCCAGATACACACTAGCTTGATGGGTGTTGATTTAAAACAGCCCAAAGAAGGATTCCTTTTGGTGGTTGAGGTGCAGGGAATTACCACAAATGCTCTGTTAGACTCTGGGGCAGACCAGAGTATGCTGTCAAAGAGGCTTTGGAAGAGGATAGAGGCCCAAGAAGGATTTGAGCCTAGAACCCCTGAAAGCCAGGTTCACATCAGATGCATTCATGGTGCTGCAACATCATATCCCACCTATAGGCTAATGGTTAAGTGCCTGGGGGAACAAGAGGAAGTTCTTTTAGCAGTGGTGCCTAGGCTTCCATTTGATTTGGTTCTAGGAAGAGACTGGCCAAGATTTAAGCAGGAACTAGTGAAAGGACTAGGAAAGAAGGAGGGAGAAGGAAGGATGGTAATAGCTCCCAGGCCTTTGTTTGGAAGTCCTCAGTCCCTAGCTAAAAAGATGGTTAAGCTTCCAGAAGGCCAAACTATAAAGAAGGAACTAGAGAAGAAGAGGGGCCTTGTATCCACCCGTTCACAGGCTAAGGTAAAGAGCCAGGAGGAGGGGGAGCAGGCAGAGTTATTAGGAGACTTACCCGCTCATGATGATTTAATAACTCCACCATCTGGGAAAGTAAGAAAGTTGAAAGCACAAAAGTGTCGTGAGAGACTTTGCAGAGCACAGGGTAGGGCTGAGATGTTGGCTGGTCAAAGTTTACCCTGGGTGCCAGCTGAGTTAGTGGCAAAGTTTCCTAACTTTCCACAAGAACAGCGAGCTGATCAAGCTCTCACCCGAGCTTTTAAATATGCTCAGGAGGTCAGGGAGGAGTTGCCCAGATTCATACTAGATAATGAAATATTATATAGAGAGAGTCAGGACCCCAGAAATGGGACCATATGTAAACAATTAGTGGTACCCACAACTTTCAAAGGACTAGTACTAAGATTAGCACATTATCATCCGATTGGAGGTCATAAAGGGATGCAAGGAACGCTGGATCAAATACTTATGCGTTTTTACTGGCCAGGTATTTTCAAAGAAACTGCCCAGTTTTGTGCTGCATGTCCAGCGTGTCAGCGAGTTACAGCGACTCACCCACCGGTGGTGCCTTTGATTCCCACGCCAATTATCACAGACCCCATAGGTCGCATTGCTATGGATATTGTAGGCCCATTAGTCAAAACGCCCCGAGGTTTCCAATACATCCTAGTTATGGTAGATCAGGCAACAAGGTTTCCCTGGGCCATACCATTGAGGAATGTTTCTGCAAAAACTAGCTTTAGAGCTAGTCAAATTGTTTTGTGAAGTGGGATTCCCAAGAGAGGTGTGGACTGACCGAGGGTCCAATTTTGTATCCAAATATTTGGCCCAGGTCTGGGATGCCTTTGGCATTCATCACGTGAAAACCTCAGCCTACCATCCTCAATCAAACGGTTTGGTGGAGAGATTCAACCAAACTCTCAAACAAATGTTGAGAAGGGGGTTAGCAGGAGAGGTAAAAGAATGGGATATGTTATTGCCCTTTGCCTTATATGCCTGCAGGGAACGAATTCAGGTGTCCCTAGGTGTAACTCCATATGAATTGATGTATGGTAGGGCTCCACGTGGTTTGTTGGATATTTTGAGGGAACAATGGATTGATCCTGAACCAGAAAATCAGGAGGTGCCACAGTTTCTACGTGACTTGAGAGCACGTTTAAAAAGGACCTCGCAGGTTGCTGAGAAAAAGCTGCAGGACAGTCAAGTGCGCCAGAAAGAGTGGTATGATAGGAAGGCCAAAAACTGCCAATTAAGCATTGGTGAAAAGGTTTTGGTTCAAGTAGCAGGTACAGCCCCAAAATTTGAAGTACAGTGGAAAGGGCCATGGAAGGTTGTTAGACAGGTGAGCCCAGTATCTTATGTGGTAGAAAATACAAGAGGTCATAGACAGACCTACCACATTAATGTACTTAAATCATGGAAGGAGAGGCCTGTAAATAATAATGACCCAGAAGCCAGCCAAGAAGTAGGTGAGCATTCAAAAGAAAATACTCTCGTAGGTATTACGGACTGTAGGAAAGAAGTTTCACCAGTTGCACCAGTCCGTAATAACTTAAGCAGGGGGGTATGTGATAAGGAAGCTTATCATAGTTCAGGAAGGAGCTATAAATAGGTGAATTGGCTTTGAACAAGCAACCTGTCTTTGCTGGTAGAAATACTAAAACAGAATGTTTTCATAAAAGACTACCAGTCCCAGAATGCACCAGGTTTCAAACAGCCTCTAGAAGGGCTAAAGTGGGGAAACATGTGTTCAATCAGGACAGCTATGAGGTAATCCCCAATCACTCATCTCCAAGGGCAGGGCTTGATTCAGCACACCTGGGCTGTGCTAGGGTGGAGTGTCCCTCTAAGCACGTTAAAAGTAATAGATTTTCTACACACAGACAGAGCAGAAAGAGCAGAGAGAGAGAAGAGAGCAGAGGGAACCAGCAGCAGCAACGTGGAAGGAAGAAGAGAAAGACATCTTGGAGGTCTAAAGAAGGAGCCCACAGCAGTACGTGTGTTGGGAGTCATTCGAGAGGCAAGCATACTCCATTGGACTGGAGGAAGCCAGAGGAGTGGGGTTATAGAGCCAGGAATTCCCAGACGGCACCTTTGAAGGAGACGGCTGCATGTGGAAGGGGCCCTAAGACCGGTGCAAGAAGGTATGTGAAGAGAGACCCAGTGTCCAGGGATCTTGATTGGAAGGCTGGACATAAAAGCTGGACTACTTACTGGCCAGGATACCTGGAGAGGAAACCTAACAGCAAAGGAAGCTCAGGTATGAACTTTGATCTATGCCCTAGCTCTTCTCCAGGAAGACAGCGGGGAAAACAAATATTGTCCTGAGAATGATCAAGTAAGGAATTCCTCTGAGCCAGACCCTGATATTGATTCCATGATATTTGAGGAAGAAGGAGATATATTAAATGATCAGAATGAATACATGGATTGCTCTCTGTCTAAGCTGCTGTGGTAAAATACTTTCTCACTAATACAAAAACCACCAAAAGGAACTGTAATTTGTTCTTTTATCTACCCAGAAAAGTCTGCAAGAAAGCTGTAGGGTAGGATTGAGCCACGTAGAGAAAGTGAACCAGCAAAGGGGTTTGCAGCTGGCTAATTAGTGATAATTGAGCCAGGCACAAGTGCACGTGAGCTCTGAAAGGAAACTTTTCTTTTTGTGTGTGTAAATAGAAGAAAGTTATCCTTGATAAAGAACAGTTTTGGTTACTTTTGGGTTTTGTTTTTGCTTTTGGAGCACTGCTAAGAAAATTATTAGCAGGAGCCATCAAAAAGACCTTTTCTGTTTCCCATCAAGGTCTTATTTGATTTTTGCTTAAGAAGTTCAGTTACCTTATTTCATGTTTTGTTTTCCTGAATGCAATACTGAAAGCAAGTGTCCTTTTTGTGTTAACAAGTAAATCTGTGTGGGAGAATTAACCCCATGAATAAAATCCATTTTTCTTTGCTTACATTCGTGCATCACAACTCATTATTTTGTGAACGGCTGATTCTGGTATAAGTGAACTACATTCCCCACAATCCTTTGCAAGTCATAAGAATATTTTTGCCTTTGCTAAGACTGTGGCCATTCACGACCAGCGCCCCCGTTTACAAGCTTTTTTCTGAATAAAGTATAGCCTGGTATAATTATATCCCAGTCATGGTTGTCCGTGAACTACAGTATGTCTCTATTACTGCTACTAAATCCAAGTTAGTCTCTCCCAATAAAGTTTCAGCATCTGGGATCTTATTTCCCATGCTATAGGCATATAAACACACTACTTTCCAGATGTTGCCCCTTTTACCCATTTCCATACAAGTATTTAACGTTTCACTTACCTGGGGGCTTTCACTTACCTAAGGGGCTAAATTCACTGGTCAACAAAATTTTACAAAAGTCATGTTACTGAAATAAAAATAGTCATTTCTTATCAATTTTTATATGCTGAACACAAATATGACAGTGAAATTGCAAAGTTGGCTCTAGTTTTTTTTTAATCTACAAGAATTAATGTTTACATCACGAAATGCATGTCAATAGTAAATATAATAGGCCTTCGGTTAATACCTTTAAAAAACAAGTCATAGACAACTTCTTAGATTTTTTCGCCTGTCTCTTGTATATTCACGTTCAGCTCACCAAGATACTACAGATTAGGGCCATTTAAAGTCAGTAACGATTTCAATGTTGACCAGTGATTTAGGGGCCACTAGACCACCAGGTTATTTGTTTTTTGTATTTTAGACCATCAGGTTACTTTTTTTAAAATTTAATGGGGGTACAGATGCTGCTAGATCACAGGTTACTTTTTTTATTTAATGGGGGGGGGGTACAGGGACTGCTAAACCAGCAGGTTATTTTTTTGTATTTAATGAGGGGTACAGGGGCACTAGACCACCAGGGATTCTTTTATTGTTGGGGCACCAGCCCCCAACTGTATTTTGATGGCATTGGGGGCCTTTTCTGATACCGTGATTGTCCCCGATGCCATCAAAATACTATGGGGGGAGGGAATTGGGGCTGCTGGACAACCAGGGATTCTTTTATTGTCGATTCACTGACCCCTGAAAGTATTTTGATGGCATCGGGGGCTTTTCACAATGCCTGATCATCTGAGGAGAAGATGACCTAGGCATCGGGAAAAGCATCCTGTGCCATCAAAATACTGTCGGGGGCATGTGTTAGAGGTTTAAGTCACCTCAGACTCTGAAGTAAAAATTTTGGCACTAGGTTCATTGTGAAATAATCTACGCCTATCTCTGCATCGGGCGTACCATGATTTGCATGCCATGCAGCTGATTAAAATACATTTAAATACTTTTAAATGCATTTAAATACGCGTGGCATTAATTGGGCATTAGTTTTTCCGTGGGAGTTTACGTCTATTTTCTGCATTCAAAAAGTCGTAAAGTGTGCTTAAACGTGGCATTATCTGTGCTTAAAGGCCATACTAGCTTTCTGCATAAGCCTGAAAGACAGCTCCCAAAACTATCCACACCCATTATGCAATCGCTGGACTGACCCTTCAGTCAGGAAGAGGTCATTAAAGCCCTTAACATGCTTAAGAACAAGGCAGCGGGCCCTGATCACTTGTCAGCTGAGTTATATAAACAGTTTCAGCATTAGTTTGCCCCCAGTTCTGATGGAGCTCTTTAATGACTGGTTGGCTCAGCAAGCTCTTCCTCAATCCTTTTCCAACGTATCGAAAGAAAGGAAATACCCGCTGTCATGTAGTAGTTATTGACTATTTCCATACTGAATCTAACGAAAGTCCCAAGTTTCAGAATCGAAAGTGTCATCCATGGTCTGATCTACCCGTATCAGACTGGCTTTATTAAAGGCAGATATGGGGCAGACAGTGTTTTCGTTAGTGAATATCACCCAGGCCTTGAGAATGGATGAGGGTAGCTATGCCATTTTGTCGGTAGATGCTGAAAAAGCCCTTGACAAGATCGAATGGCTTTACTTATTTAAAGTTTTGGCTTTGATCCCAGTTTTGTAACTGGCTTCAGATGATTTATAGTTCATCCCTGGCAGCTGTATTAGTTCATGGGCACTTCTCACCACTGTTTGTCTTGGGACGGAGGACAAGGCAAGGCTGCCCAATGTCCTGTTCTTATTCGCCTTGGCCATTGAAGCCCTCACATGTAGGTTACGCATGTTACTGGGTAATATAGACATAACAGTGGGGTTCAGATTCATGATGTCTCCTTATATGTGGATGATACCCTCATTTATGTCTGACACCTGAGTTCTCCCTGCAGACTCTTATGAAAGAGCTGAAAGGTTCAGTAGTAGATCTGGTCACAAGGTCAACTTCTCTAAATTGGTGTCTTGTATGGGGAGAATGACTATTATTAAGATGCTTGTTTTGCCCTGTCTCACTTTTCTTTTTACAAACCTCCCAATCTGGCTGATGAGGTCTTTAAGGAGGTACAACAAGCATTTGCACAATATATTTGGCAAGGGAAGATGGCCCGAATAGCATTAGACAGGTTGTCTGCACCCAAGAACTTGGAGGAGAGGGGCTTTTCCTGATGTTAAGATGTATTATTGGAGTGCTGGTTTGAGAGCAGTCCATTATTGGAATGGTTTTGGGGGCCGCGAATTGCCTATCCTTGTGACTGCATAACTATATGTGACTAATGCAAAGACTTCTCTGAGAGGTGCCTCTCACCCTTTTTTATGGACATCTTGGAAATGCTAGATTCAGGTAAGTTGCACTGTGGGCATTTCCTCCTTCTATACCCCTTTCATGCCCCTTATGGCCCACTGTTTTATTAGAGAGATGGGTAAGACGTTTTGGGGGTGACAAACAGGTGCAGATGTGCTGTGTTTCTCTAAACATTTCAAAGGGGGGGGGGAGGGTCTCTAAGGCCCGGCTAGAGGCTCGTTATTCTTGTGGAACCGAGGAATAAGGCCAGTACTTATTCCAAGCACAGTACTTCTATACAAGCACAGTATTTCTGATGTGCTTGTATAGAGGTAGTGACAAGTATGAGTCAAACTGGTGTGACTGCAGTCTGTAAAACACAGCTAGCTGCATGTATAATGGATATAAATCAGGGGTGACAGAATCTTTTGAGCTAAGGGGCATTAATAACTACCCCTAAAAATATTTGAAAACCAACAATGGTGTCTATGCTGACAGTTGCTGTTTGTGCTACATGAGCTAATCTAGGGGACCTTGACAAGTCCCGTGTTCTGTTAAATGGGACTATTGATAGAAATGTGAGTGCGTCTGCCACAGGAGTTTATTTGAGTGAGAGAGGGGGATCAGCTATGTAGTCCTGGCACTCTATGATTTTGTGGCATACCAGCTTTTATCTATAGGTGCTAAGCATCTGTTTCCCAGAATTATGTCTTTTGTGACAGTAAATGAGAGTGTGTGTGTGTGTGTGTGTGTGTGGTTTGAGGGTTGCAAGGAAGGATCTGGTGTGCTGATCTGCATATCAGGGAGGAGGGCCAGGCACTGGGAGACATGACTGATGTAGTGCCAACAGTCCCCAAATTGTGCCATGCAGCATACGATACCCAGGGCTTACATTTGTGGCTCAGCAATCCTATGAATCCCTTGGGGAATTGTTATGTTAATGTTGTTTTTTGTGCACATGATGAGGGTCCATCCTGAGTGTTTTTAAAGGAGATTGGGGCATATATCAGGATGTCATCTGCATACAGATGATAGTGGGTTTTATGTTGTTTTATGAGCATGCAAAAGGGTTGGATGACAATGTTAAATAGCAGTGAAGATAAGGCTAAGCCTTGAGGTAAGCCTTGCAGCAGCTGGAGAGATTTGGAAGTGTCAGATCCGATTCTTACTTGTTGTGATCAGTTGGAGAGGTATGATGTGAACCAATGCAGAGCTATATGTCTGATTCCGACTGAGTGTAGGCAGGAGCATAGTTGGGCATGGGTGGCTGACTCAAAAGCTTCTACATTGAGAAAGATCCTTGATATACTTTCTGTGTACCTTTAATTAAGTTGTCGAGGAGGGAGGTCAGAAGGGTTTCAGTGCTGTGGTGTGGTCAGACGCCATGTTGGTAACATAGTAACATAGTATATAATGGCAGATAAAGACCATCATGTTCCATCTAGTCTGCCCAGTAAGGCGGCAAGAGTAGGTGCACTTGCCGCTCCGTGCAGGTCACCCCTCCCATGTCTTTGTTTAGGGTGTACCCACCGCTCCATGTAGGTCAGCCCTATTTACTGAGATATAAAGAGATAGTTATGTTTATTTTGATTTTATCCTGTTGTTATAAAGGGATCCTCTGTGTCTGTCCCATGCCATTTTGAATTCTGTCACTGTATTTGCCCCCCCCCCCCATCACTTCCATCGGGAGGGCACTCCAAGCATCCACCACCCTTTCATTGAAAAAGTATTTCCTGACATTGCCTTTCAGTTTACCCCCTTGCAGCTTCATGTTATGCCCTCTAGTTTTACAGCTTCCCCGTCTTTGGAAGAGGTTTGTTTTTTCATTAATACTCTTTAGGTTTTTATAGGTCAGAATCATATCTCCCCTGTCCCTCCTCTCCTCCAGAGTGTACATATTTAGGTCTTCAAGTCTCTTCTCATAAGTCTTCTGATGTAGGCTTCAAATCATTTTGGTTGCCTTCCTCTGAAGTGTATTTAGCCTTTTTATATCCTTTGCGAGTCTCCAAAACTGTACACAATATGCCAAGTGAAGCCTCACCAGCGACTTGTACAGTGGCATTAGTACCTCTTCCTTTCTGCTAGTAATTCTTCTCTGTATGCAACCCAGCATTCTTCTGGCTTTTGCCACTGCCTTGTCACACTGTTCGCCACCTTGAGATCCTCAGAAACAATCACTCCGAGGTCCTTCTCGTGGTTCATGCTACCAACCTCTCATCCCCTATCGCATACAATTCCCTTGTATTTCTGCTTCCCAAGTGCATGACACTGCACTTCTTCACATTAAATCTTAACTGCCAAGCATTAGACCATTCTTCCAGTTTTTGTAGATCTTTCCTCATGTTATCCACTCCCTCAGGGGAGTCCATTCTGTTGCAAATGTTTGTGCCATCTGCAAAAAGACAGACTTTTCTATTCAGTCCTTCAGCAATATCACTCACAAATACATTGAACAGTACCGGCCCCAGGACCGAACCCTGGGGCACGCCGCTAATCACCTTCCTTTCATCCGAGAAAGTTCCGTTTACCATCACCTTCTGTCATCTGTCAGTCAACCAATTTATGATCCAATTAACCACCTTGGAACCCATCCCCAAGCTGTTTAGTTTATTGATAAGCCTCCTATGAGGAACAGTATCAAAGGCTTTGCTGAAATCCAGGTATATCACATACATTGCATGCCCCTGATCTAGTTTTCTGGTCACCTAGTCAAAGAACTCAATCAGATTTGTTTGGCAAGATCATCCTTTGGTAAAACCATGTTGCCGGGGGGCGGAGCCCGATGTCCAGCGGGATGGTCGCATAACGCTGAGGCTCCCGAGAGGCCTACTCAGAATCCTGAATTAACACCGGACATACTTGAATTTCTGCTCTGATCTTGCCGGGGCACATTGGTGAGATGGCGGGGACCAAACCTACGCGCCTGGAATTTGGATCTCCAGCGGCTTCTCACGGCAAACGCTCCAAAACTGAACCCCCGTCCCCGCAGAAGGGGCTGGCTTTGCGCGAGGGCCCCGAGATGCAGCAGGAAATCCTCGCAGAGATTAGAGGGGTTAAGGACCTCGTGCAGTCAAACGGTGAAGCACTCCGAGCGCTGCGGGAAGATCTTGGTGTATTGCAAGGCAGGCTAGAGGGGCTCTCTTCGCGTCAGGACAAAATGGAGAGCGTATTAGACTCCCACGCGGTCCGGCTGTCCAAACTCGACAAAGTTGAACGTCAGGTGCGGGCCTTGCAGAAAGAAGTGGAAGATGGCAATAATAGAGCGCGCCGCAACAACCTACGACTCGTGGGCATACCGGAGGGAGCGGAATCGGGAGACATGAAGGAGTTTTTATATAAAATCCTCCCTTCCCTGCTCCAAATCACCTTTACCAAAGAATTGGAGATTGATCGCGCTCATCGTGTACCCACAAACATAACGCTCAACAGGAAGACCCCGCGGCCTATCATCTTTCGACTTTTGAGATATCAACATGTGGAGCAAATTCTCAGTGCCTCTCGGGCAAAGGGCCATATGGAGTTTGAGAGCCACAAGATCTCCTTCTATCCTGACTTGGCTAAACCCACGGTCGACCGCCGAAAGCGCTTTCTGGAATTCCGGCCGAGGCTTCAACAACTACAAGCACGCTATGGCCTGATGTACCCGGCCAAGCTCCGAGTCACGCTTCACAATCAAACAAGAACATTTGAGGACCCTGATCTACTAGCGGAGTTTTTGGATGCTAAAGAAGCCGACTTGATGCGCTGACTTCCAGAATATTCCTGCCAGTATTCTCATATCCGCTGTACCTGCCATCTTGGATTTGCCGCGGCTCAGTAAAGAGTCTGTCGAGGGCGGTTTGTTGCCTTATTTTGATGATATCTGTGACCCGACTCCATCTACCCATCGGAGCCTCGATGAGTATCAGAGACAGTGTTAATTATGGACTCTGGTGTTTCTTTTCTTTTTTTATGTCTCTATCTTCCTCTCTAGGGCCTCCTCCCGCAGACATATGGTCGCCATTTTCATTGGGGGTTTTGCTTCTTCTCTAAGTTACTTTGGTACATACTTTTCAATATTTCATGCTGGGTATAGCCATATGTTTAATCACGAGGAATTGGAAGGATAGCTCTCGACTTACTGTCAATGAATGGTGGAACCTTGTCTGCTTATATAGTAAATATGAGCAGATATCTCGGAGAGCTATTCCCCATACCCAAACTCACTCTCGTTTGTCTAAATGGCAGATGCTTAATGATTATGTACAATCTGCTCATTGCTCCGACATGTCTGTTTAATGTACACTCATCATGTTTCAGATCACCGTTAGGTTTTGTAACACAATAATGTCCGTACACGCCCGTTTCGGGAATGATTAGTTTTCTAGAGAAGAAGCAGGTGGGAGGGGGGTGGCAGGGGTTTACTTTGGTGTATGTATCTCATTCTATGTATGTATCTGTCTTTTAGCTGTATGTCTTCCTTTCCTTTGTTGTTATAAAACGAAAATAAAGAATTAAAAAAAAAAAAACCATGTTGCCTCGGATCATGCAACCTGTTGGTTTCGAGGAAGTCCACTATTCGCTCTTTCAGGAGCACCTCCATTACTTTTCCCACCACCGAGGTAAGGCTTACTGGCCTGCAATTTGTCACGTCTTCCCTACTGCCACTTTTGTGAAGAGGTAGCACATCAGCCCTTCTCCAGTCCTGTGGAACTTCTCCTGTCTCTAAGGATCTGGTGTTTGTCTAGAGTCACGTGGGTGTCTATGAAATTTTGTAGCTGAAGTTGCATTTATTTATTTATTTAGACAGTTTTGTATACCGCCTTATCCTTCAATCAAAGCGGTCGCAACACAATTGGGGGATACATTTAACACATGGGGATATGAGACACATACACTAATACTTACAGGGAACATGGGCAATGGAGGGTTAAGTGGCTTGCCCAAGACCACAAGGAGCACCTGTGGGACTAGAAACCCCAGTCCTTCCGGCCCAAGGTTGCTGTCCTCTAGTGGGATTTGAACCCCCGACCTTCCGGCCTGAAGTACCTTGCCCCAACCACTAGGCTACTCCTCCCTCCTCCCCCATTGCCTTTTCTATGATTTTGGCCAGGGATGTGATGCTTGATATAGGTCTGTATGAGGCTGGAGCTGAGGGGTTCGCTGTGTGATTCTTGAGCAGGGCTCTGATTGAGGCCAGCTTGAGGTGAGTTGGTACGTGGCCGAGCGTCAGAGATGCATTGACTAGGTGCCTAATGCTTGGAGCAAGGTCATGTTCTGCCATCTTGATCCAGGTGATGGGGAATGGGTCGAGTGATGAGGTGATACAGTTAAGGTTTGTTATGATGTTGATGATCTCTCTGGTTGATAGCTGCCTGAATGACCACCAGGTTTTGTTGTCTGGAGGGTTAGTGGAGCAAGTGAGAGGCAGATGGTGCAGCAGGTTGGTCGGTTGTCTGGTTTGAAGGAATTGTGCCATGATGTCAGGCGCCAAGTTGGGGTTAGATTTCATGTCAGTTGGAGCTTTGAGTAGGTTCAGAGCTATTTCAAATAGCTCTCTGGGGTGGTTAAGAGAGGCGGTTAGAAGCTTGGTGCGATATTCTTTTTTTGAGCAGAGCGTCAGTGCACAGCAGTCTGCCTGAGCGCCTAAGTAGGCTGAGGCAGAGGTAGGGCATTTTAGTTTTTTCCATCTATGCTCAACTTTTTTGAGATGATCTTTTTGTTTTCTAAGTTGAGGCATGAACTTGCTTTGTCTTGGGTGTGTTGTTGGGTAGAATTGCATAGGTGGAAATGTTGGTGTTCCATTCGAATACAAAGGAATCAATACTGGATGTGTTGATCTGGGGGAGTGGTGAGATGATGCTTGTGAAACTGTATTTATCGAAAGTCTTGAATCTTCGATGGTTTGGTGAGGGTGAATTGTAGGAGGCAGCTTTGTGTTGTAGAGAGACGGATATTAAATGGTGGTCCGACCAGGGTACTGAAGTGACTCTATGTTTAGTATGCATCAGCAAACTACCGTCAGTCAGCACGGCAGATTAGGAAATGCATGTTTTTACAGCGGAGGCGTGGTCAGCTCGGAACAGGCACGATCAGAGACAGCTAACTTCACAGAATACGGTGAGGATGGGCATGTCCAAAACCTGAACACCATTTACCTGTATCCCCCACTATTGCTGGAGATGTGTTTCTCTGCCTTTCTCTATGGCCTGTGCATGTATCAGTGTGCAGGCCTCACACTGGATATGTGCACGAACCTGCTGAACAGCATGTTGGACGTGCTGCACCGGACATATATCTATGATCCCAATGTTAGAAATGCAGGTGTGTCCAAACCCGTGTTTTTGGAATTAGGTTTGAATCACGCCTGTGTCTGAGTTAAATATTTCTGCGTTTGCTAGCCAGCCTATATGGAATTATCCTCCATGTGTTAATAACTTTTGTATGATATTGAGCTGACTTTCAATAAAAAGATTAAAAAGAAAAAAAGCACTTACATCTTCATTCTGAGTCTTTTACAGATGTTCCACCCCAGGGAGGCTGCTTCATTCCCTGCCCCTTCAGACCTCAGCCCTTGACCTCTTGCTAGAGAATTCTTGCCCTATGCATTTTTAATACCTTTGAAGTATTAAAATACCCATGTCTTTTCCATCCCTTAGAGTATACTCATGTCACTGGTATTTTTGTTGTTGACTCTGCATTATTGAGGGATATGGGGTTAGAGATAAATAGGGATCCTTAGCCGGTAGAGAATATACTTACACAAACTTGCACAAAGATGCCTTCCTCTGGACCACTGCATACCATCATTACCATCATTATTAAAATTTGCTAACTATGATTAATATGGGACCCAAACAGCCAACTGAGCATGGCGCCAGTTTAAGCTAAGTAGTTACAGTAGTAATTTGGTTTCTCTGTGCTAGTTTATAACACCTAATTAAAACATCACAGTATTCTGTTTTCTTGTGCATGCTATGTTTTGCCTTGAGCACAGGGTTCATGATCTATGTGCGTGTGCATATTCATGCAACTTAGAGGGAACAGTGAGTCCCACGACACCTTTTCTAGCAAGCAAAGTCTACTTCAGACTCTGCTTTTAGGCTTGGGAAGCAAACCAGCACCTCCAATCTCTCTTCCACGCTCAAGCAGAGGGATGGGTAAAACACAGGGCTGGCGCTAGCACTAGGCAAACTAGGCAGCCACCTAGTGTGGCAGAATTTTAAGGGTGGCACAAAACAAACTGAGAGTGCAAGAGGGAATTCAAATACATGTAATTAAATGAAGGAGCAGACAGAACCAAAGAAGTCATCCCATGAGGGGGGAGGTTGCAGCAAGATGGCAGGCACCTACTACTAAGGCTAGAAATGGAATGGTCCTACACATAAAGCATGTTGGCATAGTTAGGGTCCTGAAGGGATCTTTACATGTACGCTATAAAAAGATGGCTTACCATCTCTACATGCCTGTAGAGTAAGTATAATGGAATCAGTGAAAAAAGAAAATTACATTTACAGGACAGTTGTTCCCCATGTGGCCAGTGGGAATTGTCACCAGATGATCATGTCATTTATATCAGCTTTTGCTTTGCTGACGAACCATTCTTTGACCATTTATAAATGCTTGACTTCTCTTTTCTTTGAGTATTTTCTTCCAAATGGTACTACACATGCAACTATGTCATGAAGTCTTGAAGGACTAGAAAAGGGGACTGTTACTTCTAAAGAGAGATCTGCAATTGTGAGTATATACTTCTGGGAATTTTCTGAAAGGAATTCTTTGTATTAAAGCTAATTAATCTGTGAACCCACTATTTTTTGTTAAATCAGTCAGGGCCTAGTAGCAGCAGTTTAAATTTAAATTTAAAACACAGAAGAGAACTTTCTGGTTACATTTCATACCCATCAGAGAGCTTGTAGTTTAAATTTAATAGTCACTCAGGGCCTAGTATCAGCAAAGTACTTTTAGTTTAAATCTAAAACACAGAAGAGAGCTTTCTGGTTAAATTTAGAACCCAGCAGAGAGCTTGTAGTTTAAATTTCATAATAAGTTAGAGCCAAGCAGCAGCAAAGAGCTATGGAGGAGGAGTGGCCTAGTGGTTGGGGCAAGGTACTTCGGGCCGGAAGGTCGGGGGTTCAAATCCCACTAGAGGACAGCAACCTTGGGCCGGAAGGACTGGGATTTCTAGACCCACAGGTGCTCCTTGTGGTCTTGGGCAAGCCACTTAACCCTCCATAGCCCATGTTCCCTGTAAAATAGTTCTCTGTGTGCTGTGCTTTCCTGTCTAATCAATGTGTTTATACCTCAAAAAAATTTCCTGTCATGATTTGACAATTTCCAATCTGTAATCAAAACCGCTGCTGATCGCTGGAAGTAGCAGTATACAAATGTATACTAAAATAATAATAAAAATAATAAAATAATAATTTGAATCAAATCAGAATATAGCTTACCTCAGCAGCACAAGACAGGGTACTGTGTAGCAGCCCTCTTTTAATAAGTGTTATTTCCCTCCCTCCCTCCCCAACACCCACCCACCCTTGGGATAATCGTAGCTTTATAGGTACTTACACATCTTAAAAGACAGGAGGTGCTTTCAGGTGAAGCTTGTTACCCAAATCAGTCATACATTAAGGACCTGAGATTAATTAAGCTTCAGGTGAACAAGGTATATTAAACGTATTAGGTACAGTTTTATTAGAATAAATATCGATAGCAACCCTTAGGAAGTAAAGAACTTAAAGATCTAAACACAAACTTAAAACTAAGATGCAGACAGCAGTCCAGCAGCGAGATGGGGGCTTTCCAGTTTTTTGCATTGAGTGTCACATGTATGATTTTCTCCCAGTTGGTGAGAGGTCTTACGTGTGCACTAGGTGCAAGGAGCTCTTTGCTCTCAGGGAACGAGTCCGTTCTCTAGAGGCTAGAGTAGCAGACTTGGAAAACATAAGAAAGACAGACAGGTACATAGACGAGACCTACAGGGATATAGGCCTGAAGTCCCACCTCCAGTCTGGCAGCATCCCTGTTGCCATGGAGGAGAGAGGTCACGTGACAGGAGAGCATCACCCTGGTGTGGCAGGAAGTGATCCTGTAACTAGGACCTGTCCTCCAGGTGATGTAAAACCCTCTCGCACCGAGGAAGTTTCTCCAGGGCCATGTGCCCATGAGGGAAGAGTTAGGACAGCCATTATAGTTGGTGATTTGATCATTAGGCATGTAGATAGCTGGGTGGCTGGTGGACGTGAGGATTATCTGGTAACATGCCTGCCTGGTGTGAAGGTAGCGGACCTCATGCGCCACCTAGATAAGGTCTTAGATAGTGCTGGGGAGGAGTCTGCTGTCTTGGTACATGTCGGTACCAATGACATAGGAAAATGTGGTAGGGAAGTTCTGGAGGCTAAATTTAGGCTTTTAGGTAGGAAGTTGAAATCCAGAACTTCCAGGGTAGCGTTCTCCGAAATGCTTCCCGTTCCACTGCAGGACCCAAAAGGCAGGCAGAGTTCCGGAGTCTCAATGTGTGGATGAGACAGTGGTACAGAGATGAGGGTTTTGGATTTGTTAGGAACTGGGGAACATTCTGGGGAAAGGAGGGGCTCTTCCGAAGGGATGGGCTTCACCTTAACCGGGATGGAACCAGGCTGCTGGCATTAACCTTTAAAAAGGAGATAGAGCAGCTTTTAAACTAGATAATAGGGGAAAGCCGACAGTCGCCCAAGAGCGGATGGTTCGGAAGAATGTATCCTTGAAGGATACTACCAAAAGCAGAGAGGCTCCAAAAAAGAGTAAAGTAGCCCAAATGCCCTAGAGTATGGAGCAGACAGAGCTTAAAGATCCAAATTACCCATGTCTACCAATAGCCAAATTAATATGAATAAAATACAGTCTCTAAAATGCTAGAAGTCTAAAAAATAAGATGGGAGAGTTAGAATATATAGCACTAAATGAAAGATTAGATATGATTGGAATATCCGAGACATGGTGGAAGGAGGACAACCACTGGGACACTGATACCTGGGTACAAACTATATCATAATGATAGAGCTGATCAAATTGGTGGAGAGGTTGCGCTCTATGTTAGAGAGGGCATTGAGTCAGAAAGGATTAAAGTTTTGCAAGAAACAAAATTTGCTGTAGAATCTCTATGGATTGAAATTCCATGTAAAAAGGGGAAGGCGATGGCAGTGGGAGTGTACTATCGACCGCCTGGCCAGAATGAACAAATGGATGATGAAATGCTCAAAGAAATCAAGGAAGCTAACAAAGGTTCCAGCTCAGTAATAATAATGGGTGATTTCAATTACCCTGGTATCAACTGGGTCAGTGTCACGGCAGGACATGCTAGGGAGATAAAGTTCCTAGATGAAATAAATGACTGCTTCTTGGAGCAGCTGGTTCATGAACCGACCAGAGGGGAAGCCATATTAGACCTAGTCCTTAGTGGAACACCAGATCTAGTGCAGGAGATAAGGTTGTTGGGGCCACTTGGCAATAGTGATCTTAGCATGATCACCTTTGATTTAATTAGTGGAGGAGGGATAGTAAGGAAATCCACAGTACTACCTTTTAACTTTTGAAAGGGAGACTATGATAAAATGAGGAAAATAGTTAAGAAAAAACTAAAAGGAGCAGTTGCAAAGGTTAAAGACTTACATCAAGTTTGGGTGTTGTTGAAAAATACTTTCTTGGAAGCCCAGGCCAGCTGTATTTCACGCTTTAAGAAAAGTGGAAGGAAGTCCAAAAAACTGCCAGCATGGTTTAAAGGTGAGGTCAGAGAGGCTGTTGCCAAAAAAGCATCTTTCAGGAAATGGAAAAAAGAGCCAAACGACGAAACCTGGAAACAGCACAAGAACTGGCAAGATAAATGCAAAGCATTGATAAGGCAGGCAAAGGGAGAATTTGAGAAGAAACTTGCTGCGGAAGCAAAAACACGAAATAAAGACTTTTTCAAGTACATTCGTAGCAAAAAACCTGTGAGAGAGTCAGTTGGTCCATTAGATGACAGAGGGGCTAAAGGGGCACTAAGAGGCGACAAGGCGATAGCGGAGAGACTGAATGAATTCTTTGCTTCGGTCTTTACTGAGGAAGATGTAGGGATGTTACCTATGACTGAAGTGGTATTTAAAGGTGCGGAAGAATTGAAGGAAATATTGATACATCGGGAAGATGTATTACAACTATTAGATAAACTGAAGAGTAGCAAATCACCTGGGCCGGATGGTATACATCCAAGGGTGTTGAAAGAACTGAAATATGAGATTGCAGACCTGCTATTAGTAATCTGTGAACTATCATTAAAATCATCTGTAATACCTGAAGATTGGAGGATCACCAATGTAACACCAATTTTTAAAAAGGGTTCCAGGGGTGATCAGGGAAACTACAGACCGGTGAGCCTGACGTCAGTACCGGGAAAAATAGTAGAAACCATCATAAAGAATAAAATTACTCAGAATGTAGATAGTCATGGCCTAATGGGAGACAGCCAACATGGCTTTAGACAAGGAAGATCTTGTCTTACTAATCTGTTATGTTTTTTTGAAGGAGTGAATAAACAGGTGGACAAAGGTGAGTCGGTTGATATAGTATATCTGGACTTTCAGAAAGCCTTTGACAAGGTCCCTCATCAGAGACTTTTGGCAAAACTAAAGAGTCATGGGATAGGAGGCAGTGTAATATTGTGGATCAGTAACTGGTTAAAAGATAGTAAGCAGAGGGTAGAGCTAAATGGCCAATTTTCCCAATGGAGAAAGGTGAATAGTGGTGTACCCCAGGGATCTGTGCTGGGTCCGCTGCTTTTTGACATATTCATAAATGACCTGGAAAGTGGAATAATGAGTGAGGTTATCAAATTTGCAGATGACACAAAACTATTTAAAGTTGTTAAAACCAAAGAGGATTGTGGAAAATTGCAAGAGGATCTTGATAAATTGGAAGACTGGGCATCAAAATGGCAGATGAAATTTAATGTGGGCAAGTGGAAAGTTATGCACCTAGGGAAGAACAACCCAAACTATGGTTACATGATGCAAGGTTCCACATTAGGAACCACCACCCAGGAAAAAGATTTAGGCGTCATTGTGGATACCATGTTAAAACCCTCGGTCCAGTGTGCAGCAGCGGCCAAGAGAGCAAATAGAATGCTAGGTATCATAAGGAAAGGAATGGAAAATAAAACAAAAGATATTATAATGCCTCTGTATCGTTCCATGGTGAGACCGCACCTTGAATATTGTGTGCAATTCTGGTCGCCGTATCTTAAAAAGGATATAGCGATTTTAGAAAAGGTTCAGAGAAGAGCCACCAAAATGATAAAGGGGATGGAAGGGTACTCCTATGAAGAAAGGCTAAAAAGGTTAGGGCTCTTTAACCTGGAAAAGAGAAGGCTGAGGAGAGATATGTGATCTCTGTCAATTCAAGAAGGCACTGAAACATCACCTTTTTCTTCTTCACTATGATGCCTCAGTCTCCACCTCACATCCACCCACTTCCACACCTCAGCGCAGCTCCCCAAGCACACGCATCTCACACTCTTGACTGAATACTCGCAATCACACATTTAACCTTCCCCCACTATGAGATGCTTGTACAGTTCATTTAACCCTTTATATAGCTACATAAAGTGGTTTCTATATATTTATCATGTTTTTCCCTGTTAAAATTGTTTTAATGTATACCCAAGTTATGATACCTGTTTTTTGTAAACACAAATCAGCAATCTGAGATGTGTAGTTTAATGTTCACTGTAAACCGCGCTGATGTCAATAACGCGGTATAAAAGAGACTTTAAATAAATAAATAATAAATATGATACAAGTCTATAAATTAATGAACGGAGTGGAACGGGTAAACGTAGATCAATTGTTTAATTAATTAATTTATTTATTTAGAAGGATTTACTATACCGCCTTATCGTTAAATCAAGGCGGTTTAAGTTATCAGAATATAGAAAGATTAAGGGACATGCAATGAAGCTACAGGGTAAACTATTTAAGACTAATAAAAGAAAATATTTTTTCACTCAACGTGTAATCAAACTCTGGAATTTGTTACTGGAGGATGTAGTAAAGGCTGTTAGCGTAGATGGGTTTAAAAAAGGTTTGGACAAGTTCCCGGAGGAATGATCCATAAACCATTATTAAGAAGGGACCCAGGATATGAATGCTTGACCCAGTACAAGCATTGTGGAACCTGTGTCTTTTGGGGAAACTGCTAGGTACATATGACCTAGATTGGCCACTGTTGGAAACAGAATACTGGGCTTGATGGACCTTGGTCTGACCCATTATGGAATATCTTATGTTCTTATGATTTAAGCAGATTTGTGGTTTTTTTTACTCCTAAAAGTTTTCAAAAGAGGAAGGTAAAACAGTCTTCAAAAAATTGTTATTTTTACTTTAAAATTGTCGTCTGAATGTTCCTTTCAAGCAGGGGTTCTTAACCCAGTCCTTGGGACAAACATAGCCAGTCAGGTTTTTAGGATAACCATGATGAATATGCATTAGAGCAGCTATCTCCAATGCCAGTCCTGGAAGGCCGCAAACCAATCCGATGTTCAGGATATCCCTAACAGATAGGCATGAGATAAATTTGAATATAATGGGGGCAGTGCATGCAAATATATCTCATGCAGATTTATTAGGGACATCCTGAAAAATAATGTGGATATATGGAATTCCATGACTTGCAAAGATTTGAAATTACCGGAACTTTACTGCCTATCCATGTCTCTCCCTGGCGTTGCCCCCTAAACTGGCTGCTGAGATTAGATAGATTTCAGAGTTTATACTTCATTGGGCTGCATGAATCCATTTTTGGTATATACCTGAAAAGCTAGAACCTCTTTGCTTAAGATATACCAGTAAAGATTTTCTTTTGGTTTGGTGATAGCAAATTTATGTAACTTGACATCTTGATGATCCCAAAGGTTTTCTGTTAGTTTAATAAATGAAAACAAAATAGGAAAAGGAATATAAGGCGACATCTTTTTATATGGACTAAAAATACATTATTTTGACTAAGCTTTGGGAGTTAAAACCCTTTTCTTCGGGGCAGGACATCTCTGCCTATAACACACGCTAGACCCTAATTATTTACAACCTGAGATTTAATATGAGAAAACGAAGCATATGGGATTTTGTCTCATAAATGTTTTGATGTCTATTAGATTAGTTTATCAGAAGCTATGGGATAATGTTAGTAGAAATGTTTGTACCACTACTAAAGCTCTCTCTGGTGAGTTTTAGGGATGACGAAATTAAAACAGGGACTTGCCTTCCAAATTCCACTCTGATTGTCCCTTAAGCTACTTAAGGCTTATAGGATTGTGTCCTGTAATAGCACATCAGGTGGTACGTGTTGCAAATGTGCCGTTAATAGCACAATTAGAATGAAAATACATTTTAAAAATGACTTGAATTTATACAGCCGTCAAAACAACGACCTACATACCTGAAATTGTATGCAGCCATGCTTTCCAGAGGCAGAGGATGTCGGCCTGCGCTTAGCTGTATGCTAATCAACAGACTGAAACAAGAAGTGATAGCCTCATCCAGCCAGAAAATTGAAAAGCTCAACAAGTGTTCAGTGCCTTTTGTGTGCTGTCCTGATGCAAGGGATATGCTGTTTTTGCTATTTCAGGGAAAAGCATTGATGAACATTCTGTCACTCAGCTTCTGCGTGATGCACTTACCACAGAGGCGTCAAGTAGCATCAGAGGAATGTCAAGGCCCTCTGTGCTGCATTGGCAAAGGCAAGCTGGATTTTAGAGGATTAGCACTATGCACACAGAATAGGGAACAATTTTCCGTCAGCTTTAGATGGCTAAAGTTCCACCTGAAAAGGAGATTGAATAAACATTCCAATGGGGTGCCTCATTAGGCATTTAGGGGTCAATGTTCAGCTTGACTGTCATGGGCAAAAATGAAGCCGGATATTCAGCATCTGGTTTTGCCGCTGACCACGGTAGCTGCAGTATCTGATTAGTGGCAATATTCAGCCACTAACTGGATAGTACAACCGCTTAATGTTAGGACAGTCGTTGAATTGTCCGAACTTCATCCAGTTTGCCTAACTGGCACAACCTGCTGGGGTAAGTGTTGTACCTAATGGCCTACCCTGAAGAAGGGGGTTATTGATAAAAATAGCAAGAGTGGAAAGTAAAGGTAGAGGATCCTAACTCGTAGTTGCAAAAAAGAGAAAAAAAAGTGTTGAGATAGTGGAATCATGACCATGGGGATAGCCAGTAAATACCGGCCAGCTATGACTCCTGAGAGACCAATGGGTTGGTGCAACAGACTGATGATGATGTGGTACCATTTGAGAGCAGAAGACTGTGCCCAATAGGACAGAGCGAGCTAGGAGAAGTTAGTTTGAATCTGTAGCTTTTCCTTCAAGTTTTGGACCAAGAAATGAATGGCTTGGGAGAGATGGAGAAGGAATTTATGATAAGCAACCACTGACTGGATGGGAATAGATGGAAGAAGAAAGGAAGAATTCATGAGCTCACAGTAGGAAATGGAAAGACTTTGCTAACAATTTTATTCCCCCAAGTTAGGTTTGACTGAATGGGTATTATCCCAACGAGATTATCCCAATGGATATTATCCCATTGAGAGTATCAAGAAGCAAAATAAGCATGAAACAGATGCAGTCAAGAAGAAAATGGGTAAAATAGGAAATATCTAAACTTGTTTAGGGAGAGCATGGGGTGCAGACTGGATGAGTTAGATTGGTCTTTCTGCCATCATCTAGTCTAACAATAAACAAGCTGAGAAGTGTACACCTACAGTTTGACACAATGACACGTTTCTCCCATTCGCAGAATCAGGCAGGTGGGGGCCTAGGGTTCCTATCAGGTCTTCCACCTGCTGCTTTTGGAGGTAGGGGGTCATACTCACCCGTACACTTACATATGTGCTAATAAACAGATGCACATAGGCAAACACAAATGCCAAAACAAAAAAAAAAGGATCAACTCTTCCCAGTAGGCATCTAAAAAAATAAAGAGGGTTGGACAAATTTCTAGAAGACAAATTCATTCAGAAAAATTAGTAGGCCGATTAGGAGATCACCATGTCTTACTTCTGGCAGCTGACAATGCCTACCAACTGATCTTGATTGGCCACTATCAGAGACCAGTCATACAAAAGAACATAAGAAAAGTCATACTGAGTCAGACCAAGGTCCATCAAGCCCGACAGTGGTCAGTCCATCTTGCAAATACCCGGCAGATCCCAAAGAGTAGGTATATTGTTCATTTGCAGGGATGAGAAATAGCTCTTCCAAGTCTGTGCACAAGCAGATGTGTATGGAGAGACACAAATGCCAAAACAAAAATGAGTCATCCCTCCAATAGGCGCTATCACTTCTGCGAAACGTACCTAAAATGCCATGCTGAATCAGACAAAGGTCCATCAAGTCCAACAATGGCCGGCCTGGATGACAAGTACCCGTCATATCCTAAAAAGTAGATCTGAGTTCTTAAAACTCATTTCCAGAGATAAGCAATGGCTTTCACAATTTTATCCCATTATGTTAGTCACCTGGACTACATCTTCTGGCAACAGATTCCACAATTTAACTTTTTTATTTTATTTAACAGGTTTTATATACTGCTTTATCATTTCAATCAAAGCAGTATACATTGAAACTTAAAATTGGGGGTATGTTTACTAAACCGTCTTAATGTTACCAGTGCTAGTTGCAGCGATAAGGTGAAGAATGCCATATAAGGAGTGGGCGTTCCGGCGGCAAGGTAGCAAGAATCTGTATCGCGCGATATTGCGCGCCGTGGCACATTAACACACGTTAACCCTAGGTTCATGCAAGTGCAGTGGTAGAAGTTATAAAGATGTAGCCCACTGGCTACTGCAATGACTGAGGAGGCAGAGGTCATGGGTTCAATCCTTCAGTGGTGTTATGTAAGAAGGCTGCCTGAGGCATTTCCTTTTAATTTAAATCAGTGGTGCCAGCAAATCCACCCTCATAGTGCCGTAACCTAAGGTGCCGATAAGGTGCCCTATAAGGCACTCCACAGGGTACATTATAGAGTGCCCTGTCTGCCAAGGCACCTTATAATGTGCCTTATGAGGCATCTTAGGCTATGGCACTGTGAGGGTGTTTTTGCTGGCAGCACTGATTTAAATTAAAAGGAAAAGCGTCAGACAGCCTTATTAACTAACACCACTATGGGATCAAACGCATGATCTCTGCCTCCACAGTCACTGAAGTAACCAGTGGGCTACATCTCTAAAACATCTAACACACTGCTGGCTGGCTACAGAAAGACTGCAGGTTACCACACAAACTGTCTACTGTGGTTACCAGGATGGGGTAAACCCACCTGTACCCATGATGCACTGCACATGCAGATCAGCAGCCTACAGCTGCTCAAAAGATGGGGTATGCACCTCTATAGCACCCCGACCTGGTAGGGGGAAATGACCGTGTGTGTTACAGGCACAGAGTAGCTACAGACCGTGACATTGTGTGGTTCCTGTGCTCACCCTGAGGGTGAGGTGGGGCGCTCAGCACCAGGTCCGCAGCACCTGGCTTGGCTGAGATAGGCTGTGCTATAGGTCCCCCATCAGTGCCAGTGTGTGATAGGTAGTCCTTGCAAACGCACCTAGGCTACACCTATGTCCATCTGTATTTCCCAGTCCTGTCTTGCCCTTGTGGACTATGATGCACTGAGACTAGTGCATATCCTGTGTGGTTGCCATGGTCACATGTTATAAGAGAACGGCAGTGGTTGGACCCAAAAGCGGATTATGTAGCACCACCCAACCCGCTCTCTGTGGGTCAGGATCTCCCACCAACAGATCCACAGTCTACATCTCTGCAATGGTGGTAGTAGAGGGGACCATCAACCCTAGTCCTGCTGGGGAATAGGCACCCTACAGGGCAGTCAATGCAGATCTGTACACATCACATAGGGCACTAGCAGACAAGCAGTAGGCCTAGAAAAGCTCAGCTGCTCCCCACCACTATCTGACATTCACCAGCAGAGGGCACAGTCAGTCTCCACCCACTACACCCTACCATACACATGCTAACTGCAGATAATCTGCTAGCTAGTACATAGTGCATATTCCTGGAGGAACTGTGTGCACCAAAAATGGGATGTGAGCACACACACACCAAGCAGGTAAGTCAGTGATTGGGCCCCAGAAAAAAGAACTCATAGATAGCACTTGAGAGAAATACTATATAGCACTATGGGGAAACCTAGCCATGCCATGGTCACTGCTCAGTCAGGGTGAGAGTGACCCCCCAGCATGACATGCTGTGGCCACCCTGTCCGTGCAGGTGGTGGTCGGGCACTGCAATGTCCCAGCCATTACCCTATGCCCTGTGCAGATGCATCCTGTCCGGGCCATACCCACAGTACCTTGTTCCTCATTGTGCACATTGGCAGGTTAACACTGGAAACAGTGCAAGCAGTGTGAGCTCAGTAAGGTGTAGGCAGCCACAAAACACTGGATAGACATACACACATTCCCACACCTATACCAGCATTGTGCAAATATAGAGGTTTTTGGCAGCCCTGGCCGCCACACCAGTCCTGGGCACAGTGCGGGCATTGCTATGGTACGGAATACTGTTGGGGTCACTCCCTGGGGAGATAAACACTATCAGAAGCAAAAACTGAAACACACTCCACAGATATCAGAAAGGTTGCTATGATGAATCTCTGTCACCACCTGCTGATGTTATCCGACATTAATCATAGCAACCTTTTGATATATGTGGAAGATGTTCCCAAGTTTAGGACGGCATTGCTAAGGTATGCAGGTGCTAGTATTGGGAGATGCTGCTCCGCGCAGGGCCCAACAGCCTGACTCTCCTGTGGCTGTGGGTGTTTGTGCCCCTGTTGGCCGCTGCTCTAGGGCAGAGGTTCCCAACTCCGGTCCTGGTGGGCAAAATAAACATGGTTCAGGTTTTCATGCTGTCCCTAATGAATATGCATGAGATAAATTTGCATACAATGGGGGTGGTGCAGACAAATGCAGCACAGGCATATTTATTAGGGACAGCATGAAACCTGAATGGTGTTTGGCCCTCCAGGACTGCAGTTGGGATACTCTGCTCTAGGGATTGCACATGTTTATGGTGTCTGTGCTCTGTAGGGTAAAATATAGGCATTTATGGCATGTTTATTTTATCTGCAATAAAGGTTCCTTCTTTATTACCATGGTTTAGTACTGTTTAAAATATAGGGATATGGTTTGCAGGAGCCACAGCTGGGACTTGAACTTGTGACCTTCTGCCTCTGAACACACTGGCATGTGGAACTCACTCCCGGACGAACTGCAAGCCACGGAAGACACTAAGGACTTTAGGAAACAACTAAAGACTCTGCTATTCCTGGAGCACTACAGACCGAACACACAATGAGTGCTACAACCATGGACTAACAACTTACCTACACGCTCTTTACACTTTCCCTGTATAAAGCTCATGCTGTAAATAGCGCACACTAATCAACCCACCCACACACACACACTTTCACTGTACATGATGCACACACTAACCCAAGTCCAACTTCCACTGATTGTTTGCTGTGTAACCGCCTTGATTAAAGGAAAAGGCGGGATAGAAATACCGTTAAATAAATAAATAAATAAATAAATAAATAAATAAATAAAAATAAATACTGCACCAAACTGTTGCCACAGGGGCAGATCATTCCCTGGGGATACCATGACTGTTTGTCAGACAGACCTTGTCTGTTGCACGGCACGGCACGGCACCCACCTAAATGGGGCTTGGCCTTGGTCTGCTGTGTGCAGATGCCACTGCCCCCTCCACCATCATGCTGACATGCCCTTCTGCAGGTGGTGCTGGTGGTGCACAGTCCCAGGCCATCCAGTGTGCCGGTAGTCGGCTGCCTATGGTGCATGATATGGGGTAGGGGTGCCTGCATAGACATCCACGCTTCCCCCCGGCACCACCTGCTGATTTTATGTGCCCTTTGGGGTACTTGCTGGGTACTGTCCTCTGGGACACTGTGGGAAACACACTCGTGGCCATGTTTGCCCTTCGTCAGTTGCTGTCTTGCTGGTTGTCCGCTTCTACATTCCTATGTGTCACCTAGGCATCTGCCTAGCCCACCCTGTGCCCCCGATGCCACACTGCATGTCCTGCCTGCAGCCCCCTGTACCCCATTTGCAGCCTCACCGTAGTGCCCTCTCGTACTTGGGCACTATGATGTTGCTGCACATGTATCACTACTATCACTTTTCTGGGTTTTCCTCCCTTTGCTGTACATTGCTGACTGAAATGGTTTCTCTCCCCTGCAAATGTGCCTCTAGCGCGAGGTCTTCACTGGCGCTAATTTTCAGACCTTCATTTCACGGCATTAGTGTGCATGGGGCCTCTCCCCGCCCACTCTCCACCCATTGACCCCTTATCTTTGCCCCTGGGGAGCCGTATTCTGCCCTCTGCACACCTTAATACCGCCAGAGACGTTATCACTTGATATATGACAGTCTCACATGATAACGTCACGTATTGCACGATAACATCACAGCTGCACCATTAAGTAAACATACCCCTTGGTATTGTATGTTAAACAGGGACATTGATAACTTGGAATTTTCCTGAGGCAATGGAGAGTGAAGTGACTTGCCCAAGACCATAAGGAGTGCTAGTGGGAATCAAATCTCTGGGTTCCCAAGCCAGTGTTCCTAACCATTAGGCTACTCCATTGTTTTCACGCTGCTGGTTGTTAGATTCATAGTGTGCCTTCTTGTTTTAACGCTGCTTGAACATTAAAATAACTGTTCCTTATTTAAAATCATTTCACACCACTCATGATTTTTTAAACTATCATATCCCATCTCAATCATCTATATTCCAAATGGAAGAGGTCAGACCTATATATAGTCTTTATTCATGAGGAAGTTGTGCCATCCCCTTTATCACTATGGTCATCCTTCGCTGAACCTTTCTTAAATCCGGTATATCTTTTTTGAGATGGAGTGACCAGAATTGCGCACACTACTCAAAGTGCAAACCCATCATGCACCTGTACAAAGCACGAAAAGATATTTGGTTTTGCTCTTCATTCCTTTTCAGATAATCCTAACATACTATTTGGGTTTTTTTGGCAGCTGTGGCACACAGGGCTGAACATTTCAACATATTGTACAGTGACTCTAACCTACTCACCCCCAGTCCCCAAAAACCCAACCTCATCCTCCCCCAGGACCTACCTGTGGGTTTCCTAGACAATGGCACCAGTAATCTTTAGTAATAGTTTCATGGAGCTACCACTTGGGAATGACCCTAAAGCTACTGCTAGAGTTACCAGAACAATTTTGGATCCCCTAGTAGATGGAACAGGAGCGGAAGAGGACTGTCCCTGCCTCCATTGCCACAGGGAACACAAGGGAGCCCCTGGGTAGGTCCTGGGGGTTGCATTTAGAAATTGCCTATCTTTCTGATGGTAGCGTGCTGAAGGGAACAGTTGCTACTGACATTTGCTTTCCAGAGATGGGAGTATGCTGGAGGGGCAGGTGAGCAAGGGAGATCTACAGATAGGAGATGAGTGGGGGTTGTAATCAGGGGGCCATAGGTTGCAGAACTCTTTTTGTTAATGGCCTGCGAGCATGCTGCCAGATTGCGAGTAGTACGCCTTCCCTTAGCGTTGCTTCTTGACTGGCATGAAGTGCAACTATGCTATCAGCGGTTATGGCAGCTGGCATGTGGTGCCATCGCACAGTGTCATGCCAAGAGCAAGTAGCACAGGGCGTTTACCACGCTGGTCGCTCTAAGTGAGTGGTAGCGGTTATCACGGGTCGTTAGCATGAACTAAACCCACGGGAACCTTACCACCATTTAGTGAAACGTTCCAAAAAGTAAATGAAATTTAGGATGCCCAGTCTCGTTGTCTCACAGGAACCTCTGCTGTTTTCGTGATCTTGAATCATTTTGTATCACCTGCAGATTCAATCACCTCACACATACCCTGGGGCACTGAACACTTTTCCCAACTGTAAAATGGGCCATTTAGTTGTATTCTGTTTTGTCTGTAGCCAGTTTATAATGCCCAATAAGGCACTGCCTCCTATCCCATGACTTTTTATGTTCCTACGTAGCCTCTCATAGGGGACATGGTTAGAACATGAAGTGAAAGAGGCTATTCTAGCCAAAAGCAGATCTTTCAAAAAAGGTTAAAGGATTCAAATGAAAAAATAAAAACAAGAAAGAGCATAAACATTGGCAAGATCAATGTAAAGCATTAATAAGGAAGGCAAAATAAGAATTTGAAATAATTTTGCCTTCGAGACAAAACTCGTGAAGGTACATTTTAAATAGGGCGTGGAGATCTGAATTGAGACATTGAGGTCATGACGTTTACAATTGTGGTGGCCATTTAGAAACAGCTCTGCTAAAACTGGATTGGATTTAGCTCACACTTTTTCTGAGAAGTTCAAAGTGACTTACATTCAGCTACAGTAGGCATTTTCCTTCCCCCAGAGGGCTTCCAATCTGAGTTTGCACCTCCTCAACATCACAAGGAGCAGCGTTGGCATTTGAACTCTAGGGTCTAGTCTACCCAGCTAACCATGAGGTTACTCCAGCTGGTTCTAAAATATACTGAAAGAAGCGCAGTAACACACGGGGATGTATATCCATGTGCAATGGGAAGAGCCTTTCCACAAATATACAAATGGGAAAATCGATGAAGTAAAGTTGGCAAGTAAGGGCTGGCTTTTCATAACATGCACATGCAAATATAGACACTTACGCATATATTCAAGTCTCTTTGCAAACCTGGACGTTTAGATGGCGCTAATTAACCACAGCGGATTCTCTCTTTATACTATTTCAATATGGAGATGGAAATAAACATTGGGGCATTAAGGAGGGTATGCCCCTTAATCTCTCCTGTAAAGGGATGGTTAAAAGATACGACTAGATACTTAAAAAGTATTATCTGGGAGCACCTATAAATCAGGACATGGAGAATTTCAGGCTTACATGCGCATTCCCTATATGAAATGGGGAATACGTGTATATATTTTTGCCTTACTCAGCTCACGCCCCTGTGTATTTTACATGTGATTAAGATAGTCACATGGAAATCTAAAATGGCTCGATTTACACGTGGATGCTGGCATGTGCACATCTAAAATGCGTACAGATATAAAACATGAATATGTCTTCTAAAATAACTTCCATTAAAAAAAAATCTTTAAGGTACATTGAAATCAAGAAGCCTAATAAATTATTAGGTGACTGAGGGATAAAGGGACGGATTAAGGAGGCTATTTTGGAAAAATCAGGCATTGACGCATCAAAATGGTATCCATGTATAAATGATGATTTTCAAAGGGCTCAATTCACACATGGATGTTTTTACTACCTAGAAATAGCCAGGGGGGGTGTGAAAGCATGGTTAGGGAATGGCCTAGGTGGGATGAAAATCCACCCTGGTATTCCCCATTTCATATAAGGCCCGATTCTGTCCTGCACGTAGATTCTCTCTGTGCATCCGGTCTGAACCAGACGCACAGAGGGGATCGCGATTCTAGGCCCGCAGGATCAGAATCGCGATCTATCATGTATGTGTAGGCTGGGACTGTGATTCAGTCTGGCCTGCATGTACATGAAAATCCCGGCTAACTCAGTCAGGGCTTTTAAATGGAGCCGCGGCACCATGGCGTCCTATTGCCATGGCACTGCGGCTCCATTTAAAAGTCGCAATGCCGGCCACCTGCAACTAATGATAATTCCCTGCAGCCCAACCCCCGATCTGGCCTCCTAAGGCCAGGGTCGGGCTGCGGGAATGTTCCCTGGCTCCCCCCCCCCCCCCAGGCCCAGCCGCGCCCTTCAGCCGCAAAATGGAACGTCCAGGGAAGTTATTCCACCTCGGAGGTAGAATAATTTCCCCGAACATGTTGCCGGCCTTGGACATACAGGGCCAACATTAGAATTGGCCCTGTATGTCCAGGGCTGGCGATCACCCACTGCCCACCCAGACTCCGCTCTTAGGCCGCCCATTCCCTGCACCCATTTAACTTCCCCAAACAACAGGTGGGGAAGTTATTCGTGGCAGGGAACGGGCGGCTCAGAATAACTCCCATAGGAAATACATAAGTACCACTATAATTGCCTACATTGGGATTTATGTCTGCTTCCTGGCACATTTAGGTTTTACAAACATGTTTGGTTTGGCCATCCCCATTGTTCTTCTTCCCCTCAAAAGCTAACTTAGATATACATAGTGACATCTGTTGTTAACTGGCAACATTTAAACATTTAGGCTTTCAAAATAGCCACCATACTTACTGATTATAGAAACGCTCTTGGAAGTAGATAGAACAGGGTTCAAATCCTTCTGACACCACTTGTGACCTTGGGCAAGTCACTTAACCTTCCATTGCCTGAGGTACAAACTTAGATTGCAAGTCTTCCAGAGAAAGGGACATATCAACTGTACCTGCATGCAACTTGCTTTGAACAGCTACTGGAAAGGAATGAGTTAAATATAAATAAATAATGATTGGCACTTGCACATGCAAGTTGTGAAATCCAGCATCTACACATGTAGGGCGGCCATGTTTAGTCCGCACATTTTTCCTATGCGTGGATTTGCAAAATGGCTTATCCGGTACCACAGATGGTCAAGTACATGTGCACTCCTGCTCCTTCTTTTCTATATTTTAGAAAAAGGCACCACAAGAGCCTTTTCTAAAATAGTGCCAGAACTCTGAACATCACGACTATGACGTCTGTATTCTGATCTCCACGCCTTTTCAGAAACGTGTCTTCACAAATTCTTTGCGTTGGTCTTTACTCTGGAAGATGTATGGGAGCTGCCCAAGCCCAAAATGGTATTTAATGGCGATGATTCAGAGGAACTGAAACAAATCTCAGTGAATCTGAGCAATGCAAAAGGGCAATTTGGCAAACTAAAGAGTGCAAAACTTCAGGGAAGATTAATTATACAAAACTGAAAAGAAGATGCCTGCGGCTGTCATAATTTCTGTGCTGACAAGTTACCTGTAATTTTTTGTAGGGCTAAAAGGCTATAAATCATATGAACTCTCAGCAGAATAATAAATGCCTGGCACTGAATCATTTCTCTAGCAAGTGCTTGGGTGTGCACGTGCTTATAGTATACATATAAGAGACAGACATATGATACATTGAAAAGGGAAAATATCCAAACTTTAAGGTTGTGATCTTTTAAATTTTTCTTTGGCATATGTGAGATTGATACTTTGGAGGGGCTTGTTTCAAGGTTGGATAGTTTTCTGTTTTTTATATCAAGTTCTCTGTCTGATAATTGTTTTTATAATGCTGGTTATGTTGCTGGATTATTTTTGTTGCTTTTGTAGAAGGGAATTATTTTTTAGGAAACATTTTTGTTGTTTTTCCCTCAACTCCAAGGGGAAGGGGCTAATAATATGATCTGACATCTTAGCACTTCTAGTTTCATCCCTATGTCATCTCCCTCCCACCCTGTTTTTTAGGCTTGCTATATTTATTCCACTCATCATATAGAGGGTTAGATTAGATAGAACTATTTGCCATTGGTTGGAAGGGGAAAATAAGGAAGTAATTAGATCAAATTGTGAAAAGAACACTTAAGTAAATTTCAAGGGGTCTCGATTAATAATATCTTGTTAGATCCTCACAAAAGCGGCAACAGAGAAGAGTTGGCAAACCACAGGCCGGGTAAGCCTTACCTCAGTAGTGGGAAAAGTAATGGAGATGCTGCAGAATTAAAGAATAGTGTTTTTTTCTGGAAGCCAATGGGTTGTGAGATCCGAGGTAACATGACTTAACCAAGTGAAGATTGTACCAAACAAATCTAATTGATTTTTTTTGACTGAATGACCACAGAACTAGATCAAGGGCATATGATAGATGTGATCTACTTAGATTTCAACAAAGTCTTTGATACTGTTCCTCATAAGAGTCTTGTGAAAAGCCGAGCAGCCTGGGTATGGATCTCAAGGTGGTGAACTGGATCAAGAACTGCTTGACTGACACTACAGAGGGTAGTGGTGAATGGAACTCACTCTGAAGAAAGGAGGGTGAGTAGTGGGAGTGGTCTTAGGGATTGGTCCTGAGACTGCTACTGTTCAATGTCTTTGTGAGTGATATTGTTGAAGGGTTAAAAGGAAGTTTACCTTTTGCAGATACAAAGATCTGCAACAGAGTGGACACTTTGGAGGGAGTAGAGAATATGAGAGAATATCTACAAAAATTAGAAGAATGGTCAAATGCTTGGCAATTGAGATTAAATGCAAAGAAGTGCAGAAATCCAAAGGAGTTGTATGCAATGAGGGTTGAGAGGCTGGTGTGTACATTCCAAGAGAGGGACCTCGGACTGATAGTGTCTGAGGATCTCAAGGTGACGAAGCAGTGTGAAAAGGTGGTGGCCAAAGCCAGAAGGATGTTAGGCTGCATACAGAGAGGAATAACCAGCAGGAAAGAGGGGTATTAGTGCCTCATTGATAAGGCCTCACTTGGAGTATTGTGGGGCCTTGGGGGTATGTTTTCTAAACTGCGGTAATCGTGAATAACGCGCGTTATGTAACGTTAACGATCGTAAGTGCAGCATAACGCGCGTTATGCTGCGCTTACGGTCGTTAACTTTACATAACGCGCGTTATGATGCGCTAACGATCGTAATGCCCCGTGGCGCGGTAAAACACCGCAGAAGGTGGAGAGAGGGCGGAGAGAAGGGGTCAATGGGTGGAGAGTGGGCGGGGAGAGGCTCCCTTCACACTAACACGCTGATCTGAAGAGCTCAATTCCAACGCGAATGAAAACCTGCCGTTAAATGCACAATACAGGGGAGAGAAACCATTTCAGTGTCAGCAATGTACAGCCCAGGCAGGGAAACCTAAAGAAAGTGATAAGTGTGATACATGTGCACAGAACAAAAGGGCACATAAACACTGAAAATGACCCCAACAAACTGGAAAAAAATCATAACCAAGCTGGCCAATAGTGGTATCAATGAGAAACATCAACCCCTCCCCCCCCCCCCCGAGTAAGCTCCATAGAACAGATATAAATCGTGGAAGGGTCTATAATCCGTCCCTATACAAGGTGAATGAGCCCACAGTGAAATAGTGCTGCTCAGGGTTTTCCCCACCATTGGACAGGGTTCGTATGGGGTGCACATGTCCCGCAACATCAGGGTGGGCATGTCTGAACGGCAACTGGACAGATGCCGGAGAAGGGGATACAGAGGGCCGCAGGCGGCACATGCTGTGGTGCAACTGGGCCACAGTGCGGACTTGGGCGATGCCTAGGTGGCCCATATGAATGCTGAAGCTGCAGAGCAGCCAGACAGCAACTGCTGAAGGCCCAACATGGGCACAACTGTGTTTCCCACAGTGTCACAGGGGATAGTACCCAGCAGCTACCCCCAAGGGCACGGAACATTGGCAGGCGGTGCTGGGGGGGAAGCGTGGACACCTATGCAGGCACCCGTACCCCAGAACCTGCACCATAGGCAGCTGCCTACCTGCACACTGGATGGCCTGAGACTGCGCACCACCAGCACCACCAGCAGAAGGGCATGTCAGCATGGTGGCTGAGGGATACTGGTGGTGGAGGGGGCAGTGGCAGCTGCCCAGAGCAGACCGTGGCCTAGCCCTGTGTAGGTGGGTGCCGTGTACTGCAACAGATGGGCCCTGTCTGACGAACAGTCATGGTATCACCAAGGAATGTACTGACTCTGTGACAACAAGGTGGTGCAGTGCACAAAACCAGTGTATTCAGAAGCAGAGGGTCACAGGTTCAAGTCCCAGCTATGGTTCCTGCCAACCCAGTCCCCATATTTTGCCCACTACTACAACGTGCTAATAAAGACAGCACCTTTATTGCAGATGACGTAAACATGCCCAAAGACACCTACATTTTACCCTACAGAGCACAGACACCATAAACATGCACATTACCTAGAGCAGAGCCTCCCAAATGCAGTCCTGGAGGGCCAAACACCATTTCGGTTCCATGCTGCCTCTGATAAAGATGCCTGTGCTGCATTTCTATGCGCCACCCCCATGGTATGCAGATGTATCTCATGCATATTCATGAGGGACAGCATGAAAACCCGAACAGTATTTGGCACCACAGGACTGGAGTTGGGAACCTCTGCCGTAAAGCAGCAGCCAACAGGGGCAGACACACCCACACCCACAGGCCCCATTAGCCAAAGCCTCCTGGAGAGGCAGGACATTGGGCTCTGCGTGCATCTCCCAATACTAGCACTTGCATACCTTAGTAATGCCACCCTAAACCGGGGAATATGGTACACATCTATCAAAAGGTTGCTATGAGTACTGGCAGATAGCAATTCCTAGGTTAAGTACAATTTTCTGAGTGAGCTGCATCATAGCAACCTTTCTGATGTCTGTGGAGTGTGCTACAGGTCTTGTGTCTGACAGTGTTTACCAACCTGGGGAGTGACTCCTACAGTATTGCGTACCATAGCCATGCCTGCACTGTGCCCAGGACTGGTGTGGTGGCTTGGGCTGCCCAACACCTCTATAGTTAAACAATGCTGGCATAGGTGTGGGGAGTGTGTGTCTGTCTATCCAGTGTGTGGTGGCTGCCAACACCCTCCACAGCCCACACTGCTATCACTGTTGCCAGTATTGGCCTGCCAATGTGCATAATGAGGAGCAAGGTACCGTGGGAATAGCCTGGATAGGGTGGCCTGGCCTGGATGCATCTGCACACGGCATAGGGCAATGGCTCAGACATTGTAGTGCCTGGCCACCACCTGCACGGACAGGGTGGCCATAGCATGTCCTGCTGGGAGGTCACTCTCACCCTGACTGAGCAGTGACCATGGCATGGCTAGGTTCCCCCATAGTACTATATAGAATTTCTCTCAAGTGGTATTTATGGGTTTTCTTTTGGGGCCCAATCACTGACTTATCTGCTTGGTGTGTATGCTGACATCCCCGTTCTGGGTACATGCATCTTCTCCAGGACCATGCACTATGGACTAGCTGGCAGACTTTCTGCAGCTAGTATGTGTCTTGCTGGAACACCTTGCAGGGTGCAGCGGCTGGAAGCTTGCTGCTGGAGAATGTCAGATAATAGTGGGGGGCAGCTGAGCATTTCCAGGCCTGCTATTGCGTTATGGATGTGTACCGCTCTGTCTGTTCCCCAGCAGGACTGGGGTTGCTGGTCCCCTCTACTGCTGCCATTGCAGGGAGGTAGACTGTGTGGATCTATTGGTGGGTGATGCTGTTTCCCACCCTGAGCCCCAGAGGGTGGGTTGTGTGGTGGTACATAATCTGCCTATGGGTCCATACACCCCCCCCCCCCCCAGCAGGTAGCGATGGCACCAACACAGAATATGCACTATTCTGGGTGCAGCATTGCCCATAGGGACTAGACATGACCGAGACATACAGCAGGACACAGATGTATCCTAGGTGTATCTAACTGAACTACCTATCACACACTGATGGGGACCTGCAGCATGGCGTATTTCAGCCATGAAAGGTGCTGTGGACCTGGTGCTGGGCGCCCCACCTCAAACTCAGGGTGGGCACAGTACCCGCACAATGTGACTGTCTGTGGCTACTCTGTGGCAGTGCCACACACGGTCTGTTCCCCCTACAAGGCCTAGGTGCTGTGGGGGTGCATACCCAATCTTGTGCCCATCTCTCGTCTGCTGATTTGCATGTGCAGTGCATCATGGGTATGGGTGGGTTACCCCTATCCTGGTAACCACAGCAGACAGTTTGTGTGGTGCCATGCAGTTCTTCTGCAGCCAGCCAGGGCTTTGTTCACAGCCTTATAAGGTGTCCTATAGGGGACATTATAGGGTGCCTTGACGGACAGTACACTTTATAATGTGCCCTATGGAGTGCATTATGGGGTGCCTTATGCGGCACCTTAGGTTATGCCACCGTGAGGGTGTGTTTGCTGGCAGCACTAATTAAAATACATGTCACATGCCTCAACAATCACTACTTAAATGTGAAGGGTGCTGCCTCAGCCAGCCTTATACATTAGGCCCACTGGGGAATCGAACCCATGAACCCTGTACCATCAGTCAGTGTTGCAGCCATTGTGCTACAGCTCTGTTACTGTGCTTGTATGCCTGCGCGCCTTCTTAAGATTAACGCGCGGTAACGTGCCCTGTCGCGCTCGTTCATTTATGGCGCCTTGTAATGCGCATTCTTGGCGCATTCTCGGCAACGATGTACCGCCCATGTCCTTATTTGGGGTTTCTGTCTCTACCGCGGCTCCTAATGCGAATCGCACTAACGCAGTTTAGTAAACATACCCCTTGAAACAGTTCAGAGGAAGGCAACCAAGATGGTATGGAGCCTGCGCAAGAAGGCATATGAGAAAAGACTTGAAGCACTGGTTCAAAAGTTTTGCTTCCTGAAAGCGGTTTGGTGATTATCTATGATAGACAGCTTCAGGCTGAATAAAAATATCATTACAGATTGACTATATCTTGTAGAATTTGGAGAAATGTGAAATTGAATTAATTTTGACTGAATTTAGCATGTTTAATTTCAAATGATGCCGACATATTGCACTAGTTCACCTGAGTTAAAAATGTTTGGCTCCTGATTTTCATTTGTTCTCTGCATCTGATGCTTCTCGTCTCAGTGTCCAACAATAGCGGCCAGCATTGATGGGTTCCAGTTCCCTTTTACCGCTTTTCCATTGTCGCAATGTCCTGCTGAAACCTTTTACCATGTTCTTCGCTGACTGCACCAAGATTAGCAGGGAAGAAATCCAAGTATGAATGCAGAAAATGAATCTTCAGTGTTATGTTGCACTTCAAAGTTTGAAACATGTTGTCAACCAGCTGGACATAGTTTGGTGCCTTGTAATTGCCAAGAAAATTCTCAAAAACATCCCTGAATGCTTTCCATGTGATTTTCTCAGGCCCCAATTGCAGATCTTCGAATCGCTTGTCATTGATGATGTGTCTGACTTGTGGACCCACAAAAATGCCTTCCTTAATCTTGGCATCAGTTATTCTTGGAAACATCTGTCTCAAATATTGAAATCCTTCATCTTCCTTGTTCAATCGCTTTCACGAAGTTTTTCATCAGTCTGAGTTTTATATGAAGAGGAGGCAAAAATATCTTACTTGTGTGTACAAGTAGTTCATGTGCCACATTTTTCTCTCCTAGAACCAAACGCTTATGGAGCAGCCAGTTTTTTTTAATGTAATGAGACTCTCTAGCACAGGAGCCCCATTCGCAAATGAAACAGTACTTGATATAACCAAGTTGCATTTCTAGTAGCAGTGCCGCTACTTTTAGATCACCACAGATGTTCCAGTTGTAGTTCTTGTACTGTATGTGTTTCAACAACAGTTCCATGTTTTCGTTGGTTTCTTTCATATATGCTGCATAGGCAATAGGCATTGAAGGGTGGACATTGCTATTGTGTGACAAGACAGTTTTCAGGCTTAACAGTGACGAATCAATAAAAAGGCACCATTGTTGTGGATCATGCTCACTACCCAAAGCCGTGAACAACCCATCAAGGTCAGTGCAGAAACAGAGGTTGTCAACCCGTGCAAAGACATTTTTCATATCTTCTTAGCGGGTCCAAAAGACAGAAATTTCCATACCTGGCGACAGCAAACCCGTCCTCACAATCTTGAACCAAGTAGTCCAGCTTTTGTTTTTGATAAACTTAAGTCCCTCACCAGATCATTCAATTCTGACTGTACTATCAGATGAGACACACTGGACATAAATGGTTCAAAATCTGGATCCATGTTGTTTTCCATGTCTGGCATCTTCGTCTGCCTCTAGGCTCCATGTCTCTGGTTTCTTCAGTACTGGCATACTGTCATCATGCGGCACTGGTCTCATGGCTGAAGGCAAACTGGGGTATTCCATAGATTTCTTATTTTTAGCAGAGAAGCTGGATACATTGGTCAGACAGAAGTAACAGTCCATCATGTAATCCTTCTGTTCTCGCCATATCATTGGGACTGCAAACGGCATTGACTTCTGAGTACCTCTGAGCCAAGCTCTGAGATGGACAGCACAATTCACACAGCAAATGTGAGGATCCCAGGATTTGTCTTGATTGCCAACTTTACAACTGAAGTACAGTTCATATGCTTTCTTAATAAGTGCAGTTATGCTGCGTCTTTGAGGCTTAAGCATATACGTGCCACAAATGCAACAGCATGTATCGCGGCTGTTGCAACATTGACAAGATATTTCTGCTGTAACAAACTGTCATTTAGACAAGAAGCTTACATGCAACTGCTATTGTTAAGTACACAAATTGATATCAACGTCATGCATAACATCTGTGTATGAAAGCTGCTTTTATAGCCTGTACTGCCAGCATCCATCCTGAATAGCATGCCCATGCATTCCTGAGCAGTAGCATTTCCACTGTATGTTGTGAGCCTGCACTGAGTGCATGCCCGGACTAAACAAAACAGCTTACTTTCAAGGCAGCATATAAGCAGACTTAAAATATGCGAGGAAATCACAAAAAATAGGTGAGGGTAAAAAAATGTGCATGATAGGAATATTTCAAGGTGATTTTTGTAATCAGCAACCCACAATCCATAAGATACCCCCTACAGTATTCAGGAAGCAAAATCTTTGTTGTCCAGTGAGACCTAAATATATATACCCTATAGGAGAGGAGGACCAGGGGGAAACTGCTAGGTACATGAACTGGGGAAACTGCTAGGTACATGTGACCTAGATTGGCCACTGTTGGAAACAGAATACTGGGCTTGATGGACCTTGGTCTGACCCAGTATGGCATATCTTATGTTCTTATGTTCTTATGATATAATACAGGCCTTTAAATACTGTACTTGAAGAGTATTAATGAATAAACAAACCTATTTCAAAGATGTGGAAGCTGTAGAACTAGAGGACATGAAATGAAACTGCAAGAAGGTAACTTAAGTAACATCAGGAAATACTTTTTTCAGGGAAAGGGTGGTGGATACCTGGAATGCCCCCCCCCCCCCCAAAAGAGGAGGTGGGAGCAAAAACAGTGACAGAATTCAAAAAGGCATGGGATAGACAGAGTATCACTACATAGCAAGAGGACAGAATCAAAGCAAATTTTATTCTTAGTCACCTCAGTCTGCACAGACCACTGCTATTCATCTCCTCCACCATGCCACTAAACACAATCATGTCACCCCCCCTTTCATTAAATCTCAATGGTAACCATTGATATTGGTTATTGGCTATTGGATACGGCTCAAGATCCTCACCCTCACTCACAGGGCCTTTCATTCTGGAACTCTGGCTTATCTATCATTCCTCCTTATACCACACGCCCCTACCCTGGTGCTTCACTCTATTCACAGGAATCATTTACACCTTCCCACTTCCTCACAAGCCTACCTGGAATCGACCCGCCATGCTGCCTTTTATTTTCTGGGTCCACATCTCTGGAACCCCCTTCCCCTGGACATCCGTCTTGAGATCTCATATTCCAAATCTAAGGCTGCATTTAAGACACATTTCTTGAAATTAGCATTTGACTGTCCTCCATAGGGATCATGGGCTTCTGCAGCTCTTTGATCTTCTCTTTTACTGTCCCTTTACTATTGTTAAATGGAGTTCTTTTCTACCTAACTTATTTTATTTTTTATTTTATGCATTGCAAACCGCCATGCTGCCTCAAAGGGTGGTATATAAAGTTTTAAATAAACCTTAAAACTCAGGTGACCTTTCCTCACCACTGTATCCTCTCACCTGCGGGAATCCCCAGGGCTTAGTACTGACCTCATTCTCTTGGTACAACAATCTGGCATATCAGCCTATTATGCAGATGATATACTATTGGTTCTTCATACTAATTCTCTGTCTCCTGATCTCACCCCTCTGAATAATTGTTTGATCCATATCACCTCCTGGTTGCACATGAATCATCTCAAACTTATCCCCAAGAAAACAATGGCAACATGACTGATGGGCTCTGCCAGTCCAACTGCTCTCTCCCCTCTACTCAACTGGACTCAGATTCTCTTAACATCCTCCTTCAAATATCTCAGAGTTGTTTTGGACTTCATGAGCATATCAGTTCCATTGTCAAGCGTTCCTTTCTCTCTCTCCAGCAGATCAGGACAGTCTGTTCATTCCTCCTGACCCTCGCCCTAACTACTTTGCTCATATCACTTGTTCTGTCGCGCCTTGACTATTACAATACCGTCTTTGCCGGTCTCCTCATGCTTGGGTTAAAACGCCTGCAACTCATAGAGAACACCACTGCTAAACTCTTATCCCATCCCTCTCACTTTGACCATGTTACCTCTCTACTAATCCATCTCCTCTGGCTCCCAATCCAATAAAGTTTCCAATATAAATGTATTACTTTGGTCCATAAACCTTCTACTCCAGTACACCGAAATATCTCTCCTCTCTCATCATTCTACATACCACTGTATTCCTATGAATCACCTTCACCTCTCCATTGCATCCATTGAATCCACCTGTCATTCTGCATTCTACTTCCTAGGCCCCAGTCTTTGGAACAACCTTCCCCAGACCTCGTATGGAACCCTCACTTGCCAAATACATATCTCAACTTAAAGCCTACTTATTTCAAAAAACCTTCAATATCTCTCCCGATTGACATCTGCTGCTTAACATACCCCTTCCGTTGACCTCCCTTTAAAAATCTCTCTGTTCTGTCTATGAGTGAATGTGTATTGCTGTCCTATCTATACCAAAGGCTTTCCTTCCCGTTTTCTAACTAATTTTGTGATGTAAACCACTCTATTGCTGCCACAAAGGGAGGTATATCAAATTGTAATAAACAGAAATAGAGAGGAGCAACTTGCCTGGAGCATAGAGGGGGATCGACCTGCAATTCTACAACTCTAGCCACCTTTCTGGGCAGACTGGATGGACCATGTTGCTCTTTATTTGCCGTCATTTACTATATTACTATGAAATTCTTCAAAGAGAAGCACACTAGACTACATACCTCTTAAGAACATAAACACATTTTATCAGGACCCTACCAAGGTGGAAAAGTGCCTTGAGTGACTAATGAATCTGGTGCCTCTCTTGTGCAGTAATACACTCATTTTGAACTTCCTGGAAGCACAGTAATGTTGTTGGCACCCCTTATTTTTTATTTAACAGGCTTTTTATACTGCTTGATCATTTCAGCCAACGTGGTTTACATTGTTACTTAAACAGGGACACTGATAACTTGAAATTTTCTAAGGCAATGGAGAGCTAAGTGAGTTTCCCAAGGTCACAGAGAGTTCTAGTGGGAACTGAATGCTGGTTGCTTGGCTCCCAAGCTAGTGCTCTAACCATTAGGCTACTCCTCCCTTAGCATGTACCTGCATTTTATAACCCAAAGGGATAAGATAAACTACTCCATACCCTAACAGGTGAGCAAGCAAAGAGGACTACCCAGGGAATCAGAGTGTGAAGGATTAGATTTCATAGAGAAGAGGTTAGCTGATTATGCTTGGAGGAGGGCTGATGAAAAGGTACGGACTTTCGTAGATCTTTGTTATTTTTTTTAATAGGCATCATCCCCAACAGCAGAACGATAGCTGGCAAACATTGTGTCAACAAAACTATCGCCATTGCCACTAGTTCTGCCTCTGTCCAGACGGGTATCCTGATCCACTGCGAGGAGCCAGTTCACTGTGAAAGATGCTTGCAGGGCAGCTCCCTCAGGAAACAGATGGCATGACTGAAAGAGGGAGTGATAAAGCTGAGCAGCATCTGCTAAAATGAGAGCTAGATAGATGAAATGCTTCTTGAGGCATCTAAGATCTCCAGCAGAGAAATTGACCACAAAATGACAGCTGGACACTAATTACAGATAGTCAAATCGACATCCTGACTCCATCTTCACCCAAACTGAAGAGCTAGTAAGCAGCCCTGGAAGTAGAACGGGAAAAGCCATTCCAGGATGAGAAGTAACTACTGTAAAACTTGTACATCCCAAGGTCGTAAGATCAACCATTACTGTGCCTAGAAAATGAAGTGTAGTGATGAATCTTCTGAGGGGTACAGAAGCATCCATCTGCTGATGAGACATGAGGTTAGAGGAGATGTGCTGTCTGCTGGTTGCCAGAATCCGAGATATTACAAAGAGATTTATTTACTTATTTTTATATACCATGCTATTACAGATCAGTGCGGTTTACATGAAACAAGTGAAGATCAATCAATGAATTCTATCCAGTCCCTTAATAAGAGCTTGTCTCAAAATAACTCCCATGACAATAGTATTGTGAGCAATGCCAACTTCATTGAGTGGTATTGGCCCCACCCCCCCCCCCATAGGTTGGTAAATTTTTCTCAGCCTGTGGTAGATTCTCAGGGGTTGGATGTTTTTTCAAAAGATATTGAGCTTGTGTTGACTCAAATTGAGGGCTCTCCAAAAGAGATGCCAACCCTGTTATGTGACTTTTCTGGAACTGTCCTAAAATTGAGTGAACAGGGTGGGAAGCTGACCCAAATGGAAATATGAATCACTAAGACAGAAGCTCAATGTCTGATGCAAGCAGTTTAATGGTCTTTGGTAAATTGGGATTTACTGCACAGTATGGAAAATCTGCTTTGTACAGAGAATTTGAGATTGTTAATTTCTAACTGACTCGTTCTTTGTCTCCTTTAGAGCTTCTTAGGAAGTATTGATGTACCCTCAGGCGGAGGTTCTGTCAGTTGCTGATATCTATTATTTTCCTTGGGGTGTTAGAATTGGGCGGGTTAAGGAGATTGGACCATATTGCTTCATTGGACAGTTTGGAATTGTCAGCTTTCCATGAATCTTCCTAATAATCCCACTCAAGCTAACTTGTTAGTCACATTTCATTCTGAGATGGAAATATCTATTTGAAGTTATGTTTTGCTAAGAAACATGTACCTTTTTGTGTCCAGAATATTAACATTTTTCCAGATGTGTCCAGGCCTACTCAATTACATAGAAAGTTATTTCTCAAGCTGCCACTTTGTGTTTTGACTTAGTGGCTTCTTCTTTTTTTCTTGCGGTTCCTTGAAAAGTCTGATCACCAAGATCAGCATCTTCTGGGTGGGCAGCAAGAACATCTGCAGTTAAAACAAAGGATTGAGTCCTAACGGTGGCACAACTCGAATAGTCATCAGTGCACCCTTTTACCCGCTGGAAGAATGGACTATTTGCAAGTAGTCCTTTCACCCTTCTAAGTGGCCTTTGGAAATCTCCCTCCTGATGTATATATTTACCAAAACAAAGTTTAATATTTAAAAGTCTGGGACCCAATATTTGAAAGGCATTTACATGGTTTACAGACCTGTAAACCGTGTAAATGCCCCTGAATGGGATATTCAATGGCACTAACATGGTTATCTCCAATTACACTGGTCAACAAATTTTTACAAAAGTCATGTTACTGAAATAAAAATAGTCATTTCTTATCAGTTTTTATATGCTGAACACGAATATGACAGTGAAATTGCAAAGTTGGCTCTAGTTTTTTTGTAATCTACAAGAATTAATGTTTACATCACGAAATGCAGGTCAATAGTAAATATAATAGGCCTTTGGTTAATACCTGTAAAAAACAGTGTCATAGACTACTTCTTAGATTTTTTCGCCTGTCTCTTGTACAGCTGTTCGGGAGCTTCTCTGGGGAGTGTCCAGCTGTAGTCAGCCAGCATTGTAGTGGA